>JAINRJ010000102.1:0-606504 GCA_022113865.1 Chimonanthus praecox
GAACCCAGTTGTATCTGAACTCCAGCCCTGATTGGCAAATTGAGTCTAGCTGGGTGCAGCAAATGGATGGCCCTGGGCCTTTTGCTGCGGTTTTGACGCAAGCCTTACATAAATTGTCTGGGTATGGGCCTCACCTTTGGGCCAGATTAATAAACAGACCTACCACATAGTGAGCTAAACTAGGCTAATCGCCATTCCTATTTTATCCTTATGGTTGTTGGGTGATTGAATGATTAATCTGTTATGTCATGGTTTTAGGTGCATGTTACTGGGCCATTACCTTAGGGGTCTTGAATACCGAGCAGAACTGATGCAACTGCTGGCATTGCCTGGGGCGACAGAATCTGATGCACAAGATGTCAGCGTGTTGCCCGAGAGCCACTGAAACAACTTCAAAATCTGGATTGAAACAATCGAACATGAGATGGCCTTCTGTAAGCATTGTGGAGCCTACATTGGATCATAAAAACACTGAAAATCAGTGAACAATCTGCCTTCGCAATGCTTGGACCAGGTGAGTTGCACGCAAGGTGGTTGTATTCTGATACGGCAAGGAAGTGCTTTTTTTGACTCTGAAGTGGGTCAGTGACACAGTAGCTGATTATCTTTGGACATCTCCAGGTAAGGCATGGTGGATTGTTTGTTAAGGATGCTGGCTGTGTGTTCGATAGCACTGAAAGTTCTAAGATAGATGATTATTTGCTAAGCGAGTCGGGATTGTAGATATGAACATGATTTAAAAAGCATGGGTTGAGCTTATGTAACCTTGGCAATCTATATTTTATTTCAGTAATAGCAGATGGATGTCAGCTACCTTCCTGTTATCACATCAGATTGGCTTTGAGTTATGCTTCTCCACTCAGTTCTCCACAATTTAGTATGTCCTTGACTAGATGAATGCAAATCTTTTTTTTTCTCTCATACAACCCTTGAGTCTTTGTACTCTTCTGTATGTGTGGCTAAATGTTCTCAAATGACATTCTCTGATCTCTAATGTACCTTTTTTTGGTTAGATCTTTTCTTATTACTCATTATATCCATCTTAATATATACATCATCCTGCTACATGTATTCTTGTCTTTATATTGACAAAACAATTCCAAATCTGATTGTCCTTATATAGAGCATCTGCATGATTGATGTAGCAATCATCAACATATCAGAATTTGTTCTTTTCTTTTAATGTTTGGGATGATATCAACCCCAGGGAATGCCTCTCCTTATTGGCTGTGATTACTGTCAGTTCACCAATATATACCAATGTTTTAAAAATATTCGTGCACAAAGCCTTCTTATGAGGAGGTTGGATTGGATAGGGTTTAATTGAGTTTCAACTATGATCAAATTCAGTCAAACTTGTGACATAATCATGATGTTTTATGTAATATTGATTAACTGATCATTCAATTAATTAATAACAAATAAATTAAAAGTATAATAATATATAAACAGGTATAAAATATAAAATATCAAATACAAAACACAAAAAATACCAAAGTTAATAATCAATATATTCATAAAAAATGTCATGTTTATATTAATTACAATTATAAGTAACAGTAATCTAATAAGTCGTCATAATAAGTTTTAAATCTTTTAAGGGCTATGGAAGGTTAAGCATCTCAAGCTTTTCAAATTGTATGTTACTAGGTGTTTTTGACCGTTTGAAAAGATTTTAAAGATAGTTAGAACTGCAAACCATTGAGAAGGGTGTGGTTTTATAACATTGATATACTAGCTGTATTTGTATAACCGTAGGCGAATGATTCAAGTCTATGCAAATATAAAATATCTAATAAATAGAAGAAAATTAAAAAAATCTCCATGTTTTTTAAAAATATTAATTTTTTTCTACCATCAGTCGTTTAAAATAACAAAAATACCCATCTAAAGAAATATATGAAAATAATTAATCACTTCTTATAAATAATAAAAAATATTCCATTACAATTAATGAAATAAAAAAATGAGTGATGATCATAAAAATATTATAAAGTCCCATAAGTATTTAGGGGAACCTAAAAGAAAACACACATGAAAAATTATAATTCAAAATAGAATAAAATAATAAAAATTTGGGATGTTGCTCATTCAATGATGAATTAGTATTGGGGACTAAAAAGTGAGAGCAAGTAAAGATTTTTATTTGAATAAAAGCATGTTTTTGTTATTTTTGTCTAGATGGGTAATTTTGTCTTTAAACATTTCGTAGGGCAAGTAACTAACACTGAATTTGACTTTTCTTCAAAGCGGATTTTTGAGATTTGCATGAAAATTCAGGAGGTCTTTTAATATCTTAAAAAATACAAGGTGCCTTTTAGAATTATGAGAAACGTAAGGGGGTTTTCTAGAATTTCTCACATATAGAGATAGACTGATAACTAAATTGACATCCCAGTGCTATTTTACATTAGGGATAAGAAAGGTGCCCTCTGTGAACTTCCAAACTGTTGTTGCACTTAGAACTGATCCTGAAATTTTAGGGGCCCTAGGCCCAGTACACTGATGGGGCCCTAGGCCCTAGGAAAAGTGCATTTTGGGGGCCCTACGCCATTGGTCAAATTGAGGGGTCTTAGGCGGCCGCCAATATGGCCTTAAGCCAGAGCCGGCCCTGGTTGCATCCAAAATAATGGATATTTGAAATGAATCACATGGTACACCCAAACTCCATATATTGGATGACTTTTAGACAAGAGATTAAGCACAGTAGATAATTATATATTACTGTAATTATAAACATATTGTGTTTAGTATAAAACAGGCAGTAGGCTCATTAGAGACATCTATGACTGCCTACTCCAAATTGACAGCATAGCTAATTTTGAAGAAGATAATGATGATCACATACAATTATGCTGGAAAAGAAAATTCAATTATTTCAAAGCAAAATACTCAATAATCAAGAACTAAGGTCTCCCCTCACCTGCAAAAGTAATATATTTCACTGAAAAGCAGAAAATGTCATACTAATTGCAAGCATATAAAGATGACCATATTCCATGAACAATATAAAGAAAGTTTTAGGTCTTGGGTGATGGTATAACCCCATCACAGATATCATCTTGAGTCTTCCATGTTTGGTCACTCCAACAAACCAGATTTAAAGGGAAAATGAATTCTCAATAGTCTTATTACATGTTTCCCAAATATCAAACCACCTAAGATAATGAAGAAGCAACTACTATGGTCGGATAACCTTCCTTATTCTCAAATTTCAGCATGAAATGGACCTTAGAATGGAGGCATTACAGCCTCGTTGCGAACACCGAGGTAAGAGCAGTTGGAGGAGAGCTCATCTTCATGGCTTCGAAAGGTTGCAGCTGCCATTCCCTGGAAAGTCTAATTTGAAAGACAAGAATAATTATATCAGAAGGAAATCTACCAATATCAAATACAAGGTTTAGAAGATACCCTAGCAAAATATCAGGTGACAGACATATTCAGGTGAGAGAGAGAGAGAGAGAGAGATAGAGAGAGAGAGAGAGAGAGAGAGAGAGAGAGAGAGAGAGAGAGAGAGATTTCAGGTTCCCATATCCAATTGGGCTGATTCTAGATTAGCTTTGGATGATCAATTTTGATTCCCTTTACTCTCTGATTTCAATTTATTAGAGTTGTAAGAACATATAAAAACGTAAAAGACATTATCTCCCTAATGTTGCAATAAGTTTTATAATATGAGCCATATTAAAGATGGTTATAATAGTTATAAATTTATAATCATTAAAATAGATGAGAAAAATAGTACTGATAAAAAGGCCTAGAGGGTACTTTAGCAATTAGATTATCGCTCAAAATACTGTTAAAACTTTCTAAAATGAGAGAGTTGTGGCATCATCACCCGTTGGATTTGATTCATAATTCCATGTTCACTGAAAATAGTCGGTTTCTCTTCAGATTCTTTGAAAATCAAAGAAGATGGGAACAGATACTGATTTCAGGGAACTTTAGCTAAGATTGCTATATCAATGGAAACCCTATCCCTAATGATTAGGGAACTTTAGTTAAGACTGCTATATCAACCCTATCCCTAACTCCTACAACAAAAAGATTTGATGAAAGTTCTTCGTTTGTTGATCAAACATGATGGAAACTAGGGTTTGATTTTAGAAAAAAAAAAACCCTTAGGTTCTAGATTCAATGAGGGATTAGGATTTGATGAACTTTACCGGTGGCCATGTGTTGAGGGTGGCATTAACAGTAGAGGCATGAGCTGGACCTCCACTTCCATAATGTTCAGGCCACTGGATTGCTCGATTCATATCAAAATTTCCAAATGCTAAAGGTCGACTGCCACCCCTCACGCCGTTGCTCGGATTTCCTCCAGCAAAATGATCAGTGACTTGCAACCCATTTTGTTGCAGCAGCGCTGTGTAGGTCATTGATGTCGGTGGCAGGTATTCTAACAGAGGTTGAGTTCTCTCCCTGCATAAAATGGCTCAAGAATTTAACTTCTAAAACAACTCAAATTAAATTCATAAATTCTTTTTTTTTGTATTTTCAAGATCTGTACCTCGGAGGAAGTCCAGTTGATCCGAGAAAATTCAGCATTTGGGCCTGTGGCTCTCTTGGTGGAAACAAATCGTTCATCCTACTGGTGTCTCCTGTGATGAATCCATGGGTCCTTGCAGGTTGTGGCGCCGCATACATCTAACCACGATTCAAGACCAAAAAAAAAAGAGAGAATTATTGGGACTTTCTTTTCCCTTTCTAGAATAGATTGATTGGTGTAGTAACGAAGGAATAGATGATGATACAAAGCAATGCAATCAATGATCTTATTATATCCATAAGAAGTTCCATTTATGTACAAGAATTTAGATTCAGTAGGACTATGTTCATATCCACTGTAAGATTAAATGTCTTAAGCAACTTAATTTCTGCTTCCACCAAACTAATTAACTACATTTTCTTATTTAAGTAACAAGTTAATGTTTCTAAGAAAGAAAACACAATGGACATGTTGCATTTAAACTCAAAATGGTATTTTCTGAATACTTTTGAAATTAACTAAAAAATTAGTCATATTTGTTTTTAAGTTTTTGAAAGAGAAACTACAGATCCAACAAATTTATATCAGTACCAAATTAATATCTTGAACTACAAATGGAGCCAAGTTTCAAATACCTGCGCATTTGTCTGGAGAGCAGGTGTGAGATACTTGTCTTCTAAAACTTGCTGTAAAATCAAGTATCATAAATGGATGTTTCAATTAAATGGTAAATAGATCTGATAGACCAAAATAAATAAATAAATAAGTAAATCTTACCTTTTGCGCTCGCACGCGGTTTAATGTTTCCTCCAGTATGTGCTCATTGTACTCAGTCTCCCGCATTGTCGCTATCTTAAGAGGATCTCCTTCAAAAACCCTAATACAGAAAGGTGGAAACACAATTAATGCTTGTTATTTTTGTTTTTTTTTTTTTCCCTCTTTTTGATAGGGATAGATATAAATATGAGTTATGGTTCTTATCAGTAATGGAAGGAGATTGGTTAATACTTCAGTTGCTTCTCTACATTGTCCAATTGATATTGACATTCATTGATTTGTTGCTCAATCTCCTGAAATCCATTAAAAAGGAAAAGAAGAATATTTAAGATTTAGACAGCCTAGATTCTTTTAAGCAAAATTTCTTCAAGGGAGCTTATTTTATAGACAATACCTGAATTTGAGGATGAACAGTGCTTGGGCTGTTACTATGTCCACAGGAGGAGAAAAAGAATGAGAAGAATTAAGGAAAAGAAACTCATAATCAATGTTTGAAGAGAGAGAGAGAGAGAACGGATGAAATAAGCCCATAAACCCCTAAGCTTTTCTATTTTTCCTTTTTTTAGTATGTTTGAAAATCAGAGATTTTGATCATCATTTTATAACGAAATCTCCCAATTGTCAAACACACCGATCGGACACTATAGAATCAGTTTGATAGGATTTGAAATCGTCAAGAACTGAATCTAAGGACCCAATTCCTCCGATCGTAGAAACCTAACTAGTTCTTTCAATAGAACTGATAGTGAAATGGACGAGTGTTAAAAAACAACAATCTAGTTGTGCCATTGGCACATGAGTTGGCATGTTGCAAGCCACAATTTTATAGAACAGATTGAATCAAACCTTGCCAACTGCGAAGCTGGATCGCTCTCACACTTGAGCTTCAGAAGAGTCCTTTGGAGAAGCTGAAGAAAGCAACCAGTTATCAATCATGAAAGCATGTTTAGGGTCTTAGATCTCCGATCAAAACCTTGTTTCACAAAAATAAATGAAGAGAAATTGCAGAAAAAGCTCACCTCTTGATTATGGAGCCTTTACAGCATGGAACATACAACCACAAGAAAGAACATCAACACATCAATACCAAAAGAAAATTCTCTCATCAAATAACAATGAACATAACATGATTGCAAATCTAGTAAGAGCATAAAAACCCTAACCTCTACAAAATGAAATGAGATGAAATAAGGAGATGGTCTACTTACCTTCCTCTTTCATGCTCAGGTAGGTTCGCGAAACGGGCAAGAACATCTTCAATCCTATAGAAATACAAGATCCACCATCACTGATGAGCCGTCAAGAGCAACATGGGATTGAATGAATACAGAGAAGTGGTAGAGAGAAGAAGCAAACCTCTTCCTCCCTGAGAAGAGACTGAGCCTTCCAGAAGGAGAAAACATGACGAGAGCAATATCGATATCACAGAGAATGGAAAGTTCGTAAGCTTTCTTGATGAGCCCATTTCTCCTTTTGGAGAAGGTGACCTGCCTGTTGGTTGTGTTTTCGATTTTCTTAATCTGGAGCTTAACTCTCCCCATCTTTTGCTTGATCCTTCTCCTCTACTTTAATAAGGGAAATTTTAGAAAATAAAATAGGCAACAATGGAAAGAAGAACTGGAGTTGGATGTCCTAATCAATCCACCTCACATAAATAGAAAGGCCATTGATGGAAAGAAGACTGAGAGTGAGAAGGGTATAAGAAGGGAAGGAAAGCCGAGGAGAATAGGGAGAGGAAATGAGTTTCTTAGTTTGTCTTTATAAGCTAATTGACAACAGTCGGTGCAGTGAGGATAACTCTGAGCTTTTTTTCATGAAAGGATTTCTGGATTTTCTTATTGCAGTTAATGTCAGTAAAGAATATTCACATGAAATTACATCTTTTTGAAAACAAAGAGGGGGGATTTTTTTCAGCTTTCATTTGAGATTGTTCTTTGTTTTGAAATATTTCTTTTTAGTGCAAGCAATGAAGGAATTTTCCAACATGTTTGTAAATGGTGCATTTCTCTATGTTTTTCAGTTCATAATCAATTCTAACATCAAGATTTTATCATTCATATCATCATAATGATTGAACTCTCTAATGAAGGCTGCTATCCTCTTCGCTTCATCACGGGAATAAGTTGATGGAACATTGCCCGCGAGACACCATTATCTCAACAGTACTGAGCTTGATGAGGCTAGTTATCGCTGGGTGAATTGATGGGGCTACTCGAGCTTTCGTCTGCGCGGGAACAAGTTGATCGGGGACATTGCACCAGGCTATCTGCTATTAGTTAATATGTTTGTATCATTTTATGAAGTTATTGCGTACAATTTTTTTTAATATGTACCAAATGAGGATTGAAAAGAAAAGATCTCTCCATGTGGAAGACACAATAATGAAATGGTCATCTGCTAAAAATTAGGGTTACATTCAGTCTAAGCATATTGGACTTGAACTGATTTAATCTTGATAAGTGGTTTCAAATTTTCAACGCTTAGATTTAATGGCTGTTTAAACATTGATGAGTGAGTAATCTTGTCTTACTATCAAAAGGTGGAAATCTCTAGTCCAACATATATTACCTGTCAACGACTTCAAAATGACAGAAATGTGTGGCTTTAATACAGTCCGATGGAAGCTCTCTCACGCATGTTCTCTCAGTGTCTCTCTCCCACGAATCTTATCTCCGACTGAGGAAAGAAAATCATGAATTAAATAAAGAGATAAGGTTACATTCATTCTTCATTTCTTGCTTGTCTTTGGACATGAATCAAATTACTGAACTTTCAAATGACTTTGGGAAAACGACAGTTACTCCACTTGGGCCCTTTCATTGGATCTAAATCTCCAGTTAGATGTATGAAAAATGAAACTTTTTTTTGATAAAAAATATTTTTGAATTAAGAATTAAAATCATTATATTAAAATTTCCCAATGCTTCGTATGATTAGAGATAATGGGTAGGTCAAGCTCTTCAAGTTTTGAGGCTAAATTCTTAGGTTTATAGATGTCAATGGAGAGAGTTTAGTCTTATATTGCAGGCCAATCTTCTTTAGGCTTTAACCTTTAGAGCTAAATTGTAATCTCTACTAATTTCTCAGGAGTGGATGATCAAATGATCGACTAAGAACTTTAATTTTTTCCATTCCATTTCTCATTTTGTGATCATGGGCATAATTATCATGAAATTGAGCAGCACCCTTTGTTTTAATAATGTAGGCACTTAATCAATCTGTTCCAATTCAACTGAGACAAGTTAGATTAGACCCAAATCAATTTTTTTGCAAAACCAAACCACACCGTGGTGTCAATTTTTTACCCTTTCTAAACATTGTGGTTTATAAAATGTCACACATACGACTATGATTACTTGGCGGAAAAAAAAACACAAATAACTTCACTCTAATATTTTTTATGTAAATTTCTTATATTATTTCACTTAATATGAGCTAAATATATAGAGTACAAAAGATAATCTCAAAGAATAATTGATGATTCTAACTTCCTAATTGAGAGATTACATAATTTCTTACAATCAATTACAATCTAATTTATATCAACCACAATTAAGCTTGTAGTAAAATCACACGATATTCAAGAATAGGTATATTAAATTAGAAGAGGAATTATCTTGTAAAACGGGTTTTATGGCAACAGTACTCCAAATATATCATGTAAGATTAATTTTAGTTTACTCACATTTTTAGTGAATGATTGGATAAGAAAGATTTAGTATAAAACTATGAATTACACATGAAAAGAAGGATATCTCAAAATGATTGGTGAGAAGATAGTATAACAGTTCAAATTCACTAAAACTAAATTAGATTAAATTATTATTATTATCATTATTATTATCAATTATTGTTGTTATATCTCTCATTCAACCATCCAATATGTATATAAATGCATTAAATGGGGATGGGAGTCGTAATTTAACTAGTGCTTAAAACTCTTGAGTTGACACGACTAAACACAACTATGTTTTATAAGCTTCACATAATTACTAAATTTTATTCAAGAATTAGAAAAAGAAAATTATTGAGATAGTTTACTCAATCAAATTTCATGCCAAGTTTGAATTTTTTTTTTTTTTTTTCAATTTTTAGGTATTTGAAGTTTGAAGTAACATGGACCCCACTTTCCATGTAGGTCACCACAAATTTGAAAAGAAATCATTGTAGTGCTTATGGTTGTATTTGGATGAGAGTAAATTTTGCAAGGGTTTTTTTTTGACATGTATTTCTTTTATTTTGTTTAGTAATTACAATGAAAAGATATAAGAAGAAAAAAATTATCTTAAAGAAAAAGTAAAATGATTATCTCTTATTGTGAAGAGATTTTCGAATTTATACTAGAAAATAAAAATTTGGAATTTTCTCACCTCTTTCTCTTGTTAGGAGCCAAATGCAACCTACACCCGCCCCATGTCCCTCTAACATTTGGTTTCAACCACCAAATGACCAAATTAAATGATTTTGTTCATATTTAGGGTTATTTTGAGGAGCCCACAATTATTTAAACTGCTCAGTCGAAGAAATCCACAAGATTCTACTCCCCTTTTTAGCAAAACCATTGGCCAAAACCGTGGGTCCCTCTACTGTTTTCCAAACCACTAATCCAAATGTTAAAGATTCACAATACTCATTTGCATGTGATTTTTCACACCTAAAGCAAAGCCATGGTTGACAATGGGGCCCACCTAATTTCGTATGCTTCCCTTGTTTAATGTGAGAAAAACCATATCGGCATCTGCTCTTTCCACTATTTTTCCTGATAACGTATTTTCTTTTATAAATGTTTAAATTTACGTGCAGAAAACTAATAAAAATCCAATGTAAAACTCAAAAGTAATGAAAAAGAGAGACAAGAGAATAGAAAGAAATCAAAAGTGCGAAGAAGAGCAAAAGGAGTCTACCGTGAGAAGAGAAAATCATACTTTTTAATTGAGCCCCCTTCAATACAAAAAAGATCATTTCTTATTTTTCTGTATTTAGTATATACGAATTAAGATGTTTATATATGTTTCAAGAATTAGACAGGTGAGACATTTGAATATCTTGATTTTCAAAAAAAAAAATTATACTTCTTATCGATATTCTTTTATAAAATATTCATCATCTTAACCACTAGACTAAGAGGGTGAACAATATAGCACATCAATGAGACAAGTTCATTCTTAGGTGATGCATAGTTCCTAGCTAACAATTTAATAATTGAGATTTCTTCTTTTCACTTACCATCGTAATGTTTTTTTTAGCAAGTTCCAATTTATCCACATTGAGTACATAACCTACACATTTTTAAGGCGCCGTATATAGACACCCGATTCTTCTGCCTCTACACACCCGATTTCAAAAAATCGAGTGAAATTACCATTCTACCCCTCCGTGTTCTATTTATCCGAACGAATTGTCAGTTTATTTTCAATTCGTTCCGATGAATGTACTCATCCAAACGAACAAATTAGTGTAGTTTTAGTTCGTTCGGATGAGTGTTCATTCATTCGAATGAACAGTTTGGTTTATTCGAATGAATGAGTCGAATTTTGTGAAGGATTTATATATATGTTCATTTGTTCGAATGAACAGTTTGGTTCATTCGAATGAATGAGTCGAATTTTGTGAATGATTGATATATATATATATATGTTCATTCGTTCGAATGAATACTCGTTCGAAAGAGTGAAAATTACATTAAAGTGTTCGTTCGGATGAGAACATTCATTCAAACGAACTGAAAATTCGTTCGAATGAATTCATACGCGGGATTAGAATGATAATTTTCCTCAAAATTTTGAAAACAGATGTGCAGAGTTAGATTTTCTGGGTGTCTGTAGGGCTCGCCATTTTTAATTTATATGTTAACTTTTATTAATGAAATTATGCAAAATCTTCTAGTCGATTATATGGTTGGATTAGACTTCAACAAATGGGCACGGTAAAATGATGATTGCAATGGGTTTGTTTATGAGTTATTATTAAAAAGACCATGTAATGATTGAGAAATTGATTTTTAAAAGGATTAGATAAAATTTTAAGCACCAAAAGTGATTGTCACTAAATATTGGATTCCAGCTTTTGAGTCAGCACACACATAAGTCCAAATTCGGCCCAAATGATAATCGGGCTGAAAAGTTTTGCTTAAGCTCAGGGACGAAAAATCGATTTTGCTGAAATTTTGGCTGGAATTTTTTCTTTTTCTTCAAATTGTTTTTTTTTATTATCTCAGTGGTTTTTTTTTAAATAATTTAAAAATAAAATAAAAGGCTGTTTTTTAATATATATATATATATATCAGTATATTCTCCTTTTAAAAAAAAAAAAAAATCGGACAAGATCTCGGCCGAATTATTTTATCTTTGATCGATACTATGTATATCGGCCAAGATATCTGATCCTTGAAAATCCAAGATATGTCAGTCCTACCTTATCTATCGAGATTTATACTCATGCTTAAGCGCACCTTTTCTCAAGCCAGATCTTTGGGCTTTATGGGAAAAAAAGAAAAAAGAAAAAAGAAAAAAGAAAAAAGAAAATCAAAAACAGAAAATGGAAAGGCCTCTCTCGGCTGGATTTCTATGGAAGCTTCTATCTTTAACATCTTGACTTGGCCAGAGCGTTGGGTTTCTGGCGGTGGAACTTTTGGTGCTACATCAACCTGACCCCACCCAGATCCGGCCAACATCCGTTAACGGCTCTGTGCACGCCTTGCCGTCCCGGCCACCCTGCATCTTTATCCGGTTTTAGAATCCCCCTCTCGCCACTCCATCGCATCTTTATCTAGCAGAAAGAATCTGATGTAGGACCAGACCCGAGTGCCCGTGACCCAATTCGAATCCAAGACCCGGTTAAAGCTTTGGTTCCCAAAATTGATACGAATTCTCGAAAGGGGATATTTCTAAATAAGGCTCTCATTGAGGCGCCGACTCTGGCCAAAAACAACTGCTGCACTCTTCCTTCTCTCTCACGTCTTCTCTCCTCCCTCTCTCTCTTCTCTCTTCTCTCCTCTTCTGCTTCTCTTTCTTTCTTTCGTCCTTGCTGGTGATTAATTCAGACTTTGCTGCCAGCCAAGCCTTCTCCTGCAATTGGCTTGATCTTGATCGACTGGAGAGCAGACGAGCCCCTGCTCCTGCTGTTGCCGTTCCTGCTACCAGTTGCTGCCCCGCCTCACGGCACTGCTCTTTCAACCCTCCTTTTACACAGCACCTCTGTTACCAGCTCCACTTGCAACCTGAATCAGAGTTGTCGCCGGAACTGAAACCTTTGCTGCCAGCCACAGTTCAGGTCCACTGCTACAGACACAGAGAACCATCTGCTACTGCCTGCGGCTTGGCTCTGTTTCATATCCAGTTCTGACGACCCATCCAGCCTTGACAGACCCTTTCGAAGCACCACTCTGCTCAGTCGGATTGCACCATCTCTCCGGCCAGATTCCCTGCTGCAACGTCTCTGCTTGCAACCCGTTGCTGCTCCTCTGCACAGTCCTCGCCGCCGATCATCCTTCAACCGTCCATCCAGTCAGATCTGTTTGCTGTTGTCCCTGTTCGATGCCCAGCCTCCACCCAACGTCCTCAGCCTGAAGCGTACAGACTCTGTTGAACCCAGTTTCGTGTCCCTACACTCACCAAATCCCACTTTACTAAATCCCCATTCTCTTTCCTTAAGTTATTTTAACATTCTGTCCCACTTCCCATTATTTAAGTGATTCAATTCCCACTAAAGTCCCTTATCCCAGATTCATCCATTCCCAGCTATAATGGCGCCCCGACGCTCGTTTCTCTTGTGCTTTACTTGCTTTGATCTCGAACTTTCTTCTCGCTCTGATCTTGGCTGACTCAATCGAAAGAGCGGGAGAAGACGAAGAGTTCTCAGAGGAATTACTGCTGAAACCGTTACCAGATCGGAAGGTCTTGGCCCACTTCCATTTCGACAGCAGAACTCCTCCCACCAAGCTTTATGGCCGCCATCATCGTCTCTTCCCTAAGGCCATTTATCAGCTGGTCCATAAATTTCGAGTTAGAGAAATGGAGTTGTCATTCACACAAGGTCGTTGGAACTATGAACATTGGGGCGGATTTGATTCCATGTCCAAACCCCCTGGAGTGGAGCTTTGGGCAATATTTGATGTCCCACTTGATGAGGTTGATGCAACATGGAAGAATTTGATTCATGCCCTTTCAGGTCTTTTCTGTGCTTCATTTATTTTCCTGGAGTCTTCTACTGCTTACTCTGCTCCTGCTTGGGGCTTCCGTTCTCACTCAGGCGGTTTGAGATATGGTGCATTACCCCGGGAAGCTGTTTGCACTGAGAATCTCACTCCATGGCTGAAGCTGCTCCCTTGTCGAGACAAAGCTGGGCTTGCAGCCTTAATGGACAGGCCATCTATCTATAAAGGATTCTATCATTCACAAAGGTTGCGATTGTATTCAACTGAATTTAGTTCAGAAGAGGGGGATGGAACTGGTATAGTACTTGAACAGAGACTGACTCTGGTGCTCCAACCCAGTGCCCGAAGAACTAGTGAGAGATCATTTCAACCAAGTTGGTCTATGGATTTGCTGTTTGGAAGGAAGGTGACCGATCGTTGTGTCCTTGCGAAATCCAGCAGTGTATTTCTAGAGCTAGAGGGATTTAGTTGCCGCTATAGACAACTTTGGCATGGAGAAGAGAATGGTTTCTGAAGATTCTTGGAATAATACAAGCTTTGAGTTGTCTGTTGCACCAGACAAGACAATCAGAGAAGTAAATAGGTTGCATGGTCAGAGCTCCTCCTCCATTCTGTATGAATTCTCGCTTGGGAAATACAGTGTGCCTCTTGATGTAGGCATTACATGGAAGGTTCCTTTGGTTTGGTCATGCCATCAGCCACCATTCCATGTGAGCAGGTTTTTAATGGGAAGTGGGAATGAAAGGGGTTCAATTGCTATTTCTTTCAAGTCTACACAATCTTTATTATCAAGAGGGGATGATTGCAAAGTACAGGTTGTTGTTTTTCACATTGTGCCGTGGTATGCTAAAGTTTACTACCACACATTACAAATTTTCATCGATGGAGAGCCCCATCTCACCACAAACGTCATTGACAAGATGCATGTGTCACCTGGAATGCTGGAAATGGTGCTTACATTTCCTTGTGGAATGCAGTCAGCTGCTTTATCTGTAGATTTTGATAAGGGTTTTCTTCACTTAGTTGGCTACCCTCCAGATGCCAATCAAGGATTTGACATTCCATCAGCTGTGATTAGTTTTCCAGATTTCCAAGCAAGTAAAAATTTCCTCCAGGAGAACTCAAGCAAGTCAAGATTATTATTCAAGTTACAGGAAAAGAAAGTTGTGCAGTCCTATACACAAGTATTGCTTGTGCCTTTGACTACTCCCGATTTTAGCATGCCTTGTATTGTAATGGCGTTTACAGGCATTGTGTTGTTTGTCTATTTTGCGTCACTTCTCAACATTTTAAGGAGACGGGTTGGCAAGGAAGAAGGATTCTTAAAGAGTGAAGCTGTCATGAGAGGCGAGGACTGATACCACTACTCTTTTCATTGTTCATTGTTCGACCATTAAATTATCCACTTCTTTTGATAAACTCTACTTGTAACCATTCGATCTCTTATATTATAGTTATTTCAAATTTCTTTTCATATATCTACATAGTTTGATAGATTTATGTATTAAAATATCTAATCTACGAGCCGACTGAATGACGTCCTCTTTTTCATGGAACTCACCTCGCCTAGATGATAAAATTTACTGGTGAGCAAGAGTATAAATCTCGGCCGATACGCCCGGGATTTTGAGGACCGAGATGCGTATCAGCCAAAGAAAAAGAATTCGGCTGATATGGCCGAGATTTCGGCCTATTTCTTCTTTTTTATTTTTTATTTAAAAAAAAAAAGAATATCGGTGGTGGTCCCAACCTATATTTGCCCGTATCGGACGAATATTGACCGAAATTTTTATATTTTTAAAAAGAACAGCATTTTTTTTAAATGAATTTAAAAACAAAAAAAACCAAGATTTTCAAAAAAAAAAAAATGAGGAGAGAGAAAAAATCTCAGCCTAGACCGAGATCTTGATCTCGGCGATATTTGGACCCGTGCTGGTGAGTAACAACTTCAACATTTTGATTGATGATTTCATTAACTCTTTATCCAATTTTTTGGGGATGAAATTTAGTGTGGATTTTTATCCGATCTCACGGCTTGACCTATAGATGCCTTAGTTACCCTTCTGGCCTTCTCTCCTTCAACTACTCTTGGACCTTCGTCACAATGGGGATACTGAAATTTTCTCTGAGTTTTTCATTTAATTTTGGGTCATTTTGGACTCCCACTTGTTATGTTTGCCTTCCTCTCTTTTGAGGTTTCATTTATTTTTTGGGCATGTTCAGCCTTTTTGTTTTTTGGTCTATATTGTTGGCCGCCTTTGTCTAGCCCAGACTATGGGCTTCTGTATATGTCTCTGAGCTTTTGCCTTGAATGAATACTTACTCAACATTAAAAAAAAAAGTTGGAGAAATATTGTTTCTTTTATAAATGACTTATATTAGTCAAGATGCTTATCAGAAAAGAACTGTACCAATGCAACCTATTTGGCTCATGTTAGAAATTTGGGCTAGAGTTGGGTCGGGTCATATTACTGTACCTGACTAGTGCCGAACTGAGTCACGATCCTCAAGTTGTAAAGTTTTGTTGGACTGAGCTTGGCTCAGCCATACATGACATGGATTGAGTTTGGTTAACACTTTTCTTTCCAAAATGGTAAGTGGTTAAGTACCAATCACCGAGTATTTTACCACTTCATTGTGCTCAGGCAATGGAGAACAACATATTGTATTGGAGAAAACAACAGTTACTTGATTGGAGTTGGGAAACTCAATCCTCAAAGCATTGTATTGAGAATGAAGCTTGATTTTTCATGTAAGATATACTTCATCTGTTCTAATTTAGTTGTTTGATATATATTTTGGGACTGTATCAAAATAATCGTCTGATATGTCTTTATTGGAAGAATTAAAGGATGTTAGAGAGAAGTTTATAAACCTTTTGAGAATTTACTTAAAAGAAATCAAAATTTTAAAATAAGAAAACTAGAGAGTATCATACAAGACAAGCATTAAGTAATTGAAATTTTGCCTTGCAGTCTTTGTTGTCTTAGTTCATTTCATCAGCCTTAGGTGCCTGTGAGAATGAGGGAGCAGAAGCAGCAACTTTAGCAGAGACGACTGCAACAGAGACTGATCCTTTGGTACCTACAAAGGAAATCAAATTTGGGTATGAAGCCATTAAAGTGGATTCTGAGTCAGGCTTGTTTCTTCATTCCCTGTGGTCACCGTGCCACTTGCCATTCATGCACCCAAAGGTACAAATAATCATCGTTCTGCACTAATACATGAGATCACAACTGTTCATTTGATGGACCCCATCATTGATTGCTATTAGTTACTTATCAGAGAATACCAATCAATGAAGGAGAAAGGGAAGTCAAAGAGAAGGAACGGCCGTTCTCTCTCTCTTCAATATTGATCGAATTGTTCCAGTGTAAGATGGGTATGAGATTGCATTGTTAGATACTAGAAAAAACTTGGATTCGATTCAAAATATTATCGAGTGAAGTAATTCAAAGAGAGTGTTAGACTTAATTCAGTAAAACTTATTAACTCACTTGATATATCGAATGAAGTCTCAATGGTTAGATCTCATAAACAGGTGTCTAACATAGATTTCTCAATGATTTCATTAGAGAATTTATTTGAGCGCCTATACTTTAGGATTCATTTTGCCTCTTATTTTATCACAATAAATTAATAATATTTTTATTTTAACCTTTATTTTCAATTTATCATGATAAAATAAGGAGCAAATTAAATATTATGCTCTGTTCTAATAAAAATATCGGTGTCCAAATTAAATTTTTATAATTATTTTAAGAATCTTATTGTGGTGGGCTTGGCAGGATTATGAACGGGGACAAAGGCATGTGTCCAATGTGCAGAAGGCTCATTCATAAAGGTAGAAAACTTTACAGCTCTTAGAGGAGAAGTAATAACTGATAAGAATACTTGTTATTTTTACAATAATGGACATGAAATTTATCTTTTTTTCCCTCTAATTATTGTGAAGAAGTAAACCAATGTCTCTTGAGTAAAAAATACAGTGAACCCTATAATTTCTCTTCTTAAAAGTACCCTATAAGAAATTTTGTCACAACTACAGTTTAGGACAAGCTTTCTAAGTTACAGGTTTAATTACAATATGTTGAGTATTTTGTTTTTTTGAGAGAATTTTTTATTTGGATTAACGTATCATCAGACCAGGGGTAGAAAAATCCGCCGGGCCGAGATCCCGGCCGATTTTTCATATCGGCCGATATATCGGTTAGGCCGAATTTTTTCTCTCTCCTACCCGTTTTTATTTTTTTATTTTTTTTTAAAAAAAAATTCAAAAAAATTACAGCAAATGCAGATAATTATGGGCTTATTGAATATGTAATTTTTTCATAAAATATCGGACATTTACATCTTCTAATATATTTTTGAAGTTACGACAACGAGAAATTATATAATTAGTAATAAAATTGTAAAAATTACAAGGAAAATGATATAATTGAGGAAAATTTGTAGAAATAATTTCATAATTTATTTTCTTAATCAATGAGTGTTATTTTAAGTTAGGATATCCCTAGGGTGTGCCGAAAACACAGTATTTTATAAATAAGGATATCCCTAGGGTGTGCCGAAAACACATTTAGGAAAGTCAAAAGACCTTGAAGTCTTAAAGTATTTTTATCAGGTTATCGTAATTAGTCCGGATATTCAATTTGAGAAATTTTGAAAATACACAGTGCTTAAAAAATAACTTTAAAGTTTTAAAGGAGATTTTATTATTTAATACACTATGCACATTATTTTTTAAGCATCGTGTATTTTTAAATTTCTCAAATTGAATATCCGGACTAATTACGATAACCTGATAAATATACTTTAAGACTTTAAGGTCTTTTGACACTCCTAAATGTATTTTCGGCATACCCTAGGGATACCCTTATTTGTAAAATACTGTGTTTTAAATATTTAAGAGTGTCAAAAGACCTTTAAGTCTTAAAGTGTTTTTATCAGGTTATTGTAATTAGTCCGGATATTCATTTTGAGAAATTTTGAAAATACACTAAAAAATAATTTTAAAGTTTTAAAGAAGATTTTATTATTTAATTACTATGAATGGATATTAGATGGTAAATATAATATTAAATTATTACAATAAGATAAATAAAAGAAAATATTATAATTTTTACTTTCTATTTAAAACAAAATTTTATTATTTTGAAAAAATATTAGGTTACACACGTGAGCTTTTTAGTAAGCTCACGTGTGTTACTTCTTCACTTACAAACCCTAATGCACTTCTTTTTTATACCCCTTCTTCTCTTTCCCTCTCTCTGCTAAACCCTAACCGCCGCCGCTCTCTGTATTTTTCGATCAACGAAGAAGAAAAAGAAGAGAAAGGTAAGCTGTAGCGATTTTTTTTCTTCAATCTTTTCTCCATATTTTTTTTCTTCAATCTTTTCTCCATATTTTATTTTCTCTCTTTCCATCCTTTCTAGTCCGATATTTCTAAAAAAAAAACCAAACAACCGAATTATTAAAATTCGGCCGATATCATGACCGAATTATCGGTCAGAAATTCGGTCATATCGGCCGAATTTTTTTTTGTACGGCCGATACGATATAGATCGGTCGTCAAAAAACCGATATAATTCGGCCGATACGCACAGTATCGGCCGAATTTTTGACCCCTGCATCAGACATTGTCTTACTAAAATTCTCATGGATGAGCCCACTACTCTTAAACCATATCAAAATTAGACCATATAAGTTCGAATCCACACCCCATATAAGTTAGAGAGAATTTATTATTTTCATACCGCTTGAGTTGGAGATGGAATGAATCAAGCCTTTCTTCCTAGTCATGTTCCAGTGACTTCCATGGATAAAGTTATGAATGTGGAATTCACAGGTCTTAAGAAATTTTTTCTGTCCAATCAAAATACATCTAACAACGTTCACATGTTAGATTTGATTGGATACACTAAAAGAATTTTTTGTTGCTTGTGCACTAAAATATTTGGTTTTGGATTTCCTGGCTTATGGAAGTCTTATGCTTTCATGAGATGTGGACCATAATTTCATTTTTGTTCCAGTGCTGGCATTTTCTATATTTGTCTTTATGGAAATTTTAAAAAAAAAACTTTTCATTAGATTAAATGATTTCTTTATTTCATTTCATATTTAGTTGGAAAAGTGAGACACATACAAACCATATACTTTCACTTTCAAAAGAATCTCTTACTACAGAAAAAAAAAAACTTAAAAATACATTTATATTAAAAATCATTGATATATTGGTTACTCTGACCATTATTTATATTTTATTGTAATTTAAAATCACATTTAATGTAGAATTGTAGTTAGAGGACATGTATTACATATTTTAAGTTACTGTATGATTTATAATGCTGTAAATTATAGAAGTAGAACTCAACAAATAAACTATAAATAAATAAATTCTAATCTATAAGCAATTTTCTTGAAAAATATCTTATTATTTTAACATTACAAACTATTTATTAACATATTTAAAATATTGATAAATATCTATTAACTTTCCATATGTCAATATTTTAAAACTCACTGATATTTAAAACCTGAAATTGCAATCGATAAAACTGACATGGCAATCCTTCCGAGTGTATGGAAATTTATAGCCATCAGGCCCACTGAAATATGTACACGTAAGCAGCTTGAACTTTGGTTCTTGGCCTTGACGTGAAAATGAGAATCTCGAATTCGATAAACAAAAGCACCAACTTTTTCTTTATTGTAGAAAGTGCAACTGAATTCTTTTGGAATGTCGGCTGAATATAATAGTGCTGGTTGTTTTTTTTATTTTTTTTATTTTTCTTATTATTATGCTGAATAAGATTCTTTAAATTATTTTATTTTTTAAATAGCATAAAACTATTCAATGCTTTTATTACCCATGATACTCATTTATGCAATGAGATGCATCAATCATCAATGGGTTAAATTCAGAATTTAAAATAAAAAATCCCCATTTCAAATAAACTAAAAAACTTACTGAAAGCAGAGTTCCATAAGTCAGAAACATTTAAGTACAGAGTTTTTAAAAATGAAAGGCAGTGAAAGGAAAACAAAAAGATGATTTATTGTCTGTGGGCCAAAGTAGTGACTAGTGACTAGATGATGACAAGGAATAGGACAATGCAGTCCTACAATACTATAAATTAAATCTATCCATGTAGGCCCACTTTTCAACATGGCCTTGGTTCTGGGAAGACACTTAGATTTAATATCAATTAATAATAGATATTAGGCACCACTATTAGATTGAAGTATGGTATACAATGTGATGATACCTAATAATTCCTTTTGATATATTTAATCTAATAGATGATGCTGAGTTTGTCTTGGTAGGTTGAAAAAAAACTTAAAGAAAGATTGTTGGAGACACCTTATTTAACTACTTATCTAACTCAACAACTGAAATAATTACTTTTAAAATGACATTCAATTTAAAAAGTGAGATAATATTAAAAGATATAGTTGAAAAATATGATATTATTTAAAAATAGATAAAAATTAAGTTAAAAAATTCATTTTAGATAGTTTGATCGTGTTAATAGAAGAAGAATATACACAGTCTTAATATTGTAAAATTGAGAAAATGCAAATTGATAACATAAAGAAGAGATATAGACTTCTTGAAACATAAAAGGAATGGATAAAGAAGAACATACTATATGTTGGAATAGTGATGATGTGATTTATAATAGATCAAATGGCAAAACAAACTCTAAAAGTTGAGGGGATTATAATTATGATAATGGTGATTTAATTTTGTTGTTTATTTTGTATTTTGTATATTTTTTGTACTTTATACTTTGCTCAACATATTAAGCATTTGAAAAGTAATAAAGTTTAGAAAACTGTCATAAGAAAGTTATATCTCACACATCTATTATTTATTTAGAAGTTTTATATCTTAAAATTTCAAATTTTGATGGAGATGCAGTGTTCAAGTCTCATGTATGCTTATTTTTCTATATAATATTAGTCCTTCACTTAAATATTTTAGTTAATTATAATAAATTGTCAAAATTAAAATAATTAGTTGTAATTCAATTTTTATATCATTACAATCGCTCTAAAATTCACTAAGAATATCAAAACTAAGTGATTGGAAAAAAGTGAGAAATTCTTACAATCTTCCATGAATTTGTAAATGAGTTATGATAAATTAAACCATTAATCCCAGTATCCCTCTAATCTTTCTCCTCGTTCTGATTCACTTAATTTGTTTAGTGACTAATTCCTTCTTTGAGTGACAACATAATGGAGATTAGTTCATGATTGGTGGCTAATTTCTAGTATCAAAGTGCGTGCCCGTGCGTGCCCGTGCGTGCGAGCACAAGCCACCCACGGCAACGACCCAAGCCGGCGCGTGAGCTACACGCACACTAACCCATGTATCATTCTATTGTACGGGCAGCAGGCGCACGCCACGTCACCCCATGTACCGAAAAAGATCACAGTAGTATCGCACGGCCATCCTATAACATCAAACTAGACCTCTGATCACAAGAAAATTCTCTGGTCCCTGCCCTCGCTAAAGTAAGCCTCGTAAGCGCACGATAAGAGAGAACAGATCCTCACTTCCATGGCTCTTCCGCAAGAACCAGAGAACGAAAGGAGGTTGCTCCTGAATCGGTTTCTTCTCGACGAAGAGGACGAAGTAGACGAAGAAGCCTACAGTTCGAGCGAGAAGATCGTGGTAGCTGGAAGCGAGGGGGACGGCAGCATCGACGGTAGAGATTCTTCTACAGCTGCCCCTTTCTCATGGAAGAAGCTCTGGCTCTTCACCGGCCCGGGTTTCCTCATGAGCATTGCTTTTCTCGACCCTGGAAACCTCGAAGGCGATCTCCAAGCCGGTGCAATTGCCGGCTACTCCCTGCTGTGGGTGCTGTTGTGGGCCACGGCCATGGGGCTCTTGATCCAGCTCCTCTCGGCTCGGCTTGGAGTCGCCACGGGCCGGCACCTAGCCGAGCTCTGCCGCGAGGAGTACCCGTCGTGGGCCCGGCGCGTGCTCTGGCTCATGGCTGAGGTGGCCCTCATCGGAGCTGATATTCAGGAGGTCATCGGAAGTGCGATTGCGATCAAGATTCTTAGCCATGGAGCGGTGCCTCTCTGGGCTGGAGTTCTAATCACAGCCGTTGATTGGTAATCTCTTTTTACGTCTTTCTATTGATATTGATAATTGGGGGGCTCTGTTCTGGGGAATTTAGATAGAATTGTTTTCTCTCTATCCTTATCTATCATTCCATCTTTTCCTTTAACTTTACTCTGTTTTGAAAGCTCAGTTTCGTAGTCCGTGGCACCACTAGGAATTGTTTATGGAACCACGCTAGCGTAACTTGACTGAGTGGCTTGCACTCTTGACTCGCTATTCATTATCCATGGCTCAATAAATTAATGTGTATATGATGATAGATGTGTCAAATTAAAAACAAAAAATAAAATAAAATAGTTTGAAACAAAAATGAAGCGAATAGAAATCAAATGGACATTTAGATTCCGCTGCTACAGTTGATCTATCCTTTTACATGGCTATTTATAATTTTCAAGATGGGATATGTGGTGACTTTGCAGGACGTGACCCATTTTGGGACCACAACATTCATATGGTTCCTGTGAGACCATCTTTACACCTACACAAACACAAAAAGGAGTCGGTGGTGATTTTCAATTTATTACGAGGGAAATGAAATGAAAATATCCATTATTAGATAGCTACAAGTAAAGCGGCTAACGACACGAATCAAGTAGTCAGTTTATCGAGCGTGGACCCGACTTTGTTAGGACCTATCGTGGACGTCAAAAAAGGCAAACCATGATAGGATCTGGGTATCCATCTCAAAACACTAGCTTATTAGGTAAAGTGTCCAGAGTCCTTATTAGGTGGAGTGAAGTTCAAATGGAGTCCCAACATTTGAAGACTCAGTGAGTCCCACTTAGGAACGAGTGAAAGGCGTGTGGGAGATTTGGAAGTGCAGCCGACTCAACCACGAGTTGTGGGCTGAGTTTAGGATAGTTTGAATTTATTTGAATGCTGTTTTTTAATTGGCTGATTTGAGTTGTTAGTAAAATTGGTTTGAGTTGAATTTAGGTTAGTTTTCTTCTATAAATACTTGTGTAATTTGTCAATTTTAGCCAACAAGTAGCCAATTTTGATTAATAAAATCAGTGAGTTCTTTGTGAAACTCGGTCAAGCTTGAAGCTTGAGTTGCAATTGGAGCGAGGGCCACGCCATTGTTTATCCAAGTACAATCCTCTCTTAATTTGCGACTAATTGAATCAGTATATTTAATTAATTAATTTGGTTTTTAAGCGAGAAATTGCTGCCTTAATTAACTGAGTTGAATTGGTTGAGTTCAGCCTAGTTTGTGGTCTGTTTAAGGCCCGGGTTTGAACCAACTCAGTGGCTGTTTTGGTCCCTGTTTTTCAGTCTAAAACCCAGTTGCACTCTGGGCCTGTAACAGCAAAACAAGCCCTGCATTCGGATATGTTAAAGCCCAGAAAATTGTTGAGAAATTGGGCCTGCAATGAACCCAGAAAGCGTTGCAGTTTGGGTCTGCAGTAACATTGTTAAGTCGCCTGAACTGGGCCAGAACCCAGTCCAGATCTGTTGTTTATTTGGACCTGTAGTTACAGGATCCAGTCTGGTTCAAGCAGGCCAGAATTACAGTCCAGTTTACTGTTGTAACAGGTCTGTACAATCTAGTTTACAGTCCGTGTAATTGGACCAGGGAACTCAGTCCAACAGGCCATGTGGGCCTGCGTTTGTAGTCTTTAAGCCAGTGGAAACGGACCCAACAAACCCACTTTGTGGGCAAAGTGATCGGTTGATTGGACCCAATTAGGGCCCGGAATTTTGTGTCAAAAACTCGATGAATTAAGGGACTGTTCTGGACTTGATTCAGCAGCAAGTCAGCTCGTGTTTTCAACCATTCAACATTGATTTATTGAATTGATTCAATTCGTTCATTTTATTTGAGATTGGGTTTACTTTTTGATCCAAGGGTTGCTAAGGCACCCGTTTGCTTCGTTTTTCCACGATTAGGGTTGCCGACCATGTCAGAGCATTATCGTGGTTTAAGGTTGGGTACCCTACCCCACATTGATCTACATCAATGCCCGACAGTGTTTTCAATATTCATGTGGATCCTGATGGTCATTGGTCATATTTCTTAATAACTATCCTTCAAAATCAGTCAAGTTGACCCAATTATGTTAAATTTCAAGTTAGAGTATATACTTGTGTCAAAATTCATATGAAACTATGGTGTGTCATGATGAATTGCTAAACAAATGAATGATGATAATGATGATGCTAAATTGCTAAACAGATAACCATCTTAAATAAATAAATAAATGAAGTTTTTGAAATGTGGCATGTGAGAGGCTCACTAGCGCTAGTATAACAATGGCAGGGTCGTATATTACCCAACTCATAATATCAGGCTTATATGATATTGACAGTGTTTCAACTCAAGGCAGTGAAATTAGCAGTCTACATGGAAACAAGTGATTGTTTTTAACCATTGTTTTCAGCATATTGGATCAAATGGCTAACAATGTGCTTTAAGTATATTTCCTTTAGTTCAGTCATCCATCATCATGGATTGTATATCGTGGGGTCAGTGGGCCCACCACTTGCTACATGTCAAGAAACATGACTATTTGAACAATCATCTTTTTATCATAAATCAAAACTATGGTCATCATCATTTGTCAAAATATCATTTATCTGGAGTCAAAATAAATCAAAACGGTGATAATTTGAACACTTATTTTTTTTTAATTATTAATTGCTGTACTAGAGATTTAGGATAGAAGGCATTTGGCCTCATCACAGTTGTCTTTTTATCAAAGCCAAAACTATTAAGTATGATGATTGTAAAGTTCTTTTTTACATTAGTAATTGCTCTAATAGGGTAAAAGGCCAAAGTTTATGTTCAAGACCACATGATGACTAATGATTTAACATTCCAGCCCTATAAGCATGGTTCTGCCATAATGTCCAATCATTGGGAAACTTTGTGCCTGTGGCCTATCCATCTCAAGATAATAGATAGAGCATGGTTCTTCCATAATCTCTAATCATTGGGAAATTTTGTGCATGTGACCTATCTTCTCAAAAAAATAGATGAATCTCTCTCAATAGTGTTATTGATTTGATATGTTTTATGCAGTTTTATCTTTCTATTGCTTGAGAACTATGGGGTGAGGAAATTGGAAGCTATCTTTGCAGTTCTCATTGCAACTATGGCACTGTCATTTGCATGGATGTTTGGCGAAACTAAACCGAATGGAAAGGAACTTCTAATAGGTAAAGATTATCAATTAAATCATTGCCTTCCTCGTAGATTCTTTTGTATCTTCCCTAGATTCTTGGACAAGTATAGCTGAATTTGGTTCTCTTCAATCAGGTGTCTTGGTCCCAAAACTGAGCTCAAAAACCATTCAGAAAGCAGTTGGAATAGTTGGCTGTGTCATCATGCCACACAATGTATTCTTGCATTCTGCTCTTGTACAATCTAGAAAGATTGACAATGGCAACAAAGGTCGGGTTCAAGAGGCCCTCAATTACTATACCATTGAATCTTCCATGGCACTCTTAATCACGTTTGTCATCAATTTGTTTCTAACAACTGTTTTCGCAAAGGGTTTCTATGGTACAAAGGAGGCTGACAGTATAGGCCTTGTAAATGCTGGCCAGTTTCTTCAGGAGAAGTATGGGGGAGGTCTCTTCCCAATTCTTTACATATGGGGGATTGGTTTGTTGGCTGCTGGGCAGAGTAGCACTATCACTGGCACTTATGCAGGCCAGTTTATCATGGGAGGGTTTCTCAACCTACGTATAAGGAAATGGCTGAGATCATTAATAACAAGAAGTTTTGCAATTGTGCCAACTATAATCGTTGCACTTGTTTTTGACTCTTCTGATGCTGCATTAGATATTTTAAATGAGTGGCTTAATATTCTGCAATCAGTTCAGATCCCGTTTGCAGTTATTCCACTTCTTTGTTTGGTGTCCAAGGAGGAGCAAGTTATGGGTGCCTTTAAAATTGGAACTACACTCAAAGTGAGTTATAACTTTCTATTTGTTGAACCATATATTATTTTTTAGTTCCTTCTGCCACATATTAAATGTTGATCTTTTATGCTTAAATTCAAAATCATGATATATTTTTTTAATTCTCAATGGTTATACAAGGGAAATGAATATTTGCGGATGAATAGTCATTGTTGTAATCATCATCATCAAAGCCACATCTATATATCTGAACTCCACAATTTGGTTTCTACTTTTCGACTCCGAAAGTCCTAATAGAAGTCGTTTTCTGTCACTTGCAGTCCTAATGGAATTGTTGTTGCATGTTGCTTATCAGGAACACTTAACTGGGCTTATTCTTCATAAGAGCACTAGTGATGCTCTTATTTAGACTCTTAACCTTTATAGATTTCCTGCTATCACTGTAAGAGAAAAATTTTAAGTATGCCCCACCAATCTTTTGTTAGTCAGGAAGAAATAATAAGCTTTCCTGGACCCTTAGAGATGCTCATTTATTGATTTGGGTTATCAGCTTTGCATCGCTCACATTGTTATGATCTCTGTGAAGAATATATTTGTCTTATCATCTCTTCAAAATTTATGGAAGATTATTAGATATAGATAATAGATGTGATGAAGCTCCTTAGTTGAAGATCATTCCATGAAGGGATCCAGAAATCTCATACGGGTGCATTTGATGTGACAGGAATTACCAGTAATTTGGAGGATGCCCAAATAAAGCATTGTGGTTAAGGGGATAGCCATAATTTGCAAACTTCTATGCTTAACCATAATTTTGAAAACTTCTATGTTATCAAACATAACCATATAATAAATTATTTGGATGCAGTAATTAAGCAACAACTAATGCAAAGATCTAATATTTTAAAGAGCTTGCTTGTGTTTGTGAATGGCTCCAAAATGAAGTCCCTTTTTACCAAAAAATTAAAAGTTCCCTATTGTGACAACTTACTTAAAAATTAAGATAGTAGAGGAAAAACTTTAGTGACTTGTATTCATTTAGATATGCCTAGAGACCGGTGCTATGACAGAAGGGAAGGCACTCTCTAATGGATGTGTTTGTAATCACACTATAGGTTCATTCTTATGATGATGATATGAGAAACATGAAGGGGCAATGACAAGCATAAGACTTGTGAATAGAGAGAGGGCTAGTTCCTGTTGTAGTTAGACTTCCACTGGAGTCGGATTTGAACCCCATATTTGCATCATTTATGGACAATATGGTGACAGAACTCCAGAATGAAGCTCCATAGTACATGTTTTCCATTGATAAGTCAGAACTTCAGTGAGTGACTTCGAGTCATGCTTTGGGAACGAGTAGAACAATTATGCAGTACAAGGTGTGCATTCTCAGTGCATATGAGAGGCAGGGGATGATTTGCTCAACGACTCAACATTGAAAACCATTTGCACAATGTGATAGATTTCAATTTCTAGGAGATACTATAGAATAAAACATAAAGCTTGAAGAGGTCATCAATCAGTGTCAGTGCATACTGGATAAAGTGGAGATGAGACAAGATATTGGAACATTGCATGATTGTGATTATTGCATTGATTGAAGGGAATTTTATAAGATGGCAATTAGAGCTATGATTTTATGGACCCTGAACATTGGGGCAACAACAGTGAAAGGGAGATCATGTGGCTGAGATGTGTATACTAAGGTAATCAGCTAAAAGTAACGGAAATGAGTACAAAAGTAGAACTCCTAGCTGATCCAGATAGTTTGGATAAAGCCTGGATGATGATATGAAAGACTTACAAATAACCCCTATCAGAACAACAGTTTGGATCAAATGCACAAATTGAGACTTCAGTGAACAGTACATTTACTGAGGCTCAGTTGCCTATAAGAATTGATTTTGAAGGATTTGTCAATAGATGCTCTCCTTACTGATTCTCTTTCTGCCTGTTACCTGCAAAGGAGGGAGGGGCGGTGGGTGGGTGTTGAATCTCTGGCTAGTAAGGATGATGTTACATTCTAGCATGCAATTAAAACCTACTTTACAGGTTTGAGAAAATTTAGGTAATAAAATGATCCCCCATTCATATTAAATACTCCAAAGCAGTAATTTAACCCGACTGTTTCCACTCCTCTTAAACCTAAGTCTCAGTATGAGCATAAGAAGAATTTTCAGCCAATTTTCTGATAGAACAGCTTTTTTAATTATTTACACCTATAAATTTCCATTTTATTATTTCCTTGTATTGTTTGTGCAGGGGAGTGTTATTATCCGTATCTTCATTTTTTTTAATTTTAAACCTTTGGATGCAAAATAATCCAGAAGTTCCCGTTATCTTTCCTGTTTCCAATTGCAGAATTGCTACCTATATCAAGTGTTTTAACAGAAATGCAACAGATAAAATGATCCCCCATGCATGTAGGATATTATTGTGTGCACCCCACTTAGTGGTGCCTACTTTGGGATGATGGTGATGTATCCATTGAAAGCGTCCATGCTTGATATGGGTCTACTAGAGATCACTTGGTTGGATCAATTGACCATGTGTTTTAATACCACAAAATTTGGAACACGTTAAATAATTTAGAGTGATGTGACCATGGTGTGATTGACCCGATCAAAGTAGTTCATATTGAGGCATACGTATTTCTAATGGACTCATCGCCATCATACAATGTAGACTTGACATACGGGTACAATCTGTATTATGGTAATATCCTATGCACAGGTGCATGGGGGATATTCTTCGTGGAATAATATTTCTTTACGTGTGTTACTTTATGCATGGGCTTGCATCATTTTTAGTGTTTCTCATACTTTCATGGGCTTATGATGCAGACAGTGGCATGGACAGTGGCCTTTCTGGTAATAGTGATCAATGGGTACCTCTTGCTGGATTTCTTCTCTTCTGAAGTAAATGGTACATTGTTTGGTTCTGTTGTATGTGTTGGCACAGCTGCTTATGTGGCATTTATTGTTTATCTTGTTTCACGGGGTGGCATTCTTTCCAATTGGATTAGCCGAGCATTACCCAAGTGGTTTGCCAACACTGAGAATTGATGATCACAACTGTTAAGCTAAGCCACCATCTATGATTTGAAATATATCGCAATCGTTTTGCATGGTGTTATTACCAGCTTGCAATGGGACAGTGTGTTATCTATCACCACTGTGCCCTTGTGCCATATCAAACAGGTGCTGTTGCTGAATGGTTGGACGAGAGTTGTGTTTCCCTTCGAAGATGATGAAGTGAGGACTATTTCACATGCTGCATCCTTTAAGTTCTTTCCACACTCATGTAGAATTCCCAAGTTCTGCTTATCTTTCCCGGCAGTATTCCAAAGAGAGGTCAGCGTATCTTCCCACTGGTGAAATTTAGGCTGCCTGAATCTTCTTACCGTTAGTTCCTTGTAACCCTAAGGCTTGTAATATTAAGTATGTAGGCTGGTGAAAGCAGGCAAGTACTTTCAGCAAAAACTCATGATTGTAAACCAGTATGACCGAGCTTTGTTGTATTGCAAATCAATTTAGTGTGTAATTTTGTGACGTTCTTCAATTATTTAAAATGCAAAGAAAGCTTCTTCAATTGCCATACATGTATGAAATGCTAATGGCAAGTGGTGAACTAGTATAAAGATGTCAAAGAGTTGGGCCACACCATCGAGCATGTCTGTGTCCACAAGTCTTTAATTTTTATGATCAATCTTATAAAACTATGATAACAGATCAAACCCCATAATCCTCTTATGTACATAGCTGTGTATTTATTCCACCCATAATGAATGACCAAGATGTGAGGGTGCCAATTTTTGGAGACATCATGAACGAGTAATGAACTACTGATAGAATTTTTATCATGGATTTAGGAGAATATGTTCTTGTTTCCACAACCTGGAACAGGTAGTCTATTATTTTAGATCCTTAATAGGGATGTCTCTCATTCTGTAATCTGTATGAGTATTATAATGTGTTTTTCTTTTTAATATATTCTTAAAAAGTAACTGGATGAAGTTAAAAATTTGAAATATTACCAATATGTAAATCACGTAATCTCCCGTTTCTTGGTCTATTTCACAGACCTGGCAATGGGTCAGACTTGGGTCAGGTCTTTTTTGTTTTCAGATCGATTTGAATTTTATTTAACGGGTTATGTCAGTCCGAGTCTATTTCGAGTTCATTTGAGTCAGGTTTATCTATTATTTGACTAAAAAGATTTTTCTAGTGTGACATGTATCAAAGACCAGACTACTCTTTGAATGAGTGTAGATCTCATATTTTTCATATAAATGTGGCAATAGTTGAGTCTACTCATTTATAATCAAATTTCTTTCAAGTCGGGTCATTTATTAACCATCCATACACTGCGGACTGGTATGGTATGTATCCATGCTTGGATTGATATGGCTTTTTATCAGTTAAATTCTTAATGTTTTATTTCTTAAAAAGTTAGGAATTTTTTTAGAAGTACACATATCTAGAAATTTTAAATTTGAACTTCAGTAATGTTCATAGACGTATAAGCATATTGGTGCCTACAAACTAAAAAAATTCAACACGCTTGGAGAATGCTAAAAATTTGTGAAAAGTGTCCCAAGAAATTTAGAAAAGTGGGAAATTTATGAGAGCAAAGATTTGACATATATCTTAATGGTGCCATCATTCAATTAACATAACAAATATCAAATTAAAGAGATTATTAATAATAATAATAAATTAGAAAAATTTAAGATAAAATGAGTAAACTAATTAAATCACACCTTCATTAAACTTCAAATACCTTAAATGTTGTACCCCCATCTCAAGCTTTATATGGGGCTCACCAGGGCCTCATAACACTCCCCTCTCCTCTATTTCTCCTCTCTCGCACTCATTTATTTCTTATAAATTCACCCCTATTCAAATTTAACTTATTTTAAAAGTTATTGAATTAAAAATTCATTTAAAACTGACTCTATTTTGTTAATTAATATTTAAATCTTTGAAAATGATGAACAATCAAATTTAATAAACTTTATTTTTCATGAAAAACATCATTCATATACTTGCATAAAGGTCCAAAACCACCAAATGAAGATATAGATAATGAGCAACTTCATCTAAATAAAAGCTGCTTCTATATCAACGTAATCAGGTGAATATGGTTGATATATATGAGAAATCATTTATTGTTAAATGGTCCATAAAAATTATGTAAATTTTCAATTATAATTTTTTGATGAACAAAAAGTTGTCTTGAGATTTACTTTATAAATTCAATGAAAAATTCAATTCAAGAGACATAATTGAAAATTCAAACTAAATTCATTATAATCAAATCAATTCACTGCAACGTGTATGTGAATGACTACGTTTGTTGACAACATTTGTCATCAACAACTACCACTTTCGTAGCGTTCCGCATGAAAGTCTTATGATATTGATACCGGTCAATTCAAAAGAAATGATTCGTACACCGACTTACCACTTTTGTAACATTATGCATCAAAGTCTTATGATATTCACACCGGTCAATTCACAAAAAATATATTTTATCCCGAAATCCACGTTTTACGCTCTGGTTGACTAGATCCTCCTTTCTTTTATGGTGCACCCATTATAATGTAATTCCAATTTTGCCCTTGTTTTTGGAAAAGAGGAAAAGAGAGATAAGGAGAGAAATAATGACAAAATTGAAATTTTCTTTAAAAGTGCATCATAAGAGAAAATAATAGTGCAAAAATCACTATCTATTATTTAACACGCTCAGAGATTTATGTGGTTATGTGGTTCGACCTACATCTATGGAGTCTGATTCCACTATAAGACAAAATAAGAACACTTATTACAAGTTAAAATCCAAACTCATTCTTATTCCGAGAGCCGTAGAAAAATCCTAAATGTTCCACCTTGTCTTCATTTTCAGAATGTCTGGTATTTTGTCCTAAGAATCTATTGATTTGACTCGATTTAATTCAGCCCATCACTGAGTTGGTATTTATGGCTCTATTTAACTTAACCCATAACTGAGTTGGTATGCCATTGGACAGTAGCATAATGGTAGGAGCCTTTCCTTTTATATATGTGATTACTGCTTGTATATAAAGAAGAGAGAGAGAGGGAGAGAGAAAACTAGAGCATAGACTCCACATTGTATCTTCTCATTTTGATTTAGTGAAAATTATTCCTTGTGTTGCCCGTGGACGTAGGCATTTAGCCGAACCACGTAAATCTGCGTATTATTGATTGTGTGATTGATTTTATTGATTGTTTTTCCGCTGTAAAACTCAACAATTGGTATCAGAGCCATGTTCGTCGGATTCGTCGGAGGATCGACAGGGCAAAATCAAACAGTCACGGCATCAAGGTTTCTCAGATTTGAGAAACAAACAGCCGTAGGGTTTGAAATATACCGCACACAAGACCTTGAAGGAAATGGGGTTCCCTTCAATCCATCGGCTAAGGGTTTTCCCCAAAGCATCAGCGGCCAGATCTGGAAAAGAGGGTTACACGATACACGCCAACCGGCCGGAGGCAGCATAGAGGCACTGTTCCAAACTGAGAACAGAAGGGGTTTCGCAACGGCCAGAAGAGGAACTCAGCTTCGACCTGAATCACACGCAGACGAGCAGAGAACCCGAAACCCAACCAGATTTCAGCGCAACAAGGCAGGCCGAGCTGTGAGCAGTGGCGGCGAAAGGGTTTTCCCCATCCAGATCTGAGATCTGGAGAGAGGAAGCAGCGGCGAGTGGTGGTAACAACCGGAGGAAGGCGCAGAACCAGGCAGATGATTCAGCTCTGAAGCCAGAAGAAGGCCAGTCGACAACCAGATCTGGTCTTAGGGCATCAAACTCACCTCTTCCTTAGCAGTATGAAGGGGTATCGACTTTGGTGCCCGAATCGAAGAAATTGATTCTTAGCAGGGATGTTACTTTTGATGAGTCTATTATGTTTACTCAGAACAAGCACAAGGTTGATCAGAAGGAGAACAAGACCAAGGGTGTTTCACAACAGGTGGAGTTTGAGGCTCCAGTGACTTCAATGATACATGTTCAGACAGGTGATAGTCTCACAGATTATTCAGTTGGTGAGAACACAGTTACAGATGAGACTCCAGTTCAGGAGTCTACACAGCAACCAGACTCCATTGCAGTCAGTAGACCAAGAAGAGGGTTAGAAAATCTGCACGGTTCACAAATATGGTGGCATACGCACTTCCAGTTGTTGATAATGATATTCCATCTACATACAGAGATGTTATGAGAAACTCAGAAAGTGTAGAATGGAAGGATGCAATGAGTGAGGAGATGCAGTCTCTTCACAAGAATCAAACTTGGGAGTTGGTACAACTTTCAAAAGGAAAGAAAGCAATTGGTTGCAAGTGGGTATACACCAAGAAAGAGGGTTCTCCAGGAACAGACAGTGTGAGATTCAAGGCTAGGTTGGTAGCTAAAGGCTATGCACAACAAGAAGGGATAGACTACAATGATATTTTTTCTCCGGTTGTTAAGCACTCTTCTATTCGTATTTTACTAGCTTTAGTTGCACAGTTTGATCTTGAGTTAGCACAACTCGATGTCAAAATTGCTTTCCATGGTAATTTGGATGAGGAGATATACATGTCTCAACCTGATGGTTTTAAGGTTACTGGAAAAGAAAATTTGGTTTGTAAACTAAGAAAGTCGTTGTATGGCTTGAAACATTCTCCAAAGCAGTGGTACAAGCTATTTGATCGGTTTATGATAGGGCAGAAGTACACAAGAAGCCAATATGATCATTGTGTGTATTTTCGTAAGCTACGTGATGGTTCCTTCATATATTTGCTTTTATATGTGGATGACATGCTCATAGCCTGTAAGAGCAAGTTAGAGATTGACAAATTGAAGACTCAGTTGAGAAATGAGTTTGAGATGAATGATCTTGGGGAAGCCAAGAAATACTTGGTATGGAAATTAAAAGAGACAGAGTGAAGGGAACAGTGTGTTTGTCACAAAAACAATATCTGAAAAAAGTATTACAGCGTTTTGGTATGGATAAAAATACAAAACCTGTAAGTACACTATTAACCCATCATTTTAAGCTTAGTACTTTGATGTCTCCCCGCACAGATAAGAAGCGTGAGTACATGGCTCAGGTTCCATCTGTGTGTGCAATTGGTAGCTTGATGTACGCTATGGTGTGTACTAGGCCCGACATTTCACAGGCTGTCAGTATAGTGAACAGGTATATGCATGATCCGGGAAAGATGCATTGGCAAGTAGTGAAATGGATTTTACGGTACATTCTGGGTACCGTAGATGTTGGTTTAATGTTTGAGCGGGATGATCAGTTTGGTCGACATGTGGTTGGTTATGTGGATTCGGACTATGCTGGATTTGGATAAACGCCGGTCTACTTCAGGCTATGTGTTTACACTTGTTAAAGGGCCGGTGAGTTAGAGGTCGACGTTACAGTCTACAGTTGCTCTTTCTACTACTGAGGCAGAGTACATGGCAGTGATAGAGGCCATTCGTGAGGCCATTTGGCTACATGGGTTGCTTGAGGATGTCTATTGTGATAGTCAGAGTGCTATTCACTTAGTAAAGAACCAGGTTCATCATGCACGAACAAAGCACATCGATGTCTGTTTCCATTTTGTTCGAGAGGTTGTCAATGAAGGTGTTATTCTCCTTCAGAAGATTGGAACTGCAGATAATCCTGCAGATATGCTGACCAAGGTGGTAACTGGGATCAAGTTCAAGCATTGTTTGGACTTGATCAACATCCTGCATATTTGAGCACCTTCGGGTGCGTGGCACCTTCGGGTGCATTTAAAGGCAACACAGTTTGTTTGTTTACTTGTGTTTGTTGGGCGTGAGATTTTCCTGCCAAGGTGGAGATTGTTGAGAGGTGAGGAGGAGATGGCCTGCAAATCTCGCCAAAGTGGAGATTGTTGATATTTGGCTCGATTTAACTCAGTCCATCACTGAGTTGGTATTTATGGCTCTATTTAACTTAACCCATAACTGAGTTGGTATGCCATTGGGCAGTAGCATAATGGTAGGAGCATTTCCTTTTATATATGTGATTACTGTTTGTATATAAAGAAGAGAGAGAGAGAGAAAACTAGAGCATAGACTCCACATTGTATCTTCTCATTTTGATTTAGTGAAAACTATTCCCTGTGTTGTCTGTGGACTTAGGCATTTAACCGAACCACGTAAATCTACGTATTATTGATTGTGTGATTGATTTTATTGATTGTTTTTCCATGGTAAAACTCAACAGAATCATCTTCTCATGCCGAGAACAAAGTAAAATAAAAGAACTGTGTATCCTGACTTATACAATTCTTCAAATTTCCTCTTTCCTCTTTCTTTTCTTTTCTCTCTTTTGATTCTCACTGCTTTCATGCATGTTGCCAAGACAAGGCCTCTTGGTGTCGAAGGCATTCCCTCACGCGCGGCCAAATGCCCTCCACACAGGTGTGCTACACAACAAGTTGCACACGGCAATGCCCGTGCCCTGAATGGAAATCAAGAGCCGAAGTCTTATGATCTTGACGCCGGTCAATTAACGCGTAGGAGCAGTTTAAAGAGAATGGAAATTTTTTCTTTGACAAATGATGGCTTCTTCTTACTTCTTAGACACATCGGTCAGCTAAATTACTTGGTTTTCCTCAAGTCTTGTCCTCTTGTAAAGACAATGGGCGTTTTAGATTAGTAAGATTCTTCTTTTAACTTTCAGTAAGGAAAATCTGTTTTTTTTTTTAATTATTTTTGTTCTTAGTGATAAATAATTTATCTACTTTTTATTTGTAAGGTTGAATTTTATAATATATTTAAAAAATTATAAAAGAAAAAAAATTAAAGTAGAATGGGTAGGGCCAGAATCGGCCATCTGGCCCATTTTGCCAGAATAAGGCCCATTACGGACGGACCCGTTTGCAGAGCTGATCCCCTCCCACCCCGTTTGTTTTTTTCAAATCCAGAATGCAACGGATTTGACATACGAAGGAACCCAATCAAACTTGCGTCCGAGAATGGAAATCAAGAGCAAGATATTTCCACATTGTAAGTTTTCCACCAAATCACTCTTCACAATCAGAATCAGTCATGGTCCCTGACTTTGTCAATGTAAATGAAGCTTCATATTCAGTAGCCTCTGTTGTGGGCCAGCCCCACTAATGGGCCTATTGGGCTTAGGCCCAATAGGGTGACTTATATATTATTGTATTCCTGTGTAAGACACAGAGAAGGGAGATTAAACAGAGAGATCTGAAAGGGAGAGACCTTGTAATCCTCTGTACTTGTTTTCTTACATAGTAGATTTGATCTCGCTCCGTGGACGTAGGTGTTCTAGCCGAACCACGTAAATCTTGTGTCGTGTGATTGTGTGTTTGCATTATTTAATTTCTAATCCCCAACAAGTGGTATCAGAGCCGAAGGTTATCGGATTCAGACAAGGTTCTGTCGAATTGGAGTCGGTAAAAATCACACAGACCGTCGGAGAATATCGGACGGAAAACAGCCGCATGGGCTGAAGACGATATTGTTCATCGATTAATTTTTTTTTACTGTGAACGGACTGTTCACAGATTTGAAAAAAAAAAAAAAAAAAATTACACCGATCTGCTGATAGCAGGTCGGCTGACGGTGGTTAGCAGTGTCGGCGAAAAACGGGTTTTTCATCAAGTGGAATCGCAGCAGCAGAGTAGTTCATCGCAACGGGAGGATTTTCGGAATCCGGCAGACAGATCGAGCGGCCGGCGAAACGGAGAGATTGAGAAGGAAGTGAGGCGGAAAAATAGCGGAAGACAAGGTTTTTCTCAGATCGCCGGAGCAGCAGCGGCGAATGTCTCCATAGATCCACCAGATCTGAGAACTAATTGCAGCAAGCCAGATCGAAGCATAGAAACCCAGTTTTTGGGGTTTTTTTTTCGCAGCGGCACCCAGGCATCAGCGGCCGATGACTGCATAGATCCGCCAGATCTAAGGAAAACAATCCCGTCGGTGCAGAGCAGCCTAGATCTGAGACTGAAGAGAGGTTCAGATCTGTTACAAAAAAAAAAAAAAACGCAGAAAACTGCAGAGAAAACAGAGGCGATTCCGATCTGAGATCTGCGGCGAAGCCGAGCACAGCGGCAGCGCTGCAAGCAGCAGCGGCCGAGGAGGAAGCCGTGTGCAGATCGCAGCGGAAAAGAAGAGGATTCCATCGCCTGAGCCAACAGATCTGATCTCAGGCAGATCAGAACAGATCTGCAAATCGCAGATCACGCCAGACGGAAGGAGAAAGGGTCGAGTACAGATCTGAAACATTCAAAACTCGAAGAGCAGCAACGTCAGAGGCAACTTCCCATCCCGGCCAGATCGCCGGAGATCAAAACCACCGTGAACAGACACTGTTCACAGATCTGCAGCGTAGATTAGTCCAGATCGGGCAGAGCGGCTGAGAACCGTCGAAGGAAAGAGCAAGAAAGGGGATCAGACCGACAGATCGCCGGAAACAGAGGAGACAGAGATCGGCGGCAGCAGAATCCTCGCCGGAGAAGGCTGAGGCTGATCTGAGAAAGAAAAAAAAAAAAAAAACCGTGGTCCGCAGGATCACCATTTTTCTGTACACCCGCGGGACCACCAGTTCAGGTGCACCCGCGAGACCATTTTTTCAGTGCACCCGAGGGACCAGCATTTTGGGTAGTCCGCGAGACCACCATTTCCAGTGCACCGAGGGACTACAGATTCAAGTACTCCTGCAGTGGGAAATCAACGGTCCAGATTTATTTTGCAGTTTCCGGAGTCACCAGGACTCGGAATTGAGATCCGTCTTCGCCTGTACGATCGTGGCAGTGAGATCTACACAGTGACTGGTGTGGATCTAGTTTCTGGAGAGTTGACAGTGAGCGCCAAGCAGTGGCGTTTGTAGAAAGGAGATCAGCTGAGTTCTTTTCTTCTTATTTTTCATCACTGTCATTTACTTTTTACACATTATTCTGCTATGTGTATGATTGAACCACCCAAGTGGTGAGGAGTTCGGGGGTATTTGGTTGGATGCTAGTAGTAGATCCCTAGGTTTGTGCAGGGCTACTAATTTACACTGTTGGTTATTTGCTTCCGCATTTGCGCACAAACAGAACAGAGGACAGTGACAGAATGGCATCTAGTTCCAGTTCTACAGTCATGAAATTGGTACCGGGCAATTATCTCCTATGGAAGACCCGGATGCAAGATCTCCTGATTAAGCATGACTTATATTATCCCCTTTTAGGAGATGCATCTATGCCTGAAGATATGAAGACAAAGCCCAAAGAATGGGAGTACAAGCATTTGAAGGCTGTGAGCCTGATCAGGGAGTATGTCGATGACAGCATTCTTCACCATATCACAGCAGAAAAGAAGGCAGATGAACTGTGGACTAAATTGTCTACAATGTATGAGAGCAAGGCGCCAGTGAACAAAGCCTCTGTTATCAAAAGACTGGTGAAACTGACATACAATGAGAACATGTCAATGTCAGAACACCTCAGCAACTATCAGGGCATGGTGAACCAGTTGGCCAGTGCGAAGATCATATTTGCAGATGAGATTTTGGCTCTTCTTCTCATGGCGACACTACCAGATTCTTTTGAGACTCTGGTGATTGCTTTGAGTAACTCTGCACCCGGTGGCGAGCTATCCTTAGAGACAGTTAAGGAGTCATTGATGAATGAAGAGATGAGACGGAAAGAAAAGGGCATCGTAACTTCTTCTTCCGGAGCATATGTGTCACAGGATAGGGGCAGAAGACATAAAACTCATGGTCGACAGGACCATAGAAGCAAGAGCAGACCCGGTGGAGGTCATAGATCTCAGAGCAGAGGCAGAGACAGCAAAAAGTGTTTTCACTGTGGCAGAGCAGGGCACTTTAAGAATCAGTGCAGGGTGTGGAAGAGAGAAAATAATCAGACTGTGCAGTATCAGGCACGAAAGCCAGATTCTTCAGACACCACGGTTGCCACATGTCAGGAGCAGCGTACTCTTGTCATAGTGACCACCAGTGAGGGGGAGAGTCTGTCCATTACCCCTCCTCATCTGAGTGGGTCATTGACACTGGTGCCACTTATCATTATACGTCTCACAGGAGCTTCTTCTCCACGTATACATCCGGAGATTTTGGAACAGTTCAGATGGGCAACTCTGCATGTTCCCCTATCACTGGAGTTGGGAACATTACTATGAAGACTAGTCATGGCTGTGAGATTAGTTTGAAGGATGTGAGACATGTGCCAGACATCAGATTGAACCTCATTTCTGCGAGGGTACTCGGCACAGAGGGATACATCAGTACATTCGGCGGAGACCGATGTAGGATCAGCAAGGGGTCGCTTACCATGGCACGGGGTGATCAGAGATTACCTGTATGTTTTGACCGGCACGGTTTGCACCGGTCAGATTCACGCAGTGCAGAGAGAGACTGCTTTCTCTCTATGGCACCGGAGACTTGCACATTTGAGTGAGAGAGGGCTGCAGATTCTTCAGAGGAAAGCCCTTATTCCACGGACTGAGTGCACCCGGTTAGACAGTTGCGAGCATTGCATCATGGGCAAGCAAACAAGAGCTTCCTTCAATCTAAAGGGCCACATAAAGGCCAGGAAGCTAGACCTAGTATACTCAGACGTTTGTGGACCGATAGAGGTGGAGTCATTGGGAAAGAACAAGTACTTTGTTACCTTTATTGATGATTCTACGAGAAAGTGCTGGATTTACTTCATGAGATCCAAAGATCAGACTTTCTCATTCTTCCGTGAGTTTGTTGCCTCTGTGGAGAGGGGACAGGTAGAAAACTGAAATGTCTGAGGACCGATAATGGTGGAGAGTACACATCGGGAGAGTTTAAAGAATTCTGCAAGAAGCACGGCATTCGACATGAGTTGACAGTGCCAGGGACTCCCAGCATAATGGTGTAGCCGAGCGCTACAACCGCACCATTGTTGAGCGAATGCGTTGCATAGTTCACAACGCAAATCTACCCAAGAGATTTTGGAGCGAAGCAGCGAGGACAGCAGTATACCTCATCAACCGCCTCACCATCAGCTCCCTTAAATGGTGAAGTGGCAGAATGTTTGTGGACAGGCAGAAAAGTTTCCTACAAGCATCTCAGAGTTTTTGGCTGCGTTTGCTATGCACACATCCCTGATATGTCAAGGAAGAAATTGGATGTAAAGTCGACATTGTGTGCATTTATTGGTTATGGTGGTCCAGAATTCGGATACAGACTGTGGGATCCAGCTCAGCAGAAAATGTTCAGGAGCTGAGACGTGGTATTCCGTGAAGATGAATTCTTCAATGAGAACAATAAACCCACATATTCCAGTGACCTAAATCAAGGTCCCATCTCTACTCCTGACACATCTCAGACAACAACACCTTCTCCTTCACCTGCACCGCCAGTCAGTCAGTCAGACGACAGTGGGTCAGATGTTCCTTCTAGCAGTCACAGTGACAGTGTCAGTGGGCCAGCAGATACGTCTACAGATGAGACAGTTAATGAGCCGGTACATGATACGCCTGAGGACACAGTGGAGGATGATCAGGACAGAGATAGACAGTTGAGCGAGGGGGAGCATCCCCTCAGTACTTCTACATCGGAGGATGTTATACCTCCTAGGAGATCTGTTAGAGAGCATAACCCATCCAGGAGATACCCAAGTTCCGATTATGTGTTGATGACCAGTGAGGGGGAGCCTGAGAGTTACTCAGAGGCTATAGGCGACAAAAACAGAATTCACTGGGGGAAAGCTATGGTAGAAGAGATGATGTCTCTTAAGAAGAACAACACATATGAGTTGGTTGATCTACCAGTTGGCAGGAAGGCCCTACAGAACAAATGGGTCTTTCGGGTGAAAAAGGATGGAGAAAAAGTTCTGAAGTATAAAGCCCGCTTAGTGGTGAAGGGCTTTGGACAGAAGAAGGGAGTGGACTTCGACGAGATATTCTCACCAGTGGTGAAGATGAGCTCCATACGAGTTATGTTGGGCTTAGCCGCGAGTCTAGATCTTGAGATTGAACAGATGGACGTGAAGACTGCATTTCTTCACGGTGACCTAGACGAAGAGATCTACATGAAACAACCCGAGGGGTTTGAGTTGAAGGGCAAGGAGAATCTTGTTTGCCGACTCAAGAAGAGCTTGTACGGATTGAAACAAGCACCGCGGCAATGGTACAAGAAGTTTCACTCTTTCATGACAGGACAAGGATACAAACATAGTTCAGGTGACTCATGTGTGTATTATCAGGAGTTCAAGGGTGATCAGTTCATCATCCTGTTATTATATGTGGACGACATGTTGATATTTGGAAAGAGTTCTGAATTGATCAAGTTGTTGAAGGCAGACCTGTCAAAGGCGTTTGACATGAAAGATCTTGGCCCTGTCAGACAGATTTTAGGTATGGAGATTCACAGAGATAGAAAGAAAAATAAGATTATCCTGTCTCAAGAGAAATACATTGAAAAGGTCTTGGAGAGATTCGGCATGAGGGATTGCAACTCCGTTAGCACTCCTCTCGCCGCTCACTTCAAGCTAAGTAAGGAATGTTGTCCTTCATCAGAGACAGAGAAAGACAAGATGAGTCAGATTCCATATCAGTCGGCAGTTGGTAGTCTCATGTACGCTATGGTTTGCACAAGACCTGATATTGCACATGCAGTTGGATTGGTGAGCAGATTTATGTCAGACCCAGGACATGATCATTGGGAGGCAGTGAGATGGATCTTCAGATACCTACGAGGTACATCGAGTATGGGCATCATGTTTGGTGGAGACCCTTTTATTACAGGCTACACAGATGCAGATATGGCTGGTGACCTTGATGGTCGCAAGTCCACTTCTGGTTATCTTTTCACATTTGCTGGAGGAGCCGTCAGTTGGCAATCCAAGTTACAGAAGTGTGTAGCTTTCTACGGCAGAGGCAGAGTACATTGCTGCTACAGAAGCTGGGAAAGAGATGGTTTGGCAAAAGGGATTCTTCGGGAAATAGGCATCAAACAGGAGGACTACACAGTGTATTGTGACAGTCAGAGCGCCATCGACTTGAGTAAGAATGCCATGTATCACTCAAGAACCAAGCACATTGATTTGAGATATCATTGGTTGAGAGCAGCTATTGAAGAGAAACAGATCAGTGTAAAGAAGATCCATACAGACCACAATCCAGCAGACGCATTCACCAAAGTTCTTTCAAAGAACAAGTTTGAGTTCTGCGTAGGGGCATCTGGCCTCTACAGAAGATGACATCCATGTCAGAGTGTTCTCCTCCTCCTGGGGCTGGAGGGGGAGATTGTTGTGGGCCAGCCCCACTAATGGGCCTATTGGGCTTAGGCCCAATAGGGTGACTTATATATTATTGTATTCCTGTGTAAGACACAGAGAAGGGAGATTAGACAGAGAGATCTGAAAGGGAGAGACCTTGTAATCCTCTGTACTTGTTTTCTTACATAGTAGATTTGATCTCGCTCCGTGGACGTAGGCGTTCTAGCCGAACCACGTAAATCTTGTGTCGTGTGATTGTGTGTTTGCATTATTTAATTTCTAATCCCCAACAGCCTCTACACCATAAATCAATAAATACAAGTAAACTTCCCCTCTACTCTGTAATATCTAATAGCTTCTCTCTCTCTCTCTCTCTCTCTCTCTCTCTGAAAAAACATGGGTTTCAAGCTTGTGTTTACCTTGGTTGTTTTTGCTACTGTATCCATGCAGAGCCAATTACTTGTAGTAGACTCAGCCATCTTCAACACCCTCACAGACAAACAAGCATTACTCTCATTCAAGTCTTCAATCAATGACCCTTCCAACACTCTACAAACATGGAATGCTAGTTCCAACCACTGCAATTGGAAGGGAGTTCTCTGCAACAGATTAAGGCAAAGGGTCATTCGCCTTGATCTTCATGGCCTCGGATTAACAGGCACCATAGCTCCACATATTGGTAATCTATCCTTCCTTCGATTCATTCACCTCCAAAACAACCAATTGACGGGTTCACTGCCCAATCAAATTGGTGATCTGTTTCGTTTACGTGTACTGAACTTGAGCACTAACAGTATTGATGGTGTTATTCCTCCTAACATAACCAAGTGCTCAGAGCTACAAGTGCTTGATATGAACCTGAATAAGATGTCCGGCCAAATTCCTTCCACGATAAGCTACCTTCGGAAACTTGAAGTATTGAACCTCGGCAGAAATAAATACCTTTCAGGAGCAATCCCACCATCTTTAGGAAACCTTTCATTGCTCACCGCTCTTGATTTAAGCACAAATTCTCTCAGTGGAACGATACCGAGTGACTTGGGCCGTCTTTTGAACTTGAAATACCTGCAACTCACCGGTAACCTTCTTACTGGTATCATCCCTCCTCGCTCTATAATCTCTCTTCCCTTGTCCAATTTGCTGTGGCATCAAACCAACTGTGGGGTGACATTCCAAGGGACATTGGCTTTAAGCTCCCAAATCTTTTGGAGTTCAACTTCTGCATCAACAGATTCACTGGTGAAATTCCACCTTCACTTAACAATGTCACGAGGATCCAACAAATTCGAATGGCTCACAATTTGCTCAGGGGTTCAGTTCCTCAAGGACTTGAAAATCTCCCAGATCTTGTGATGTACAATATTGGGTATAACCAAATTGTTAGCTATGGTGAAACTGGCCTTAATTTCCTCACTTCCTTGACAAACAGTACACATCTTAAATTCCTTGCCATTGATGGGAATCTTCTTGAGGGTGTAATTCCTCAATCCATTGGTAATCTGTCGTCGTCTCTTGTCAATTTATACATGGGGGGCAATTAGATCTATGGTAGTATACCAGCCTCGATTGGTCATCTCAGCAATCTTGCACTTCTCAATCTAAGTTACAACTCAGTCTCCGGTGAAATTCCACCTGAAATTGGTCAGCTTAAGGAGCTGCAGAAGTTAAGTTTGGCTAAAAATCAAATCTCAGGTGAAATTCCAGTCTCCCTCGGAAATCTAAGGAAATTGAATGGGCTTGAATTATTTGATAACAATTTGGAGGGAAGTATAACCACAACATTTGGGAATTACCAGCGCCTGCTTTTATTGGATCTGTCCAACAATAGACTAAATGGAAGCATACCCAGACAGGTTTTCACCCTCTCTAGCTTGAGTACTTTCCTGAACTTGTCCAAAAAATCTTTAACAGGACCTTTGCCTCAAGAAATTGGGATGTTGGGAAATGTAGCTGTGATTGATGTCTCAGACAATCGCCTATCAGGAATCATACCAGAATCCATAGGGCAATGTAAGAGCTTGCAAGATCTGTACATGGCCAATAACTTGCTCTCAGGACCTATTCCCACTGCACTTAAAGAGGTGAAAGGATTGCAAAGTCTAGACCTCTCATCAAACCAACTCTCTGGTGCCATCCCCCTTGATCTTCAGAAACTCCAGGCACTTACGTTCTTGAACCTCTCTTTCAATGACCTTGAAGGTGAAGTTCCAAGAGATGGTGTTTTTGCTACACTCTCAAGCGTTCATCTTGAGGGAAACTTGAATCTCTGCACTTCCACTGCATGTCCTTCCACTCTTGGAATAAAATCAGCTAAGCTTCGAATTATACTTGTAACTGCTGGAATTTTAGGAATCTGCATAATTATAGGCTTCATATGGATTCTCTTCTACAAAAGGCAAGGCAAGAGTAAAATGACAGCGACTTCAGAATCCTTCAAGGGCCAACATCGGATCGTCTCTTTATGAAGAGCTTCTTAATGCAACCAAAAAATTTGATTCGGGAAATTTGATCGGGAGGGGAGTTTTGGATCTGTTTATAGAGGAAATCTTAGTGATGGAATACTGGTGGCAGTTAAGGTCCTTGACCTCAAAAACAAATGGAGCTGCCAAGAGCTTTACTGCAGAGTGCCAGGCTCTGAGGAATGTTCGACACCGGAATCTTGTCAACTGGTAACTTCATGCTCCAGCATTAATTATGAAAATGACGACTTTCAAGCTTTGGTATATGAGTTCATGGGTAATGGGAGCTTGGAGGACTGGATTCGAGGTAGGAAGAAGCATGAAGATGGAGGTGGATTGGATATTGCTGAAAACTGAACATTGCTATCGATGTTGCGAGTGCCATGGAGTATTTGCACCATGATTGTGAGGCTCCTGTGGTTCATTGTGATCTCAAGCCTAGCAATGTGCTCTTGGATGAGATGACTGCAAAAGTTGGTGACTTTGGCTTGGCAAGAATGTTGATTGAGAGCAGTGGTGATCTGCTATCTACTACAAATGGGCTCAAAGGGTCCATAGGATACATACCTCCAGGTAAGGATCACCTTCATCCCTTCTCTTTTATTTTTAAGAATTGGATATATGCTTGGTAAATTGAGTTTATGTGATGCAGAGACATTTTTATTGCACCTTGCCATTGACCTTACAGACCTCACTTTAGATTGCAAATTTCATGAAGTTACAATACTGTAATTTTTTAGGCTAATCACTGTAATGCCTTCAATTGTACAAACATTAGCAATTTTCCAACAGTATCATTTGATGGAAATTTATACAATTGAAATAACCTGTGGATACCTCTTCGAGTTCAAAATTGGAATGATCAACACAGTAATTTTATCTTCCTATGAAAACTAGTGGTCAACAGACATCTCACTAGTGGAACAATGTTCAGATAGACTGGAAAGGCTTCGATGATATGAGAAAGACGAGATCATATTTCAAGAATCTTTGGATGTGTGAAGATTACTTGGTCTGGTTTTAGCCATAGTCTGTCCTTTGTGAACAACATTCCATGCAGACTTTTAGAATTTAAATCGTCTTTCAACCCTGCCATGTGTACACTTCATAAAAGCAGCCATAGGTGACATTACCTTTTTTTTTGGTTAAAAGAATTGACACAAATGTAGAATTACTGAATATTCCAACTCAAAGTCATATTTTTAGAACAAGCGAAAGAATATAAATGCTGGTAACAGAGTAACATTCTTGTGTTTCTGGTGAACCATAAGACGACCTGATGCTATGGGATTTGAATGCAGAATATGGCTTGGGAGGCAAACCATCCACCAGAGGAGATGTATACAGTTATGGAATCATGTTGTTGGAGCTTCTCACAGGGAAGAACCCAACTCACCCTACTTTCACTGGAGAGGTAAACTTACAGAAATGGGTACTTTCAGCCTTTCCTAATGAGATAATGCAAATTGTAGACCCTGAATTGCAGCAGATGAATTGTCTACACCAAGGTCAACAATTAAGTTTAACAAGGCAAAAACATTGCTTGGTTTCCATTATTGGAGTTGGATTATCCTGCATCTCTGACTCCCCTGACGCACGCATTAACATGAGAGATGTTCTTCATAAACTGATGGGAATAAAAAAGACACTCATGAAACCCAATTCAGATGACATTGTTTAATGACCTTCTAAAGCTGGAAGAGAGATGATGGCAATGGAGACTTAGCCATAGTTTGATGTATCGAGTTCGCTTTATATTGTTTTGGATCATTTATACAGTGTATCCATGTAATGTATTCATGCAAGTATTTCCAGGGCTGTTTATGTAAAAGTTACAGCAATTGCAAGTTGTCACAAGAACCATCACTCTTCATCATGATATTGTCATGTCTTGTGACCAAAGAAATAGAGGATATTCTTCTCTTTGAAGTTTGAACTAATAAACATGTTATCATTTATTTTTAAATGTTTCTAAAGCAGATTGGAACTTCCTGAAGAAATTTTTTTTTTTGTCAGAATCTATAAGTTTCTGCTCCAAATTGCTAGCTTGAATACTTTGGTATGAGCTCAAGTTACAGAGATCACGATTTATGTGCAAATGTAGAAAATTGTGTGTAGGAGGCACTTCAATTCACTTAGTTTATGCCACACATGTTTTCTTATATGCTTTTTGTTGAAAAAGAGTAGGGTCACCTGATTCTTTTCCCATTACCAATATGCAACAGTAAGAGTTACTAAAAGGATTACCATTATAGGAAATGGTTCATTGAAGGTTTTGGAGTTTAGACAAGAAAACATAATTAGGCATTCCCATATAGAAAGCAGCATATTGAACCATCTATATCTCTGTTCATTATTGCCACCATCACTGTCATCACCACCACTTTCTACACCAGCATCATTGCCACCATCAGTACCACTCTCTATTTGTTTGTGGTTCAGTTTAGGCCATTTGTTTGTGAGTCTGTTTTTTGTGGCAACAATTCAAATCTTCTATCTTCCCATTCAGATTTATATCCCAAATCTGTCTATGGTATCCAAATTTCATTCGCCTCCAAATCTATCTGCTTTTACTTCGATTGTGGTTATAGCCGTCGAGATCACTTGGATTTGTCAATCTCTTGAACTAAAATGTCATTTTTTGTCTTCTTCTGCTTCTTTGTTATTTGATCTACAATCGTGGCATTATTAGCTTCACCACTTCTTGTTGTCACTCCACTTTTGTTCCATCAGATGACACCATCTGACCATTGGATTATCCAATTCAATAATTTCAAACTCAAGTGGTGGACCTACTTGAGTTTGAGCAGGATGTTAGAATATGTTAGAAGTCTTGTTAGGACAGAAGACAAGTTTGTGCCAATCTAATTAAGAAATAGGATTTGTTTAGAGTTTTAGTTTATATAATACTTAAAAGTGTCTATATATAAATATATGAGAGTTTCTTAATGAATATAAGCATCACAATTTTATAAATACCTTCTCTTCAATTCCTCTCCTCCACACAATGCACATGTCTATTGCTCTTATTTTTCTCCTGTGAGATGATTGAAAATGTGAATATATGTTCTTTCCTCTGGACAAAACACCTTTTCCTTAAAAGGAACACATTTTTCCAAACTTGGAGAATACTTCTTTGAATATGTACATTAATATAGGCGGGCCATACAGACACCCGGTTTTTCTGCCTCTATACACCCGATTTCAAAAAAATCAGGTGAAATTACTATTTTACCCTTCCGTGTTCTATCATCTGAACGAACTGTAGGTTCATTTTCAGTTCGTTCGGATGGATATACTCGTCCGAACGAACTGTCAGTGTAATTTCTGTTCGTTCGAACGAATATAATCATCTGAACGAACAGAACAGTGCAATTTCAGTTCGTTTGGACGAATAAACTTATATATGTTCATTCGTTCAAATGATCAGTTTGGATATACCCTAAAAATAGTATGTTCCTTTGATGAGTAAACAATGTGACATGGTAAATGTCAACGAATGCTCCAGTAAATGTGGTGCACAAGACACACAATGGAGAGCTAGTTCTGGAGATACCAAGTATCAGTCAGCAATTCCTCAAAGTAATTTTGGCAACTACTGTATTATACGTTCTTGATGTGCTATTTCAGATTCTGTATTGAAAAAGGAAAACAATGCCATGTTTGTTGGCAGATGTCAAAACAAAGCAGCTGAATATAGAGATGCAGCCAAAACATGGGTCAAGTTTGAAGATGACAAACTTGAGGAATATGGGGATACACCAAAAACATGGGCTAAGTCTAAAGACGACAAACTTAAGGAATGGCGCCTTATTATATTACATTAACACATAGAGGCCGCATGATGTAAAGTTTGGGACTCATAAACTAGGCCTGACATGGTATATTTTGTGGTGCCACAACTTGAGCAGTAAATATCTTAAACACAATAAAGAAAATATGTGTCAATCAAGTTAATCTCCAAAGTCTCCAAATTTCCTTAAATATAACGTGTTAATAGTGTTAATCAACTCACTTCACACTGTTCCAATTGTAACAACCTCTATCTCATCAATACTCTAAATAAGGCTCTATCTCATCATCATCAACATTAAATCCTTATATGCCGTGCTGCTATAAGCACAAACATTTTTCGTTAGTATATTTATATGAAATAACATTTTTCACTCTAAATGGAATAAAAAATTTCAAATAAATTATTAGACTAGGGAGATGGTTCTATTACGTTCACTATCTTAGGTGATTTTAAAATTGTCTAGAATGGACAAATATTTTTTAAATATATATTATTTTCAAGCAAATCAATTATCAAACGTTGATTGATCGTGTTGTCATACTAATTGAATATGATTTATATTTCCTTCTAAATATGAAAATCTTAAAAATGAAGTTGCGAAGATTGACCGAAAAATTGAATTGTACAAACGACTATGCATTTCAAGTTTTCTTACTTTGATTCAAGCCACCAAACTGAGAGAGCATGAATTTGTAAGTGTGGTCCATCATGAAGGGGTCCACATTAGATGGAGTATAAGATATGAATTAAAAAAATAGCATAGGTGTAGGTAATGTTATTTTAACCAATATTTTTTAATTTAAAAATATTTATAAGCGAGTTATTGAATTTTATTTTGAGTTAACTTTATCATTTTTACCATTTTAAGTTTTTTTCATTATTTTTTTTCAAGATTCGACTCTAAGATAATCTCAAAATTCTAATTTTTTTTAAAAATAATTTAATGAAATGATATTCAGTGGTTATGGAATTCAATAGAGAAATAGTAACGATATTCACATAATTTTTGGAGTATATATGTGATTTTTCAAGTTTTTTCGAAAATTTGATAAAATGTGGGATTTCTAAAATACTTCCCATTTTCAAGCATCTTATCAAAAAAAATTGAATTAAATGATATAAAAATGTCTCTATACTTAAATAAAGAGCCCTTAATGTGATTGGCAGAGTTTTTAGAGTTTTTTTCTAATTTTTTCATATTCTAACATTTTTATGAAATTTAAAAACTTTTACAATAAAAAATTTATGAATTGTAATATAAGATACATGTCACTGAATTATACTTGAAAACATGAAGTTCATATTTAGTATTTTTTTTAAAAAAAAACAGGACATATCAAAATTTATGATTTTCAAGGGCCTAAAATTCCATGAAATAATATATATATATATATATATATATATATATATATATATATATATATATATATATATATATTTTTTTTTTTTTTTTCTCAAAAGAAAAAGAGAATGCATATCACATGCAAAAGTTAGTATTACATTCGACAGAGATCGGTATCAATATTGCTCAAAATCAATGTTATCAGAACCGAACCGTTTAACGAACCGCCTTCGAGGCATTTTTGGTTCAGCCGCAGTCAAAGCTGGTCAAAGCCGATCAATGAATAATATAATATAAATATTACATCTAACATTAAGTAAAACACCTTTTACAAATAAATTAATATAAATATTACAAAGAACATTCAAATTCTGAGTAATATACCAAAACGATAAAAGATATGTGATAGAAATGGTAAGAAAGATTTATATTTCAAAAATATCCATTTTTTAATATTAATTTTTGATATTTTGAAGGGAAAAATTAAAAATTAAAAATAAAAATTGTGAGCCACAGTTTAAGGTTCACGGTTTTATCCTCAAAACCTTATAAAACAGCAGTTCTGACCGATTTTATGTGGTTTGACCAAAAACGGTTTTTACTACCTGACCGAACTGTTGGTTCGACCGCAGTTCGGTCCGATTTTGATAACATTGCTCAAAATTCACTTTAGTTATCTTTCTTAATTTGTTAATGGCCAATATATATATATATATATATAATCTGCACATTTGTTTGATGCAATTTGTGACATAATTTTAGATGAATATCATAAAATACAAAATAATGTTAAGAGAGAGTCCTAATCCAAGTAGGAGATGGAAAGATAAAAAAAAAAAATAGCATTAAAATAAATTAGTGGGCCTAAGTGTCATACATCAGTCATCTAGTCTTGAAACTCTTCTAAAACCCTCCTAATCCAGTTTAGAAGGGTTTAGGAATGAGTTTATTTTATAATAAATTTCACGCCTGTTGCAAGATTATCACTGGCAACACAAATTCACAACGCTAGAGAATTATTCGTCTTCCCTCCGAACTCTTTTGAGCAGGGCCGGCCCTGGCTATAGGCCACCGCCTTGGCCCCCAAATAAATAGGACCCCCAAGTCTATAAGCTCTTTTATTATATGTTAAATAGTTAATAATTTATATGAAAAAACAAATTCACTGTTGTCTTGTTTGGTTAGGATAATAATTATTTTTTATCAAATTTAATAATAATGATGAAAATAACAATAATTTGAATTAATAAAGAATCTTTTAAAATATATGTATCATCTAAATAGAGCGGCTTTCAAGTCCTAGCTAATCTCATTTATAACTTTAAGTTAGTACCACTTAAAATCATTTGACTATTTATATAGAAATGCGACCAAAACATGAGCAGAGTCTGAAGAGGAGAAGTTTGAGGAAGTAAAATTACAATGACAGTTCGTCCGGAACTCCGGATGATGTAAAGTTTGGGCCTCATAAACTAAGCCTGGTATATTTTGTGGCGCTACAACTTTAGTATATATCTAAAACACAATAAAGAAAATATGTGTCAATCAAGTTAATCTCCAAATTTCCTTAGATATAACGTGTTAATAGTGTTAATCAACTCACTTCACACTGTTCAAATTGTAACATCCTCTATCTCATCAATACTCTAAATAAGGCTCCATCTCATCATCATCAACGTCAAAATCTCATCTATTTAAATTTGACCTTTTAAATTCTATCATCATCATCAAATGCCAAATAAAACTCTATTCGAGTAGAAATAATATTTGAGTATTTTATATTTTGTCACCAATATCTCAAAGTAGTCTCCAATCTTACAAGCAGTGCCATCCTACTTGATAAAAAAATTCTGTCTGAACTGTCTCTTTTACAGTACTAAGTTAATATTATGATTAGTTGTTTATTTTGGTTAGACTAGTTAATAGCAAATCCAAATTTTAGATGAGTATATATAGTCATGTGGGTCAATTTTTTCATTGAACAAGGTATCCAGGCCTCTTAGAATACTAATTAATTAAATTGTCTAGTTCTTTTATAGAATTGTTTTAAATTAAATCAAATTATCAAATTATCTATTTTTTTTTTTTAATTTACACATGGGACACTGTGGGAAACTCTACGTAAAACCCCCACGGATCATATCCATTGCCCTTAGGGCACACCATGTGAGACCATGGGGGCTCCAACTTGACACCTCCTACCTCTTGAAGAGGGAGATTACCAGTTAAATTATATCCATGTGTATCCATTTTTGGTTTTGATCATTTTGAGCGATGCAATCCATCCCATTTTTAATAACATTAACTCATATATTACATTCTTATATGCTGTGCTGCTATAAGCACAAACATTTTTCGTTAGTATATTTATATGAAATAACATTTTTCACTCTAAGTGGAATAAAAAATTTCAAATAAATTATTAGATCAGGGAGATGTTCTATTACGTTCACTATCATAGGTGATTTTAAAATTGTCTAGAATGGACAAATATTTTTTAAACATATACTTTCTCTTTTCCAAATTAGTTGTCCTATATTGATTTTAGAATTTTTCCAAAATAATTGTCTCATTTATATTGAAGTAATATAAAGTGTTTTGAAAATTGATGAGATTATATGGAGTGTTAGTCTTATACAGTGAGTTTTTTAAAAAAACACAAATATTTCAAATGAGACAACTAAAATGGGACGGATAGAGTATTATTTTCAAGCAAATCAATTATCAAATGTTGATTAAATATGATTTATATTTCTTTCTAAATATGGAAATCCTAAAAATGAAGTTGAGAAGATTGACCAAAAAATAGAATTGTACAAACGATAATGCATTTCAAGTTTTCTTACTTTGATTCAAGTCACCCAAACTGAGAGGGCATAAATTTATAAGAGTGGCCCATTATGAAGGGGTCCACTGTAGATGGAGTATAAGATATGAATTAAAAAAATAGCATAGGTGTAGGTAATGTTATTTTAACCAATATTTTTTAATTTAAAAATATTTATAAGCGAGTTATTGAATTTTATTTTGAGTTAACTTTATCATTTTTACCATTTTAAGTTTTTTTTTTTTCAAGTTTCAACTCTAAGATAATCTCAAAATTCTAATTTTTTAAAAAATAATTTAATGAAATAATATCCAGTGGTTATGGAATTCAATAGAGAAATAGTAACGATATTCACATAATTTTTGGAGTATATATGTGATTTTTCAAGTTTTTTTGAAAATTTGATAAAATGTGGGATTTCTAAAATACTTCCCATTTTCAAGCATCTTGTTAAAAAAAATTGAATTAAATGATATAAAAATGTCTTTATACTTAAAATAAGAGCCCTTAATGTCATTGGCAGAGTTTTTAGAGTTTTTGTCTAATTTTTTTTATATTCTGACATTTTTATGAAATTTAAAAACTTTTATAATAAAAAATTTATGAATTGTAATATAAGATACATGTCACTAAATTATACTTGAAAACATAAAGTTCATGTTTAGTATTTCTTCATGTTGATTTTCTTTCTTATAATTTTTTTTAGACATTTCCAAAGTTTTAAGTTATTTTTTTTTAAAAAAAATAGGACATATCAAAATTCTGATTGACAAGGGCCTAAAATTCCATTAAAAAAATCTATACTTTTAATATATATATATATATATATATATATAATTTTTTTTCTCAAAAGAAAAAAGAGATTGCATATCACACGCAAAAGTTAGTATTACATTCGATAGAGATCAGTATCAACATTGCTCAAAATCAATGTTATTAGAACCGAACTGTTTAACGAACCGTCTTCGAGACATTTTTGTTTCAACGGTAGTCAAAGCCGGTCAAAGCCAGTCAATGAATAATATAATATAAATATTACATATAATATTAAGTAAAACACATTTTACAAATAAATTAATATAAATATTATAAATAACATTCAAACTCTGAGTAATATACTAAAACAGTGAATGATATATGATAGAAATAGTAACAAGATTTATATTTCAAATATATCCATTTTTTAATATTAATTTTTGATATTTTGAAGGGGAAAATTAAAAAAAAAATTGTGAGCCGCGTTTTAAGGTTCACGGTTTTATCCTCAAAACCTCATAAAACTGCGGTTCTAATCGATTTTATGCAATTTTGACCACCTGACCGAACTGCAGCCTTGCCGGTTCTGGTCGAACGGTTCGGTCCGTGTTTTATAACATTGATCAAATTTCACTTTAGTTATCTTTGTTAATGGCCAAAATACATCTATAATATAAATATCTATAATCTGCACATTTGTTTGATTCAATTTGTGAAATAATTTTAGATGAATATCATAAATACAAAATAATGGTAAGAGAGAGTCCTAATCCAAGTAGGAGATGGGAAAGATAAAAAATAGAATTAAAATAAATTAGTGGGCCTAAGTGTCAGCCATAGAGTCTTGAAAACCCTTCTAAAACTCTCCTAATCCTAAATTTCAAGTTCAATAATGCATATAAAAGGACAATCATCCAAAAAGGGGACTCGGGTTCAAATTCAGTTAATAATAATAATAATTTTTTATAGAGTTTAATAATGATGATGAAAATAACAACAATTTGAATTAATAAAAAATCTTTTAAAATATATGTATCATCTAAATAGAGTAGCCTTCAAATCTCAGCTAATCTCATTTATAACTTTTAAATTACTGTAACTTAAAATCATTTGACCATTTTTAACTATTTCGAATTTAAAACACTCAAAATGAGAAATTTATATATTAATAATTTTTCTACTCAATTTAAAATGTGGGTTTCTTAAAAAATTAAAATAATGACAGTAACAATCATAATAATAATTATTATAATCCTCATTTTATTGAGTTTGATAATAATAAAAAAATAACAATAATTTTAATTAATAAAGAATCTTTTAAAATATATGTATCATCTAAATAGAGCGAAAGAAACCTATATTGAGTTGATAATTTTGAATTAAAAATAATTTAAAACTTTTAAAATTTGAAGAGATGAAAAACTTTATTCATTTGATCAATGTAGATTTTATTAGATGTAATATACAAGTATAAATCATTATAATTAAGATAAATTTTAATTTTTTTTAAATCCAAAAAAATTGAAAATTGAAAATAATAATAATATCTTTCGTTTGAAATGAGAATTTGCATTAGTGTCGCATTCGAATATGATAAAAGATGCAGTATCTCTACAGAAATAAGTTTTTTAAAGTTAGAATTGATAAAATCTTATGTTCGGTTTATAATGTCAGAAGTAAGATTGAATGGATTACCTATATTGAAAAATAAATATTAAAAAAAATTAAATATAGTAATTTCATTAATAATTTTGCATCTCAAAATCATAGAAGAATAAAATTTAAATAATAATTTGTTATAAATTTAATTATAATATTTTATTTAGATATTTTACATTTTGAAAAAAATATATATAATTTTTACGTGCGAGTATATAAAAGGCATATCTTGAAAGTTTGCGTACTCGGCCCTTCTTCTCAGAATAAACCCTTCTAAAACCCTTCTCTTCTTCTCTGTTTGAGGAATGCTACTCATGGAGAGAAGAAGAAGAGAAGATGGACAAGAAGATTCTGAATTCAGAATCGGTCAGATCCCAATCTCCTCTCCTCGCCAAAACTGTCCTCCTCAAACATTCTCTGCTATTGTCTCTGAACTTCTCCAAAACTATCCTTCCCAAACAGTCTCTACTATTGTTTCTGCTCTTCTCCAAGACCACCCTCCCCAAAGTGTTTCCGCTCTTCTCCAAAACCACCCTTTCCAGACTACCCAAGCCCCCATCCCAACTTTTACCCAAAACTACCCTTCCCAGTCAACTCTCCAAGACCCATTGTTTCTTGAATCTGACTTTGCTCGTCTGAGTCTGAACCCTCTTCATGTTTCTTCTTCGTCCTCTACGAATGTCGTTCCATCACCTTCTTTTCAGCCCCACTCTGTCCATCCCTCTTACAATAACCACGATATATGGCAAAATCCGCTCCACTTGGATCGTTCAATCCCGTTTCATGACGCCCACATGACCCAATTACACAATATCCCCCACACCCAAGATCTGGCCATTGACACAAACCACAATCTCCCTCTGCCCCAATCACATCTGTACGAGAATATTTCATATGGAATAGACCCACATTGTTGTTCGGGTTGTGGCCACTGTGGTGGCTCCAATATGGTCCAATTCAATGCCAACAGGCAATTTAGAGATGTTCCTGTTTTGGAAATTGAAAATTTGAGAAGGCTCTCGTCACAGTATCAGCACGATCTTTTGCCACCAACGAACCAAACATCAGTTTCTTTGGATGATTTGAGGGGTGGGATGGTTTCAATAGCCAGAGACAAATTTGGGTGTCGCTTCCTTCAGAAAAAGATTGAGGAGGGAAGGAGTATCGACATTGACATGATTTTCAACGAGTTGAAAAATCACATACGTGAATTAATGCTTGACCCATTTGGGAATTATCTTGTTCAGAAGCTTGCTGAAGTTTGCAGTGAAGAGCAGAGGACAGAGATTGTTTATTCAGTAACAAATAAGGAATATGAACTCATTGGCATTTGCCTTGAAGTGCATGGGTAAGATTGATTGCCTTTTGATTGAAATTGGATGGTATATGATTGTTTGAAATCTGAATGATTGCTGCTTTTGGAACATAGCAAACAATAATCTTTCACTTTAGTAATGTGTTCTCTTCTGAACTTATGATTGATTTTACTTCCAAACACACTCTCGGGAATTTGTTCTATTTCAATACGTGGGAAAATTTGACAGTTTTCTTCTCTTTGGTAGAGCTCGTACAGTGCAGAAGTTGTTGGACCATCTCACAACTCCACTGCAAATCTCCCGTGTTGTTGCAGCACTAGAGCCTGGGACTGTCCTGTTGACAAAGGACATGAATGGTTATCGTGTGATGTTGCATTGCTTCCATCGCTTCCCCAATGAAAAAACTAAGGTAAAAATTATTATTTCCCTCAAAGACATGGATTTCTTTTAGGAATTATCTGTTTTAATACATGCTTGTGAGGCAGCATTAGCTTATGTTCTAGTTGTTTCATGTCTGGTGAAGCCTTTGATTCCAAGACTTCTTTTTATGGCTGTGTATGTTAGGTTACCAACATTCCAGTCATCTAGTATGCATTCCTTATCTTGTTGAAGTGTCATCTGTTATATTCCTTCTTTCAACTGTACTTTTTCCCTAGATGGTAACATGACAAATTCCTGCAGCCCTTATACTTACAACTATATGCACCTTCTGACCATGCCATGAATTTTTATTCTAGAATTTAGAATCTGGTTGTCTTTGGCAGTCACAAGAAAAGCAGGTGTAATGCTTTTGATCTCCATAATGTAATTAATTTTTTGATAAGCATGATAAATTTATTTCATTAATTTAATAGCTGTAAATGTAGAAAAATAAATGTGATAAGGAGAGATTAGCTTCTATTTCAAGCATTTTTGTTGAACTTCCCTTGACTGATGTCTTACCGTAGCTATAAGCTCCCACATGTTCAGTATTGATACTTCTATATAATAGTTTTCCAATCTACTTTCCTAATTTCTTCTTTAGCCCCTTTGTTTTTATTATAATGCATCTAACATGATTTAAATCTTTACCCTTCCTTTCTCTAATCTCAACAAGCTTGTATTTTTGGGTGTTATGTGTTTGTGTGCATCCTTCTTTCCTTTGTTCCAAATTGAACATACTAACTTGTTTTGTGTTTATCCTTGTGGATTTTTATGTCTACAAATTTTACGTCTTATACATTGTAGGTCAATCGATATGGCATTTCTTGAAAGAATTTTTCTTTAAATCATCACCACTTTGAAATATTCTTTTCTGCAGCTAAGTTTCCATAGAGTACAATTCTTCTCTCCTATAGACTCTCTGAACACATATTTTGGTATCTTACGTAATAAAAAATGACATTTGTACTGGGAATTTATTTAAATCCAATGGCAATCTTTTTCTCATTCACTTTAGACTCTCCAAGCACATATTTTGGTATTATGTAATAACAACTTGAAATTTCTACTCAGCATTGTGTAAGTGATAAGCGTGACATCAATTGATGAGGCATGTATATAAGATGACAGTCAGACCTACATTGCTATATAGAGCTGAGTGTGGATTGATGAAGAAAGTACAACAAGATAGATTGTTTTTGGCAGAGATGCTTATGTTAAGAATTAAGATTTATGTGTGGAGCAGCAAGAAAAGAGAGAATTAAAAATAAGTTCATTAGAAAAAAACTTAAAGCACCAATAGAAGAAAGATCAAGGAATGTGATTTGAAATGGATTAGGAATATAAGCAAAAACCATGGAGGAGTCCAGTACAAAGAATCAAAGAATTACACTTTTTAAAAGAAAGGAGACTGACAATGACCTGGGTTAATGAGATAATAGGGACAGTACATTGTGGAGTTTTAACAGAATATGATTTTTTAGGGTTGAGGGGAAAACTCGAACTCAATATGCTGATCTTTGGGATAATGGCTTCAACCTTTAACAATGACCTTGACGATGATTCAATAATGAAATGAATTTCAGTGTATGATGCCCTAATAGAGTGGTCAAAGGTTAGAGAGTTTTTATGTATTGCATTTCCAATGCCTTTTTTTTTGGTTTTCTGAGAGGTGCAATGTGATGATTTCTAGTGCAAAAGGCAGAGGAAATTGATATATGGAGGACACTTGTGGTCTGGCTTTGGGCATAGATTGTTGCGTCTTTGAGCCTTTTTCATTTACATCCATGTTACATCATTGTTCGGCTGACATTTTGGACACATATAATGCCACAAATGATCCTTAGGTGACCTCCAAATTGTCAGATTTTAAGAAGAACTAAGGTGGTTTTTCGGTCACTTTTCAGGCTGGACTTGTTGGGATTATATGAATAAATGAAATGATTGGGTCATCCCTTATTTGGCTAGGTCATCATTTCTATGTTGTATCTTCCATATAGCGCACAGCCACAAACCAAATTTTGACTATTTTGATGTTCCATTCTTGTGTTATAGTACAGGGTAAATTTGTCAATATATATATATCTAGTTGGTCAGTATTAACTTGTTCTGCTTTATTAATCATATTTGTTCTAACTGATATGATGGTTCCTTTGCAGAATCTTTCAATTACAATAGAAGCACATTGTATTGAGGTTGCGACTAATCGCAATGGATGCCGTGTATTTCAGCAATGTGTAGAGCATGCTGAAGGAGAGCAAAAAGAACATTTGATGGCTGCAGTCATAGCCAATGCTCTAGTTCTTGCACAAGATAAATTCGGGTTAGTTAATGTTAGCCATATTTCTTTAATGATGGAAAATGCATGGTTACTGGAGAGGAAATGATTATCAAACCCTATTTTAACATCCAGCAGACTGGTTCCCTCTGTTGGATTGACTTGGGGGCCTTAAATTTGATCCACTCCCCATCTTCAATGCACATCCCACCATTCCCTGTGAATTGGATGCTCCCAGATGGGTCCCATTTCAAAGGCATGCACTTTTTTTTATACACCCAGTGGATGCTAGCTTGTATATGTATCTAGTGTGTACCTGTATGTGGGCACCTCGACCAGACAGCTGCTGTTTAGCAAATAGCGCTCTTTTGGTGGACCATCTGGATGCATGGGAAACATGGGACAAGAAATTAGGAAAAAGTGGAGTGGGACTAGAGATGTGAAAAATGTCTTCATGTGGTTTAGTGCTGACAAAAGAAGTCAAAAGGAAATCTGATCCTTCATTTTATGGATTCAAAGTTCAGCCTCTCTAGACCATTAAATAAATACTATTTATTTTTATTCAAAAAACTTAAGGTATCAAAGAGGTGAATTATTTGGAGTGTATCCCAATTGAGAGGTGGTAGGAGTGTGTGTGTGTGTGTGTGTGAAGGTTTTAGATTTTGCTATTGAAAATTGTCCTGTTGTATTTATACCTATAAAAACACATGCCTTGTGGGTTTCCTGGAAAGTGTGGCCTGAGTTTCTCTCTTTGTTATTTTAGCAATTACGTTGTGCAATTTCTATTGGGATTGAAGCTTCCTCATGTCATTTGTAAAGTTCTGAGACAACTACAAGGGAACTTTATACACCTTTCCATGCAAAAGTTTAGCAGTAATGTGGTGGAGAAATTTAATTGAATCAAGCGAAGAGGAATTGACATGGATTATCAAAGAGCTATTTGAAAGCCAACGTTCTGTGATGCTTCTGCAGGACGCATATGGTAACTATGTTGTCCAATCAGCTTTGAAGGTTGCAAAGGTTAGGTGTTCTCTCTCTCTCTCTCTCTCTCTCTCTCCTTTTCCATGTTAAAATTACTAACTTTTATATTCCTTGAGAGACTGTATTTTCATTGGGAATGATATTTACATCCCTGGTTTTCTATGCAAGCAGCCATGCACCCCCTGGACCTTTCCTCCTTGTACCTTTGACAACTACATTTCTTGAATGACAGTAACAATCTAAGTTGCATGGGTATGAGTACATTTTTTTTTTCTGAAACAGTAACAAAATAATTCATTAAATTGAGAAGAATGTATAAGTGAGATGAGGCCAAGTATAGGAGAGGTATACATGGCTACCAAATAGGATATAGAGAGAATCAATAAAAACACTAGATGTACAGTACTCCATGGCCAACATGAATACAATAAGGAGTCCTCGACTCCCCCATACACTCAATGAATGACGTGATTAAAACATCTCTATTGTCGGTCTCCGTTTTTGTACGAACCTTTGCTGGGAAATCAACAATATTGTTTGCCGACTGCGGTATGTGTGTGAAGGTGATAACCCGACCTACCCTGGGTTTACTATATTTCCCAACTCCCCTCTTACACCCTTCCCATGATAGGTAAAATCCTCCTGAGTTAGTCTAGTAAAATCCCTTACAACAGATAGTCATCCTATCAAAATCCACTTCCTTCTCGAAAACCTCCCATAAGGTCCGTCTCTTATCTTCAAAGATCCCATTCGCTTTTTCCAAATTGCCCATGATATCGCAAATGGTAGCAACCTCCACGCCACCCTTGATCTACCCCTAAAGAGGACCCCCAACCACTCTGAGGCTACACCACCCTCCACTCCTCTTCCTAGGACCCACGAGCAACCGAATAAGCTCAAAAAAGAGCACCCCCAACCACTCTGAGGCTACACCACCCTCCACTCCTCTTCCTAGGACCCACGAGCAACCGAATAAGCTCAAAAAAGAGCACCCTACACCCGATGTGAAATGTCATTCACTCAATAAGTGATTGGGTATGAGTAAATGTGTTCGAATCCAACATAAAATGAAGATTTTATCTGATTCGGAAAATCCCAGACAATAGAGTCATGAATCTAGCATAATCTCTTAGTAATTTAATTGATGTTTCTTATAAAATAAAAAATAACAGCTAAAAATAGCACAGTTAAAATTAATAGTAAATTTCTCTCGAAAGAATCAAATGTAAACATTTCAATAATTGTTAGATTGCAAAAGAAGAAAAAGTGGATGATACTTTGTCTCTATGCAAAATGGCACACACTCTATCTATGCAAACCAATGTCACACTAACATTAGAATAATCCCTAAAGAATCCAACACGTTTTTATTTTAATTATGGTTCTGACTCCAACACATATTAGAAGAATTCATGAAGAATCTGACGCAGATGGATCTGATATACTGCTCATTCTAGAGAATCCATAACATTAGTCTTTTCTTCTGTAGCAAACTTTGATGTTTTTTTTTTTGAAAAGTAACTTTGATGTTGACAGGTAAGAAATATCCTTTGTTAATGGGTCTTAATGGTTGTTTCCTCTTCATGTTATGCAAATAATTATGCAGGTGGGACCCTTCTTTCATTGTTCAATCAACGGGTCCCATCATGGTTGAGCTTTGCACTGCATCTGTTACAGGATGATCTTAGCCATCTGATGGGTTGTAAAACTGGCCAATTACCGCTGCTTCCCATCTGAACAGTAGCAGAATGTAAATAGAACAAATGAAATGTGTCTATGCATAAAAAAGTGGGATTGTAAATAGTTTCTCCCTTCATTCTTGTTTACATTTAATCCTCATCTACTTTCTATTATATGTACAGGGGGGCAATTATGATACTATAGTTGGTATGGTGAAGATGCATCAGCCCATTCTCTGCAGCCATCCTTATGGGAAGAAGATCCTTTCCTGTATCAACTCAAGGAAGTTGCATGCACGCCGATGTACTTGCCAACAAAGGTACTCTAGATAATTATCTCCAGTATCTTTTGCAAGCAAGAAGAAAATTACTGTTATTAACCCGGGGAACATTGTGAATAGAGAGGTGTTCGTTATGGTGCATGTCAATAGTCTTATTATAGTTTGCAGACAGTAGAATTGAAGAAATTAGAAAGTTCCGCAGCCATGACACAATACTATTAAGTTGTATACAGAGTGAATTTTGAGGATAGACATAAGGAGATGGATGTTTCCATGTTTTAGGCATTGGTTGATTGTAGTTGCAAGCTTCCTACTGTTGCTCATTTTACAGTAGAAGTTATTAGATATTTCAATTGAGAACACAGTATGTTAGTTCCAATAAGCATCGGGTGTATGTATTTGATATTTTTCCAGTGACATCACTATTAAGAATGTAGAAGCTCTTTGAAATGTTCTTGGGTCTCCTGAAGTTTCAATTTTCTATTGTTACAGACCACTATATATAATCAAGATTTGATTAATAGTAACTGTCTTATTCACAGTTCAATACTAGCTCCAATACTAATATTCAAGACAGTCTCACCAATGCATTAAATCTCATCACACCAAAGTAACAAGCGACGGATTTTGATTTCCTTGATTCTGTATGTAATTGGGATAAGGCTAATGATTTTAGACATGTTTTTTCACCCTCCCATCAGTTTGTACATTTGCCACAAGGCAAGGGTGATCGTCCTTGTCCTTAATCCACAATCTTTACATTGTAACAGTAAACACTTATCAAATAACTTATAAACTTACTCTTGAAATAGAAAAGAGAGCGTGAGTAGGATTCTGAGTCCTAACTCCATTAGGTCAAAGAGTCCTAACTCAATTGGGTCTTAGAGTCCTAACTCAAATAGGACTCATACTTGTATTTGTTCTTATAAATATATCTCTGATGTATTTAGAAAAATACATTAGAAATATACTCTCTTTCCATCGTGATTTTTTTTCCTTATGGATTTTTCACGTAAATCCAATGTTATGATAATTTGTGGTGTGTGATTTGTGTTTCTACACTTACAATTACTTCAATATGCTATTGATCAGACAAGATTTAAGAGTGCAGATTAATGTATTGGCATGAAAGAACACGCAAAGTGTTTCTAGTAATGTTACTAAGATGAAGTAGTTAAAAATTTGAGTTTTAAGCTCAACTTTGATCCATTTGTATCTCGTTATGCCTATGTCCAATCTAAATTGTCTAAGTTTTAATTAATTTCAAAATATTTAAAAAAAAAAATTGAAAACGACCCAGGTACATAAATACATACATATAATGGTTAAATGGGTCAAAAAGCCCAATGGGCCTTTACGAGCTTCTTGCAAAAGCTTGAGGCGGACTCTTTATATAAACGAAATCAAGCATTTAGCTCGAGCCCAGTTCGATGAGCAAACATATGTGTAAAACTCGTTTATTTATGACAACATCAAACATATTTCAAGTTGAAGAGCAATTCTAACCAAAAGTCTTTCAAAAAGTACTAATTTTATAATAAACAAGTTTGAAGCTATATTTTAGATCTGTTCAATTTTTTTTTAATCTGAATTCACATTTAATTTATTATCTACTCATTTTTGTGATAATTTGGATATAATTAACTTTTTCTAGCCTAGCCTATATTTTATATTTATAAGTTATAATGAGAAAGAATTTTTTTTCTATCATATGTTCACAAACTACTGTGAATCTTCAAGTGGGATTCACTTCATCAAAATAAAATTAATTCTTGAAGAAGAAATTTTATTGTGAACTGCTTGTGATTAGATGAAAATGAATTAGAATATAACACTACACAACAACTATAGAATTAATTTTACCATGGCGAGATCTACTTAGCATACAACATGTGTTAAAAATCAATAAACTATATTCAAAATCTATGTTATTACATCTGTATTTATAGTATCTAATCGACCCTAAGACTATTTAAGTCAAACTCAATTTTTTTTCTAATTTTAAACCTAATAGATTGGTTAATTAGAAATAAATCTAATCCTAACTAAAATAATAATTCTAATTATTCTAACAACATGTAAGTAAGCTATCAATACCAATACCATCTAATTAATCTCTATCATTAACCAAACATAAGAAAAATAAATAGATAAAAATATTAACCCTCGAAGCTTTGGAGCTTTAAGAACAAGAGTTTGATCATATATGATGCATCGATGGCGTGGCAACTTAAATTCAGAAGATTCTATTCCTATCTCTTCCGTTTGATACAACAACAGATGGCTCCACTTTCTGACTCTTTCCATTACAAAAGCGGAGACCACTGCACTTAGACTCAACCCATGTTTACCATTTATTACCCACGTGTGTCTTCTCATCTCACTTACTGAATGGAGTCATCCTTCTCTTATTATCAACCCTAAAATGTGCCCTATATAAGTAAGTTATTATCTGTTTTATTTCATTTTATTGAGATAAAGTCAACTTTATTTTTCTAAAATTTATAATTGTAGGGCCCACTTTTAAAATTAAAAACTATTTGATGTTAGCATTTGGTGTGTCTCAACTTCATTTGTGGATGAGAATTACTAACTATTGAATTTCTAAACAAGAATATGTGTTTTAGATAAATTAGAATGTATTTTAATTCAACAATGAATGTAATTGAATGCGAGTGATAGAAAATTATAAGGGATAATTCAATTTTTGAAATTTTTTTTTTAAAAAAGAATTGACCCCACATATTATCATTTTTTTAATTTCAGATTATATCTATTCATCCTCAAAACTTCATCATTCATTTATTCTTCAAAATGCTTGTCCAAATTCATACCATGAAGCGAGATTTTGATTCACGCTCAACCCCTCTAAGCCACTCTCTATGGAATTACTAGTTATCGACTAAATCAGTGTGTGTAGATTAAAAGATTTACACATACTCGTAAGATTAGTTTCACATCCAATATGAAATGTAAATACTCATATTAACAAAAGAAAACCATACCATAAAACACCATACATCGATTTCTATAAAGAGACATCTAACTTCCACCATGGCTATACATACAAAAGCACTTGAACATTTTGCCAAATTGCCTTGTATGAAAACCATTAGAGGCTTTTTGGGGTTTTCCAGTCTTGAATGAATCTTATCCAATCGTTCAAAAAAAAAAACACCATTAGAGGCCTCTCATTTCATGATTATGATTATCATATCAAGATGACCACTATTCACAGAAAATCTTTACAGATCCTTCACTATCCAACCCTATGCCATGTATATCAATGTGCCACAGTGACCTCCATCAAGTGGTTGGATTAATATTATAGTACACCAATATGCTCTGTTTAAAGTTTAAACCACCGATTAGATAGAAGAGAGGGAACTAAAAAAAGGATAATATAAAGATAAATTTCCAAGACTATAATTTATTACAGAAGAGCAAACATTTGAAGTCCTATAAAAATGACTGGATAAATGATTAGTTCATCAATTATTCCATTTATTTCATGATTTCGACCATTTCTAGCAGGTCCAGTTCCCTCCTTACGTTACCAAAATCCAAAGAAAAATCTCCCACTGCCATGCAAGGTGAGTTTTGGTTCTGATTTTGGTTTTCCATGTAGAAGGCAGATGAAAAGGGAGAAGCAGCAATAGCAGTAGGCCATTCAAAAAGGTGAGAGGGGTTGGTAACATCAAACACTGTTGCCCCATATCTTTGAAGATTTTGATGGTGAGTCTCACCATTGGGTTGAAACCTGTCATCCTCACTCAGAAAAGGAGGAAATGGAGCAGTTGGGACGAAGCTTCCTCTGTTTTCATTACCTTGTTTACTTCCCCTGCTCTTCCTCATTATGTAATCCTGCAATAATGTGCTTTGACACTTGTTTCCAAGGCTTTGCCACTTCCGCTTAGAAAACTGCCTCCTTTTTGTCGCGTTCCAATGGTTTTTTGATTGAATTCTCCGATCGTCCTGGCAGCCTTTTTGCTATCTCTGCCCATCTGTTACCGACATCTTCATGCGCTTGAATCAGTATCCTCTCCTCCTCTTCCGTCCATGTATCCTTCTGCAAAACAGAGCCACGGATTTCCAGTTTCACTGGTATTTGATTTTTCAACATAACATGCAACATGAAATCTCTATGACTGAGAAAAACCAAGAAGAAAAATAAGGGAAAATAATAATAAATGGAGAGCTCGCCTTGATATCTGGACGAAGATGGTTATGCCATCTCTCTCTGCATTGTTTTCCATTGCGGTTGGGAAACGTTTGTGAGATCAGAGTCCATTTTCTCACACCATATTGAGCTATCAACCTCACTAGCAATCTGCAGACATGGTTATTCTGATTCAGCAAATGGAATAACTATTTTTTGGCAAGAATACTTAAATTTCTAAAAAAAAATACTTTCATTTGCATACACCCAAATGGGGAAATGGAAGATAAAGAAGTATGGAAATGGAAGAGATGGTAGAAGGAAATTCTTCGGAGGTCTTACTGGTCTTCCTCTGGAGTCCATGGCTCCTTGGCTGAGTAAGTTTTCTTTGGAGTTGATTGGTTTTGGAAACTGACGTCCTCCCCTGTTTCCATTAAAGAATAGGTGTCCTTCTGTTGAAGCTCAGCATCCTTCTTCACCAATGTATGACCAAGACGACAGAGGAGAGGAGGGTGGTGGGGTGGTGGTGGAGGTGGCGGATGGAGTTTAGGGTGGTGGAGAATAATATAGGAGGCTGAGTTATATAAGAACCATAGATTGAAGTCCACTTCAATGGCCAAGTTTGTTTCACAGTTGTCGTTTGGACTTCCCTTTATTCATTTTTTACCAAAAGTCATTCTTTCGTTGCTAAACAAAGAAAATGACACAAAGTAAACATTGCCACCTAAAATTTAGAATTACGGTGATGCCCTTAAAGTCCAATTTCTTATTGTGTACAGTTGTAAACGAGGGAGAGTTCTAAATAGTAGGTTTTTGACTAAAATTTGAAGTGGGATATAGATTTTTACATGGGGTAGTGTAAATTTTGTACTCAAATTTATTTTTATTTTAATATTAATTTTAAATTTTTAAATTTTATAATTCATTGAATATTTTACCTATATCTCACAAAGTTAAAATGATTGCTTTCAGAGTTTTCTTTAACCACATTATCTATGAATTTATTGTCCATCTATAGTATTCAATTACAAAATATATTTATGATAAAATAAGGGGTAGACCCAAAATTAATATTCCATTATTTACAATACTAATGCCTTTTTCATTTCTTTGTTAAAAGTTAATTTATTCAACATGCTATTTTTAGCATTACACTCAGTCACATCCTCAACATATTAAATTTTGATATTAGGAAGAATAAAATTCTCTTATATTAGTTTTTTTAAAAAAAAAAACATAACAATATCTTTTAGTGTTGGTGGTAAGAGGACACAAATGAATAAAATTAATTGTGAAATATTGGCATCAAAGGTTCAAATATCGGCCGATACATATCGTATCGGCCGATATATATCGGTTTTTTTAAACCGAGTAATATCGGCCGATATGGCCGATATTCGGTCCGAAATATCGGCCACAATATCGGCAGATATTCATAAATATCGGTATTTAATTATTATTTTTTTAATTTTTTTTTTTAAAAACACCGATACGGTTTTTCACGGTTTTTATACGGTTTTTTACGGTTTTTCACGGTTTTCAACGGTTCAAGATTTTACGGTTTTTTTCGGTTTTTCACGGTTCAGGGTTTCACGGTTTTTTGCGGTTTTTGCGGTTTTCAACGGTTTTTCATGGTTTTTTCACGATTCCAATATCGGAGGAGAGAGGAATATACCGATATCGGAGGAGAGAGAAAAATATCGGCCCAGCCAATTTTTAAATCCCTGATTGGCATATCAAATGTGATTATTAAAATTTTAATTTTAAGGTTATTTCATAATCCATGACAATCAAGAACCACATTTTCACTTTTACTATTGGTTAACATTTTTCTCTTTTAATCCAAAGACCTAAATAACTGCTTGTACATGTTTTGAAAATATTTGTAAATGTTCTAAATAAGATAGTAGTTCACTTAGTATATCAAAGTTACTTTTATTGAAAATTAATAGTCATCTACATAGAAGGATGTATATTATCCGTTGATCGAATTTTGAATTAAGTAAGTAACTATTAATTTTTTTTTTAGCATAGTTCAACTAAGAATGATTATTATTTCATTTAGCCAATATGGTATATGGTAGTATATAGGTTCTGCTTACACCTTTAATGATTAATCCTATCATTATTTTGAATATGTCAAATGCAACAAACAATTTATTTTAAGACACTTCTAAGGAATCAATTTATGATGAATCAAATAATTTAAATTACATTTTATTTCACTTATTTATTATATTTTTGCCGATCAAGTTGTTTAAAACATTTATTAAATTGGTTTTTCATTATTGAGAAATCTAAGACACCCAATTTGATATCACTATTAGGATTGTACTTTCAATCCAAAAGACTAAAATAGTAGGTGGAGTGACCCAATCTCTTATAACCCTTTAGATTTGCTCATTCATAACCGATATAAAACTCTTGATGGCATTACAACAATAGGTTTTTAAAACCATTTTATCAAATAAATTACAATAAATCTACATAGGAGTAGATACAATGTTTTTAATAGTTCTAGATTTCTTGTTTAGAGAGCAAACACAAGAAGGAAGTAATTTTTGGGAAAAGTTATTTTGAATGAAAATGTAGAATAATGTTTCATAACAATAATAATAATGATTTCTCCTTTAGCAACCATTTTTGTCTCCATTTTAGTAGTAGGAATGTGGGTCCCATCTAGTCCTCTTTTCTACTCCATAAGTAGAAAGTGAAACCTTTCAACATTTCAACTCGATTTGGATGAGTATAAACTTCTTAGAAGAAAATCTAAAGATATTATAAAAAAAAAAAAAAATTCATTTTCCACTCCAACTAGTTCTCATTTCATTTCTTTGTCCCTTTCTTTCATATCTTTTACTCTAAATAATAAACTCTCCTTTAATCGATTTAAGATTATCAACAATTTTGGAGTAATGATCTCCACAATGAATTTCTTTCATTGCATAAGCTCATAAAATATTACTAATTGTAATGAATTACCAAGCAAATCTTATTTCTACTAGAGAAATAATACTTATTTTATTTGTTAGGCATAATTTATTTATATTAAATTACTTAACTTCTCATATTTCTTGCCCTTTTTCTCTATTTTAAGTATGTTCTTACACTAAGGCGGATTTTATTCACATATGACTTACGAGTACATTCATGTGAGGCCCATCTATGACTATTAATCAATTAATCTAAATAATTCTCACATTCCTTACAAACCCAAAAAAGGTCCATCTCTTACTAAAAGTGGATACACTGCATGTCACATGCAACTAAAGATAGACTTGTTTAAAAGCCCATCACTATTAAAAAGAATTATATTTTCCTTCTAATTCTAAAAGATGACCATATGGCCCACCTGAGTGGACCCCTCTAAATGATTCAATTAAATTTCAAATGGATGCAATATAAAATTCAAATAGACATGCTAAACAACTATCTTAATCTGAATCAATTCCATCAAATCCAAAATGAATATATAGAATGTTTCACCAGATTCAAGATGGCTTACTAAACACTCCTTGAAAATACAAATACAAATGGACATATTAAAACGATCATTAAATGTTTCAACAAATTCAAATTGATCTATAATTTGAGTGAAGGTTCATTGGATTAGACTATTAGAGTGAGTATGGATCAGCTGCCAAATAAACAACATAAATGATTGCTTGTACATCGGCAATGATGGTGATGACTCTATAGAGAAGGTCCATATTAAAATATGGGGTCTAACAAAGATTATGTTATAAGATTAATCAAATCGTATTGATCAATAAATAATTTAAAATAATGACTCATCTAATTTATTTTGACAAGGGTTCAACCAAATTCAATTGAAATTAAGGATTTGATCAAAAAATTTTAAGACCAAAGTGTTCAGATCTCTTAGAATACTTGTTTAATCCTTGGAGTATGTGCAAACATCTCTATCCACATATATCAAATAATACTATGAGAAATAACCATTTGATATTGAGCGTGACTTAAACCTAAGACCTTTTACATTTTAGATGGGTTCTTAACCACCATGTCAACTCTCACAAGTTAAGAATTGGATCATTAGATATTTCATTTGAATGCAAAAGGAAACAATAACTTATCCAACTAAACTCAATATGGGTATTAGTGTATTACTGAAATTCAAATGGAGTGGGCAAATTTACACCCAAGTGAGTGCTTAAAAAATGAAAAGCCTTCCGAAGCTAAATGGAATCAATCCAAATGAGTAGAACATATCAGCTGTCTAGATATAAATTAAATCAATAGAAGCTCACCCAAATACTCAATGTTAGATAGTTCAACTAGTTAATTTCCGCCTCATGAAGTGAGAGGTAGCCAGTTCAAATCCTAACAACATAAATTAGGCGCGTCCTGTGTGAATGTGAGGCGTTCCCTTGAGAGATTTATGGAGACTTTGCCTCGTGATTCTCATTGATTATCAAAAGATAAAAAAGCCCACCCAAATGAAGACATTGAATGGTAAATGGAATAAACCACCCAATTGTCCATGAAAGCTAAAACTAGATAGAATATAACTCAAATCAATTAGACCCACCAAATATATTATCCAGGCTGAAGTTAGATGGGTGTATATTAAGTTTTAACTCAACCCCAATCTAAACACATCTCAAAGCCTCAACCCAAATGAACTCGGGCTCAAATACGTTTAGGTTCAAAGTTGTAAGTTAGCCCGAGCACACCTCGAAGGAGATTGAGATACTGATTTTCAATAAGGTGACTGAATATTTATCATAGATTATAATCTATATGGTAAGCTGGAGTGGATAAAAGACTTATAGATGATATAATTGACGGAAAAATTCTTAATCTAATAACTGTAATTTTGTGAAATGGGATATACAAAATTAATGGTTTATAGCGATCAAATTTTCAATGTTTAAAATTACAAAACTAAAATAATTCAATATTCCAATTTTAATCACCTATTGCTTTTATCATTTTCTATATTTTCTATTAAAAATTATATGACTAATCTCAAATTTTAGTAATGGAAGACTTGAAAAATCTCCCTCAAAAGTTTGTTAGTCAAAAAAATGATACAAGGAGTTCAAATTTCGATATCGACTAAAAAAATTTTCTTAATTTTTTTTTTTAATTAAAGCATGAGATATGAGCCGATGATATATATCTAAGATCTACTGTAGATAAAGAATCAACCATTGAGGCCGTAGTCCTTGTGAAAGTTTGTCCGTAGATGGACATCTTTATACAATTGTGAAGGTGTATGTCCAATCAAGGGTCTTGTTCAAGTTTGAAAATTCAGAAGCGTAATAACAAAGTAATCAAAGCAACGGACACAATTGGGTTCAGAGGAACAATAGTGAAGTCCGTCCCACGCAATGTGTATCCTGCGTTCGAATGATATTGAACATGATGTGACTATACTCCATTTTATTGGAATTTTGACATATATATATATATTTTATTACATATCGAAAGTAAACTTAAACTTAAATTTTATTTTTTAGTCACTTAATTTAAACAGTTAAAATTGATGAATGTCTAAGATTTCTAGTAAATTCGACCCTTAAGATTAAATTGTTGTAAAATGATTTTTGAACTAAAATTTTAGATAAAGTAGGTCTTAAGTCCACTTTCAATTTATACTGTAAGATTTTTCCGTTAAAAAAATAAAAACAGTGGCAAATGTGACCTTAGCAATCCTCTGTAAGCTAATTTGCACCAAATTTTGGTGTAAATGGCCCAATAGCCTTAATTAAGTCCACATGAATGATTTGAAAAACCTTATATATATATATATATATATATATATATATATATATATATATATATATATATATATATATATATATGAGACACATTAGCTTTTATCTTAATTAGATAACTAAAGCTATATTTTTATATTAATTTTTAATTTATCTAATAATGAAAATTTATTTAATTCGATAAATGGGTTTTAAAAACCAAATTTGTGTCAAATTTAATGAGTGTAATTCGTAGGAGATAGATGAGATTTTGAGTGAGCCAAATCAAAGTTGATCTCAAACATTATGCAAATGAATTTGAAGATAAATATTCTTATATATTTAAAAAATTTATAAACCTCAAAAGTTCAACTGAATCAAATTTGTAAGACATTCAATAAATAAAAAATATTCTTATATGAAACTTCAAATTAGGAAGTAAAAATTTGGAGCTATTGGCAATCTAATTAAAAAAATTAAGAAATTTCTCTCAACTATTAGTGTCAACAGAACCTGACCGAGGTAGGTCCCACTTTCTGGTGGACCCCACAAGAAGGAGGTGTCCCGTATCACCCGACGATGGTTACAGTAGGATTGTCAATTGCATCATTCGGTAGCGGAAATTTCAAGTAGCGAAACTTTCCAAAGCGAAGACCTGAACGAGAGGACTCTCTCTCCGTTTCCGTTCTTCCTCCCTTCTCCAATCTGTTTTCCTTTTCTTCTCCGAAGAAACATTTTTCGATCCTAATTTTCTCCTATTGAACCACACACCCTTTGATTCCGATGTCCCGTCAATCGACCCACGCACGGGCGTGGGTCAATCTTCTGCTCCTCTTCACATCTGTCCCTACCTGCCTTTGTACCCGACAACTCCACAACGATCCGGACGATCTCATCCGTTCGTTTCGACCCTCTACGATGGTCCTCCCCCTCGTTCTCTCCACCAATTCATCTAGGTCGTCCATAGAGGGGAATTTCCGCCGGCAGCTGCAGAGGGACAAGCACCGCACGCCCAACGCCCACATGCGCCTCTACGACGATCTCCTCAATAATGGGTATTTTTTCTTGTGCTCGATTGAGCTTTATAACTTCACAGTTGGCCCTAGCTGGCGTTTTTGGATTGTTTTGTGGGTGTAATTTGGTGTTTCGGATATACCTAGTATTGCAAATTCGTATTTTGTTTGGATGTTGATTTGGGTTAATGTTGTTTCTGTATCATGTGCTGACCCAGAACATAAAACAATCCGTTTTGCTTGAATTTTCAAATTAACGTCTGAGTTTATATGCATCCATCAGCACCTTGATTTGTTTCTTCTTTTTAATTTAAAATTATTTCCTTTTATTTTCTTCAAAAGAATAATTCTTCCTTCTTTATTTTTAAGGAATTGATAGGGAGGAGTGATTTTGATTTTTATTATGCATGATTTCTGCAGATACTACACAACCCGACTTTTGATTGGGACACCGCCTCAGGAATTTGCACTCATTGTCGATTCGGGAAGTACCGTTACTTATGTACCATGCTCCACTTGTGAACAGTGTGGCAGGCATCAGGCAAGTGTGTGTGTGTGTGTCTATATATATATAAACAGAGAGAGAGAGATGATGCTGATGACTAGATTTTAACTGAATACTTTTGGGTAATTCATCAAAAAAAAATTATGAGTTGTGTCGTCTCGAATTCTCTGAATATTTTCCCCCTGCATATGTAATTCCTAGTTGCTATTTGGAAATTCCTTTGTGGGATTGGAATCTTGAAGATTTTTCTGTATTTTTAACCACCTATTTGCTGAATTTCCAAAACTTTTGCAAGCTGAACAGGGCCATTGGAATTGTGCTTGGGAAAGTTTTTATTTTCTTCCTACTCAACTTGAGGTTGATTCAGGAACAGATATGTATATTTTGGGTGCATTTGAATGTCATAAAAAATTTGGTACAAAAAGTACAGTTCTGTGGAATCTCATGCCCCCTCACTCTGTTCACAATTTGCAACACGTAAAGTGTCAAAATTGCTCTCCATTGGATGCATCTCTGTAAATCCACTTTCTACCTGGGGGAGGGGTAGCTTTTGGTTAGTTTTTCATCGATGAAGCTTGATTATATGATGTGTATGTACTATAAATACTAATAAGAAGGCCCTATGGATATTGGTTGAAAGTTTTTGAACATTTTCACTTAAAACACAATGAGGAAAATTGTGGAAGATTGTATGGACATGGAAGCTTTCTTTGAATCATTTTCCCTTCATTGCCTGTTCTTGATGGGCTCCAAAAGGACTTGGAGCACTGGTTCAGGAAGGCTCCATCATTTCACATATATTCATTTGCTTTTATTCGGTTTTCTTTAAGATGAGGGAGGCATTTCATGTTTTACCACTAGAAAAAGTAGGCATGTGGAGATATCATATTCCTGAGTGAGTGGTTTGGGAGACCTTCAATACTCCAAGTTTTCTATTCAATGGCAATATGGAGCTTTAAGTGCAATGCACGATATTAGGTCAGCCATCCTCTATTGTATTCAAGAACTTGATCATCATGTCATAGGCCAAGTTGACATTCTAGTCTAACTTAATAAACATCAAAATATACTTTCTTGTAACACCATCTGGTATACAATTTCGAATTGTGTGAACATTTCCTTCGCGTCCATGCATTCATTGGAGACATTTATGATTCTTTTGGGGCTTCATCAGTTTTCTTTGATATTAATCAAGAAAAGAACATTTACAATAAATGAGTGCTATACTGAGCACATGTACAAGTACGATACTATTAAAAAAGAGTCACAGCAACTGCATGGATTCCGTACAAGTTTAATCTCTTTAAGAGCCCCTTCTTCGCCAAAGTAATCCACCATTGCTAACTAGTCATCTTAGACGATTCAAAGTGACACATAGCTCTCTAATACCCCTAATCACTAAGAGAAGCCTCCAAGGACACTTACTATTTGTTGCATTATTGACATTCTTCAGTTTCACTTGAGATGAAAAGTTAGAGATCAATTTGAATATTGAGAAATGGGAAAGCTTCTGGACTATTTGTGTTGAAATTGTTAATGTGTTGCAAGATCTCTTGATATTTTTTAAATATGTTTATGTCTATTTATGGACGAACCTTATTCACAGAGGTTCTTTCAGGTATTACTTCCTACTTTTCTTACTCATCTGAAGTTGATTTTATGTCATGATTCAGGATCCAAGATTCCAGCCAGATTTGTCGAGCACTTACCAACCTGTAAAATGTAACGTGGACTGTACTTGTGACGCAGAGAACGTGCAATGTATTTACGAGAGGCAGTATGCAGAAATGAGCTCGAGCAGTGGTGTGCTTGGTGAAGACGTTGTATCCTTTGGAAAGGAAAGTGCACTTAAGCCACAACGTGCAACTTTTGGTTGCGAAAATGTAGAAACTGGTGACCTTTTTAGTCAACATGCTGATGGCATAATGGGTGTTGGTCGTGGTCAGCTTAGTATAATGGACCAACTTGTTGACAAGGGCGCGATAAGTGATTCATTTTCCTTATGTTTTGGCGGGATGGGCGTTGGTGGGGGAGCAATGGTTCTTGGTGGAATTTCCTCACCGCCTGGCATGGTGTTCTCCCATTCAGATCCTGGTCGCAGGTACGATTTGATTTCCAGGTTTTGGAGAAAAAGTAGATATATGTGTTTCCAAACAAGTACATTTGATACATCTGACACATTTACTCTAGTCTTGGGATGGCAACAGTCCATATTACAATATTGAGTTGAAGGAGATTCACGTGGCTGGCAAGGCATTGCAATTGAACCCGAGGGTCTTTGATGGGAAGCATGGGACTGTCTTGGATAGTGGTACAACATATGCTTACCTACCGGAAGCTGCATTTGTTGCGTTTAAGAATGCTGTAAGATCACAATCCCTTGAATTTCTAATTCGATCAGCTTATTATTTCTATCATGCTCACGATTGGCATTGTAATTTTGTTGTTTATCTCAGTAGTTAAGGTGGAAGGCTTTAGTTATTGATTATGGCCTAATCAGATGGTTGGCTTAAAGCATACCCATGAAAGCTTATGCTGGACTCGGTTATTTTTTGTACTTCGAAGTAAAAGGAAGCGCTGATAACATTTAGTATAAAGAATTAAGGGACATGAGTACTCATTACTGTGCTTCAACATCACTAAAATATCAACTTATAAGAACATTATTTCAACCTTGTAATTTTTGCCAGTCAATATAGTTTTTACAAAAGTCACTAGCATCGCCAGGAGGCCAAGATCAAGCACAGTGTTTGAAGAGAAAGGGAGTCATCATTTAGGTTTTCCCTCGTCTCTTTGGGACCTTCCTCGGCAGGCATACTAGAAAATTTTCATCTTCAGTCTTATGACCCACTAGTGCTTGAACAGATGAGAGAACACTTCTCTCAGAGTAAACACCCATATCTGATGGAGATGCAGATTTAGAATCGGAATTATTGTGCATGACTCCAAGTATGTCTGGAACCACCCATCTGACTCAGTCTTTTACGTGTCAGTGATATGTCCCTAGAAACCTGAAAAAGCATATCCTTAAGAGTATATTTTCGTGATATCTAAATTTAGTTTGTAGTGGCATGGTACAATATATAGGCGCATGGAAATATGGTAGAACGGCAGAACCATATATAAAGATCATCATTATCATCATCAAATCTATATATCCCAGTATCATCAAAGCCTTATAAAGGATATAATGTGATATGAAATTTAATTGCATATGTAATATAGAGAAGTCTACAGAAATACAGTGGACCATTGTAAAGGATGCAAGTATTGACCAAATATAGGAATAAGAGAAATCACTTTCGCATGTAATTGTATGTCTGTGTGTCTGACATGGACTTGAGACTGACATGGCAGTTTCTTGAGAGGGTAACATGTTCTTGTTCCACAGGAAATTAATGTCATCTGGAGCAAATCATGGTTTCTTCATTTCCCAGATTTGGGTTGTTCCTTAGATATTAAGGACTTATGCCTTTCAAACATATTCTGAATCCCCTTCTCCAACCCATTTTCTTTTATTTTTATTTTTTTAGTGTAGCTCTTTTTTTTTTCCTTAAAGTTTTTGGTCTTTTTTCCTACATTTCTTGTTCCTAGATGGGCAGCTGCAATATGGTGCTTCCATGTCCATAGCCTCTTCATTTTGGAAAGAGAAGCTTGTGCTATCTGCTGTTATTTGTTGTGTAAAGTAGTCATTGCAACCCATATAGAAGCTTGTGCTTATGCTGTTATTTGTTGTGCCACTCTGACTTTCTCTGTTGTCACTGCCTTATTACAAGTTGCATTCCAATTTCTCACATTACATGTTTGCAGCATTGATGGTTTTTTTTAAAGAAAAAAACAAAAAGAGAGGAAAAGAAGAAAGCGAAAAAGTTAAGAGATTGTTAAGACATCCCTGATGAAGCTAGCGAATTTGCCTCTTCATTAGCGGACCTGTTAATCTTCCACACTCATGACCCTCTCAAGGGGTAATTTCCCTAATTGCAAGAATCAAGTGAGACAATTAGAATTGAGCATTATGCTCTATTTAAGAAGAGCTCTGACCTCAACATCATTGGTACTAGCTTCATAAGAAGAAAGAAAAATCTCTGACTAAACCCCCAATATCTTTTCTTGCTACCATCAAAATTAAGCTTCAAAACACCTTTCGAAAAAAAAAACTTCAAAATACCTCCTGGAGTGCACGCTCCCAATGAGATACAAAAGTCAACTCTGATGAATTAGTAAGAAGTGTATGTGCAATGAGCCAATGACAATCCCCATTTAACTCCATATATCATGACCTGTCTCTTTTGATGGAGTCCTCTAATACCTGTATCAAAGATGATATAATGATTACTTGTGATTTTTTTAATGGTTTGTGTTCTAATATGGAAGTTTGTGTTAATTTTTCTCAACTGGTCAAGGAAGAATGTGAAACCATATTACTGTTGAGCAGTTACATAAACATGGTGCTTATACTGGCCCATCCTTTCTTCGCACATGAGAATTGCCATTATCACCACAGGCCCATCTCTACCATTTGGGGTTAGATTATATTCTTCATATTGATGTGTTATCATTTATCACCTGTAAATCAAGGGTACTTATCAGGCCTGTTGAGTCAAGTCACAATGATACCAAATTTTTCATACTTATGTCAGTACTTACCATTGTGTCATTCAAATAAGAGAAACGGTTGCATTTTGGAGGTAACAGAGACATCTAAACTGTGATTTAATTCCTTGACCAGGCTTGATCAATGTTTTAAAACTTGCAAGTTGGAAGCCAAGTATATGCTAACAGAGGTATATTGCAAGAAACAGTGTTGCATTCTGTCAAACATTGCTATGTTAAACTGTTCTTGCTCTGAACATTTTGATAAAACAATAATCCCATCGAAGGTTAAGACCTTGCAAGTTGGAAGCCAAGTATATGCTATTTTTACACTTTTTGAAACAGTGGAATAATGTTTTTATGAAGTTGTTCCATCATAATGGGATCTCTTTAATATTCTTTGGCCTTATTTTGTTGTCATCTTGTGACAGCAGAGGTGAGAGTTAGATCTTCTTGATGTCTGTTTTCCTATATAACTGATAGTATGAAGTCTAACAATGCTACCTTGGATTCTACCGACTGTAGCTTCCATGTAAATCAGTGGATTACATTTTGGTCACATGAATTTTTGTTATATCAATGAGAGCCGGACATGTATAACATGGCTCTAATAATTTGGCCAAGGAGGAGGGGGGTTCTAGATTCTCTACTGTATTTTGGAATTCTGTCCCAGTGCTGCTATTTTTATTTTAACGAAGTTCTGTTATCAGGAATGTAGTTTCCTTGAGAAGCTGCTATTGCTCTATTTATTGCGTGCTGTCCCAAAATAACAATTTCTTGCATCTGTAGATTGTGAAGAAGCTTCATCCTCTCAAGCAGATACGTGGTCCAGATCCTAACTATAATGATATCTGTTTTTCTGGTGCTGGAAGGTAAGGTTTAGATTGCAACTAGAAAGGTTAAAAAACCCTGATAACATTTCTAGGTAATTCTGGATTTAACTAATAGTCTATTTCTGTTTAAAATGAGTCTAGTGATGTCTCCGAACTCTCAAAGACTTTTCCAGAGGTTGAAATGGCTTTCAGCAATGGACAAAAGCTATCACTAGCTCCAGAGAACTACTTGTTCCGGGTAATGTGATTAACATTGACTCTCTACCATTTTGTTAAGAAGAAAAGGAAAGACTAATCTGTTGTTGCTGATGAATTGATTTGTAGATGATGGATTGCATTTTTTGCTGTTTTTGGTATTGAGTGATTGATTTTCCCAGCTGATCCATTTTCTTATTTTTATTTTTATGAAGCATGCGAAGGTTTATGGTGCTTATTGCCTGGGAGTTTTCCAGAATGGGAAAGATCCAACGACTCTTTTGGGAGGTAAAGCAAATGGTTGATTTTTGTTGATATTATTGTAGGCACAGTAGAGACATTCATTAAAGCACTGGAAATAAACAGTTATCATAATTAGAGTTATATTAGAACTGATACCACTGTTGCATTGGTTGTCATATAACCTCTAGCTCTGGTGGTAAGTGCATATTATTGCAACCTTATGGTGGTTGGTTCAAATCCTATGGGTGTCATTTACACAGTCCATACCAAAAAAGAAATGCAAATGTCAACTCTAGATATATGGGATAAATGGCTTCGATGATGATGATGAGGATTTTTATTATATTATCAGATTGGGCAGGCCATATTTAGCTATATATGTCCAAGATAGTTTTTTTTTAAATAATTTTAATACCGACAGATTAGCAATTTTTAAAGAGGCATATGGTTCCCATTTTTGTTTAGATTGGACCCTTGCCATTGCAGTACAGTTACTATTTTCGTTTGCTATGAATGCTGGAATTTGTCATGCCATTGTCTATACCCTGTTATGTACTGGATCTGTTGCAAGTTCTTAATATGTAAGAATAGTATGAAGAGGGACAGCGAGGTCTCAATTAGAGTTGGACTGCATCAGGGTGTGCTTTAAGTCCTTATTGTTTTAGTTGTGGACAAATACAACACAGATTTCCATGGTGTTCATTGTTTGGTGCAAATATTAAATTGGCATCGTGTATAAAAGATTTAAAGGTGAATAGTTTGAGGATTACTCGAAAAAAGATGGAATATATCTAGTGTAACTTTAATGGCATTGATAGTAAGGATGATAAGCAATTAAAGCGAAAATGACTTAGTACCACATTGTTTTAAATTTCAATACTTAAGACGCCACTACAAAACCAAGCGAAGGTGGATATAGCCAATAGATTGGGTGTAGGTGCCCTCATATGATGGTTAGCTGATAATTTTGTGATAAAAGAGCGCCAAGTAGATTAAAGGCGCAATTTTATGGCGACAAAGATAAGAGTATGTAAGATGTATGAGTAGAGTAACATTACAAAATAAAATTAGAAATGATTGCATTAGAGGAACCTCGGAGGTAGCCCCAATAGACAAGAAGATGAGGGAATGCCGTGTAGAATGGTTAGTTTTATGCACTTGGAAGGCTAGAAACAACGCCAGTATGAATAGGAGATTGGGAGGCCTTTAAAGACTTGGATAGATGGGTCATGGGTGAAGGAAGGACAATATATACTCTAGTAAACAGATGATATTATTTTTAATAGGGAAGCGTGGAAATGCATAACTCAAAAGGCTTATCCCAAATAGATGGTAAAATGGCTGTAATTATGATGATTGTGATTTGTTCTTTCGATCATGTTTATATTTAGCAGTATAACTTATTTACGTGACTGGTTTTCTCCAGGTATCATTGTTCGTAATACTCTTGTAACTTATGATCGTGAGAACCAAAGAATTGGGTTCTGGAAGACTAACTGCTCTGAATTATGGGAGAGACTGGATGTCCCTGGAGCTCCTTCACCAGCACCTTCTGCCTCCTATCCCAGGAACTCGACAATATCAATTTCTCCTGCATTGTCTCCAAGTGGACTGCCAGAAAATAAGACTTCAGGTTCATTAAGCTACTAAAGCTATTTGTTGAACCTATGACATACCCAGTAGTTGTATAATTTTTTTATAATCAAGAAGCAATTGGTAAATAAAAGGTCATTAAGGTCATAAATATGTCTCTTCTCTCCCCATGAAGTGATTGAACAACCAACCTTGGCCAATAACTTTTAGTTTCTGAAATGCTGAACAAGTTGCACATCTGCACCCAAAGAGTTTACTATGTTACAATTTTTTAAAAGGCTTTCTTTAATGACTATAGACACAAATTTTCAAAAGCAATGGATTTGAAGACACAAGTCCATAAATTATGTATATTGAATTTTTTAACATGAACTAGTGGATAAAATGTTCAAAACACTAAGTAATTCATTTCTCATTGGGAGACCTGCGTACAACCCCTTTACTAGTCAAACTTTGAGCACAAGTTAAATGAGTTTACATGACTTAAAAGTACATGAATATACGAGTCTCAAGTTTATGTTCATAGTGATAGCTTTAGCATATTATAGTGAAATCTTCGAGTGAGGTCCATGGACTTCCTCCAATTTATAGAAGTTTCACTTGCTTCGTTTGATTCCTCTAGTGGGATCCAGTGATTTAGTTCACTTATTAGAAGCTTGTAGATTTGTCTTCTCAGTGGGGGCCACAATACATACCACTATAGAGTTCTCTATATGATCCTCTACTGGGGTCTATTAGGCTTGTTCCATTTGTTAGAGGCCCAAAAAATCACATATCAAGTCCATGGTGCAACTTGTACCTAGATGTTGGTGAATCTATTAGTGGGGTCTACAAAGACTTGCTCCACTCATAGAGATGCCATTTGAAACTAGTTCATAAATTTGAATGGCACCTGTTAGGATCCACAAATATTTGTTACTCCCATTGGTGTTTATTATATCAAATAAGTGTACACTGGAATGGATTTGCCTTTGGGTTGAAGCCCAAACCGCACTTAGGATGGATGAAGTGTCCTTGTGTAAGACCAAACCACACACGTAATGTATCTACCAATTCGCCTTGCGTGAGACCCAAACTGCACTTGTAATGGATGGAGTACCCTTGGAATAGCCCAAACCACATTTGAAATTGAAACTTGGAGGACCCTTAGAATCTCACTGTTTATTTGTCAATTGAGTGAGTTGCTGTCCAAAAAGCCCCCTAACAATGAGCTCTAGGCCTTTGTATATGGGCCACTCAAGGAAGTATAGCATCTCAGGGTTGCATGCAACCGTAGGTGATGATTCACAATTGCATGTGTCTATGAATTAGTGGTGATTCAAGGCTGCAATCAACCATGGGTTGTGTCCCAAGGTTGCTGCTTCTGTTTCTTTCCTTCTTTTTTTTTGAAAGATTTCTCTTTCTTTTCTTTTTTTAAAGAAAAAAATATTCTTTTAATCCTTTTTCCTTTCCTCTCCGTTTTTTTCTTCTCTATCCAGACTCCAAATGAGGCCCATTTTTATGTTGAAAAACTATCTTGGGGGTCTTTATAAGGAAATCAGTTTTGAGGCATTTCAAATCCTTAAGTGGACCCTAGATGATAAAAAATTGGTGCATGCATAATCAGACGGGTCATGGTATTCTGAGCACTTTTTCGTTCTATCTCAAATTTTGAGTCCATAAGTCGCATCAAGAAATTAATTTAGGAACCTTTAAGGTGGTGCCCAAGTTTTGATCATCATAAGTAGGCCCTTACCACTTTGAATGATTTGTGTGCATCAACCCTCATTCTTCGGTATATTTTGGCGTCCATGACGATAAGCAAGTTGTAGTAGAAATATTATTCAAGAATGTTTCAGATGGCACATGGGCTCTCATCATGTGATCATTGCATGTGGACTTCATATTGCACCTTTTGATCCACGCATTGGATTGACAATCCATAAGTTGCATCAAAGAGCTGATTCAAGGATTTTCAAGATGGAACATGAGTTGCAATCATTTGATCATCATATAAGTACTACTACAGAAAAAACATTTGATCCTTCTCTAAAATATGAATATTTTAGCTTTGATCCACATATTGGTAAATGATCCTTCTCTTCCATAGTATTTCTTGAAATAAAATACTCATCTTTAGGGGATCTCTGGACCTTAAATGTCTTGTCTTCAATTTTCCATTTGATCTTTCATGGATAAAAGTGATACCATTGGATTTTGATGGACCATACTTGATCAGCTCATTGGGAGGTTGAACCATGTCAACTTGAGGCAATTTTGTAAAAAATTTAGGTGCCGACGGTGACAAATATTTCAAAATGTAAAGATTTAATCATATAAAGAACCCCCTCAATTCAACTTGCCATATTACATAGTTACCTATAAACCATTACACTTTACCTTTCACATTCTTGCCGGATGACATTTTGGTGAATTTCTCATGGTTAGAGAGTCTAATAAGTTATGCATGAAATTCCATCCCCTTTCCCCTCTTTTTTTTTTTTCGCTTGACATCCCAAATATGTCTTGCTTCTCAGCAAATGGTTGCACAGAAGGTTCCAATGGGTGGGCCAGGATGGTTTGACCATAGTGTGACAGGTACTGACTCAACTAGTCTTACATAATTATTAAATGGGTCAGAAATTTCAACCAAACCTGACCCTCTCATACAAAAGGTCAACCTGAAGCAGACACCCAACTTGTTTACAACTAGAAGAATTTTTTTTTATAGGATGATTTATAGTGCAAGGTGGAATCTTCATCAACAGCTGAGTGCTATTTCGTATTCACAATTTCACATAGAGAAGCTACACTAGAGCAACATCAATCCAAAGAAAAATCCAAAATGAAGTCATCCCTCAAAACTTTGAAGTCTGCCACTCTGGTTTACCATCTCCTGACTTGTTTGAGTGAGATGTTCATGTTTCACTTAAGCTCTCTTATCTCCCTGAAGGTTGGTAGAAAACTCCATGGTGGTTCCCTTGCATCATGAACACTGTTTTACCAGGACGGGTTTGTGGGTTGAGTAGGAAGATTTCACCAACCCTAGTCATAAAAAATGTATTAAAGTTTGTCATGATTCTTGATTGCTTGTACAGCTACTATAAAAAGACTTGGAGCTGTTGTCAAAATTTAGAACCAACATATTTCTCTACCTCTCTTTTTTTTTATATGCTGAAATTTCAGCTAGGTTAGTGGAGTAAGAATTTGATGATGAATGAATGAATGAACTTCATTAAAATAACTTAGTTCAAACTCTGTGCTTGGATCCATTTTTTTTTTTTTTTATATATTTGTTATTGGTTTTTCTTTCTGAGAACAGAAGGCTTTTGTCATTTTAATCAGTTTGTTTATGGGTCATAGATAAAAATTAAGGGTTTTTATAAGATGCCCTTCTTCTGTGTCTAAACAGAACTCGCACGTATCTATGTAGGCCAATTTTATTTAGTTGTTTTTTCTCATTTTACTTTAATTTTGATCCTTAATCTTGGTACCATCTTCATTGATGTAGTGACTTAAGAGGCTTGTTCCTTCCAATTTTTTTTTTTAATATATTCAAGTCATGTTGCTTTCAACCTTTTCACATGTGATGCTAAACAGTTATCTTGGAAAGGCTACTAGAGATGCAGTTGATGTGATTTTCCCATCCTATTTGATATTCAGGTGAATTCGAAGTTGGGCTCATTACATTTGATATGTCCTTGAGTGTGAAGTATCCTGACCTGATGCCTCATATCTCACAACTCAGAGAGTACATTGCACGTGAATTAGAAGTTAATGCGTATCAGGTGAGTTGAAGCACAAATCTCCATCACGAGCTCTAAGTAGTTCTGGGTTCTTTTGGTGGATTGTTTTAGCAGCATTTGAACTATGATCTGTCTTTTCCAGAGCTTAGAAGTTATAAAAAAGCTATTGTACTTTCATACTGCTGAAAATTAGATCTCTCTGCCAGGTCCATTTGTTGAATGCTACTAGTCAAGGAAATGGTTCCCTCATAGAATGGGCTATATTTCCAGCAGAATCTTCTGATAGCATGTCTAATACTACAGCAATGGTAACTATGTTTTGTTTTGACTTAATGACACCTAGGAATAAGCAGTATGGAGTTTCAAATTCTGGTTCCAAACTAAATACTGCCACTTTGTCAATTTTCTCATTTATGCAGAATATAATCTCCCGCCTAGCTGAACATCGTGTGCACCTTCCTGATACATTTGGAAATTACAAGTTGGTTGAATGGAAAGTTGAGCCACCTCAGAAAAGGTACAGAAATCTACTGTAGTATTAACTCTTTTTTCCCTTTAATATCGTGCCATATAAAAACTTAGCTGACATGAATTAGCTGTAGTTTCTTGATATTACTTTCAATTACCTCGTTGAAATTTGAACTGCATTTCTAGTATACTTAGTTTATCACTATGAGGATTTTTTCCCCATTTTTTTTTCACTCTTGTCTTCTTCTTTTCTTCTCCTCCTGTTCACAAGTTATAACCATAGTTTAAAATGCTTGTTCTTAGACATGTTGCTCAGATAAATTACTTGGTTTTCCAGATGTCTTGTAAAGACATTGGGCTTTTTTTTGTTGACTTAGTGATCAATAATTTATCTTGATAGACATGGGAGACTTGGACTCAATGCAGAACTGGACAAGGGCCATTATCATGGCCCATTTTCCCATCTATCTGGATCAGCTTTTTGAGTTCTCTTCTTTCTGCCCATCCAAAATCATACCTGCCTCCATTACAATCATGTTTTTTCTTATTACTCAAATCCAAAATTTTGAAGGTCTCTTCCTTTCCCTAGTAGCTTAAACCTCCAAAGATGGGTGGGTAAATGTCATGCGTAAGTGCCTACTCTTTTTGGAACTGTTATGTACACTAAATAAAAATAATAATGTTCCATTTAAAACAAAATATTTTGTACCATATCAGAAAGCAGTGACAACTTGTGCCTGCTGCAATTTATGTATGCTCTTTGCAAAAGACTGATATTATTCAGTGTTATGCGGCAAGACATAAGGGAAAAGAAAGAGATAAGCTAGTGACATCTAATATTGTCAAGGTCGTCATTAGGCATGCTTGTAGTCGATCTTATGAAGGCACTGTTTCGCATCTGGTGTTGATGCTTTTTCCTTTCTACTTTTAGTTTTCCCCTTTGCTGTGTTTTTTTTTTCTATTAATAAAAACACTATTATTATTGACAAGAACCTGTAGCGTTTTACCAGTTAAGGCTCATTGATACAGCTTAGAGATTGTGGGTTCAAGCTCCATGAGTGATAGATTGGGCAGTCGGATTATGAAAATAATTTGCCAAATCCAAATATAAAAGCCAACTCCAGATTGATGGGATAAATGGCTTAAACGATGATAATGATGAATAAAATCACTTTTATTACAAGAGGAAAAAAAATTGTACTAGTGAGGTTAAGGTCATACAATAAAATGGGTGATTGTCATCCTCTTCCAGGATTAAGTACAGCCTGGAAGTTTCTAACGTACACAAGATTGGGTTTTGTATCTTTGAGTTCATAACTGATGGACATCTTTCTGATAAGTTTCTCCAATTTAAATTGAGCTTGTTTTTCTTTCATTCTGGCCTTCTGCTGATTATTATTTTAACATGCATTTACTAATTTACTTTTCTATTGTTTTTTCATTAATGATTTACTATTTTACTGTTTATTCTCTTGTTTTCCGGTTCATGTGGATGGGTTACAGGATGTGGTGGCAACGACACCTCTTGGCTTTATTAGTTGGAGTGGTGGTAGCTGCGGTGATAAGCTTGTCAACTGTCTCAATATGGTATGTCTGGAGACAGAGGCAGGAAGCACTCCGATACAAGCCTGTAAATGCCGCTGTGCCTGAACAAGAGCTCCAGCAGTTTTAAAGTCGAAGTACAACCTGTCATGCATCATTATCCCAATGACCAAAGCATGCTAAAAACTCCAAAAAAATCAAGCCGCGTCCCTGGTGAAAAGAACTTTCCAATATTTCTTGCTTCTAGGGATCAATAAGGCATACGGCAAATTGAGGTGTAGTATAGAACAGTCGAAAGGAAGCCTTCCCACTACGGCCTACCCCACCGACTTTGTCATCATCTTTTTTGGTCCAGCCATTTCATCTTTACTGCATCAAGCAATTGCATATGGTACTGGTATCGGATTTTTGGGTATTCATTCCGATGAAAGATTTGTTCAATAGAAATACTTGCGTAACTCCAAAGTTGATATGTAGCTTTGTATTATGGTGTTTTGGTGATATACTGACTCGATACTTTCAGATTATACAAATTCTGATATGTATGATACACACAACCTGTTCTTCTTTGCTAATAAAACCTCTGGTAATTGTGGCGATAGATTCAAAATACTAGTTCTTTTTTTTTTCTTTTTTTAGAGAGAACAAAATTTTATTGAAGAAAAGAGTAAGTACAAAAGGGGGATCAGCCCCCATGAATAATTGAATAAATGAGGCAAAGATCTCAAACCAAAAGAGAGCTTGGCAAAATAAAAAAAAAACTGAGTCTCACTAAGTAATCTTAGACTAGTCCATTGAAATGATCCACTGAAAATCCTATGAAGATGCGCCCATTAGATGATATTGGACCTGATGCTCTGAATAAGACTTGACCATGAGGCTGAAATGTGTTTGGATTTCCACAAGGCTTACAGAATCCTTTCAACTATGGAACAGTTGAAAAAACAGGATTACCGCGGCCAATATCTCTCTCTATCGGTCATATCAGGCGATGTTTACTAATTTGGCTGATACAAGTATCGGCCGAGACATCTCGGTACTAAAAAATCCGAGATATCTTGGCTGATATGCACAGTATCAGCTGAGATTTATACCCTGCTTTACTCTATTAGTAATTTCCTATGCACCCAAACATCCGAATCTATCTCATCTCCTCCCATACTAAAAATACAGCAGGACAAAGCATTCAACATAAAATAAACACATTAAAATGCAAATCGAGTGAATTTATTTTTAAATCTTAATTGGGTGCTAAATAAAACCACAAATATAGATGCACTTATGAACTAACTTACATCCATCTCATTTACTTACTCTACTCTTCTCTTTCTTATAATTCTAAATATTTAACCAATCAAAATATACCTTCTTGGCCTCCAAATATCAATGACAAAACCCCATATTTTAGAAAACCAATTGATGAGGTTAGTCATTTTTTTTCACTGGTGAAAAAAAACCAAACCACTTAAAGTTATATCTTTCACTTGTGTGTTAATTTTTCATATAAGTAATTTTAAATGGGAATTATATCAAAAAATCCAACTTTTATTAATTTAAAAAAAAACTTGAAAAATCATACAGACATGCTACAAAGTACAAACTATATCTCATTAAGACATCTTTATTAAATTTCATAAGCAGTCAATATTATTTTATTAAATCATTTTCACCAAAAAATCCCAAACTCAAGATTACCTTAGAGAGAAAAAAAAACTGATGAAAAAATTCAAAATGGTCAAATTTTAAGGGAAAAAATTTGGAATTGATAAACACCTTTCAAATTTTAAGAGAAAAAAGGCGTTTAACCAAACATGTGATCAATAACCTGTAAATCAACGGCCCTGATTCTTTATTGTCTTTTTTTTTTATAAAAAAAAAAGGTAACTTCATAAGTCTGAACCGTGCAAACAGTTGTTTCCATCCAGTGAACTATAATGTTTACACTAAGTTAATATGATCTGTTGTTTTAATTAAAATAACATAAATAATATTCATTGATTCGTGAGATGTGGTACGTCCATGGGTACCTTTATCACTACGTCGGTGAAGCCCAAGATGAAATCCAGATGAGTCAATAAGATGAGATTGGTAAGCTTTTCGAACTTTTTTTTTAAAAAAATAAATAAAAGAGATCTTACTAAGTAATTCAAATCAAATCTGAACTTTGTTTTTAAACAGTTCTAGTTCTTACTACACAATTCAGAACCAATGTCTGTAAGAGGGTAGAACTACTCAATTCCAAAGAATGTGGCATAACATCCATTAAAACTAAAAGAATGCAGGAAGGATTGTAGAAATGTTCAATAGGAAATTTTCCCAATGCAGAAAAAACACCTATCAAAAGTAGAGAACACAGTGAACCTCATATTATTATTTCTAGTGCAACCCTAGATGGCGTGGACTACCCACACATCTACATTATTATTATTGTTACTATCATGGACTGATACATTACAATACCCAAATAAAATGAAAAGAGGAACCCAACAAATGTGGTGCTAGTAAATGGTGTATCTGTAGATTGTATTATAGTAGGGTTTAGATTTAAGGGCACTTGGGCTTTCCCTTCCTGTTGCGCTTGTCTCTGTAGCAAGGGCACTTGTCCTTGTTGCCGTAGGTCCCCGGCGGCACGCATTTGCATTCCTGACAACAGATTCCACAGTACTTCAGGCAACGATCCTGCACACCAGCTTTTGAGCACCTCACCTTGCACTTTGAATCACAAAAGCCTGGCAGGCAACGAAGCAAAACCACAAAACAAAGAACATTAGTTCAATGTAATATTGATCGAGGAGAGAGAGTTTGAGTTTACTTGAGACTCTAAATGTGATTATATGCATTGGGTGAGTCCAAATTGATGCAGCGACCGAATCATTTTACACATAAATCGATTCACTAAAGAAGTGAACCGATTTCTGCATATAGTGAAAAGTTTGAAAAATTCGTATTTACTAAAAAATATTCTCGTATTAGGATGACCACCCTATATTTTGCTTATACTGTGATTCTTACAACAACAACATAATAAAATTTCTCTCTTTTTCTCATGATTTTTCCCTTACGGGATTTTCACGTTCTATTATCTTCTAGAGACAACATGAAAGAATGAGAAAAAGAACACCTGGGTCCGAACCAAATCCACTGATTTTGAAGACCCAAGAGGAGAAAAATGAAGAGATGGGATTTTGTATTTGTACACTCTCACCTGAGCCAGCCATGGTAGTTTGAAGTTGCGTAATGGTCAGTAGTAGGACTAAGAAGAGAAAGATGGTGGGAAGCCTAGTCATCTTTGGGAAGAAGAGATCAGAGAGAGGGAGTTTTTGTGAGAGAAAAATGAGAGGAATTAGGAGGTAGTGAGTCAGAATGAGGAGGATTGAAGTGTTGTAGGGTATTTATAAAGAAGACTTAAGAAGAGACTGGACTGAGGGAGGGTTCTCTAGCACGTGCAAGAGAAAGGAAAGAACCCAAGCAAGCGTGTGGGTATGCGAGTGCTGTGCGGCGACTGTTACTGGTGCAATTTTTATTTTTCCATTTGTGAGTAAAAAAGAAAGAAAGAAAGTTGGTGGGTGCTTCGCTTCTAGTTTCGGCATTACAGGCTTTTTTTCTTTTTCTTTCACACTCTATAACCTTTTCTTCTGAGGGAGGTGGCTTCCAGCACTTTCGCCATTTTCCAAAAGTTGAGGCAAGCTATAATGATTATTTTGAGGAAAAACTGCACAGATGCACTCAATCACGTGATCATGGCCCCTGGATGATGAATTTCAGACCTGAATCATGAATTCACTGACCTTCTTTCCATATTAATACGTTTAAATTCAAAGGATATCGGCCAACTAGTAAGACTTTTAACTAATTTTTTTTTTTCATTTTAAAAAAACTCTCTAAATCTCTCTCTACACTTCTAATTTGGGATTCGTTCTCTACCTCCAGCCACCTTATCCACCTAAGAGATCTCCTGAGTTCACAAGAGATAACTTAAGGCATAATTCTGATACCACTTGCTATGATATGGATTTCCAGCTCAAAAGATTAGCATGTTAAATTTAGTTATCTAAATTCTTTATAAATCTCTAAATCTCCTTCTACAATTATAATGTGAAAGTCGTTAACCATCCATCAAAACGACCCAACAAATACTACATATAATTAACTAAATAGTGAATAATTTAATCAACTTTTTTTAGTTCAACTTTTCAACTTTACATATAAAAAATTAAACACGATCTATAACGTACTTATTTATTCTTTGGTTTATATTTGTAAAGACTCTTTATATTTTTATTTTCTTATCTTTTCATATGTCACACACTTCAGACATGCATATTACAGTAAAAATGATAAATAAAAAGAAAGTGGGTTATGTCCAATCAAATCATCCTTATTATGATATGATTTTCAAGTTTTGGCCATTGCTTGGTTCACTGCTTATTCTTTAATCTTTATGGCACTGAATTTGGGTTTTCTTTCCATGAAATTTGAAGAGGGAATAGAGGAACATCAATAAAAAACATATCATGTGTAGTGTGGGGCTGCCTAGACACAAATGAAAGTCTAAGACAAAAATATAAATATGGCCTTTAAAAACAATTTAAAAGAAAAAATCCAAAAGATTGAAATGTCTTCAAATACTGATTAAGAAAGCAACAATATCCCTTCACTCACCTTATAAAACTCATCTAAATACTTATTTTTCAATTAAAATAAAAAGAAGAGAAAAGTCCTCTAAATACTTATTATGCTACAATTTTTTTTTAAAAAAAAAGTGTTATACAACAACTATTAGTGAGTTTTTTTATTAGTGGGGGTCTAAAGTGACCGCTCGCCTTGGCTAGAGGTGTAGCCGGCGCTGGTGTAGTGTTTAAACTTGTTTTAATCTTGGTTTGATTGAGGCAAATCCCCATGTGTTGGTGTGACTTTCCGATAACCATATTTGGAAGTCACACGTGCATCAAGACAAGAAGAGTGTGAATCAAGCATCTCTTTCCTAAACTTCATTGCTAGGAACCTTCTTGACTAGACTTGCAGTAAAATGGTCAACCATAAAAGTTAACACCAACTTTTATTCTCCCAAGTAATATTGGTCAATAAATAAGTCATCCTTAAACGAGAAAATTTATATAGATTATAATCTAGTTATTTATCTATTATTATTAGATGAGGAAGAGATTATTACACCATTCCAAAATGCTGGTCTCATTTAAAAAAGAAATTATTTTTTATAAGTCATTTTATAAAATATTATTTTTCAAAAGTTGGTATTTTATATTATTATTTAGACAAATCAAACCTTATAAAAGAAGATTGTTCTTCTCATCATATTAGAATGTAATTTGGAGCTGAAAATAAATGAATCGGACAAATAATTTGAGACAAATCTAAATTGCATATAGGATATATATTTTGATAATTGAGCAGTGTCTTAGAGGCCGAGGTTTTGGGCCCATTGGTTGGTGTTGATTGAAACATAAATTTAGACACAAGCCTACTTACTTGAGCCTTAGAGCCCGGCCCGCCTCATTCCTAACCCTGTAGTACTACACTTTGAATTTCCTCTCTTTTTATTTTATTTACAGCAATGCCACCATTATGCTTCCATTGGTATCTCCGACATAGGTAGTTACATACTTACGTGAATGACTTGCATATGTGGGCCATCACAAAGGATTTTTACCGTGAAAACAGTGGTCCCCACCTATTGAGCCGTTAGATATGAAAGTGAATCAACCTAATTTGTATCTGAGTGGTTCTTAATCCTTAATTATCTTTTAAGATTTTTATTAAAAACTTTTTTTGTATATTTGAAATAATGACATCAATATGTATTTTTAATGATGAAAAGTCATTTTATTAGCAATTTATTATGACAAATATTTAAAAAACTAAAAAATATTGTAAATCACAGTGCATACCTTAGTTTTAAACAAAAACAAATTATCTATTTAGCTGGATTGACGCACCAACGCGATACCAAAGTGCCCCAAATAGAGGATCACCAGCTACATCAGTGGTGGGGCCCAATTTTGATAATTTCTGTACGGGTTACTTAGTGCACAAAGGAAGACATGGCAGTTGGGCAAGGGCGTGGACCAGCACTCACATGCAATGACTGGTAGAGGAGGAAGAGAAGTAGCTACCAACTTAGGAACAACCTTTCTCAATTCTCGTCTTCGTCCCAATCAATTGCCTACTATTAGCGGATGGGGTGTAGTAGCGGATAGGGTTAACGATCTGTACTATTCTCTTGATTTAGGAGTAGTATTTAAACTTGTACATCTATACATACATTGTGTAACAAGACGGATAGAAGATGAGCCAAAATATTCCAAAATCTTACACCTACTCACTTGTAGTGCAGTATTATTATTAGGTTCCCTTATGGTTCCTAGTTCACTTTAGTTATTTATTTTTGAAAATTCAAGCTCCTTATTTCAACCAATCCACCAAAAGGGTGTGTTTCAAGAGTAAGTTTATAAAAAAAAAAAATGAATTTTTTATGATGAAGAAATCTAAAACGTCCATTTCTACCCGACTACAAGGACATTAGATGAAACTCTTAATACTCGAGGAGAAGTTGAGGTCTTTATAGAGAAAATGCAACTTACTGTTTAAATGGGTCCTTCAAAGAGAACCATGAAAAGCCATGTTCTCCTCACGACAATGAGTCTTCTCCAAAGAGACGATTTCATGAAAATGCAAATAGATCGGTTCTATACATCATTGCATAGAATTTTGATTTTGATGATTTTCATTACAAACATTTTGCTGAACAAATTTTATCATCATTTAAAAGTGCAATTGTCTGTATTAGAGACATGTCATCACCATTTCTGAATAAACTTTATCATCATTGTCACCATCAAATTTTTAATCTAATCTATCATTTTCATCATCAAATCTTCATTTAATTAACCTAAGCGAGTTGGCTTTGTGAATTCTACTTTTTCACCCATTTCGACTATATCCATTTCGACTATATCCATTTCAATTACTGGGCAACCTAATGTACCACTCTCATTGGTGCATGATACTTTTCTTGATTTCACTTAAAGCTGGTTAGACCATAAGATCTAAATTGAATTTTGCAATTCATGTTTTTTTTTAAGACCAAATTCATGTATTCATTGTATGATTATTTAAGTCCGTGATTTAAATCATCTCATGTAAAAAACAATTTGATCATACAATTAGAAGTGTCAGTGTTAATGTAAAGGGTAATGTTGCCCTGAGAGCAGCATCTTGGAGTATTATAATTCATAGACCATTAAACCATGCCATGTCTCATCCCAAATTTATAATAAGTCACTGTTTGAAACTTTCCATTCTAATGTCCTACACTCCTACAGTCCTACTTATGCTTTCCCTCAAATCAGTTCAGATTTGATTTTGCAGAGTACCAAAGTAACTCTGCAAAGAATTGAAGAACCAACCAAGCATCCGATTAAACCCTCTGGGTACATCATCCAAATTGGCTCCAAGTAAATGAATTGCAGAAAACATCAAAGCTGTTAGCTCAAAGAACAGTCTTTATAACATCATTGATATGCAAGTTATTTTGGAGTAATACAATTTCAACAAGGGTATGGCTTCCTCACATACCATTATGTACAGTATCATGAGTAAACATCGGATTCATATTGCTAGTTGGACTAGCCGTCAGCAATTTGATGTGCAAATCTATCAAGCATCAATGGTATTAGCTAAAGATACAGCTAATGCGGTGTTTGAGAGAGAGCTTAAAACTTTCATCCGAACACCACCAAGACATATGTACAACATGTGTGCAAGTAGGAGATAAAAATGAGTCAACCACCCATACCATGGGAAGGATGCCGATTCTGGCCATGAAAGCTGCTCTCGACAAAATCACCAGATGCAAGCAAATTAATCTGCCATAGCATTACCAGATTAAAAAAAAAAAATCATCAAACAGGTAATATAATGTCCAACAATGGAGAGAAATTAGATATTTTATTCTTCTATTCTTTTTCCTCAATCAACAATGATACATGTGGGGACTTGCCATCTGGTATTATGAGTTTCCAAGCACCAGTGCTAAGAATGCCAAAGAGCACGAAAACCAAAGACCTGACCCAGAAAAACAGGGTCTCTGTCTACACTTTGGACTTCTTAGCAAATCGATTCTCTGTGCAAGCTTGGGTGTCATCGAGGACAGAACACTAGATTACATATTTAATAACATTCAAAGTGTATGTTAGACATACTTTACATGCATACTGCATATCTTTTACATATGCCAGCATAACTAGCTTAATGGTTAGGCATGTCACCAGGGGAGTTGGGTCCTGGAACTGAGTCATGAGGCATTGCACCTGCACTATTACCAATAAACATGTATTTTACAAAATGATAAAAGATAGATGTTAAATATTAACGGCCCATGACCACCCAACAAGTGGGCATGAAATGGTCATGACAAAATATACTCCAATTGCATGATCCAAGCTCTTATTGGTGGATAACATAAGCACAGATACATCCAATTGTTTGCATTCAACCACAAAAATGGACATTAAGTACCAGGTAAGAGCATTCTATCAACAAAGCATTGAATGAACAATATAGCTTCTAGGGCCAGGTGATTGTATTGCTCATCATGGTAATGGAGAAACAAGATGAAGAAACAATTAGCGAAATACCTTGATGATCTCAGATTTTGAACTGGGATATGCTGCTAAGACACTGAAATGGAAATCCTGCATTCAAAGAAAAGACACAGATTGTTCAGATTTCTGCTTGAAGGATCATTATTTTATAAGCAGCACTCCATGCTTCTGAAGAATCATATTATATGCAAAAGAGATAATCAACTAAATGCCAGCACTTAATAAACCTCTGACAGAATAGAAACTTACCCTAAAAGGATCTCCCCTTAAAGATTGCACAAACATAGAGTTTTTTGAGCCCCTACCCTGCAAGGGAGTATCTCCTTCCATCAGGAATTCCCAATGATATAACCAACTTTGTTCACAGAAAAATATCGCAAATATGCACAGTTGGGAATGCAAATACTATGTTTAACATTATTTAAAAAAAAAAAAACTACTTAACAATTAGAAGGAAATGACATAAAGTGAAGTGTTATTCCAAATTCAATCAGTAAGATGCTGTTTGGTTAATAGGAATGACATGGCATTAGCAGGAATAAACATGCCATATTTGCAATTCTTCATATTTGCAATTCTTTTAAAAGACTGGACATTATATGTAGCAACATGCTATGCTGCACGGGAGGTAAAGGAGTTGGCTTCAGGAGTGGACGTGTCCTTTGCTCAGATTGGTCAAACAGCAAATGGCATGACAGAATACTTTGCCAAGATCGGAGTCACCGGCTCCCTCTCTGGAGTTTTCTTCCTCTGAATTGGAAGATCACTTGCTTTTGTACTTTTTTCCTTCTTAGTTCTTGTTTGTTTTCTTTTTCTCTAGTTCTTTTTTCTTGGTCTAATTCTTTTAAACGAGAATATTTTTGCAAGTGTTCTCTTTTCACCTCAATGAATGGTTTTAGTTACCGCTCAAAAAAAAAAAAAAAAACATGCTATGCTGCACAATTGTTATTCAAGCACCTAGAGATACATAGAACTGAAGATCACTAGAAGTCAAGCTGCATTTTGCTTCTTGCTATTCATGTAGTTGGAAGACCTTTTCTCCTAAACACAATAAAACACATACATGGCTGTAATCGATACAGATATGGTGATTTGTCTACAAAAAAAAAAATGAGTTCTCATGTCTCTTTCTTTTGGGCATAGAGACAAAGGACAATGGTATTTGATTGTGATAATTGAATAGGAGATTTGGATTATGACACATAATAGCATCCATGAAGAAGCAAGATGAACCTTATCATTGTCTAGTGAGGCCAACTCCCTAGACCACCTAATCCTTCTTATGAACTTGGTTTTCTCTTTCTTAGGGTGTGGTTGGGTGAGGAGAACATTGTTGAAGAACTTCAAGTTCCTCGGGAAAGTGCAACTCACCTCTCAAATGAGTTTCTTGATCCTTGGAGAAAATATATAGTACACTGGTTGGAGGGTGGAGAACATGGCAGTTGCCCTAATATTTTGGAATACCAGGATTCCACTTGTTATTCTAGGGTTTCAGTAATATCAAGTTGACTCCAATAAAGACTCATAGTTGGACCTCATCACAAATCTTTCAACAGCCAATTGAACTAAAGACCCAATAAATGAAGAGCTATAAAAGTTTCGAATATCAATAAATGAAGATAAAATTGCTAGTGATGTCAATCAAATCAATTGCAGTCTAAAAGAGACAATATTGTTCTACCCAACATTTACATGCCTTAAATTTATATTTATTATATCCATAGCACACAAAACAGGATTTCAAAGACTATAACACACTTGATGGCATAGCTTCACAAAATCACACCATGTCCAAGATTGCTAGGGTTTCACACCCCAGTGATGGTTTCCCATCTCATATATTTCCTCCATAAGGAAAAAAAAAAGGCCCCATTAAGATATCCCAAATAATATTTTTATCCAACCCAATTTACAGGCCTTAAATTTATATTTATTAAAAAAACACCTCACCAAAATAGATAACACCTGAATTGTCCTATCATCAAGGAACTACAAAAGAGGTTTTAGGCTCAACTAAACCAAAGTCCAATTTTTTACAAAAAGTTATGATAAAATAATTAAAGAATCTTTAACTGCAGATAAAGAAGAAAGTTAAGGAAACCAAGAGGGGGTTGGCCTGACGGTCAAGAAGCTCCCCTCATGAAGGAAGGTTTTGAGTTTGATTCACACTCAACACCCCTCTAGACCACTCTCCGTAGTTACTTACCCGGTGTGTGTGGGATTGGGACACTTGCACATGCCCCAAGGACTAGTCGGGTTAAAATGACCCCTGTCCAAATATAGGTGAGACCCCTGGACACCTTGGTCATCAGAAAAAATAAAAAAAGAGAGTTAAGGAGCTTAATGCCCCATGTATGTTGTCCAATGGGCCCAAAACCGATGGACCATAGATTCGGGCAAGACTTGAGAGTTAAGAGACTCCACTTTGTTGTTTAGCTTAGCCACATTTAGATGCTATTTCTATAACTCTACTGTACTTCCATCCCCATAGATGTATTTTTTATTTTTACTTTTCCTTTTCAAGGAATAGTCCTTGTACCAAGTTACTACCAATCAGCAGCTATGGGATCATAGGCCCCCATCCTTCATGATCATCATCACCCTTCAACAACCTGTCTCCCACTTGCCACTAGAGTCGCAATAAATTGGCATGCACTCTCCACTGGATCCCATCCAACAATAAAACATGTCATTGGATGGATCAGGTATTTAATAACTCTGTGAATGCCCTCCCATCAGATCCATCCAATGGTGAGGGCCACATTTGCACAGCCTGAAGGCCTGTACCCATTCACAGTCAATTTTTGTTGAATGGGCTTGGAATCACAAAGGTGGGACACATGCAATCCCATAATTGAGAACCAAGGTTTGGTTGTCAATCGCATATCATTCCTCTTTTTCCTCATATAAACAATTATGATGTGCTGTTAACATGTAAACTTTATTATGCTGATCGTTTGCATCGTTTGCATATATGTATGTACAACCACAGGATTGAGCTTCATAAAGTTGTAATAGCAAACGCTCCAGGCACACCCAAGCCACTTACAGACGTGGTTAAATAATAACAAAGAGGATATGATGACATGAAGTTATTTTCATGGCAGACTAAATATGAATTGTTTCCCCATGTTTTACCATTTGAAGACATGGGATGAGAATGTTGTTCAGCTCAGAAAGGTATATTAAATGGGATACCATATAATGAATAGAAACACAATTCTTCTCTTATCCAAAGAGGAAAAAAAACCCTTTGGCCTGTCATACAGAACTTATATCATGCATCATACTGTCCGGATGCATAACACAGGAAACTACACTGAGAGATTGAATTACCTCCAAAGAAATATCTCTAAGGCGCCTTCCAGTTTGAGCACAACAAATTCGAACAACATTTTCTTCACAACTTCCACTGATGATATAGTCCCTTCCATTCATATAATAAGAACGTGTATAGTTCTGAGCACTTCCAGTTGGAGCAATATTGAATTTCATGTGAAGCCTTCCATCAACAGCCAAAAGCTGCTTAACCTGTAACAATTACCTGTTAGTTTTGCATGTGAATACTCTGATTATATTAAAGAAGAAAGGCCCACTGGCCAAAGAAACAAGAGGGCCACCTCCCAGTCCAAAGCCCACCTAAAATACAAAGATAACAAGCTCTCTATAAAAGTTTGTAACATGATCAATCCCCAAAATAAATACTCAACATGTACCACGCTATTGCAATTTTATAGAAGGCAAAATGATATATTCTCAATGTGCAACAGCATGCAAGTCTTGATGCAACAATTCAGTAAAATGTGGGTCCATGTATTGGTGATCCACAGCTTTGATCACATGAGCCCCATCATTAATGAGTATGCCCAAAAATTCTAATGATGATATATTATGAGCAACCTTGGCCGTTTTCTCGACCATGGAAGTGCTCCTTTATTAATTGTCGGCCAAAGATCGAACGGCCATTGCTTCCACTTAAAAATAATGAAGTATCAGTTCACCTAGATCATGCTTTTCTCAACAACATTTAAACGGTTTTTTTATGGAACAGATGGCATGCCTATGGGGTCTGCCAAAGAAGCATGTGGATTTACAAGCTCACTAAGAATTAGTCCCATCCATGTAATCTATCTGATCTAAAGGCCATGAAGCATACTTACAGAATTTAGTTTCAACTTGTACATTGCATGAACTTTAGATGGGGTCGTAGCAGTATTGAATGGGGCTGATTTTTGGTGAGCATGCATCTCAAAATGCTTTCATTCTATTTGGAGCTGATGGGACCCTTTCCAAAAATAATGATACATGTAACCAAGCACATTTCTGGTTGCATAACACATCACTTGACAGTATTTTTGCAGCATCTACCATCGATGGTGGACCCATCAGGTACGCAGTTGCACTTGGAAAACCCATCAATGGTCCCCTAGGTCTATCAAAGGGGCAAAAGATGGTTCCCTCGCAAAAAAACTGCATTGGATGATGGTTGTGTGTCCGGTGGGAGGGAGGGAGGGAGGGAGGGAGAGAGAGAGAGTACAGCATGTACAGCAAATGCTGTAATGACAGAAGGGTATCATTTCATCTATGGAGAAGTACCTCATTGTCAACAGCTGATGAGAGCAGATAATGATCATCAGGAGAAAAGCACACCATCACATTTCCTCTTGAACTGGAAGTTGTATAACATAGTTGCGATACACCTTGCCTTAGATCCCACATCTTGACTTCCTGATCAAAAGATGATGTTGCAAATATGGATGGAGAGTGGTGGGCGAACTTGACAACATTAATGTGCTCCCGATGAAGATCTTTAAAAACCTGTAAGCGTCTCCCACTGCCTATGTCATACAAAGCTACATGTTTTGAGTACCCACTAACAAGAAAATATTCATCTGTTGAATTGACATGAACTGACGTCAGTTGGTCAAACTCATCAAAGCTAAAAATAGCAGCATCTGTGTAATAGCATCTATCAGTAAATGTTGATGGCATTTGACTGATATCATACAAATGCAATGACCCATTATCAGATCCTGCAACGAGCTGATGTTCAAGCAAAGAGTCAGCATATGAGCAAGAATAACCATATAATGCCTCAACAGAGGAAATAAAAAAAATGGGAAAAGCAGATCTCATAATGTCATTTGGACTTCACCCAAATCATGAGCAGTAATATAATGATATTTTGGCAGAATGTTCGCTATCTATTCAGTTGTGCATTTTAGGTATCTAGTAATCAGTGATTAAATGAAATATGCTTGTTGCCACTTCTAAATGATCTAGGGTGAACAGAGGTAGAAAGCAGCAGCATATTAATATATAAAATTGCGTCATAATTCTGGATATATCCAAATGAAAATCATGTTGAGATTTTTTAGAAAATAAATGGATTTTAACTTTGTGACAATGACAATTCTTTACGAAAACTGTAATAGAAGATTATAGATGGATAAATGATAAAGTTTAATAGAAGCTGCATAGGTCAGATTTTCTATTCTATTAACAATTTGACTAGTTCATCATGAGGATCCATTTGGGAGTAATTCAAATGGCTTTGAGCTGGAATACCTGGAAGAAAGGAAGGTTATCCACTCTTCCATTTGTTGCAGTTTGTCAACCAGTCACTGCATTAGATTGGATACTGTTTTTAGAACATTCCAGTACAACTGTTGATCCGCACTCATATAATGATTTGGGTAGGAGCAGAAAAAGATCATCCAACATAATTTAGTCATCAATTAATGTACAGCCTAAATGTACAAGGAAATATCTGCAGTCATCCAAAGGCAATCTTATGAATGGAGCTTTAATCTAAGGGGTGAAGGGTCAGGTGGAGATCTGGAACTGACCATCATCCACCCACCTTCCCTCTTATATTAAATGGTACCTCACCTTCACCCCATTAAATGAATCCCAGCAAAAGTTAGAAAATATGATGGTTTTCACCCTTCAGTTTTCACTGCTCTCCCTTGTCCAAATCATAAAGTTCAAAAACACAGTTAGATTTGACAAAATAGAATTTCAAGTCAAGAGACTAAGTTGAGTTTTAGCAAGATTGAGATGAATACGGCCCAGACTCAGTCAGGGCAAAATCAAATTGATGGAAGTCCAAGCGAAGTCCAAGTTTCAAGTTTTTGGACGATGGTCCAAATTCACCCTTTTCGAGGAAAAATGCTAATTGCATACAAATGAACCCCATGAGAACAGCTTACCTCTCATCTTACCAAAATATTTAAACAACTTACAACCTGGGGTACACCCAAACACAATCAGAAAATTACCACATACTCGTTTACAACATAAATTTTGTACCTTGGATGGATACTTTTTAAGCCAACAGAGCCCTAAAACACTGTGCAATGCCCCCACAGATGAGAGAAAACCAACTAGCTTCTCACTTTCATGGTTGATAATGGCAAGCTCCCCATCCAAAGTTCCAAAAACCATTAAACCAGGGTTAGATGGATGATATTCAAATTGCCGAGGACGAAATTTCCTACTTTCTTCCCTTGGAATGCTTCTCAGCTTGGATATGGGATGTAATCTGGGCCATGCAGAACAGCCAATTTTGGAAGCAGACATTGACCTGGTGAAGGAATACTGACTCCTTTCAGATGAATATGGCAACTTCTTTGAATATTTTCGCAGCGAAGAACCTGTTCCCATTTCACGATTCTGCAGAAGACTAACGACATTCTCTTTGTACAATCTGTTGTATGGTAAACATTCATAATGTTGTGAAACAATCATCTTGGCCGTTTCTCTGTCCTCATCTTCCACAAGCAAATTATCTAGTACTTTCAAATGGGGCAGTGATGCAACCATATATTCTCTGTAATGTTTTTCAAAGCATATGGGTGATGGATGATGTGAAATATACTTTTTCCTGACCCTGTCCATGGACCCATGCCTGGAGTCAAATGCTTTTGTTATAGATCTTTCTTTGTCACCAAAAGAGTAGAATGAAGTATTGCAGAATTCATCCAGGTTTCCATAGCCATCTAAATAATTCCCACTCAAATAATCAACACCCATCTCACGAGTTTCATGCACAAGTATTGCTTCCTCACTATTAGGTCTAACAGCTTCCTTAGAAAACCAGAAGGGTGTTGAGCTTGAAGAACTTCCACCAAATGGAATAGCATGATCATCCATGTTTGCTGAATTTCTTTGATGGGTCTGTCTCAACTCCGGAGAATCAATTAAAAATGTTTCAAACCAATTACCTGACTCTTGCTGTTGACTTGGAAAATCCAGTTCACTATCATCCGACAATTCCTCACTTGTGCTTTGGAACAACTCATGATTTGTGAATGAGTCATCATCAGAAAGCATGTCAGTGAACATATCATCTGTGCCCGAATAGTGATAATTTTGAAACAAAAAACCATCTCTGGCGATAGATGTTACACAAGTAGAAGGATGAAGCTGCAATTGACCTGAACTGATCCTTTTTGCTGCAGACAAATCTGATTTCTCACCAGATGATGCTTGACATGGCCCTGTATCATTGCAACACAAGCAATTTTGAAAACGCAGCTCAACCAAGGAAGGGAGTTTTGATAATGCAGCGCTTGTTGTCCAAAGATTAGATATCCTTGTTTCACACATAGAGAGACGCATCAGATTCGGCATGCAACTAAAACAACCTTCTCGGAAGCTAGTTAATGAAATACTGAAATCCAGATTGAGAGTGTGTAGCTGCATGAAATTTCCATTCATGTTAAGTTTCCGGATATGGGAGGAACGCAAGTTCAATATCTGGCATGTCAAGCCCCTCCGTAAAAGATCCCTGAGGATACAATCACAAGTTAAATTAACCAAAAAAGAAAAGGTTCAAAAACAAAAAAAAAACAAACATTTATTAAATATAACATCAACCAAAGGAGAGGGCAGAAATCAAAGCTAAACTATAAGACACATAAAGAAATGCAAAAGATCCTCCAGCTTAAAGTGATAAGTAGGGGGATGATGTAATTACGTTCATGGTTGACTTCTCCCACGGTGGACAAGAGCACTTTATGGTCTCCTAGATACTATGTCTTACACCCTGCCTCTCTCTCTCTTTCATTATTTTTTATTTGGAAATAGTAACATGACTCAAATCCTCCAACCTTCATCATCAGTTGGTTACAACTACAAGAACCTACCAAATGTGCTACAGACACTTGTCTAGTTGTCTACAAACTCCTAACCTTTTGATTGATAGACTGCAAATGAACTATGAAGAGAGAGAGAGAGAGAGAGAGAGGAGGAGAGGGGGGGAACAAATGCACATTAAAGATTAAAATGGCCTAGTAATGGATGCTAGGATCTTTCCATCTTGATTTCTTGGATACAATCCACTAATGCTGGGCACCAATTGATCCCATGGTCTGTTCTGTCCAGATATAAAACTGTACAAAAGTCAGATGCTCTACATTTCAAAAAGAGCAAATTGCATAGTTAGATGAGAGTGGACAAGAAATAGCATGTTGGAAGGTTCCAACTTGCATGACCGCAACGGTGATGGTTTCATGTTACCATTTGGGGAAAAAAAGACAGTATGGATTTCCAGTAGGTTAAGATCATGTAATCATGTGATGCTTACTTGTGAAAGGATTAGCATATATCCAAATTGAATTGGAATTGATAATGTTTATTAAAAAAAGTAGCAATAAAAATAGCTAGGAATAAAATTTCATTGGACAAGGTTCCATAAATGAGATTATATTACTACACACCGCAAGAAGTCTTTCCCAAACGACAAATCCTGGAGATCAACAATTCGAAGCTTCTGCCCAACCACATGGATCAGAGAGGAAACAGGTGCTCCATTAAACAAGACTCTGGATGATTCGTTAAGAATGTCAACTGCATCAATCTCAAATGAAGTAATTGCTGCAAACAACTCAATAAGGGGAGGAAAATCAACATCCTTCAGTTGGTCCAGAAAGACTTCCAAGCAACAAAACTCTTGACGAGCTTTTTGAATTTTAACCTGCAAACAGTACGAAATTTATTATTTCCAATTCTATTATTAATTCTATAACAAAATCACAAATCGATGAGCTTGTCCACATTTTGGAAGTCATTACTAAGACGTTACAAAGCATGTAATGGAAAGAACTACAAATGCCAGGAATGAAGATACAGCTTTTCCACCAGAATAAATGATGAGAACAACTTCACCAAGCATGTAATTAATTTAGAAATAAATGTTGCAAAAATAGTTGAAAGATTTCCTCTAGGATTTCAAAATATATAAAGAAACATTAGAGACTCTTTCACTTGTATCTTATTAGTAAGTACCAAAACGATGCAAACAAGTACAAATGTCAGCAAAGGAAGATAAAATCTCACCACCAGATTTAAAGGCAGGTAAATATATACTTTCGAATATCTAAACATAAACATACCAAGACATTAAAAAAATGGACGACTTCCTCTGGGATTTCAAAATATATAAAGAAACATCACAGCAAGATATTGTAAAATTTTGAAGAATTGGAATCTGTGAATTATCATACAACTTGATTCTTACATGGTTAAGCATTTCTAGAGCTAGTCATGATTTATTCAATGGCTAATGAATAGAATAGAGAGAGAATGTTGAAGACCACCTTAGAGATACCCAATAAAATGGAAGAGTTGGGTAGCACCTCTTGCTTCTTGCAAGAATCAAGATACCTAATAACACAGACAATGATATCATGTATTAGCAAAACTTATAAAAACTGGATGAGCCAATCTAGAATTATTCAAAATGACCATCACATGCAGCAAATGTTTAGAAGACTATCACATAAAATCATTTCCCTGAAATGTCATACTGCTTTCTTATGTAAATCACTGACCACCATCATTTATAGGTACAATACATGAAAATTTTGTACTTCCAGTACTTTAAAGGTGCAATATACATGGAAGAACTCATACTCTGAGATGTCCTCAAATATTCACTATTAAGAGTATGCATATACAAAATGGTTTCCACAAGTAGCAGGATATGATAAACTTTAGTGCAGATAAGTAAATCAGTGATTCATTATTGCTCTATGAATCCTAAAGATGAGAAACATGATTGGTTCTTCTACACCTTGCTCAAGTGTAAGTTTTTTTGTTCTCTTAGTCTGTAATTCAGTAATATGCATTCACTATTTAACCAATTCAACTGATGGAAAATAGGGTGTATTTAGCCAACCTCCATCTATCTCTTTTTTTTAGAAAAAATATAATTTGAATTCACTTTTGGACTGTGCTGTGGGTTTTACCATTCAAAATGGGGGTAAGAAGTGTTTTGGCTTTGAGTATTCATTAAGAAATTAGCTGCTAGTTATCCAAAAAGAAGAAGAAAGAAAAAAAGAATGAAATCAGCCGTTCCATATAAGAGTACCGTCTTTACTGATGCAGATGAGAATGCATGGCAAGCTGTTCAGGATCATTTAGCAATAGAACCTAGCTGCTAAATCTGCCAATGCCCTGAGTGATTGTTTCAAACGTTGATTTAGATTTATTCTGCTTACAATTCAACAGGATTTCTTACAATAGATATTCCTCTTCTCTCCTATGCAGGTGAGTTAACCTGCGCAAAATCTACAACCTCATGGTTCATGGTTGCATCAATAAATCATTTGAATTTTACTAGCCCTCATATAACCAAATCATTTGACTATATAATTTGTATATGCCACGATTCATTAGGTTGTTGGAAATTTCCAAGGCAAATGCTTCTCCAAGAAAAATCAATAGGAAATGGCAAAACAAGGCACCGCTGCCCATTTTATCAGCTTTCAACTCTTCACTTCTTTTCTGACAAAGGAAACTATGAAATATACTTGAAAAAGTTGTTTTGCATGGAAAACCAGTTTTCCTCTCTAAAATTTTCAATTTTTTGCCATCTGTCGAAAATTGGCAAATGTCACCCCAATCATTTGAATATTAGGGAAAGTATCTAAACCGAAAACCATATTAGGAGGATAACTGTTTCAAATTCCCAGAGCAGCCAAGAATACACTCTATCAAGATCATCATCATCATCATCATCATGAGCCAGTAATCTCATCTATCTAGGTTCGACTTCATGAGTTCTACTCCAAAGAACCCTATCACAAACCATACCATCACTCACTTCATAGTCTAACATGTACTTTTTTATCTCTTCCCTCCATGTTTTCGAATGCCTCTCCTCCTAGAGCCTTCAATATGCAGCCTCTCCACTCTACATACTGGGGCTATGCTTGGTCTTCTATTAACATGACAAAATCATCTCAAATGAGTTTATCTCAATTTGTCATCTATCAGAGCTATCTTTAGACTGCCCCTATTGCGTTCATTTCTAATTTTATCCTTTTAAGTTAAATCACTTATCTAATGTAGCATACACATCTGCTGTCAAGACTTTGTTTACTTGTCTTTTTTTCATTGCCCAACATTTTGTCGAGATAATCAAACCACATGCAATTTGGTTACCACCCAAACACGCTTAATTTGACTATATAGATAATTCTAAAAATAAAGTTCCCAAAATGGTTCCAAATTCCTTCATATCAATTATTCCATTAGCCTCCAATTGAATGCATGGAAAGGAAAGTACTTTCTGAAAAAAAAAAAACCTTCAAAATATTTTCTTTTCCATGCACCAACAGAGCCTCAAGCACAGGCCATATTCTTCTCCCCTACCATTCGCTAAATATTTAATAAACAAAAAACGTTTTTCACAAACAAGAGAAACTCAAGGAAATTTAAAAAAAAAAAAACCATCTTTGGACATTTTTAATACCAACCTTCCCAATATAAGTGGAAATCTTGAGACGAAAAAAATAAAAAATAAAAAAGGCAAAAACTCAAAAGGTGAACTTCTCATCAATCTGTACTATCCAAAAAACAAAAGTTAAAACACCCAGGTTAAAGTTACAAAATAAATCACACCACGAAACAAGTAATTCTATGCTAGCTAATAAATGAGGAGGAAAAAAAACCCAGATATTAAAACTACAGACATGTAAAAATAACAGAGAATAAAACATTAAAAAAAAAAAACCTATGCACGGGCATAATGCAAATGCACCTGGTTTCTAAGGAATAGATATCGACAGCCATGGAATTTTCTGGTTCCTTCTCTTTACCTCGGAATCCTATTTCACAAAGGAGAAGACAGAGCCATTGCGTTCGTCGGGTGAATTCACATTTTTCAGATGTAAATTCCAACTTCGGACGGTGGACCCACATAAGGTGATCCGACCGTCAATCATGGGTGGGACACTATACTGTTCATTAAAATAATAATTTGATAGTAATGAATCGCTGATTCCTCGTTTTGCAGTGATAAATAATGAGCTGAGTTGTTGGATGTCAGCATCATTTGTCACCTCTTATTTATGTGATTATGAGCCAGGTAAAGATTCTTTTATTAAATTTTACTATATATTACTCATATTAAATTAAAAGAAATCATCATTAAATTACTTAAACATGTTATTAAAAATCACTTTACTTTAAGTTGTAGCCACTTAATCCAATATAAAAGAAATGTATTCTCAATGTTACTTGATTGATATGTTAAATACTTCCTTTTTAAGATCAAATTACAAAATCTTTAAATAACTAACTTTTAATAAATTAATCTACCATCTATTTTATTGAGTTTAAACTTCAATGTGCCATGTCAAATTCATAAAAATTACCACTACTTGTGACTAAAACTAATATTTTGAATTCTAATATTTAACGTATCAAAATTATATTCTCTCTCACTTCCTTGAATCTCCACATAAAAGATTCACAGTGAAGATGTATGGATGGAAGACCAATTTAAAAAATGTTAGTTTAAATAAATAATAACTTTGGATAAGCACAAGACACGTGTCAAAATTTTATTTCTTCCAATGCGTACCATGGACCTCGTCACGACCCAGAACTATAGTTTCCAGATACTCATATTTTTCATGTGTGGAAACTGATAGTCTCGGCCAGTGGACCTAATCCCACTGGAAAATTTATAATGTTATGAATCAGTCATTACCGTATAAATCACGCGAGTCTGGATTGATAAGTATAATTTTTTTAATAATTTCTTGCTGCACTAAAATGAAGGTAGAAAGTGATTGATGTTATCATAAATAATAATTTAAATCAATCTTTGTAGCGAGGTAAATGAACCAGTTCACAGTGAATCTTTTTAAAATGAATTTTAATGGGAAAATGGATTTTGATGGAATTCTTTTTCTGAGAAAATGGCTTGTAGAAATTCGCTTTCTAAGTTAAAAAATTTCCTATTTCTATTTCTCACTAACATAGATTAGAAAAAATTGATTTATAAATTGATCAAGTTGATTGAGTTAACCTATTTAACAAATAGGTTGCATACATAGATATTGAATGGGTCTTGAGCTACAGCTTAGTCAGGCCAAGTTTTGAGTTTGCCTAGACTGGAGCCCAAATTTCTGTTAAAGGGCCTAAGGCCAGGCCTAGGCCTGGGTCACCCAAATGAGTCAAACTTGAGTCCGGCCTAAATTGTATTTGTAGAATTTGAGAGCAATTTCAAATCCTGAAATGTTTATATCCACATGCTTAGGTTTAAGTTTTTTGGGTTCTCCTAGTAACAAACAAGACAACACAAAACAAAGGAGTTGCAAAAAATTAAAATAAGTTTTCAAATTTTCCTAAAAATTTCATATTTTTTAAATGATGGCCATCCTAAGGAAAACTCTTTTAATAGACACGAGTTTTAGTGAACTTCTTATTTTACTCCTATCTGTTTGTACGGAAAAATCAAAAAAATTAAACATTTGCACCGACCAGATCACTTTTCAGTGAATTGATGCATCAATTTGAGACTGACATTAGGGAGCGGGAATTTGAGGAGACGTGAGAGAATTCGATGGTTCGTGATTTATTGAGACGCGAAAGAGTCCAAATTGATCACCGATTCACTGGAAAGTGATCCAGTCAATATGTTGATTCACTGGAAAGTGATTCGGTCGGTGCACCGATTTCTGAATGTTTGATTTTTAAAAAAATTCGTACTCACGGATGTGAGTAAAGTGGGAAATCTGAAGAAACTCGTGCCTCCTAAAATACTATTCTCTTATTAGGATGGCCATCTTTTTAAGTGGTCATAATTTTATTGCTATTAGAGCTTTTAGGAGAGCTTTTAAATTGAGATGTTTTCATTATTTAATAACTTAACAACTATGTTTTTTTTTTTTCAAAATTTATTGAAAGTTCACATATTTTTTTATGTATTAATTTAAAATAGACAAATTTTCAAAAAAAAAAACAATTGGAAAAGAGGAAAGCAAAGAATACAAAAAAATTCTCCAACTTTTTTTTTCAGAGGAAGAAAAATCATGGTTCTCTCTGTTCTTTCCATACTTTTTTATTATTATTATTTCTTTTTATGGTGGTCTTGTTTTGCATAGATAGGCATGAGGAACATTGACCATAAGAATGAGCTAGTGACGAAACACTCTGTAGCAGCGACACGTGGACCCTCTACCTCTTTCTATAACGACCACGGCATTCCGTACACTGAATCTATGGTCGCTTGTCGTTGGAAAACTCTGATGTACGGAAAATACTATTCTAACTCAGATTTAATTTAATTTATCTTATATAATTATTTTTATATTAATTTTAATAAATTAAAATATAAACATATTAATTATGAAAAAAATATTTTAGTATCTTTATTTATTTAATAATATTTAAACTATGAGCACCAAACCTCATTATAATGTTGCAATTTCCCTTGAATATGTATATTGTTAAAGTAAAAATTTGTAATAATCATTAATTTTATATATTTAAATCAAATAAGTAAAGCTGTTTAAATGAAAATTATTTTCCATAATCAATAAACTCACGCCCAATATTTTAATTTAATAAGATTCATATAATTTAAATATTCAAACTGAGTCAAGAGAATTTGTGAATCAGCAAGGTTGGGTTAATGACATGAAGGACCACAGAAGCAGTTGGTAGTTTCGACCATTACAATGAAAATTGATGATTATCCCGTACACGTCAACAATATTACCTAATTGGGTTGGCTTAAACTCTTGAATTCCTCACCTTTCACATTTCGTGGACTGTCTCAGGTTGCGTTTGGACTTTGGATGGCCCATTTTACATTGAGCCCATTGCTCGAGGCTTAAATATAAATCCCCTATAATCAGTACCGTAGGGTCAATCTTTCATTTTTAAAGCCCAAATGGTTGGGCTCCCTCAAATCTCTCAGGCCCATTGGATTTGTTCTCTTCTTACTTTCTTAGATTGGCACTATCTTTAAAGAACTTCAACTTCCCATGTTTGTTTGTTTAGTGATCTCAGCCTTCCCTTTCTATGGCTGATAGTAGCTGCCTAATCTTTGGTCTTGAAATGGATGATGGAAATAAAAATGGATAATGTTTCTCATCTACACGGATTAAACTCTGATTCTCAATTGGTTAAATAACATTTGTCAACTATTTAATAAATAGTCAAATTTAACTCGAATTCATTTTATAAAATGGGTAGGTCCGACCCAAACCCATTTATAAAGAGTAGCCTTGACTGGCTCAACTACTGTCAAATCTCTTTGCAATACATCTAATCTAATTATATGAGATCTACATCTATTTACAGAGTAGTCTTGGTAAAGTTTTGATAAAAACGTCTCCTTAGTCGGGACAACAGATAACACTACCCAAAACCAACCAGCCCAACCCCAAAGTAGAATTGACTAAACCAGTTAAATAACCGAAAATGACTTGAATTCTAAATATATCTGAATCGAATAAGATCCTGTCCAAATCAGACCTGATCCATCCCCGGGTATGTAAACAGTAAGATCCACTGTTGAAATTTTCAGCTTGAGAGACGTAGGTATGATATATTTATATTTAATAGTTTCACATTTATGGCCCGAGATAGATTGTGACTAGGCGATTCTTAAAGCCCATGAGCTGGGCCATTACCCAGGTCTTATTAACAATTTACTTACCTGCAAGTGCACAAATGCCCAATTCCAGTCCCAAATTGATCGTGCCCCCGGCTCAACAAGTGCAACATAATGGGGTGATGTTAAGCAAAATGGGCTCACCCAAATTTAGGGGCCCTGTTTAGAGTCTTTAGATGGCCCGGATCCTTGAGATAGGGATTGGGCTAGCCTAATTTATTCTTTTCATTTTGTTGTATTTCTAATGGGTGGTCCATGCACGAAGCTGAAGTTTGTTAGGGACTATCCTGTTTGGTGTTGGGCCAAATGTTGAAGCCCAGTTCAGCCTCTGCAAATGAGACAAGACTCATCTCTCACTCCTTCCTGGTGGCAAGTCCTGAGAAACAGTGTGTGTAGCAAAGGTTTATGGAGGCCCAGGTCCATATACTTTGCTATTGGGCTAAAACTAAGACCATTTACAGTCTTGTGGGCAAACAAAAAGCCCAAATCTGGCCTTGCAAGCAGTTTCACACATCAGTAACAAATTTTAGTCGAAATCTGATATTCTGGACGAAATTTGTCAGTTTGTCTTGGGCCCAATAGAAAACTATTACCGAAATCAGGTATGTTTCGGTTCATCCTAAAAAACTTAATGGGCCAAAATTTTGGATGATATCAGCTTTTGAAAAATGGTTTTATAAATATTGATATGTCCGATATGACCGAAACATCAGCTGATGTTTTTTTATCCGAGCAAAGGCTAAAATTTTAATAATTCGAAGTCACAAACAGGGGCAATGGATAGCCCTATACAGTGGCCAGTGGGCCTGGGAGTTTGACTATTTTGGATGACAGTTCACTTTATGTCACTTGTGTTGGAAAATAGAAACTAGTGCTTCACCTGTTTGAATTATTAGGAACAACTATCTCAAGGATTAGAATATATGTTTTGCTAAATTGGAGGGCCCATTTCTCTTGGGTCATTCAAAAAAGTCGAACGTTGGAGAGTGACTATTTAATGGGCTATTGAAAATAGAAAAAAAAAAATTTGAAATTTGAACTGGTTATGCAATTTTTTAGTGTTTGCTTCAACATTGGGTAAGACTTAGTGGCTTCAACAACTAAAAATTCAACTTAGGACTTATTCCTCCAAATTCTTCCTTTGAGGTTTTAAACTTTGGTCATTTATATCCAAGAAATTAGATTAAAGTTTTATGATGGTAGCATCAATGTAATTTTAGGATGTTACAATAATAAAAGGGGAATTATTTTCGTACTCTTTAGTTTCCTCTAGGTAATGTAAAAGGAATATATGTGTGTATGTAAATGAGGAATAGATAGGTTTCTCCTCAAATAAAAATAGATTAATCCTTTTAGTTTTCTACACATGAAAAAATGTTCAATGAGTAAATCTATAGATAGACTTGTATGTATTTGGTCGAAAGGAAGTAAAAAAGAATATGTGCAACTTTGTGTATACGTACGAAGAATATTTTTTTATGACTCTGATTGGAGTACTTTTATTATCGGACAAAGTATATAGATATGAACACTCAGATGTCACGTCATTTTTATATACAAAGTTAAATATAGCCATCAATCTTTTTCTTTACATTCATCAAATCAAATCTTAATCTATAAATACCCCACCTCCCCATGTGACTTCCTTTTGCTTTGTGTGAGATAACATCAGTAGCATCTTTTTTTTACACTTTTCTTCATCTGAAAAAGAAGGATTCCAAGGTCTTCCGACAGAGGGGAGTCCAAGTGAGACTAGAAGTATCAATCAGAAACCAAAAAGATTGAAATTTTAGAGAAAGAAGGTGAAGCAGAATCCTAAAATAATCTTAAAAGGGCCATGTACCCTCTATCAATCTTACCAAACCATCGCTAAGTTTGAAATAATGAAATGGGAAGAGTGCAAAGAAGAAAGAGATGCATGCCTGGAATCCACACCAGTGTGAAAAGCAGTGTGACCCACTGTTGTTGATGTTTGCATGGTCACCACTCACCACTTACAATTCATGTTTGTCAAGTCATTCTCTAAAATATCAGCTTTTCCGATCATGGGCCATGGCCCGATCGGCGTGGCTCGGTACAGAGGAAATAGTGAGCTCACTTGGGTTTCACTTTTTAAATCTCAACTTATAAAATAGTCCAACTTTTTCAACATAAACAATTATATAGAAACTAGCAAAATTTACGTGATCTAATGGTTTGCTTGTGTCTATTGTAAGCTGAGAGTGAATTTACTGTCTTCAAAAATAGATTTACCAAAGAGTTCTTTTCATCTTGTCTCGCTTAATACAAGATCATAAGGATAACTTTGTACCCTAAAGATAGATTATGATATCCAAGTATGGCCTAAATTATCATGAAATACAAAACATTTTCACAATATATTTACTATAGGATTAGAATTTTATATACAATCATTGGTTTCTCAAATTAATGGATGTGAGTCTTTTTGGTCACTTCACACCTATCTTCACGTACAGTTGCACCCTATGTCTGCACGTGCAAACTTCAGACCCATTCTGCATACGGAACATGTTCTGATACTATGTTAGAAAACTATCATTTGAGATAGAAATTACTCTCAAAAACTAAAAGAAAAGTGACTTAAGTGTTATATAAAGTTCTTGATTTCTCAGGTTAACGAATATGAATCTTTTTATCACTTCACAAGTTGAACGCATGAAAATCACATACTTCTTCATCCAGTGATATTGATTTTGCCTTGTACAGAGATGGGCAGAAAAAGCAGGTGATTCTCTTAAGTCTTCGGATGGTATGATCAGAAGATTCTCCATTTTTCACTTTAAGGTTAGCCTGCAAAGTACCTCATGAGAAATTTCCTAAACACAATCATTGTTTCTAAGTTTGAAAGTAATTCATGAGAAAAGGTAGATATCAGATAATATCAATGTATAATAATAATTAATTATAGGGTGCTCATCCATCTAAGTTTACATTATTGGGTCCTGGGTGCTTTCACTGAAAGGGGCCATCTTTTGGTGAAAAGTTCCACACAATTGATCTCATCCAATCCAACAGTAGAATGGTGATTTTTCAAGTTCTTTTTCTATATTTTAAATTTATTTGAAAAGGGCTTTTATATCTTTTATAATTTTAAAAAGACTTTTAAATTTTTGTAATTTTTTTTTTTTTTTTAAAAAAGGCTCTCCAATCAACAAATATTTGTCATTGAGGGGCAATGTCCCCATCAATTGGCTGTAAAAGGGAGCTGGAATGTAATCATCAATCAACTTGTAAGCAGTGTAGTTTATTTTTTACTCCAAAAGAGATGGAAAAACTTGCCTTTAACCTCAAGGAAAAGTCACTTTTAAACTTTAAGTTTTTGTCTAAATGGCATTTAAGGAAGTCCAACACACTTTTCTCACTTAATGATTAATGATCATATGTGAACTCTCACTTCAAATAGAATATATCAAATTTTATTTTAACTTATTTTTATGTTTATTAAGCTCTCTAATTTATTGATTTCAAATTTCTTATAATCATAATTTAAAAATTTGAAAAGATTTGAGTAAATCAGTTTGAATTGACTCAAGTCAATGAAATTACGAATCCAACAAGTCAATGGATTCTCTTGAATCAAACTTAAAAGATCGACCGAATTATTTGATGTGACTAAATTTTAATTAGAATTCGAATTTTGAGTTAATAAAATATATGTGCTTCTGCACTTTATTTGATGAGACCACTGCTTACTTTGTGATTGAAAATTAAGAATTTAACGTTACAACAACAGTGCCGACCACTCATTGCCTCATTGGACCCCAAAAATCTTAACCTTGATTATGATTTTTTCATAAAGTTAATTTCAACTTTGGATTGAGTTGATGGGTAGGGGGAAGAGTCCAACCTTAGCCATCCAAACATAAGAATCTTATGGATGGTGACTAATCCACAATACAAAATGGAATGATTTTACATATGAAGTTTTTTCTAGTATTTATTTATTTTAAAAAGTGGCCTTTGGGCCTGTGGGTGGAATGGAAAACACATAAGGTAAACCTAGGCGCCTACCTATCTTGAAATTGCTTGCCCTTTTTTTAGATTTTATATGATCGGGTGGAGATGTTGGAACTTAGGTCAACAGAGCTATGTTTCAAAGTTCAAATCTATCTTTTTTTTTTGGAATTAACAAGAGCAAAACTCTAACTGACACAGTTTTACTAAAACTCTCACGAATGAGCTCACTACTCGTAAGGCACACCAAAATTAAACCATAACGGTTCGAATCTGAAACCTCTCACTTCTTAACATAGAAGACAACCAAGTGACTTAAACCTACGTAAGTAGTTGAAATCTATCTTATAATTACGTCAAGCTTAAGCTTATCCCTGCTGATTTCTAAAAGATCAATTTGTAGAAAATTATGATAGACATATAGAAAATACATAATAAAAAGGTGTTGCCTTCTTATATGTCAATACTAGGTTCACAATGGTCTACTTGAACTTTAAAGCACTTTTTTTAAAATTTAAAGTAAAAAGTGAACACTTTACTTAAACTTCTCGTAAAGTTTGGTTTCTCACTCTGAACTTTTTAGACTTGTTAAGTTCAATTTTAATGATTTCTTTTAACACATTATAAGCTACAAATCAGAGATTCAGATATTGATTTATATATATTTTATTGACTGATATATATCATTTTTTAATTTATCCGATGCGTTTAAGCTGATAGTCAATTTGATCACGTTCATTGGTAGTTTGGTACTAAGTTCAAAATATCATTGGGATGACCTCATATCACAGATATGATATATGTATATATTAAGCCATTTTTTATTTTTATTGTAATTTTATTCTTCATATTTAAAAGTAAATAGTTAAAAATAAGAAGATCACTTTTACGAAGCCCATCTTAACACCAATATATTGAGATAGGTGAAATATATGAAAAACTAACTAATTTGATATTGGGTGTTATTTTTCTCTATCCAATCATCTTAAATACATTTATTATTTTTATTATTAGACACTGGGAGAACTTAATTATCTAAAAGAAGTTCAGAATTCATTCAGACTAACTCAAAGCATGAAGACGAGAATGCAAATTATTAGAAAAGAAAATGAAAGGATGGAGACAATGTCCGAAATAAACGGTAACATTGAACAGTGGGCCCCTTTCTAGTGGGGAGAAAAGTTTGACTTTGACTTAGAAATAGTTTCAGTTCTTTACAAACGCAAGACTCCAAGACATTCCTCGAGCTGGCGCCCAATATAATATAATTACATATATATTTTATATATATAATAATATATAATGTAATTACATATATATAAAAAAGTATGCACTTCTCTTTTTTTTATTCTGATTCCACCATTTCTTTGACTTCTCCCCTCGTTGCTAAGAGATGCCACGTCACCTTCTGTGGGTCATCGTGATTAGAAGATTTGATCATCTTATTACACGTTTACTGAAGATAAAATCGGATGGTTCAGATCGTTTTAGGTTTTAACCGTTTGGCAATTTGGCATGTTATCTCTGTCGGTCTCATGCTTTTGATTTTCCAAGATGGATTGACCAATACTGGGGACTGCAATTTGGATTAAAGAGTTGAAGGTTCGAAGCAATGGAATCCAGTTCTAACTAAGAAGATGAGTTGAGAGCCAATTTTTGGGCCCATTTTATAATTGAGCCAGTCTCAATTTTATATAAGGTCTCGATCCAAAGCCCAAAAGGTCCTAGTATAAAAAATTAAAAATATAATAAATACATAATACAGTATATACTTAAAAAGAATTTTATGGTTATGTTGTCAACTGTGCGTCTTCTTCTATGTACAATTTAGCTCCAAATTGTAATTTAAATTCATGAGTTAAAAATTGAAAAAAAATCAACTTTTAATCAGCTTGGACTTTCCATTTGACTTGTTGGGCTAGTTGGGCTCACACTTGACTATATTTTTTAAGCCTGTGTTGGGTCCGACTCAGGATGAGGCACTTGGTGTATTAATATGGCTCAAGCTACGTAAAATAGGCCCGTCCCAACATGTCCTAATTGTCATCCCTAGCCAATATTTCTCAATATGTTCCAGAGTAAAAAAAAACCATATCAATTCTAGTTGCAAAACCCAATATTGGGTAGTTCAACTAGTCATTTCCGTTAACGAAGTTGAGAGGTCACTAGTTCGAGTCCCATCGGCGTTAACCGGAGGTGTCCTGTGGGTATGAAACGTCTCCTATAGAGATTTTAGGAGAGCTAGGCGTACGCACATTCAGACAACTTGACAACAGACTGCTGAAGTGAACTCGAGGTTTTCCCTAGCTTATTAAAAAAAAAAAAATCTAGTTGCAAATGCCAACTACAGACTCATGAAGATAAATGGTTTTGGTTTTATAACCCACTCACCAAATACAATGCCAACTCAATCGATATTACATGAAAGAGTTGATAGATTCTCACATGTAACTATATGGTTTTTTTATTTTATTTTTCAAAAAATTAGAAAGAAACTCAAATCAGACCTTTATTATTATATAATTCAAAAGAGTTGTTGTTGTGATAGCCAAGAACCCACTTCAGTAAGTGGTAGTCATGAGTTTGATTTTCACTTCATTCCAAAGGGTTACTCCTCTAGAGTTATCCCGCGTGAATAGATGACTTGCATATTTCTCAAAGATTAACAAAGTACTCTTAGAGCTTTGAACACTTTATCATTTAAAAGAAAGGGCCTTTATTATTCTATTCGAATTACATTTCACTTAGACTCGTTGAGATCTCAACCCAAAATATATCACAACGTATACAAGACATGACTGAAACAGCTATATAAAAATTAGCATCATATTTTTTTTTTATTAACTCATTAATCTCGCAGGTTTTTCATGTGTTTCTAGAGCTTTTAAAACAGTGTCTGTTATAAATCTTATAATATCTACTGAGAAAGGGTGAGGCAGAAGAGGCCGAGTTAAGTTCACCTTCCAAGACAAGAGTCTAAGTAGTTATTGACTCATCCATAGATTGATGAAAGAGAGGAAAAAAGGAGAGGATGGTGTTGACTGCTGACTTGTTTGGACCCAAGAATGGGAATGGGAAGTGGGAGTTGGGGACTGGGAAATGGAAATGAAATTATTATCCAACACTGATCTGAGAATCTATGTGGGTAGTGGAATGGTGTTTGGATGTAACCCAAATGACAAAAGCTACTCTTTCTGCTCACCCATTTTTGCTCGTCTCTTGTCCCGTCTAATTTGGTTCCTTTGATGACTCTTAAGACCTATCAGATATTATCCTTGGAATCTTAGAAAGACGACATTCAGATGAAGATCTTCTCCTTCCTCAACTTTTAAAATTGTACTAGTTTTAAATTTTAATGCCTTTTGATCATTATGGTTCATCATGGATGGTTAGATGGTAAAAGTAATCAAAACACTGGATTCTTAAAACCTCTAGAACTGATGTAACTCAAATAAAATATGATAAAAGGATAGTCATTTTTTTTTTAATGATGGGTAAGTATTTCATTTAAGAAGAAAAAGAAAAAAGCCCAAATGGGAGAAAATAAACTACAAGCCCACAGTCCAGGCCAGGCCAAAAATAAGAACCCAATTTGTCCAAAAACAAAATGAGCCCAGATTGGGCATCAAAAGAGAAACCATAAAAACAAGTCCAATCAAGACTGAAAGGATAGAAAATTGAAAATACCAGTGCCCCTAACAGATTGGGAGGCAAACATGTGATAAATTTTTGTATTTCCAAGGTAAACTATCTTTAGGCCATCAGGGCCAAAACAATTGAGAAGCTTCCTGATGGCACGAAGATGGCAGAGAGGGTCCAAAAGTTGGTATTGGGCTGGTTGATTAGGTTGGCCAAGTCCGAGCAAAGGAGCAGTTGATGGATCGAGTGATCCATCTGGAAAAGAAACAACAAATTTTTTTGGGCAAAGGTTAAGAAAGACAAATTCACATCATGCCCAATAGCAGGAATGTGATACCCACCTCTCCCCAAACCAATGTGGGAAAGTGTCCCACATCGGTTTGGGAGAAGAAAAAGATGGGGGATATAAGTGGTATAGCCCCCTTTGACCATGTGTGAGGCCTTTTGGGCCGGGCCAAGTGGGCCCGGGCCCAAAAACAAAACCTTGCGGGTTTGAGCTGTGTGCGAGGCCCAAAGCGAACAATATCACACTAAGTCAAGCCCTAAGCCTTGTTGTCGGTCGGGTCGTTACAAGGAATGCAAGTAACACCAGATAAATCATGGTCCCTACATATGTAAGTGCTCCCAGCTTAGGACCATAAGAATCAAAAGGAGAAATAAGAAGGTATCCTCGATCAGACAAAGGGGATCTTGGAGGGTCGGGGGGTTTGGGGGGGGTAGGAAGAGGAGGAGGCAGGTCCCACGATGCAGAGAAAGAGTCTTTACTTTAAGAAGATCAGCATTCGAGCAGAGGAAGAAAATACGATTCCTGATGTCTTGAACAATCCTAAGATAGAGCTGGTCATGACTGCTAGAGGAGTTTTTGAAGATCCTAGCATTGCGCTCAGTCCAAACATGCCAGATGAGAGCCAGGAGGGATAATATGGCCGCCAAAGATTCAATTCGACAACACATGCTATTGATCAGCAAGGAGGAGTCTTCCAAAATACAGTCAGACTGAGATGAGAAGTGGAATTTCCTGAGAATCAATAACCAGATACTTTTAGAGTGAAAGTACTGAAGAAGATGCTCATGCAATTCAGATTCAGAACAGTATAGCATACAAGTGATATTTCCGATCAGACCGAGACGATGCAATAGGTCCTTAGTCTTGAGAGCTTGATTGAAGAAAAACCATGCCAGAGTAGAGTGTCTATTCAAACAGCAAGGAAACCAGATGCGGTTAACCTAGGGAGGGGACTCCAAATCATTGCTAGCAACCCGGATAGCATAATTAATAGAGAAGTTACCATTTTCGCTTGCAGTCCAGCACATCTCATCATCCGAAGAATGAATAAGGAGGGAGACGTTGTGTAACTACCCGCCCCGCTACGGGTACGTTAAAACTGATCCAAACTTCTAAAAACAATCCAATACAATTTCGGATACTAACCATAGCAATCCATCCACCAGTAAATAAAACAACCGCAAGCATCAATTATGATCACAAATTATAGCATCATCCCATTACTACATTCATCCCACTTAATGAAATGTACACATAATTCAAATACATCAGAAAGTCCTCAATTACAAGATGTGACCCTTACAAATTAGAAAACTGCGACTCTACGCCCAACGTCCAACTGAGGGTCCCGCCAACCTTCCCTCTATGAAGTACCTGTGAGGCAAGGGGGTGAGCACTACATGCCCAGTGAGGGTAACACATGCATCATAAGTCATCAAGTATACACTGCACATAATCATATGGACGTATCAATGTCTACGATGTCTACATGCATAGCCATACAAACGTGTGCCCTACCCCTAGCACATAGGCCCACGTTAGCCGGGCCTCTAAGACATCCTCCAACCAACCGAAAGCAATTCCCTTATGTGCCCAATCGCAACAGTCCACCCATCCACGGTTACGCAGACTGATCCTCAGTCAGATCGGGGTTTCTAGTCCTCAACTAGACCTATGACCCTCCCATGACAACCCGCGCACATACCACGACCAACTTAGGGATCGGACTCACTAGAGTCCCAGACTGATTACTACATGGGAGTAACCACCTCACCAATCCTCAACGAAGTGCCAACCAAACTCATCTATGGTCTCATCAACCAAGCACCAGAGTCTCGATAGTCAAACCCATAACCTTGGACCCTATGTGCTGGTCTCCACACAACTGATGTACCCACCTCTCACAGAATTCTATAGGTCTTCTACCGAGTGAGTCGGCCGAACTCACCCGTTAAGTACCCATAAACTCCTGGTGAGTCAACACCCCCAACACAAGTCTCAACAATGAAGCCCAATACCATAACCGCGGGTAAACACACTACCACATCGCACCACAGGCTGTCCCCACCATACAGGTGTCTTAGCTTGGAATATCTCATCACATCACATCGCACCAACCTTCGATCAATGAGCGGGCGAGCACATCCTCAGCCTACTCAGTCATCCGGAGAATCACAAACCATACCAGCGGGAGCTGTCCCTCACCGCATCGTCCCTCGACCTAGGCGAGCACCTCCTCTGCCTACTCGGTCATCCAGGGAATCACAAACCATACCAGCGGGAGCTGTCCCTCACCGCGTCGTCCCTCGACCTAGGCGAGCACCTCCTCAGCCTACTCGGTCATCTAGGGGTCACAATTCTACCAGCGGGAGCTGTCCCTCACCGCTCCGTCCTCGACCTAGGCGAGCACCTCCTCAGCCTACTCGGTCATCCGGAGAATCACAAACCATACCAGCGGGAGCTGTCCCTCACCGCATCGTCCCTCGACCTAGGCGAGCACCTCCTCAGCCTACTCGGTCGTCTAGGGATCACCTCACCCGTTACACATTCGGGTACTGGAACCGCCAGGGGCTTCTAAGGTTACCTTGGGTGAACCAACATTCAACCTGATGGCCTATCTAAGGTCAACATAATTACTCCCCAACTAGTCCTTATCTGGGACTCCAAGGCACCTTGTTCTCTAAGTCAGATCACGCCTCTCTAATAGGTACGTCCGGGAAATACAAGACGGACCGACCATTTGATCCACGCAAGGGTTACGACTATCCATTTCCAGTCACAAGGGAGTCTGAATCCCAACCATGCGTCCACTGTGTGGTCTCACATAACATCCGCACCCTAACTACCTGACAAGCTAGGGGGAGTCTCTAAATCCTGATGTGGCCTAGTACCCATGCCCCACCGGCATCCCATATGCTAGCTAATATAACATGCACATTTAACTCTACACTTACACATGCTATCTACATAGTTTGTCACATAGTAATCAGGTGTATGTATCACTATTTATCACTGGTTGATATGTTAATGTTCAAGCATGTTCTGACGTCTAGCAGTCCAAACTAATTATCACATGATCATATGGTATATTATCAACAAAATACCTCGCACCGTAATCAAACACATACCATCACATATTACATACATTCGCATGTTGACATATTAACATATTATCAATAAAACAAACTCCAATCAGGTCACCACACAATCAATCAATTACGACATCAAATAATCAACTTGCATATGCCTCTACGGGCATCGGGTACAAATACATCCGGATGGGGGCCCACCACATAATGACATCAATAGTTCCCTTGCCGAGTGGCTCATAATACAGAGGACCCGCATTCGTCGCATTTTGTACCCGCACATACGATAAGGAAGCAAAATGCATAGATGCATGCTAAAGCGGTGGTGAGTTCCCTCACCTGTGTGTGCCTCAAAATCCAAAGTAAGAGAGACGGTACGCTGGGTTGAAAGGGGCTCAATCTGTTGAAAAAGAGCAAGGGAATAAGCAATTGGGCAGAAAGGGTCAAACAAAACCTGGAGTGCAAACGGGCCCAACGGGCCCGAAAACTAGGAAGCTGGGCCGGGCTGAACTGGGCCAGTCCCAAAGCTGGGCTGAACTGGGCCGGACCCAAAGCTGGGCCGGACCCAAAGCTGGGCCGAACTGGGCCGAGCCCAAAGCTGGGCCGAACTGGGCCGAACCCCAAAACTGGGCCGAACCCAGCGAATCGGGCCGGATCAGGCAAGCAGGGTAGGTCATCGGGTCCAAAGTCGAACCCGACTGAGTCAACTCGGCAACTCCGAGTGACTCAGCCGAAGGAGAAGGGGAATGAGGGAGATGAGGGAAAGAGAAGGGAGGAGAAGGGAAAACAGGGAAGGAGGGGAAAACGGAGAAAGGGGAGTACCTCGGATCGGACGGCGGCGATCGGTGACAACTAGATCTGAAGGACCCATGGCTGCTCGGGCCGAGGGGGAGGAGCGGCGGCGGCCGCAAGGCCTTAGGGTTTCCGAGAGAAGGGAAGGAGAGAGGAGAAATCAAGGAGAGGGATTGAAGGGAAGAAGAGAGAATCGAGAGGGAGAGAGAGAGATGAGAGCGGCGGGAAGATGGAAGAGGAAGAGGAAATGGAATGGCGGCGGCGGCGGCGGCGGGATTAGGGTTAGGGTTTGAGTAAGAGGAGGGGAGAAGAGGGGTAGAGAGGGACGGGAGAGAGAGAGGAATCGGGGCACTGTAGCTGCGCTACAGTGCCGCGCTGGATGGGGGAAGAAAGGGGGGTTAGGGTCATTTTAAGGTTTTGTCTTTTTTTTTTTTTTTTTTTTTTTTTTTTAAAAATAAAATCTTAAACTTTTCAAAAATAAATAAATAATTTAAAACTCAAAAAAAAATCAAACGTCAAACATCGAGGAAGATAACGTGTGATTTTCAAACTTTTTACATGGTAAAATATTCGATGATTCAAAATTACCAAAGTGCCCTTCGAGTGTCCGAGCTCAAAATCGGGCAAACCAGGACCCAACACGGGGCCCACACTTTCCCCACTGCTACCAAGACTCCAAAACTCCGAAATATCGGGTCGGGTCATTACAACACTACCCCCTTTAAGGAATTTCGTCCACGAAATTCAAACTGAACTCAAAACTAGTCACATACCTTGCAAGTAAAGCTCATGTAAGAACCACCTTTATATAGCTGAAACTCACCGTCAAGCCAATCTTTTCGTCACAAGATGATGCCAGCATACCCAATCCGATGAAACAACCCCACCATAAAGCAGCATGAACGGTTGAGCAACCTGGACAACAGTCTATACCACTCTCAAAACCAATTATCTTTAACTGACCAATCTCATCTGCTCGATAGTCCTTCTGATCACACTTGGTTCCCACAGAATTACCTCTAGGTCTCCGCCCAACACTAGGGCAATCTATATAGTCAGTCACATAGTGCCTCGCTCAGAACCATCAAAACGCAGGTCTGTGGCCGTTGTCGTACTCAAACTCTATCAGGAACCAACAGTCCTCTCAACTCACTTCATAATCAAGGGCGTCAAAACATAACACATGTCTTCTGAAATCTGCATGGTCTGTCCTGGACGAATGTCTATCCACAAATAGTCCACCGAGCTAAAATATGACAGAGCATACACTCTCTCTGTAACACTGCCTGATCTCATGGGTAGAACTTAAATCTCGATCTTACACTATTGGCTCGGCGTCTCGCATAGACTAACTCTCTGTTCAATCCAAATCGGTCCAAAAAGTTCCAAGAAGTCGGGCCTCCTTACTCCGAGGAGATAAGTGAGTTCTGCCAATCCATCCACTGCCATCTGTACCCCTAATCCATGATAAAGAAGGAGTTGAAGCGCCTCCACATGGCACCACTCAAGCTGAGCTACCACCAACCTGCTCTGGAGAGTCAAGTCGCCATCAGGTCTCACAGTCTAGATGTTTGGTCCACCACCACACCTCACAAAACCCCCTAGTCTGACTGTCTCTGCACTTGAATGTTGATTCTTTAGGGCTCCGCCACTCAAAACCGACTGAATCACTGCGTGGCATAGACTGGCCGCTATAGCCTCCGCACCTGATCAACAATCACTCCATGAACTCCATCCATCACGCCCGCTTCATGCTCAATCCTTCCTGAGCAAACAAGCGCTCATAACCACGATGATGGGGGATACATAGAACATTTCTCAACAATGGGTATCTCCAATCCGAGCAAAACACCATCAACGTCCATCCCGAGCTATTAGTGAAAAGTTATACTCATCAACATCAACTCGTCCCGAATCAAAGCCACCAATTAACCATTCCATATCAGCACACCACCCTTATCATCACCAGAAACACCATAATAAACTGCCAGACGTGATCTCTGCTTCATTCTAACAAGCCTGTCGCACTACCTGTCGAAATCACATTGCCAGGCAGCTACATTTAGGATCAAAACTCGAATCCGATAAAACACACCCTCAAGAAGCAACAGGGACTCTCTCAGCTGTCTCAGCAAGTCGTCAATCTCCAGTAGAAGAACCTCATCCTACTCTTTAATTTTATTCAGTCGTCGACTACAGGTACAAAATCTCATCGAGTCATCCTTTTTCTAGGTCAACAAAGTCGGTGTGTCCCCTAGTGAAATACCTAGGCAAAAAGGTCTCACCGACTTTAGCCCACAAGTCCAATCTCTATGTCCAACACCCTTGTCGGTATCATCCCAACGCCTGGCATCCCAGTGACCTCCTAACTCAAACTGACTGACAAGTCACACGGTGATCAGATCCCTCAACACCCTGGCTGATGGTAAATCACTACCTCTCAATAGAACACCAACGAGACAGTTAAGAGATCCGTCTCTAGATATAATACGCTACATATAATCTTGCACCATATTCGCCAATCACTACATCGGGGACGTGACAAACAAGGCGTCTCTACCACATACACTCCCAAACTCAAACCACGATGAAGCTCAAAGTCATCGAGGGAGTCACATATCTGAATCAGGTCAAGTCTCCAAACAAAAAACCAAGGGGTACTATCACATCACTCGCATCTTTAGGATATATCAACCCATGCGAGATGTTGCTACCACACTCAGATTACTGCACTGAAGTCGTACTCTGGTCAAATACTCTGACTTCCCACTAGCAAGATACTTCGGGTCTTCAGCATACACATTGACAACGGAGATAAACAATCTGCTCACCAACACTTAGTCCTCCAAAATCTCTATCACGGGTCGGGGAATCTCTAAGGTCTCCAGGTTACCATTCTCGGTACGGTTTCCCCTATTTTAACAAGTACTCATTCTCACCACGAGTCAATCCGCAAAACGAAAATCTGACCAAGCTCAAGGGCAACTCCATCATACTTACCACAATAACTTAGGGAAGTCCAAACACTACCATGGAAATAGGTTCCATCTACCTTATCACACAAGGGATGAACCTAATCTCTGGTCACCATCTCACACATCGCTGACCCATGCACAGTCCGAGATTTGAACCGTGCTCTGATACCAATTGTAACTACCCGGCCCGCTACGGGTACGTTAAAACTGATCCAAACTTCTAAAAACAATCCAATACAATTTCGGATACTAACCATAGCAATCCACCAGTAAATAAAACAACCGCAAGCATCAATTATGATCACAAATTATAGCATCATCCCATTACTACATTCATCCCACTTAATGAAATGTACACATAATTCAAATACATCAGAAAGTCCTCAATTACAAGATGTGACCCTTACAAATTAGAAAACTGCGACTCTACGCCCAACGTCCAACTGAGGGTCCCGCCAACCTTCCCTCTATGAAGTACCTGTGAGGCAAGGGGGTGAGCACTACATGCCCAGTGAGGGTAACACATGCATCATAAGTCATCAAGTATACACTGCACATAATCATATGGACGTATCAATGTCTACGATGTCTACATGCATAGCCATACAAACGTGTGCCCTACCCTAGCACTAGGCCCACGTTAGCCGGGCCTCTAAGACATCCTCCAACCAACCGAAAGCAATTCCCTTATGTGCCAATCGCAACAGTCCACCCATCCACGGTTTACGCAGACTGATCCTCAGTCAGATCGGGGTTTCTAGTCCTCAACTAGACCTATGACCCTCCCATGACAACCCGCGCACATACCACGACCAACTTAGGGATCGGACTCACTAGAGTCCCAGACTGATTACTACATGGGAGTAACCACCTCACCAATCCTCAACGAAGTGCCAACCAAACTCATCTATGGTCTCATCAACCAAGCACCAGAGTCTCGATAGTCAAACCCATAACCTTGGACCCTATGTGCTGGTCTCCACACAACTGATGTACCCACCTCTCACAGAATTCTATAGGTCTTCTACCGAGTGAGTCGGCCGAACTCACCCGTTAAGTACCCATAAACTCCTGGTGAGTCAACACCCCCAACACAAGTCTCAACAATGAAGCCCAATACCATAACCGCGGGTAAACACACTACCACATCGCACCACAGGCTGTCCCCACCATACAGGTGTCTTAGCTTGGAATATCTCATCACATCACATCGCACCAACCTTCGATCAATGAGCGGGCGAGCACATCCTCAGCCTACTCAGTCATCCGGAGAATCACAAACCATACCAGCGGGAGCTGTCCCTCACCGCATCGTCCCTCGACCTAGGCGAGCACCTCCTCTGCCTACTCGGTCATCCAGGGAATCACAAACCATACCAGCGGGAGCTGTCCCTCACCGCGTTGTCCCTCGACCTAGGCGAGCACCTCCTCAGCCTACTCGGTCATCTAGGGGTCACAATTCTACCAGCGGGAGCTGTCCCTCACCGCTCCGTCCTCGACCTAGGCGAGCACCTCCTCAGCCTACTCGGTCATCCGGAGAATCACAAACCATACCAGCGGGAGCTGTCCCTCACCGCATCGTCCCTCGACCTAGGCGAGCACCTCCTCAGCCTACTCGGTCGTCTAGGGATCACCTCACCCGTTACACATTCGGGTACTGGAACCGCCAGGGGCTTCTAAGGTTACCTTGGGTGAACCAACATTCAACCTGATGGCCTATCTAAGGTCAACATAATTACTCCCCAACTAGTCCTTATCTGGGACTCCAAGGCACCTTGTTCTCTAAGTCAGATCACGCCTCTCTAATAGGTACGTCCGGGAAATACAAGACGGACCGACCATTTGATCCACGCAAGGGTTACGACTATCCATTTCCAGTCACAAGGGAGTCTGAATCCCAACCATGCGTCCACTGTGTGGTCTCACATAACATCCGCACCCTAACTACCTGACAAGCTAGGGGGAGTCTCTAAATCCTGATGTGGCCTAGTACCCATGCCCCACCGGCATCCCACATATGCTAGCTAATATAACATGCACATTTAACTCTACACTTACACATGCTATCTACATAGTTTGTCACATAGTAATCAGGTGTATGTATCACTATTTATCACTGGTTGATATGTTAATGTTCAAGCATGTTCTGACGTCTAGCAGTCCAAACTAATTATCACATGATCATATGGTATATTATCAACAAAATACCTCGCACCGTAATCAAACACATACCATCACATATTACATACATTCGCATGTTGACATATTAACATATTATCAATAAAACAAACTCCAATCAGGTCACCACACAATCAATCAATTACGACATCAAATAATCAACTTGCATATGCCTCTACGGGCATCGGGTACAAATACATCCGGATGGGGGCCCACCACATAATGACATCAATAGTTCCCTTGCCGAGTGGCTCATAATACAGAGGACCCGCATTCGTCGCATTTTGTACCCGCACATACGATAAGGAAGCAAAATGCATAGATGCATGCTAAAGCGGTGGTGAGTTCCCTCACCTGTGTGTGCCTCAAAATCCAAAGTAAGAGAGACGGTACGCTGGGTTGAAAGGGGCTCAATCTGTTGAAAAAGAGCAAGGGAATAAGCAATTGGGCAGAAAGGGTCAAACAAAACCTGGAGTGCAAACGGGCCCAACGGGCCCGAAAACTAGGAAGCTGGGCCGGGCTGAACTGGGCCAGTCCCAAAGCTGGGCTGAACTGGGCCGGACCCAAAGCTGGGCCGGACCCAAAGCTGGGCCGAACTGGGCCGAGCCCAAAGCTGGGCCGAACTGGGCCGAACCCCAAAACTGGGCCGAACCCAGCGAATCGGGCCGGATCAGGCAAGCAGGGTAGGTCATCGGGTCCAAAGTCGAACCCGACTGAGTCAACTCGGCAACTCCGAGTGACTCAGCCGAAGGAGAAGGGGAATGAGGGAGATGAGGGAAAGAGAAGGGAGGAGAAGGGAAAACAGGGAAGGAGGGAAAACGGAGAAAGGGGAGTACCTCGGATCGGACGGCGGCGATCGGTGACAACTAGATCTGAAGGACCCATGGCTGCTCGGGCCGAGGGGGAGGAGCGGCGGCGGCCGCAAGGCCTTAGGGTTTCCGAGAGAAGGGAAGGAGAGAGGAGAAATCAAGGAGAGGGATTGAAGGGAAGAAGAGAGAATCGAGAGGGAGAGAGAGAGAGAGAGAGAGAGCGGCGGGAAGATGGAAGAGGAAGAGGAAATGGAATGGCGGCGGCGGCGGCGGCGGGATTAGGGTTAGGGTTTGAGTAAGAGGAGGGGAGAAGAGGGGTAGAGAGGGACGGGAGAGAGAGAGGAATCGGGGCACTGTAGCTGCGCTACAGTGCCGCGCTGGATGGGGGAAAGAAAGGGGGGTTAGGGTCATTTTAAGGTTTTGTCTTTTTTTTTTTTTTTTTTTTTTTTTTAAAAATAAAATCTTAAACTTTTCAAAAATAAATAAATAATTTAAAACTCAAAAAAAAATCAAACGTCAAACATCGAGGAAGATAACGTGTGATTTTCAAACTTTTTACATGGTAAAATATTCGATGATTCAAAATTACCAAAGTGCCCTTCGAGTGTCCGAGCTCAAAATCGGGCAAACCAGGACCCAACACGGGGCCCACACTTTCCCCACTGCTACCAAGACTCCAAAACTCCGAAATATCGGGTCGGGTCATTACACGTTGGCCATCAAATTGCAAACAATAGCAAGAGCAGTGGTGGAAGCATGAGGCAGGTTCCAGCCATTGTCACCAATGAAATGGCTGACAGTGCAGTCCAAAGGAAGCCCAAGGTCATACATCGGCCTTGCTCCAAAATGATCCATAAGAATGAATCCCGGCTTGATCCAAGGATCAAGCCAGAAACTAATTGTCTCGCCATTGCCAATGATGTAAAAGCAGTGCGTTTTCACAGAGTCTCGAATAGATAAGATCGACCTCCAGGCCCAAGATGAGTTATATTTGAGTTTGACATGCCAAATCGAATGATTTCTCAAGTACTTCCGAACAATCCACTTGTACCAGATATCGTCCTTAACAACAACGATGTTCCAGAATTGCCGCATAATGCAAGCAACATTAATCGCCCGAATATTCCTAAGACCCAAACCCCCTTTGGATTTAGGAATACAAAACTTGTGCCAGCCGATGGTGTGAAGCTTTTTAGATCTAGAAGTGCCCCAAAGAAAATCACGCATCAGTCTCTCAATCTTCTCCCAACAGGCTTTCGGCAGGAGGAAGGAATTGGCCCAATAAATATGCAGATTGTTGATAGTTGATCTCAATAAATTCCAGCCGACCAACAAAAGAGAGCAAAGAACCAACCCAACCACTGATTCTGTTTCTGACTTTGGCAATAAGCCCATCACAATCAGAAACACGAATTCTGCTAGAAAAGAGAGGAAGGCCAAGATAGATCAGAGGTAGCTTAGCTTCTTCCATGCCCAAGATAGACCGAATCTCAGCCCTGTTGCTAACTGAACCCGAAAATATGATATGACTCTTGGATGGATTTAGATCAAGGCCAGAGAGCTCAACAAAATCATATAGCAATTATCGAAGAGAAGTGGCAGAGCGACAATCAACAGAGCAAAAAAGGAGGAGGTCGTCCGCAAACATCAAGTGGGAAATTGTGCAATCACCAGCCGAGAAAGGGCAGAGGATGCTGCCATCATCAATGGCCCTACTAATAGCACATGAAAGGGCTTCCATCACCATACAAAAAGGAAAGGGGGAGATTTGGTCACCTTGCCTAAGACCCCTTCGGCTCTGAAAGAAACCATGGGGCATGCCGTTGACCAAAACAGAGAAAGAGGGGGAATCAATACAGATTTTGATCCAATCAATCCACAGCTGGTTTAGGGTTTAGTCATTTAGACATTGAAAATTTAAATAACAATAATGTTAAGTTTTTCGGCTCAAAGTTTTTTGCGCTATATTTCTATTAGGTCTACTGGGCCCAGTTGTAACTTGTAATGGTCAAACGTATAAGGGTTCTTTCTCTTTTAGGGTTTTCTAGCAGCTCTCGATTTCTCTTGCAGGTAGGTAGAGAGAAGGGAGAAAAATAGAAAGAGAAATGAGTGACTATGAAGAGAGAAGAGAAAGGGTTAGTTGGGTAATCTTTATAATCATTCTTTATAATAGAATCATGATGCACGCTCTGTGAAAATAGACAGTTTTATTGAACCACATAAATCTCCTTGTTCTTCTTAGTGATAGATCTTAATTTGTGTGATTTGCTTGTGGTTTAATTGTTTTATCTCCAACAAATAAGAAATCACTTTCTTTTTCACTTCTTAATATCCTTTATTTATTTAACTTGTCTTAACCTGTACGAAATCCAACATATATAATAGATGATAAAAGAAAATAATTACTTCAAACTTTTTAAAAATTACTTTTTCATTTCCCCTGTTGATGTTTAAAAGAACTCCTTAGGTCCTCGATCTAACATTGCGATTCTAACTTGTAATTGAAGCAAATTTGACATGATTCATATGACAGCGAGCACATGTTGTTTTGGTTTATCACTTGACTTTATCCTTTTGATGTTGATGAACAAAATTAATAATCTAATCAATAGGTGCGCAGCTCTACAGTGTTTAGTCTAAACTAATAATTTGATAGGCTGATTTAGTGTTTAGGGGTATCAGGCATCAGCATCGAGTTTAAAGCTAAGTGATACAGATGTAAGATGTTACATGCGACAAGCATGTCTCAACACAAATCCAGTGAGACCGCGACACTCGGAATATCTTCTACTGCCATCTTTTGCTCATAGGATCTTGGAAGTGTGAGCTCAGCAGTGGTGAGATTTAAATATTAATTAAAATGATATTTCATATAAAAATATTTTATATGAATAAATAATACTAGATAGTTTTTACATATTGATGAAGGATTTAGTTTATAAAATAATTTGTTCTAATGTCACTGAAGCATTGCTTTATATTATTTACTATTATAAGATATAATTACAATATAAGTAGCGATCCTCTCACAGACAATTTATTTAACGAGACACAAGTTTCCGTACAAAAATATTTAAAAAAAATCAGTGAGTCGGTCATTGATCCGATTTATTGTTATATATGAAAAAATAGTTTCACTTACATAAATTTTACTAATCCGATTTCAGTTTTTCGATCAGTGAGTCGATTTATACTGCAGTAGAAAGGTCAATGATCCGATGAGTCGGACATTCAATCAATTTATAATTTAGTGGAAGGGTAAAATATCTCTTAAATTTGAGTTAGACAAGTGGGAAGATAACTATCTTTATAATATAATTTTTACTTTCATTTTTATATTTTTTAAATACAAATTGTATTATATTTTAGTTTTAACTTTTAAGGAATGGTTTCACTCAAAAAACTGTTGAAGAATCAGAAGTTGTTGGGGTTGGGGGGGGATAGGGGACAACCAATGGGTGCAGTACCGTACCTTGGCCGAGTTTTTACTGGGCCTTAATTATTTATTAGAGAAAGAAGGAAAATTGTAAATGTACCATTTCCATTTTTTTACTATTCATGACTTGACTGCCTCCTTCTATTACCACATCCCTCTTCCTCTAATTCATTGGCAAATTCAGAAATGCCCACTCTTTCTTCCTTCTAATTTTGATTAACTAGGTCACTAACATTTCATGGATTTTGTATTTTAATTGTAATATTTAATAAGGAGATGTGAAATGAAAATACCATGAAGTTGATATAAATCAGTGGGAAATTAAGGTAGCTGCATGTGTAGATGACAGAACTAAAGAAGAAGAAACAAAGAGAAAGGGAAAGGCAGAGAAGAAGATCTTTGGACCAACGGGCCCAGCAATCTGCTCTCTCTCTCTTCTGCTTCTTCTTCTTGACAGGTGGGGCACGTGCTTGAGGAAGTGGAGAAGAAAGGTAAGTGTGTGGGGCAGCGCATTGTCCTTGCAAGCCCACAAAAGCAAGGAGTGTTTTCTAAGCAACATCTGCTAACATTCTTTAACCATATTTAATCATTTAGCAGGAATATAAAGTAAACTCTGTGTCAGCTCAATTGAGTCGATGGGTCAAACTCTATAGTATGGGTATAAATTTAGGCTGGGCACGAACACATCTAAATTTTCTTTCAGGAGACACCGAAATTGAGATTTTAGATGAAAAATACGATTCTGCACTTCCGTTCTTCCGTGCAGAATTAATACAAAAAAATCGATCGGTCGAAGCACGAAGAAGAAATCAATAGATCGATCGATTGATCCTGAGAATGAAAATTAATCGATTGATCCTGAAAACGAGCGAAACTAAAATCAGCTTAACAGATCGATCGCACCATCGTGCGATCGATTCTGTTAACATATTATTTAAATAATAAAATTTCTTTTAAAATTTTAAAGTTATTTTTTAAGTACTGTGTATTTTTAAAATTTCTCAAATTAAATATCCGGACTAATTACGATAATCTGATAAAAATACTTTTAGACTTAAAGGTCTTTTGACACTCCCAAATGCTTAAAATAGAGTGTTTTACAAATAAAGGTATCTTTAGGGTGTGCCAAAAACATATTTAGGAGTGTCAAAAGACCTTTAAGTCTTAAAGTATCGTAATTAGTCTCGATATTCAATTTGAGAAATTTTGAAAATACACAGTGTTTAAAAAATAACGTTAAAGTTTTATCTTTCCTTTAAAACTTTAAAGTTATTTTTTAAGCACTGTGTATTTTCAAAATTTCTCAAATTAAATATCCGGACTAATTAAAATAACCTGATAAAAATACTTTAAGACTTTAAGGTCTTTAAACACTCCTAAATGTGTTTTCGACACACCCTAGGGATACCCTTATTTGTAAAACACTCTGTTTTAAGATTGGCTCATGACTGAGTCATGGTAAATAAAGCTCAGGTTGAACGTTATTGATGAGTCAAGTTCGAGTTACTCATAATTAACTATTTATAAATCGAGTAATGTTTCACATGTGCACTATCCTCTCTCTCCACATCACATTCATGTACAGTTTGATGAAAGACTACAGTTAAAATGATGAGATTGCTCAAAAGTCTTTAATATGATTTGAATTCACATCAAATTTCTACGAGTCAAGTCAAGAAAAAATTCAAATTGACTTAATTTGATTGAGTCAACTTAATTCCAAACTCACCCAAAGAATTCAAAAATAGTTTTTATATTTTTAAGAATTTCAAAATGGCCAGGGATCTTCCTAAAGACATTTTGTGTATATAGGCACAGATTTTACCGTTATGCTCTTTTTGCCCTTCACCTGTCGTAACGAAAAAGTTTAGAATGTCATAAATCGACTCACCAATCGGATCCTTTACAAGTTTTTTGCTAGCCGGTTTTCTATTTACGGGTAATTCAGAGAGCCAATTTTATTGTTTACGGGTGATTCGGAAAGCCAATTTTACTATTCATATTGATTTGAAAAATCAATTTTACTATTCACGAGTGATCCGGTAAGCCGATTTTACTCTTAGCGAGTCGATTTCTGACATTCCTATTGTTTTACATTTTCGGTACAACAAGTGGAGTGCAAAATGGGCATTATGGTAAAACCCGTGTCTGTATACACAAAGTGTCTGTGGGTGGATTGCTCTCTTTCAAAATCTGTCAAAGAAATAATAGTTCTTCAAAGTAGAGAATTTAAAGTTTTAATGGATCATCAATACTTAATTTCAATCCGGAAGAAATTAAGAAAAGGCTCAAATATCATTAAAATAAATTCCACACCATGCAAAATTCTCACAATGAAAATAATATTAATTGAATTCTAGATTCAATATTAGGGTTCTACTTTTAATTTTTTATTTATAATTAAATTCAAATTTGTTAACCCACTGTCTTCTCCATAAATTTTAGATCAACTTAAATGAATACTTATTTGAGCAATTCTCATCACCATGTCAAACAATAAACAAAATTTTTTTATCAACGTTCGACGGTTCAAGAACTCTTAATTGAATCATCAAGTTTGTTTGAGAGAGTCCACTCCTTACAAATAGGCGCATTCATCTCACAATTTAAGTATATTTTGAAAATTTGAAATTTAAATTTTAATCAAAATCTTATTAAATTGGAAAACTTAAATGAACATTTTAATTCGACTTAAAAAAAATCTTCAATAAAACGTGTTGATTTGTTAAATTTAAAATTTTATTAAATCCAGTTAAATTAAACTCTAATAATTATACTTCAGAAGTAATCATTTTATATTCAATTATACTAAACACGTAGAAATTCATTGATGAATCTGAACAAGACAAATAACAAAATTATAATAAAATATAAGTGTAAATATACTTTGCAAAATCCGTTTTTATTAGGTAATTATGTCAAACACGACCACTTTCACTAAGAACCTCTCTAAATTAATCACTAATAAGATGGTTCAAAATACAGATACAATCTCCTATATCATGATTTGTCGCAGTGTCTAATTAATTAATTATTTCTCATGGTATAAATATCTAGTAAGGCATTAGCAGAGCAGTTTAAGAATCTTAAAGAGGGTTAACTTTACAACCTCGTTAGGGTTTAAAAGCTTCAATAATGTTGAAAGTGCAAAGGTACTTATTGAACAATGCCATAAAAAAGATAATGTTCCTCTTTAGAGCCTGGTCTTATTAGAGTACATTGAAATATTAATGATCATTCGCATATCTCTTTATGTTCATATGTGTTTTAATTTGCTAATTAAACTCTTAATATTTAATCTACTTATTTCAAATTTCATTACTTATTAAATGTTTCCTTTTAAATGGACAAAGGCATAATATCTTTTTTGAGTGATATCGGTTATATCGGTTGAGATATCAGTGGTTATCATTATCTCTCCTTTTTGTTATATTTGAATACCGATTCTATTTTTTTTATTTCTTCAATTAAAAAAAAATAAAAATTGAAAAACCTGCCTTGTTTTTTTTTGAGGTATCGATTGGACTCACTTATAAAATTGATTTTTTTTTCAAAAAAGAGCAATATTTATGATATCGGCCGATATATATTGTCGATATATCGGCCACTTCAGCCCTTATCATCATTGTACCACTATACCTATTGTATTGGCTGATCTCTACTTGTGTTCACACAGTAGACCCATTTGTTGAGGATTTTTATATTGATAATTTTCACCATAATCATTATTAAAGGTTTGTATCATTTATTAAATATTATTATAATTTAAATTTAAAATAAAAATGAGAAGCCTTATCTAGATATAAATAAAATCCATCGAGATACCTCTTAAAAACATTCAGCTGATATCTTTGGCTATTACTGCACCACCTAATTAGCATATATGCCTTATCATATCAGCAACATTAAATAATATTCTGAAATTCTTCTGCTACAAGACTCTTGGCATAACTCATTAGTTCTTTTTAAGTATAGCTAAAGAATATAATGACAATGAAATGTACATCAAGAATGGTTATCTGAATTCCTAAGTTCCTTAGAATTAGGAAATAGAATTAACCAAAGTTCGATAGCTTCGAATTAAATTGAAAGGGACAACTAAATGCAATGTATTGCTGGTATTTTTTAATAAATTAAAATAATCATGAATTCTGTACTATTTTTGAAGGAACAACATAATATAAATGACATGTATGTGCAAAATATTATGGGTAGCAATTTTCTTACGGGCGTTTTTTTATAATTCGATATGGATTTTACCCTTTCACTACCATTTCGGCTTAGCTGAAACTGAATCTGTCATCTTTTCAGCTAACTGAAATCGAATCTGCCATTTCGACTAACCAATTTATACCGCAGTGAAAGGATTTTAGAGAATTGTTCGAAGGACAAAATAAATAATACAGTTAAATCCGTGTTATATTATACAAAACACTCACGAGAAGATCACTGTGCACTCAACATTCACATTTAAATTCCATTAAAACTACAGATATAGAAAGATAATATTTTAAAATGTGAAATCTGGCGCACATAAATATGTAAGAATCATTACATAATAAATAATTGCATGCTTGGCTAATATTTTTTTTTATTGAATATTGAGTTCATTATTTAAGGGCTTGCCATGAAAAAGGGAGCCAAATCCCATCGTTACACAATCTTTTGTCTGTGCTCGTGCGCTTATAATTATAATTGATAAATAAAAAATCCTTGAAATTAATAAATAAATAAATAGAAGAGTAATGAAAAAAAGGTCCTTTGCTATCTTTTGTTCAATGACATGCATCACGGCAGGTAAACAAAAATATATTTTTGAATTATCTCCCTTTTCCAAATAAAAGGAAAAAGAATGTTACTCAGTTTTAATGTATTAGTGTTTAGTAATTTTCAATATTTAAGAAATTTTCTTAAATATGAGAGAGATAAATTCATTTCTATCTACAAGTCTATATCTATTTACATTAATTGTCATACTAATTAGAATTAAATCTTTGTTTACTAAACTTCTAATGATTTTCAGCAAAATCCTATTTGATTCAACTAATATAATTTGGACTCAATCCTTATAAAATTAAAAACTTAGTTCAAACACAAAGTTGCTAAGTTAACAATTATCTAATAGTTAGATGCAAGTACATGTTGTAGCTGCGACCTATAAAGCAAACTAGAATTATCTTCAAAATTCTTAATTTTCAGATAAATACTTCATAAATTTTTAAATTAGTGAACACATATCAATCTTCAACAGTATTTTCTAACTCATGTACTCTACCTCTGTAGACCCATGGAGCCCATTGTCTTATACTTATTAACAATGAACCATGTTTTTACGTTCCGACAAACACTTTCACTCATGGTCGTCATTATTATTATTATTATTATTTTCGTTATTCTTTATAAATTATGTCAAATAGAAAATGGGAGATGTCAAGTTTGGATTTCCATAATCGGTGTGTCTTAAAGATAGTGGGTATCATCCTTTGGGATTTTACACTGAATTTCTCAAGGTTTCCCGTACATAAATTAAAAAAAAAAAATCTCAAATACAATTAGATACATCTATATAAATCCATTTAAAATAACCAATGATCAAAATCACTTATATAATAATAATAATAATAATATATACTGTAAACAGGACCGATCAAGAGAGAAAATACTTACCGTTGAGTTTTGACAAATTGTTGTTTATAGATTGGTAAATTATACTAACACCTTATTAAAAAATAATTATACTAACACACTTATCATATGCTCTCATAAATTTATGTAAAATATTTTTTAATTTTTTTAAATAATAAATCAGACCAAGAGTAAATTAAAATAATGAATAGCTTTAAAATATGTCATTTGACTCGTACAGAGTACAGACGACTCAAACTTCCACCCACCGTCTCCGCCCCTTCCTACCTTCCTCCCTCAACAAACTAACCCTTGAGTCAAAACAAACTTCCTTTCTCTTCCACACTAAAACAAAAACAAAATTAATTTTCTTTTATTTTTCTAATACTTTCATCACCAACACGAACCGTATCTTGCAATTGTAGTAAGAAATCAACAAAGGGTGTCGTTAGCACCAAACAATTGATTGTGCCAACTTTAATTGATAAATTCCTAATAAAATATAAACAACATTAAAAACACTTTAGTAACTTAAAATTCAAAATAAAAATTCCAACCCACACTCTTCATTTGTGATTTGCAATCCATTCCATATCACAAAATCTCTCTCCCTCTCTCCTTATTTTTTATTATTTATATTTTATCACTATCAATATAAAATATATATAAAAAAAAATATTCCACCTTACTGTCCCCGCCGGGAAAGGCAGGTAACTGGCTAGTAAGTGGTAGCATGAGTGGGAACATGGCACCCCAAATGGGGCCCTCACCTGTAGCACTTAAGATTTAAGACTAAGGAGATTGGAATCATCCTCCCCGCATCCGCCCATCATTAAAAAAAATATGAATTAGTTTAAATTGTTTTTTAATATTTAAATTTTACTGTCTTTAAAAATATAATTTTTTATTCAATTAAAACGTTTTTATAAGTTAACTTTTTTTTTTTGAATTTATATGTGAAAAACCATGAGATACCCAATATAAAACCATCAGATATAAGGCCACGACCTCTATAGCATATCAAGATTAGGCCATAGAGCCTTAAACTCATAACCTCCCATTTTCTGAAATGGGAGGCAACCAATTGAGCTAAACCCATATGGATATGGGTCAAATATTTAACAAATGATTTTTACAATGCACTCATACTTAAGTGCTCAAGGCCACGAAAAGTTAATGGCTTAATACACGCCATGAAAATTTAATGACTTATATAATAAAAATTGTAAAGTTTAAAATTAAAAGATTAACATGATCAAACAGAGTTTAAATTTTATTCATTCATTGTCTTAACTATTTTCTAAATGTTTAGTCAAGAATGTATTTGTGTACTTAAAATTTTAAGAAGTAGCCTTTCTAAATAGGTAAACTTTAAATCATACTTGTATCTTTCATAATACAGTAAATCATGCTAGCATTGACATGTCATTTCACCTAAAAAATAAGAAAAAAATCCACTTTTGAAACCTATCATTTCATAGTTACTTAAAAAACATTAGGTGATATAAATTTCATATTTGACTTAATACATTTTGAAATAAAAAAAATTCTCAACTTCAAGAAATCATCTATCAAACTCAACCTAAATTAGAAAATTTGAGAACCAATAGATAAATAAGAAATTAAACATGGAGAGTTCATTTTCCTTTGGACACACAAGCTAAGATTATAAGGGTTCAAATTGGACATCTCACACATTTTGAAGCGAAGTGTAAATAACTTTTGTTTTCTTCATTTTAACTTTTTTCAAATAAAATACAAAATGGCATATTTGACATTTTTGCACAGGCATTTTATTTTATTTTCATACTACTATTGATCATTTGAATCTATCTTATCAAAAAGTGAATCTAAAATTAAATAAATAAATTCATAATTCAAATGTGAGTCAAAAGATAAAGAGTTAAAATGACACAATGGTGCCTAACTTGTTCTTAGCACATAATCACTTAAGGTATTGCGACACAAATAGTCTAACACAATTATGAGAGCTCTTAAACATAAACATAGAAACATTTTGTAAATGTCCCTCATTTTCATTTATGAACTTATAATTCAAGTCATCTCTCTTTTATTTATATATATAAATATATATATATATAAAGACAATGATCTTTCATGCCCCCATTTAAGTTGTATTATTCGTGAGTTAAATTATATGAAGCTCACTTACTTTAACGATGATAAATCTATTTAAAAGGCTTATACTTAAATTTGTAAATCATAAAAGATTAAATATATGAAGTCATGTTCTATAATTTAGAAGTAAAAATGATAAATATTTTAGGGTGCAAATAATTGTAACAATAAATAATTATTGCTTCAAGTCATCTACAATATCTAAATACAATTCTAGTTGTGCTAAACAAAAAATTCTACCCACTTTTAAAGAAAACTTCAAACTTTCTTTGTGCCAATCGAATGAAGCTATATTGAAAAACAATCTATAATGCATTTTTCGAATCCATACTTCTCACACTATAACAACTAATTTCCAAACAAAAAATGCTATAACAACTAATTTCCAAACAAAGAATGTGTGCGCTCTCTCTCTCTCCTATTTGTTGGGATTTGCTCTTTATTTTTATTAGGGAAAATGTAAAGTCTTTGCATTTTTAATTTTTCGATGGCATTTGAAAATTGCATTGGGTGTTAGTAATCTCACTAAAACTCGATCTTGTTTTAGAAAAATATAGTATTGTGATTAAAAATAATAAAATAGACATTAAGTTTGAGTTGTAATGCAACTTTATACTTCAATTAATTTAGACCAATGATTGAAAATCCTTTTGTGTTTATCAATTAGGTGATTCAGACTCTATACTACATAGCTTTCAAGTATGAGATATGAAGGCTTTTACTCTTTTTCTTAACAAGTTGCTATTACTTCTCTAGTAGTCAAATGTTTGAGAGTAGAATAACCTTTGAAATGTCCAATCTCTATAAATATTGATGGCTATCATAGCTTCATCTTTTATTCTTAATTATTAAAAGTACCACTATTTAAGATGATAAAAAATTAATAATACTTGAATAAAAAAACAAAACTATCCTTGTTTATCTATCACTTTAAATAAAGAAAATGATTTAAATGAAAATTTTAAAAGTAAATTCATCAATTGCCCTAGAGATACACAACTAAAAGTTTAGTATAATATATTTTGCATTTATTGAGTAAAAGAGAGCTAACTACATCTTTATCATTTATAGGTGTCACTTAAAACTTTTAAATACAAAGATTTGAAATTTCAAAATAAATGGGATTTTTAGTTTCAATAATGATGATAAATTTTTCCTTTCTAAAAATGGATGGTGAATATGACTTTATTATCGTTAAATCTCTTGATTATTTCCCCTTCTTATATTTTTCATTTAGTTTGTTAAGACCTATGTTATGGTACATAAAAAATAGAAATATTCGAACTTTGAAAGACTTTTATTTTGAGTTTGAATTCAGAATTTTAAAATATTTTCATGTGAAATGATGCTATGCTATTGTCTTAATGGTAGACATGATGATGGTAAATGGTGTTATTTAAGAAATTTGATATCCATATCTTAAAAATATAAGTTATTCATTAATTTATAAATTTACAATATGAAAATATTTTTTTTATAAAGAAAGATATCAGAAAAAAAAATTTATTTGATTATGCCATATTTCATTTCTATATTCATTCTCCACATGAGAAAACAAAGTTACTGTGGCATGTGCGTAAGAGAGAGAGAGGATCATAACCTTTCCATTTCCCATTTCTTTCACTTTGCCTTTTCTGTTCCGTCCCTTTTCTTTTTTCTTCTTCGATGATTCCATATAACCGCGTCCCGAGCACCAACTCCCTCTTTACTTCGTCTTCTCTCTCTTTCTCGCTCCGTTCTAACGGAAACGGAAACGGAACGGACTTTGATTGGCACTACATCTTCTGCTCTGCCTTTCACAGCTTCTTCACACACTCTCTATCTGCATCTGGTTTCTCTTGAGAGTCCTTGTTCGAGTTTCTGCTGAGAAAGAGAAGGATCCCAACTCCCAGAAGCTTCATGGTTTTCACTTCCTATTCCCCTTCCTAGCTTTCTTCCACGTGTCCTTCTTTCTCTCTCTTGGTTTCTCTGAGTTTGGAGTTTTTGGAAGTCTAGAGAGAGGAGGAGAAAAGAAGTTTTTCAGATGGAGAAAAAGCAGGGGTTCTTCTCGGCGTTGAAAGAGGAAGTTGTGAGGGGACTGTCGCCGGGGAGGTCGAGAGCGAAGAGCCCAGCGAGGAGTGGCTCGCCCATGACGTCGCTCCTCAGGCGACGGAAGAACCATTCGGCGCAACCAGAGCAGTTGATTGCGAGATCCGGGAGCCTCAGGCCAGTTGGGGAGACTCTGACGCCCTTGATGGAAGGCCCCGATCCATGGCTGCGATTCCGGCGACGGGAAAAAGGAAGGTGGGTGGAGCCATTGGATGAAGGGACAGCTTTCGCGAGCTCCTTCTTCTTCTCGGCCGTGTCCTCGGCCTACCGGCGTTCCGATCTGAGGCTGCTGCTTGGGGTGTTGGGCGCGCCACTTGCCCCGGTGCACGTTAGCACTTCCGACCTTTGCCTCACCTCAGTATCAAAGACACTCCCATTGTGAGTCCACCCCTACCATATCACCTTTCTAAATGCCGTCTTACATCTCTTTTTTATTTCGTTGTTCTTTTTTGGAAAGCATTTTATTTCTTTGTTATTAACAGTTGGGTTCTCTTTATTTTTATGCCAGGTGTAAATGCTTTGATCTTTCATGGATTTTTGTTCATAGCCGAAAATAGGGACCTTGATTTATTTTTCTAGAATTAGCGTTCTTGTTTTATTTGATGACTTTTGGTTGTTTTTGATACTTTGAACTTCTGATGATTTTTGGTTTATGTACCTTTCAACAAAAGAAAAAAACAGAGGAGGATTTTGGTTGCTGATAGAAAATAAAAAAGGGTGTTTTTCTACAATTAATTTTCTATTATTTGATGGGTTTTCGTTAGTTCGATCGATTTTTGGCTATATAATTGAAACTAGGAAATGTTTTTTGTTTTTTGAGAAAACTAGTTTTCGCATTTTATTTTATGGGTGTGGCCGTGTTGGACTGTTGGCTGGTTTGATGCCTTGGGCTTCGACGAGTGCCTCTGTTTTTTTTCATTGTTTCTCGTGGGAATTAGTATTATTTTGCTTTCTGAGTTGGTTGCCTTAATCTGTGATAGCAAATATCTAATATTTTTTATTTTACAGGAATTTTTTTCTATTTTTGTTCATTTTTTACTGTGTCGGTCGGCGTCTTTGCTCTTTCTTACCTCTTGCGAGACTTCCTTTTTTAAAGAAGTTTTGGAATGGGTCCATTATTTTAAGGCATTTTAGGCAGCTTTGGTTTTTAATTTGATAGGGAAAGTAAAAATTTAACTTTCTAGAAAAAAGAAAGATTTTTTCCTCTTGTAGATGTTGGTAGAGTGTTATAAATGAAATCTTTGGATGAGCTCATTTTTATGTGAAGTTAATTTTTCTTTTTATTCGGATTTTGCAAATAAGGAGTTATAGCTGTTTGGTCTAATATTTTTGTTTTTCTTTTTCTAGTGGAACTGAAGAAATTTTTCATGGAGGTCATTGTACTCGTTTCTCTGCAAATATGCATATGTTTGGATGCTTGAGAAAGGAAAACTTTCTTAAAAATAATTATTTACATGTAAAATAAAAAATGAATTGAGCAATATTTTGTTTAAGAACAGTCATTATTACTTTCTTCTACATGAGCTAGGACCATTTTAAATTCTTCCATTTATTTTTCTAAAATATAACCATTTTCTGGTGTTCTGTAGGAGTTTTCTTTCAAAGGCAGGCTTAGAAAATGTGAAAAGCTTTTGTAGGATTTATGTTGGGAGTTAATTTTTTTCCCCTTTTTAGAGGCTAGTGGCGTGACTGAAAGCACTCTCTCGCTTCACAAATGAACACTGACTGTTTTTAAAGCATTAGAGTGGCTTTGTTGAGAGTAATTTTATGAAGAAGCTTATCTAGTACTGTTTGAGATTTCAATGCTGGTTGATTTGAAGTGGGTTCACTTTTTAAGTATTTATTGACTTCTTGATTGTTGACATTCAGTGGGAATGACTGTTTATGCAGGAAACATCATCTGCTCAGTACATATTGCAGCAATATACTGCGGCATCAGGAGGGCAAAAGTTGCAGAGCTCTATCCACAATGCATATGCCATGGGAAAATTGAAAATGGTAGCATCTGAGTTTGAGACTGCCACCAAGGTAATGAAGAACCGGAACACTTCTAAAGCTGCAGAATCGGGAGGGTTTGTCTTGTGGCAGATGACTCCAGACATGTGGTATGTGGAGCTTGCAGTTGGGGGTAGCAAGGTTCATGCTGGCTGCAATGGAAAGCTTGTCTGGAGGCACACTCCTTGGCTTGGTGCTCATGCTGCCAAAGGGCCCGTGAGACCACTACGTCGTGCCCTTCAGGTTAAGTTGATTCTGCTCCTTCCACCTTTAGAAACGATGCCATGAATATTTCTCTGATTCCATTTTGTGTGAATATTTTGGAAGAATGGATGGCTGCATAATTATTCTGTGTGATTCTCACTGGTTTTATTTTTCTCTTGGGTTCTTTTTCCATATAAATTGATGCTGCACAAATGCAGAGCCCAAATTCCCATTCTGTCAAAACATCAAAACTAATTGCAAGTTGTGTATATCTAATCGTTCTCTTAATGTAGCCAGCTTTGTTGTTTGCCATTTGCTTAATTTGGATGATGGGCCGTATTGACAGGGGCTTGATCCAAGAACCACTGCCAGCATGTTTGCCGATGCTAGATGCATTGGGGAGAAGAAGGTCAATGGAGAGGATTGCTTCATACTCAAGCTCTGTGCTGACCCACAGACATTGAAGGGCAGGAGTGAAGGCCCTGCTGAGATCATAAGGCATGTATTGTTTGGATACTTTAGTCAGCGGACGGGGCTTCTTGTCCACATGGAAGACTCCCACTTGACCCGCATCCAGGCAAATGGTGGGGATACAGTCTACTGGGAGACCACCATTAATTCCTTCCTGGATGATTACCGGCCTGTTGAAGGTCTAATGATAGCCCATTCAGGACGCTCAATCGTGACTCTTTTTAGGTTTGGTGAGACAGCAATGAGCCACACCAAGACGCGGATGGAAGAGGTGTGGACGATTGAGGAGGTGGCCTTTAATGTACCCGGTCTGTCAATGGACTGTTTCATCCCTCCTGCTGATATAAGGCGTGGATCAATCAGTGAAACTTGTGAACTCCCTCAAGGAGAAAAGGGGAAGACAATGGCTGTTGGAGTCCATCGGTCAAAAGTAGCTGCTCTAGAGAAACCACAAGATAATCTAGATAACATCATATGGAGGGTAGAAGTGTAATAGGCAGGTTCTAATATAATCTGTTTATACTGGAAATTTTAATCAACTGACAACATTAGAACTTGTAGCTAGAAGCAGCTGATTGTGGAGTTTCGGGTTGGTATGCATTACGGTCTGCTGATAAGTGCATAAATTGCTCACAGCCTGAGTGAATCTTTTATGCTCTAAGTGGAATATGGATTTGGTTTTCGGAGCTGGGAATAGAATGGATGGGGGTCTGTCTTTTTTCTCAGCCTACCTTCCATGCCAAATGGATCATGGCAACGTTTTGATTTCTCAGATACTACTAATCTTTGATTCTACTAATTCTCTTGTCTAAAGAGTATTCACAGCAGCGGCAAGAACCCGTCTGCTGGTGTGTTTGTCACACTCCAATGGAATTTTTTTTTCTTCTGTTTTTTTTTTTTAATTTTTTTTTCCTGTGTGCTGATTGATGTTAGCAGCTGTTTTGGGTGTCGGAAGAAAAGGGTTTTCTCTGGACTGGGAAATAGTAAAAACAAAAAGAGAGACAAAGCCCATACTTTTCTTACTGCTGTAACTAGATGTGATTGTCTGATCTGGTTTTCTGGTTATTATTTGTGCCAGTAATGCTGAAAGATGTAAAACAAACTTGTTCCTTGATATTGAATGTAACTAGATGTGATTGGCTGATCTGGGTTTCTGGTTATTACTTGTGCCAGTAATGCTGAAAGATGTAAAAAAACTTGTTACTTGAGATTGAATGCTTATATATATATTTTCCTATTTAGGTTCAGTGAATTGTACATTTCAATGATCACAACTCATCTGGAGCATTGTACATTTCAATTGTATCTTTTTGCATGGCGGCACCCAGGGGTGTTAAATGTAGAGATTTTTTTATTTTTTCGGCAGGAAGTTAGTATAGAGTTGTGTCTCTCTTTGCTGGTTTTGGTCCAAGCATTGAGCTGGGATATGGCAAAAGAGAGGAAATAACTGGGTTCCTCCCCGGCAGTAACTCTACACTTCTGATGAAGCCATAGCATGATAAATGATAAATGTTGGGCATGGGTTGGAAACATAAGTGTCAGAATGTTGCAATGTTTTAGAGTGAATGTGTCAAACTCCATCCGCTATTCGTATGTTGCTATGCACGCGCACAAAAAAAGGCCAAGTAAAATGCAAAAATCAAGGAATTATAGAGTGATGTAAAGACTTTCCTCACATAAAGTAAAATGCAAAATGTAATGTAGTGTGGAGGAAAATTTAACTGGTGGCATTGCATGTTTTAATTGGCAGAATATATTGATAAAAAAAGGGGAGGATAAAAATCCCTGTATGTTTGTATGAACAAGATTCAAATCCATGATGGGGATCCCTCCTAAATGGCCACTGTTTCAACGAAGGGCTGGTGAAATTCAAGAAACTAAAAGGTAAGAATTTGATGATATGTAATGTCATTTTTATACGTTGAGAATTCCTTGCATCCAAATTACATTTCATATTTTCCCAATTTAAATATACATCCAGTTTCTACAATAGTTTGATGTCCAATTCTTGATGATTTATAGGGTTGTGTTTTGATTGGATAAGAAAAACATTCAGGGTGAATTAGTAGTTGGAAGTGACTATTTGTTACTACTTAATTGCCAAGTGAATGCCGGCACTTGATAAAATGTTAGGACTGATTATCCATCTCAAAAGACTAGTCTTTCAGATATCTTTTTATACTTTTAATGTGGGGCTCGTTCTACACTTTTAATATGAACTCGTTCACTGCCATCTCCAACATGAAGATGATCCTGAAGTTACTGAAATGGAAATTTTACTCTCTCAAATGGGTCTTTACCCATTTTGCAATAAAAGTATATTTTCAACACGCAATAATTATCTGTAATTTATCGAGGTTTAAGAATTTGAACATGAAGGTTGGTTGGCCCATCACTAACATCTTAAAAAGCAAGCTCTGATAGCTTGACCGTGAATCACCGGCACTTTGTAAGCTGCACTTGTCTGACGTACCACCACATTGGTTGGCCCATCTGAACAGTGAAACCCAATATTAAGTGATGACCAACCAGCCAACCAACGACAACTCCAAATTTCTTTGAATTTGAGCTCTGCAACCATTTCATTATTTCAATGGTGGTGATGATGGCATTGGCCTGCACAGCTTTCACGATCCTTGATTCATTAACTATTTGATTTCATTCAGAAGCAAGTTGATATCTTGGATAAGTCACCTGAGCAGGACTGAAACCAGAGAGACTGAGTATCAGAAACTTGGCCTTTTTGACCGATGACTGAACCACCAGAGCTGTAAAAGAAGCAGCAGCAGAAGCCCCACTGCTCACACTAACTTCCGTATTATTTTTATTGGTACAAGACTGGGGATTTGCACAGCTTAGGGAAATGTATGTAGAAGCATCATTACAGCATGGCACGGCGTAAAAGAAGCACAAGACTGAAGAGTGTGACCCCATGTGGTTTCTATTTCTTTTGCTCTTCTTCTGGGTTGGAGAGAAGTATATGAGAATCTGATATTTTACCTGCTTTTGCAGGCATTGTCTCTTCAGCTCTCCTTCCTCTTGTGGAAGAGGAGTTGGGTTTTCATTTCTTTCTTTCTTTTTTCTCTTGGAAGCTTCCTGTTAATATCTCTTTTTCTTTCTCCACAGTTGTTTTTCCTTTCTTTTCTTACTAATGATGTATAGTTTATGTCACAATATGCTTCTATAGGATGTATATCTGACACCCAAATTGGCAATGCCAACCCCCAAGTGAGCTTGAATTTGCAACCCTCCAGTTGTGGCGCATGTATAGGGACAAATAATCTAATCAGATTCTTACAGTGAGATCTCATTATTTATTTATTTATTTGTTTCTACATTTTAGACAATGGAAATGATTGGTGGAGTCGAACTGAAAATTAGATTAAATGGATTGATCTAATTCAGTTTTGGTGGCCCTTTGAGGTCCATCAGAGTTGAATTTAATCCAATGATGATGATTGTAGTTTAGAATAGATAAAATTGGATGGAGATTTTACTAAGAGGGAGGTAGGAAAGGAACATATGTGGTCCCCAAAAAAGTCGTCAAGAAGATCTTATCTTAAGAGTTCCTGACTGGGTAGTTGGGATGAACTGCAGAGAAATTGAGAAAGAATTATAAATGTAGGATACTAATAGATAGTGGAGTGATTGACTATATGATTTATAATAGAGTCAAATAAAGAAGTACGACTCGAAAAACTGACTTCTGGTAGATGAGATTTTCTATTTGATGATGATTTTAAGAGGTAGTTTGTTTATTTTCCTAACAAAATCAATTATATAGAAAAGAATTACGTGTGGCTTTGATCCATGTTATCATCCAGTGGGTGTTGTGAAATCTGTCCTTACGGCGGAATGTAGAATCCTGAAAATAGATTACTCAAAAGAAGAGAAAATTGGAAAAAAAAGATAAAAATGCCTCTTTTTAATGCTCGTCAAAAAAGTAAAAAGGTGTTATTTTCTATGCTCTTAATTTTTCATTTGATGATATTGATGTTAATAGATTTTGGTAGATATATTTTTCCTAATTAAACTAGCCAATGAGGATTACCATTTAAATATTAAAAAAAAACTATAGTTGCATGTCAGCTGGGCTAGGTCAAAGATTCTCCCAGGCAAGTCCATTCGTTATGCATCGAACCCTTAGGTCTGAGTCTGCCTGTCAACTTGAAAATGAGGTGAGTTTAATAATATAATACTCCATCAGTTCCAATTTAGTTGTCTTATATGGATTTTGGGATTGTCCCAAAATAGTTGTCTCATTCATGTTGGAGTAGCATATAGTGTGTTGAAAATGGATGAAATCACATGGAGTGTTAGCTTTATATAGAGAGTTTCTTAAGAAATATAAATATTTCAAATAAGACAACTAAAATAGGATGGAGGAAGATCGATAATTTAATGTTCGAGTAAATCTAGGCCCAGTGACTTCTGACATATACCTCTTTTCCTATTGTGCCTCACCAGAATTGCTGGGCTTGATCTGGGCCCATTCACTTCAGGATGGATAGAATTCTTTTCCCAACAAATGGATTCCTTATTCGCAGGATTATTAGTGTCCTCATCCCCAAGAAATGTAACAACGTAAGGATTCTTGGTTTTCATTTCTAAACATGTGGGCCTAAAGTTTCAAGTAAAGTCCAAAGGTTAGATATGATGGACCACTCTTTGGATCCATTATACCCAAAACCATTAGACAATTCACAATAGAGAGAGAGATTAATGACATCTAATTTCATCTTGGATACCAATGGACCATTGCTACTCTCCTTTCGACATCTCTTTATTTTGTGAGTTCGAACCCCCATAATCTAATCTTGGTATGTCCTAGGGATAGTGGACTCACCTGTAATAGTTTTACGTTGGGTATCCCACGGTTTTCCACACGTAAATTTTTTTAAAAAAAAAAATCCAAATCTCAAAATTTCCCAACATTGATCTCATTATTGGAGGATAATGTACCAAATGATTAAATAGAAATGATTTTAGTCTAATCAGCAATATAATAATAATAGTTCAACCCAGTAATTCAGTATTTTATCTATCATGATCAATGATGAATAGTTGATAGTAAATGTAAAATGTTGATTCCAATTTGCTCAATTCTGATATGAACCATTAAATCAAGGGTTTGCAATTTGTACAGCTGAAGTTGTCCTAACCATTTAAGAAGGTGCCAAAATTGACAAATACATGTAAGTGGACCAAAGTAGCCCATGCAACATGGTCACATAGGTCTGACAAATAAATAACTTTATAGTCATTGTACAGAAAGATGGAAATTAATTACATTTAACTTTCATAAATATTAATATAAGAATTCAACATGACTCGGGCGAGTGAATCACGACTCAACTTGATAAATTTTGGACTCAACATATCTAAAATTTTCATTTTTTTTTTTAAAAACTCGGTTGAGTTTCTTAACTAAATGGTATTTTGAGTTGAAACTGAATTTCGAATATTCGAACACTTATTATAGTACAATATTGTTGAAAAGTTCATTTTTATTCAATTTTTGTTTCTAGCGTTTCACTTTTACTTTTTTTTAGATTCTGATGATTCCTTAGTTTAAAATTTTGACTGAAATTTTAGTTGATAAATCCAAAGCATCAGTATTGTTTTTTTTTTTTTTAAGTACTTGAATTCAAAATGGACTAAGATGGTTAATATTTTTTGTTTTTTTTTTAAAATACAATGTCAAAGACCAAAATTTCAGTTTTGAGCGACATTTAAAACTCAAAATGGTTCTAAAATAGAAATTTGAAGGAGGTGGGATGTGCAGAGGACACTTAAATGTGTAACACTTTGGATGAGACATGTATTGTGCTAAAGCATCTGACATAAACTACCAAAATTAGTGTGTTAAACCTTTAATTTTATTTTCTTAGATGGGTCTAATGATACCACTGATGGAGTTGTGCCACCTTACCCATTATTGTCATACAAAAAATAGAGCTGCAACCAAATTTGATTCCAATTGGGTCTTGGTTTGATTTCGGTATCATGTAACCATTTCAACACCATCCTTAATGGGTCAAAAGTTGTATGAATTAGAAGAAGATTAAGGCTTAGACCAGGAACTGAGGACCCTTTTAAAAATAATTAATAAATATTTTTACTTATAATGTTCAATCTAACAACAAAAATTCGTCAAATAAACATAAAAAAAAAAAGTTATTGAAGTTTAAAGAACATTTTATATATTTGACCCATGTCAAAATATTGACGGAAACATATCATTGTTGAAACCACATAAATGAACGGTCTGGATCATCACCCTGTGAGCAAGGTCGTCTCCTGAATCTTTCAAGATATATTTGTCTGGTAAATAATCCTTGTTTGCCATCATTTAATGAGTTTGATGTGGATTGGACTGAGAGGGTCCATTTTCATTTTTAATATTTGTTAGTGATAGATTGATGGAAGGGGGCCCATTATAATTCTCATCTGTTGGACAATATTATTTTTCTGTTGAGACCAGGACCATGTCTTAAATGTAATGCAAGATGTAAATTCAATTTTAGATCCATTGGATTCATTGGTCCTATCAATAATTTAATTTTCCATATTTTCACACTCTTTACTTTATAAAAATTGTTGGGTTTGAGCTTTCAGTCTAAGACAAGTTTGATAGGTAGAGATATCCAGCCTCATATAAGTCCTTATATTTTCCTCTCTTTCACCGGTGTGAGACTCATTCGTACTTCAACAATCACCCCTCATACGAAGCTCTTCGGCGGATAGAATGTCCCCAACTATCCTGTTCGGTTAGGGGATCCATAATTCCACATTTGGTGGCTCAGAGAATCTGTCTGTGATACCACTTGTTTGACTTGGACTTCCAGTCCAAAAGACTAGTCTGATAGGTGGAGATATACAGCCCCTTATAAGTCGTTATATTTCCTTCCCTCTCACTAATGTGAAACTCGTTTTTCATCCAACAATTTTTTTATCTAGAAGTCAAAATTTCAATAGCTTTTAGGTGGTTTTTATAAAAAATATATTTTTTAATCCAATTAGAAATGCCAACTCAGATAAATGAAATAAATGGCATAGACAATCATGAAAACTAGTTAATCAGGCTAAAGTCTGTCCCAAACAAGGGCATGCCCCTATTAATCAGAAGCGGACAGAGGGACCTTCATGCTCAAACTCAGGGCCAGACATGCAAAGCCCATTGGACTTTTAGATGATTCCGAGTTTGAAATAGAATAAGGGCACTCATGTGAAGGAGGTATAGAACAAAAAAAAGCCCAACATTCAGCTTCAGGCCCAGCAGAATGAAATCATCTTCCTGTATCCTCCCATAAGAACAAAGCCCATTGAATCCAATGCATGCAACATGTTTCTTCGTAGCTTTAAACCGGCCGATAACTTTAGTGAACAGCTTCAAGTAGAATAATGTAGTTGCACTTAGCCAGGGCCAGGAGATAGAATTTGGTTGCTACTTGGGTCAGGCCTAGCACTCATCTAACACACCCAACTTGAGTCAGGTGACCTCAGGTTTGGTTAACTGAGTGAAATTGTAATGACCCGACCCGAATACAAGGCTTAGGCTTGACTCAGTGGGAAATTGTCCGCTTTTGGCCTCGCACACAAGTGAGTCCGCATGGTTTTACTTTTTGGCCCAGGCCCACATGGCCCGGCCCAAAACGCGTCTGTGAGTTATGGTGGGCTGGCCTCAAATAAAACCACCATCTTCCCCACATTGGTTCCCAAGTGCTGCTTTAGGCAAGGGTTTCACAGAGATGGAGAACGGGTTGGATCAAGTTCAGGTTAGCCTTCAAATATAGAGCCACGCTTTAAAAATGATTCAACCAATCCAAGTTGCAAGCTAATTAGAATTGAGAGTTTTGCTTCAACATGATCAATGAAGTCCATAATGGACTTTTCAAAATTCTAATGTTAAACTTTTCAGTTATTTTTTCACATAAATTTGACAAAATCCTATGTTAAAAAATCCAAAGGTAGAATGACTCAAAATCCTATCCAGCAACTCAGCGGAGTTTCGCCCAGACTCTTATGAGCTTTTCAACTCAAAGTCCAGTGGAATCATTCCAACTCGACTGGGTCGACCCTCCTTTTGGACTTGAAACATGCCCAATTCTGATTAGTTTTTGAAAATGACGGCCAATGCTTATAGCAAGACAGTGAATGGGCATGAATCTGGTTCAAGTTTTGAAAAATAAAGAGATTGCATCAATGTGGACCTGGACCCAATTCAGGCCTCTTGACAACCTAACTTGTATGCCACGTTCAGCGTTAGATGTGGGCTTGGTTCAACAGGTGGTTCAGTTCACCCTCTTGATAGCTTACTTTGTATGGCACAATGACATTGGACGTGGGCTTGGTTGAACCAGTGGATCAGTTCAAGTCCTATATCTGATTAAACCTTCAAACTCTTCAAGCCGAAATGTCCAACATAAATATGCCTTGGCAATTTTTTTTAAAAAATTATGATTAAACTATTCTCAAATTGATCTCTGGAACAGAGCATTCTGGTTTTAAGCCTGGCTTCAATCTTAAGTCCAGGCCCTAAAGGTTACAGCAGTATTGCTCCAATTGTTGTTTCAGACTGGAGGGGCGTAGGCAGGACGGAGAATAGACTAGATTGTCCTGAGCCCATTGTCTGACAGAGACCGATTCAAAATTCAGACAATGGGCTCCATACATGCTGGACCCATTCCCAAACAATGTCTCTGCCTCTTAAGGTAGACCCAAGTAATTTAAACTCTTGAATATTAGGCCCATGTCGACGGCCTCATCCCCTCTACTTGCAAAGATTGACAGACAAGTTCAGGTTAAATTTAGATAATGCATATTTAATTAATTTATTTTTAAATTGAGCCCCTCCAATCCGAAATAAATGTGTCAGATTGGGTAGAGAGATCTTAGACCTGAACCCAACTTGACCTGAACTGAAAGATACCATTTGAAAATTTTATATGTTTTTACTCATCGGTTTTAGCCCATTTTTTTTACACTAGTAAAAATAATTTTTCTATTATGCTTATCTTTCATTTTTACTAAAAATAATTTTTCTATCTCATTTTTCAAATTTTATACTCCTTCTGTCCCAAAATACTTGTCCTATTTCGATTTTTTTATTTTTTTAAGGATCATTTTTATGCAGAATAAGTCAAAAGCCTATTAATAGATTCTGAGTCAAAACAAATCTGATAAAAAAAAAGGACTGGACAACGTCTCATTGTGTCGGTTACTATTTAATAATTTTTTCCTAACTATGAAGCAATACATGATTGAGACGATGCGAGTCGAAGGAGGACATAATTACAGAATATCATATGTGAGCAAGTCATAGCTTATAAAAGTAGGATGTCTTCTCATCACATTAGAAAGTGATTTGTAACTCATCAAAAATGTTAACACTTTTAATTTAATATGAAAATAAGAAATAGGACTAATTTGGGACAATTTCGAAATGCATATAGAACAAGTATTTTGAGACAGAGTAAGATTTTTTAGAAAAATGTAGATTGAGTCAAATCACACAAAAAAATTGTTATTATTATAGCCAATTTGACTCGAACATGTACCTAGGGATGTAAATATCGGCAGATACATATCGTATCGGCCAATGTATATCGGTTTTTTAAAAATTTTATATATCATCCGATATGATACGTATCAGCCGATATTTATAATATCGACAATATATATTACAGATATCGACACAAATATAGCCAATATCAACCAATATTTGTGAATTTTATTAAAAAAAAAAAGAGAAAAATATATCAGTCGATATCGAGATATTTATACCACTGCTGTTGCATCTAACTAACCCATGGTCACTACAGGTCTTTAGCATAGTTGTGAATTTGTTTTTCGTCCACATCGTAGCCAATTTCTTGTTTGAAGTCAAGAGTTGGTAATTAGACCTACAATTAAAATTATTAAAATGAGCTGCTAATTGGCCACTCACTACAGGATGTACTTCTAACTAGTTGCATTCTTTGTCGGAAAGTGAGAAGTTATGAGTTCAAATCTATTTTTTTTTTTTTTTCTTTTTTTAAGTGATCATAAAAGAAAAAGAAATTCATTAATAGTGAAGGGAAGATTTTTCCTTTTTTTAAGTGATCATAAAAGAAATTCAATAATAGTGAAGGGAAGATACAATGATCCAGGAGAGGGTATGGAAGGGATAGATCCAAAGAAGAGAAAAATTACAAAAAGAATGATGAAATAAAAGAAAAATATAAACAAGCATATAAAGTCAAAAGAAAGAAACTCCAACCGAAAAGTTAGCAACTCTCAATTTTACAAAATAGTCCGCCACACCGTTAGTTGATTTTTCACACAGTAGTAAAAAAATACTCTGATTCCTTTAACTAATTCTCTCACTTCCCTAAACACATTTGCCAATCTCCAAAATAAACGCCTTAAACCCAAAGTCCAACCTTAATGTATCTTAGAGATAGTGGACTCACCCATTTATATTTTACGCTAGATATTCTCACATGTAAATTTAAAAAAATAAAAAAAATAAAAAATAGACACTCCTATTAATCTCAATGAAATGATGTAATATTCATTGGATGAGTAGAATTAATCAAATGTTTTTCATATCACAAATTGCAGTGACTTACCCATTACCACTTGTGATGATTCTTCAAAGATTTACAAGGGTAAAAAGGCCAACCTAATAAGCATTGCGAGACCTTGAGAAGTGTCACGCATGACATGTCACAAATTCAACAGGCCCAAGTCTACTGAGATAAAAGAATAATTTAGATCATTTACGAGATATCTTTTTTTAATGATTGGTTAGAATATAAAGAAATATAGAAGTTACAAGCTTCTCCGTAAGTAAATAAAAAATAAAAAATCTTAAAAAAGATGAGGCTCTAGTGATTGAGATGGAGAAATATTCGATCCCAACTCAACACCATATTTCATAGACTTTATTTTCAAATGTACAACAGTATCTATTGTAACTTTATTTGAATAATAATTAATAACAAAGAAATCTGACAAATATTTATGTGTATTTTAACCCGTTAAACAACAGGAGTGGCTCACGGATGTGATCATGTCCTCTTGAGGCCAGGTGGCATATTCGCCACAGTTGATCCAACAAACTTTCCCGACATAATTAATGTCAAGTGGCCTACTATTTTAGCAACAGGCTGTACACCACGTCTCAGCTTTCCATTTAAATTTCATAATCAAAAATCAATAATTCCCTACTTTTTTAGTTATGTAATAGCTGTCAATTTCGTCTCTCCCTAATTAGAAAACCAAGATATTATATTTGAATTCAATGGATAACGAAGCCCAATTTGGGCTACTATTACTTCTTCCCAATTTTCCACACATTGATGTTTCAACTTTCAACTAGTTTTGTGACAATTACCATCAAATAGTTATCGGGTATTCGGGTCACAGAAGCTAAGAATCATATATCAATTTCTCTTATCACACACATATATATGGTAGAGAGGAAAAGAGGGTACGAGATTTAAAGCATGAAATTTTAAAAGAAAGAAGACCAATGGGTCCCCATCAACAATCAAACAAATGGGTCCACTACAAATCTCTCTCCTCAAAGAATCCAAGTAAAATGTGTGGGATACAGGCACCACTACAGCGTAGTAAAAATGTAGAAAACGCACATGACAATGTAGTCTTAGTCATAAAGATAAAGTGGATCGACCCAAGGAAATTAGAGTAAGTGAATCAGAGCCAATCCTGAGATCAGCACTCCAACGATGGTCCGCATGCACACTAACTTCTCTGCTCCACTCTGCACAACCGACAATGTCAAAAAATAATCCATTAAAACATAGCCTCATACATCGAACGGCTGAAATTGAATCAATGGCCATGACATAAATCTAGAGTACAACAAATTTGTTCTTCATTTAGTGTTTGTCACATTATGGATGGGTCCCGGGATCGGGGCGGACCACCTAATTTTATAGTCCGGATGAACATAAATGTTTACCCGACAGGAAGCCGCATTCCAGGGTGTCAGAGTAGGCGTGTACAATTCATCAAATCCAACGGCTGGGATTGTGTTTACAGATCGGGCCCATGAAAAGAATTAATTCGGAACTCAGTAAAATTTATCAAAATGGATGAGGAGCCATATTTTGAGTTCCGGCCGGTGATGGCAGCAGACAACTGCCGGTCACGGTGGCTGATAAGCCCCATCTATTGTTTTTTTCAGACATGCAAGACAAAGGTCCATTCATTGCATGTCAATGACAATAACACGCTCGACAAATAAACAATGTCGGTGATTGTGATCGTCACGCCGTACCATTGCAGGCGAAAATCAACCCCCCCATGCGATTCATCTCTAAGCCACGTGTATGGTGATCAAATCTCATATATCAACGGCTAAAAAGCCAGATTGAAAAGGTGAACAATTAACGGGTTAGATCTATTCTACCACTCACAACCATGCAATGAAACGGCCGTAGTTTTGCTCGGTTTTCACCCGACGAACTGCACTAAAAAAGAATGCAAGCAAGAGCATGTACCTCATCCTCGGCGACAGAAGGACCGGGTGCGTTAATGTCCTGAGAAGGTCCGGGCGCTTCTGTAGGAGGAGCGGGTGGGCTCGCTGCGGTGGGTGACGGAGCGGGGGCCGGAGAGTGCTTCTTCGTCTTCTTCTTGCCCTTGCTAGGAGCAGGCGCCTCCACGGGAGGAGATGAAGCGGGAGCGGGAGGGGGAGTGACAGGTGCCACAGTGGGGGTGGAAACGGGAGATGGAGTGGCAGGCGGAGGCGAGCTGACAGGAACGGGAGCGGGTGGAGAAGCTACGGGAACGGATGCGGGCGGTGGTGATGCGTGCTTTGCAGGAGGGGGCGAAGTAGGCGTTGCGACAGGGGCGGCAGGTACTGTTGTTGAGGGTGGAGTGGCCGTAGGTGAGGCGGCCGGTGGGGTGGAAGTGGCAGTGGGCGGAGGGGATGTAGTTGGGGAGGTAGAGACGGGGGCTGGAGTTTTAGTGGTAGAAGGGGCTGTAGCCGGAGCCTTAGGGGTGGCGGTAGGAGCAGGGGTAGTAGGGGAAGTCTTAGGAGCAGGGGTAGTAGGGGAAGTCTTAGGGGCAGGGGGTAGTAGGGGAAGTCTTAGGGGCCGGGGTAGTGGGGGTTGCTGGGGTGGCCGTGGGTGAGGTTGCGGGGGCTTGGCCGCCCACACCAGCGGCTGCAATGCAGAGAAGTGCGACGATGAATACGCCGCAACGATCCATGGTGGAAGAGTTTCCAATCGTGTGCACTGCTTGGGTAAAAAACTCGTGTACAGACAATGCGAATGCGGAAAATAAGAAATGGGAGAGGAGAGAGTTGAGAGGAGTGGGGAAGGGAGAGGGAATAAATAGGGATTGCGAACGGGTGCGAAGGGCGCACGGTAAACAGATTTTAACGTTTAGAAATTCTCTCTCCGTAACGAGACGAGACGACTGGATGCGCCTCCTCGTGGGCCCATATTTTTTTCTTTTAATTAAATTAGAATTATGGAAAATTACAGAGTGATTTCCTTCTTTTACGTTAGCATTTTTGAGAGAAATATCAATAGAACTGTTCATCACTTAATTGATACTAACTACGAAGTAAATAAAATGATCGGGTTTGAATCCCATATGTCCTAAGAGTATAGGACTCACCGTTAAAGGTTTTACTAAGATTGTAAATTTAAAAAAGGTAAATAAAATGATGAAATTATTATAAAAGACACTTGCAGCCTTATGAAATTTAAACAAAACCCTTTTGGTAAATATGAAAATATTAGATTCTATTTTTAATATTTAATTTATAATTTATGTCAATAGCCTATTTTTAAGTGTTGCTTGTTATTTTTTATTGATGAAAAATAAAAGTGTAAAAATGAGATCTTTTAATTTAAAAAAAAATGAAAATGACAAAGACATCTTTATGTTCTATAATAAAAGATATTAATTTTTTTATATACTATTATTTAAAGAGTAGAAAGATACACCAATGTCTTTTGATAATATTAAATAAATCAGTATTTTCATTAATTCTCATCAAAGAATAAGAACCTTATGGTGAGAACACAAAATATAGTTTTTTTTTACTTTCTGTTAAAGAATCTATTTTTCATGAATAAAGATATAAAGTTTTATACAAAAAGTAGATTTTCATTACTTATAAAATAATATTTATTTATTCTTAATATAAATAAATATTTTAAAGCAACATCAAATCTTTATAATTTGGCACGACTTAAAACTCAACATAATTTTTTCACAATATTACATTTATCCAGTTTTCCCGTTAAAAATTGACGGCAACCAGTTCACCGATCCATGGTAGAGGATAAACATGTCAGGGATCAAAATATCGACAAATAAGTTTCTTTCTCTTTCGATATTTGTATTTCTCTTTCCTCCGATATTCAAAATCGTAAAACTCGTAAAAACTATAAAAAAATCGTAAAAACCTGTGAAAAAATCGTATCGGTTTTTGTTTTTGTTTTTAAAAAAAAAAACAAATAAATTTTAAATATTATGCATATCTGTTGATATGGTGACCGATATTCTAAACCGAATATCGGTCATATCGGCAGATATAACCTTTTTGACTGGCCGATATGATATCGTTTGACTCTGAAAAATCGATACATATCAGCTGATTCAATATATATAGGCCGATATTCGTTCCCTGTACCCGAATATCCGAGAATGGTCCATTCGCCTTAGTCCTTGGAAGAAGCACACGTGTGGCTCTGCTGCGGTAGGAGTCGGTGCGTTGATTGAGTGACGTTGGAAGTTTTAAGGAGTACTATTTATGAATAATATTTGAGTTAAATTATATTTTAAATTAATATATAATTTATAAAAATCCCTTATCTTTTGCTTTTATTACAAAAAAATATTTGTATGGTTATATCAATCGCAAAATTTTCCTGATCTCACCTGCATCTAAAACCCCTCAAAGGACGCTCCAAACTCCTCAGGATCATTTTATATATGTTGAATGCCTTAATATTTAAAGAGGTATAACAAAATATTTTTATAAAATAATTTATTGTGATTATGCAACTTCAACAATTGCATTAAATTTTATTTAATTTCATTAAATTTGAATTTTTAAATATTATAAACTAACATTTTTACCATCTATCTTACAAAAATTTTAAATAAAATACTCACCCAACTTCTTAATTCACAGTGTCTTTTTTACATGTCTCACTCAAAGTTGAAGTATGAAAAGACTTTAGTCTATTATAGCTCGAATTTCTTTAAAATTGCTCAATATTTCTCCTTTAGCATTTCTTTTTACAGTTTCTTATAGTAATTTAAATACACGAGATCACTGATCATTACAACAAATCATCTGAAATTCTGAAGTAATTCACTAATTCTTTTATGATTTATATTAAATTGGGAGAATGAATTGATGTGACAGATGTAAGAAAGTGTAGTAAATTTTAATTTTTTAAAAAATCATTTAAATATAAATTTGAAGGGCAAAAAATGACAATAATCTTTTCAAGTATTGAACTTAATCCAACACACCAACCGTGTGAATTGAGATTCTTTAGCGGTGGTCTAATTTATGAATTGTATGGTCTAATGGCAAGTGAAATAGTCCTTCAATTTAGCCTTCAATTTAGGTAGGAAAATTGGAAAGTCAAAACTATTTTCCATATTACATACAGCCTAAAAAGGCTGCCTGGCCCATCATAGATGGATCCATAGATTTGTGCACATTAAATATAGTTATTTTTTTTTTAAAGAGAATAATTAAATTTCATTAATATAAAAAATAAAAGTATTTACAATGTTGATTATTATGTGATCCTTAATTCATTAAATAGCAACTCTGTGCAACCCTTTCTTTGGGACTCACCTTATTGCATGTCAGTCATGAAAAAGGAAAGACACCTCAATTTCAACTCTAACAAATCAAAATCTCATTTTAGTTTATAAATATTTATTAGGATAGATAAGATAATGACAGATGACAAATGATGATTTATAAATTTGATGAAATAATGTTAAAATGAATGTAATTAGTAATTTAGTAAATTCTAAATTGTTAGAATAAAATGAGAATAATTTTTATATAAAATCAAATCAAATTCCCAAAAAAATTAAAAGTTCGCAGACACGTATTTAAATTAGAGTTAATATTTAGAGTTTGAGACGGATTTAATAAAATATACTACTTTTTTTCATAAAAAGAATCATTATTAATATAGTGGTATGTGTGGTATTATTTTTTGTACTTATAAATGGATTTCATGGTTTTGGTGGAATTTTTTATTAATCATAGAATATATAAAAAATATTTTATTAATCAAGACGTATTTTTTTAATTGGAAATTTAATAATTAAAAGTAATATATGCAAAACAAAATTTTAAGTGTTTGAATCACATACCTTAATAATTTAATGAAGTTAGATTTTTAATATGCAACAAGACAATGGTCAAATATCAGCTAGGAATCATATCGGTTGTTAAGTATAATATCTGTCTATATTATATGATTTCGACCATATTCTTAAAAAAAAAAAAGATTTATCTATTCTTTCAGTAGAATTTAACATGTAATATTAAAAATATTTTATAAATATAAAATATACAAATATTTCAATTTTCTATAAATTCAAAATATAATTCAAGCCAATGTAGTTCGGTTGATTATCTCTCGCTTCAAGAAGTGAGATGTGATGGATATAAACTCTGGTCGATAAATCTGACATGCCCTTTAATCACCTATGCTGAATTTCTTATAAGTTCTACAGTTTCCAACGTGTAAATTAAAAATAAAAAATATAAACGTAAATAAAGCTGTATGTAGATCTAAGATGTCCGTCAAACTAATTTATTTCGAATCATACTTTTGGATTCTTCTACAATTACAAAATATAAATAAACAATTTAGCATGAATAAATTATACCTTTAGAATCGATATTGTTCCTGAAATCACTGTAAATCTCAATCTCCAATCAGCCAAATTTTCATGGCCACCGCAAAAGGGTACGGCCCAGCTGTTGTTGTGATAGGGATACGTGCCAGCTGTTGTTGTGGTAGGCATACGTGCCAGCTGTTGATATGGTAGGCATACGTGCCTTGTAATATATGCTCTGTGAACCAATAAATTGAATGAAATGAATGAATATATGATAAATAAAAAGGAAAGCAGAAAGTGGGGTGGCCCACTTCCTCTCTGCTTCTCTCTGTGGCTGTCTTATTATATCATTGCGACAGAGAGAGAGAAGAGAAGACAACGAAGAAAAGGAGAAGAGAAGTGAATGGAGACAGCTCAGCAGATGGTGGGTGGGTGAGGACTGAGGAGAAACGGTAGGGAGAAAATAGGAGAGAAGAAGGAAAGAAAGAAGAAAACAGAGGAGGAGACGCGGTTAGTGGTTAACGGTCGCATTTCCACATGGGTTGTATGAATTAAATGGGCCAACCTATTCATCCTCCGCTGTCTACATCTCTTAACGTTACACTTTTAGTTTAAAATGTCTTATCATCTTTGTCACCAGAGGATTCATAGTCTCAACTCTCAAGTCTCAACATTTTAGTTTTAGTGTAAAATGTTGTAGCTTTAGGTTAATTCATTGATATTCTTAAAATAAATAAAATTTATCTACTTATTCTACCATTGAATTTTACTGCCATTTACAAAATCCTACAACAAAAATACAAGGGATTTTTTATGAAAGGACCTCAAAGAGTCAAAATAGAGAATTTGAGTCTGCCTTTAAAAAAATATTGGATGTTGATTTATCTTTCAAAAAATAATAATATTGAGTCAAGATGCCTCTCATGTCTAATCAAATATTTTTTGGATCAAATTGTCTCTATTTCACATAAGACACTATAAATTACAATTGTAGCTTCTTCTTTTTTCCGAAGAACAACTCCGTCAAAGGTATTCCTGAAGTATTGACCAATAAAACTAATCTTCTGAGATCAGTACTGTCATTTTTAAAGTTACAGTTGTCATCTGTGTTGTCTTTACAAAATAGGGACAATTTGATTCAAAAAATATCTGAACAAATGAGACGGTCTGACCCAATAAAATTTTGTCCCAATTTACAAAATATTTCGTACAAAAATTCTAAAATACAATACCTATTAAAGCAACGTACACTAAATAGAATTAGTGATGGAGACAGTTGGAACTGGGAAAACAAAGGAAAAAAAAAGCTTGCCATGTCCAAAATTTTGAGTTTAATACTCAAATCTACTCCTCATGTGTGGGTCCCACTGAATCCAATAAAACAATGGTACTAAATAAAGTGTCCTTATAAATTATTGGGACCCACTATTTACCTTCAGCCTTAAGGTATTTTGTTTATTCTTGTCACTTAAAACTTTCATGTACAAGACTTTTGTAAAAGAGTAAAACTGATGTATCACATTCCACAGAAAGGAAAAGGCTAATCAAAGTGGAAAAGAGTACAATTAGACACTGTTAGAGTGTGATCAAGTTAAGTTAGTTTAACTTGGGTAATGATTTTTCTACGAGAGTTTTGGTATAATTTAACACGAATTTTACTATATTGTTCATTTTGTCCTTCGAACCGGCTCACCGAATCACTCTCTTCCACTACGATATAAATCAGCTCATTAAAATTTATTTAAATGAGACTGTTTTTTTCATATAAAATAGCAAATCAGATAACTGAATTTTTTTAAAATGTTTTCGTACGGCAGTAGAAAGATAAAATGGACAATACTCTAAATCCCGTGTCTTATGACACAAAATACCCATGGGAGGATTGCTACCCTTAGTTGAGTCTGCATTTGAGAATCTTAAAGATTTTAATCTGAAATTTATTTTTTATTCAAAATATTGGACTTAAATTTAAATTTTAAGTTAAATCAAACCCAATTAAAAAAACCCGACTTTAGCTGAAAGTTTAATATTTTATACGAATATAACATTTATATAATATATAAATTCCATTTTCTTTTAAATAATACAAACCAACCTATTTTAAATCTATAAAGTCTGAACCTAAATAAATCTCCATATGCATTTTTTAGTTTGAAATTTAACTTGTTCTTTAAAAAAAAATTAACTTGTTCCATCATTTAATTTGTGGTGATTTTCCATTCATAATCATATCATCAATAATTTAAAGATATGATTGTCGAAGTCATTCAAAAGTGTGGAGTTTTAATGATCATTCAAAGATTACATCTATAGTTCTATTTAAGCTCAGTTGTATTATTCAAAATCACTAGATATTAATCATAAAATCCTCTTTCTTATTTGTAGTTAATTTTATACAATTTTTTTATTTTTAAATAATAATGTGATAAAATTGAACCAAATCTTAGTCTTCAATAAAAAATGATATAGTTGAACTAAACTTTTCCAACTCAGAATTCTACTTTAGAATCCATTTTTTTATTTTTTAGACTAATTTTTTTTTCAATTTGAAAATAAATCAAAACTATTCAATGAGCAAACAATCAAAATTCATTTAACAGTCACATAAACTGTCTATTTATATATATGAAATAGAAGGATAAGAAATAATATTATCACTTACAACCATTTCTAGAAGCAAAAAAAATTGATAAAAATCTCACTCAACAATTGTGTATGACTGTCATTATTTTTAGTTAATTAGTAACAATTCACTTTTAATGGATTTATCGTGAATAGTTAATATATCCATTTAATTATCTTAGAAAAATATTAGGCATTTAGGTTACAATCGACTATTATTAAACAATATAGATATAAATGGATTGTGTGGTCATTCCAACTTGATCTAATTTATTATACTTATTTAATATTTTACTAATCTAGACAGGTTAAATAGATTAACTTGACAATCTATGAAAATTGCATTAAAATATACCCATTCACTCAATCCATATGTCTAATCATAAATAGGCAAAAAAATCTATATTTTGCTTGGCCTATCTAATCATAATTCATAAACAAGTTTACCTACTTGATATAATTTCTTGATACGTGATCTATTTTTTGATTGTCGATTAAGCATATTAAGTATGCTCACTTCAACTAATTAACTTATTAGATAGTTTGGTTAGTCTATACTTGTTATTGGCTGTTGTACACATGGCCCGTACGGCTTTTAATTGGCGAGTCAATCCACTGATGTTCCCAAAAAATCTCATGTTAGAAGGATGAACACTACCAATTATATATCAGAGAATTTCCAACGCAACTAGTAATGTGGGATTTTTTCTCCTTCACACTATAGACCCCCTCTGGAGTCTGGAGTATGGTAATAATTAACTTAAAAATAATATCTTGATTTTTAAAAGCTTTGTTCATATGTTAAGGTAACCATAAAATCATAACTTGATTATGATTTCTTTGGTATGTTATTTAGTCAATTTATTTATTGTGAATGAGCAGAATCATTATGATCACCTGAATCATGAGCTTAAGTTTATTAGATCATTGTCAATGGTCCACAAATCAAAAGATTACAAATTATAATCTCAACAATCAACATCTCATGATTCTTGACTGTAGAGTCATTAAATTATTTGGCACTGGTTATTCCCAGAAATGATTTTTAGGTGGGTTGGCAAATTCAATGGATACTTAATTTGACTATCTAATCTTTAAACTATATTTGTCACCCAACTCTAATTTATTTATATTTATAATATTTTAAGCAATAGTTCAATAAATAATAGTTGATATAACATTTATGGCTATTACAATCATTTTTTTTTGTTTAAAGAAAATTAGTTTATTTTGCCATTTTTACATCGAATCTTGTATCAAGTATGATTTTATGAAGCTTCAGAAGCAAGTTTTTTATATTTGAAAGGATTTTCCATTTAAACCTCATTTATCTTTAGATTTGTTCGTTCTAATTTATTTTTACCTTTTCTTTTTCAAATTGGTGCTCCAAGACATTTTGAGTTTTTTTTTTTTTTTGGAAAAATTTAATGAATTAGTATTAAATATTTACAAAATTGAATGAAGATGTCTCAATAAAAAAAACCCTCAATAGTACCATATAGTGTTCTTACAAAGAAAATGTAAATGGGCAAACATCGATTTTGTAATAAAAATAAACAGATGGTTGAATAGTTAATTGTGAAGATTAACAACATGTTCAAAATATATCCTATTGAGTTATATTAATTTTATTTTTAAAATCTAAACTAAAATTAATTTGATTGACATTTTTACTTATGATATTCAGTTCAATAGTAACAATACATTAAATAACATTATGAGCCGTTTGGATTATTAAATATGAGCCCACATGGGCCGTACACCCCAAAAGTTTTATTGTAGATTCGCTCTGGGCTTCATTGTCTTCTTACTTAAAAGCTTTTCATGATCCAAAATTTCCATCACATCAATGGACTTTAGTTTTACCGGGACTTCTAGCTAAGCCCAGCTATGAGAATCTTGCCTGCTTCTAGAATTTACAGATGGGAATTTAGCTTGTTTGTTTGAAAGTATAAAGACTTTGAACAAAAAAAAAAATTGGGCTTGAACATGAGCCGTCAACCCAATTCACAATCGAGCTCAGAGCTGGGTCAATAATTTAAGCCAGATTAAAAATTAGGCTGAGCTTGGCTTACATATGATCAGGCCCAAAAGTCTGACTTATTTTTCTACATTCTTCTCCTTCAAATATAATCAATGTTAGCAATATTGGGATGGTAATGGGAAAGACAGAGCAAAAAGGTAAATAGAGAAAAGGAATGCAAATCTGAAGGCCCATTTGGTCCCTGCTGATTATTATGTAAGCATACATGCTTAATTTAAAATAATTTGGGCCCTATGATTAAAATGTGAGACAATGCCTGAATTTTTCAGGGCCTGATGCAGCCGGTTGACTTGCATCCCTAGTTAGGCAAATGATAAAGCAATTGAAAACACTGTTTTATGGACCCAAGATTGGGTGGCATCAGATAATCATAACCATCCAAGCCTTCTTACCCTTTGATCATGTCCTCCAAGTTTACGATCAAAAGAGAAACAGAAACTGAATAGAATGTTGGATGGTGGGGTATGGGCCTATACAAAGTGGGCCTTGCAGTTGAATGAGTATGGATTGCTTGCTTGGGGACTACAGTTCGCTGGCCAAGATGGATGGCTGATATTTGAGAAATCTCATCAATTTAAAGCCAAAACTGGATAAAACAACTTCTGTGATCGAAGGGGTAAAAGCTAGAGGTTAAAGATGTAATGGCCGTCATCCTTAATCACAGTCAATGATCCACACAAATAAGCCACTTAAGATTAACCACAGTTGCAAAATGTAACTGGGTGAAATTGCATTTCATCAACTTCCCATCTGTAAATCTGTTTAACAAGTAGTAACTACAAAAGTATAATCAAAACAAAACACCTTTTTTGGGCTTGCAGCAACAACCCGCAAAAGATTCGGAAACACCAGTTCTGAGAAACCACTCTTTGCTTCCATTGTGCCCAGCATCACTCTCCAGTCCAATTATGTACACCAATCTCCTGTATTTTTATTCAAAACTAGATTCACAGCCTATTGCTGTTAGATGAAGATTTTAGTCCACCTCTGAAAGCTTGTTGTATGCAATACCAATAACATCTATTTTTATTCACAAGAAGTTAGTGCACGTTTGGTGCCGTAGGGTATAGCGGTTCCTCTGATTCATCTGAATTATAGGAGAATATATCAACAGGCGCACTGGTGCAATCAACAGCACTCCCCTTCAACCTAGACGAACTTTGGTGGTGATCAAGATAAATAACGACGACAGTGATGTCGTCATGAAAATGTCGCCTAACACCCTTCTCAACCTTCTTTATATCGTCATATCTCATTTCCCTTTTCTTTGCAGCCTCATTAAGGGCAGCTCTTACCAATCGCTTTGCTATTCCCTGCAAAATGAACCAATACAAGGTCTGTCATCAACAATGCCAATGTGTGCGAATCATAAGAATTATTTGCATTTGCCAATATGTGAGCCCATGCACATCGTTTGTGGGACAAGGACATATTATATATATGAGGAGTGTGGGAGATCATTGTCACATGCAAAAATCCAATGCAAAATAGAGAAGTTACCGCTCTAGGATTCTTGAAGACAATTTCCACTGCTGCATCGTCACTTAACTGCTCCCAAAGGCCATCCGATGCAAATATCAAGAACATGTCCTGTGGTTTAAGTTTCCTAGTCCTAATTGACGGCTCTGCAGTCATTACTGCTCGCTTCAATGGAATTGGAGCACCAAACTGTTGGAAAAGAGGGTCTCTACTGAACTCAGGCTTCTTCAGATACACATCTCCAATGGATCTTGACACCTAAAGCAGGCAAACATCAGAATGTTATCCCATGCATTTCTCAAAGAATAGCTTTGAGTAGATGTGCTAGTGAATTCATGCAATACTGATCTGGTCTGACTGTTCCTTGAACCAAGCATGCCAATTTTGGCATACATCGTGAAATCAAGCCATTAGTCAGGTGGGCCACTGTGAAAAATCGTGTCATTTGAGATTAGTTGCAGAAATACACTTTTTTAAATGAACATGATTCTAAGCTATACTTATTTAAAAAAAAATGAAATGTGACTCAAATATATAGCTTTTATGGTTGCAACACTGAGCATTTTCAAGTTCCAACTGTGCTAAGGGCTTTTTGGACACATGACAAAACTGGAAGCAACTTCAACATTACAAGTTCAAGGGACTAAAAGAGGGAGAAGGAAATGAGGATTTAAGGATGAAATAGTGGCAAACAACACGTCAAAAGATTCATAAAGTAAAATATGTATCCAATATGATAATTAATATACTTGTTTCAAATAGGAGATGAATCTTCTTTTTTGATTAACGTAAAAGAGCACATTGCGGCAAAAGTGAAAGATGTAACTGCAAACAAGGATATAAGTGATAAAGGAAAGATAGATTGGAATCTTTTCATTGATCGAATAACAGAAAATAAGGTCTTCCTCAAACCCATCCCCCCAACCCACCTTCTCCAAACTGAAAAAGGAAAAAATTTCCCAGACAGAGAGAGGGAGAGAGACGGAAAGATCATGGATTAGTTTAATGCTTTACTGGAATCATCAGAAGAAAATAAAAGGAATGAAAAGATGACCATTATGCTGGTGCATATGACTTACAACTTCCTTATTCAAAGAAGTATAAATTCCTTGAAGCATGATTTAGACATGTAAGCACCTGTTTTGCTTTTGAAAAGTAGAATTCCAGTTCACATGCAGAACTACTTGAACAGAAAGGCACGGATAAATTAATAAATGAATGGCTTCTAAGTGTTGCAATGTTGTTTTCCCAGAAAGAATATTTAGAACAGGAAAAAAGCATTTCATAGTCTTATCAACTGTCATATAGTGTATACTGAAAAATTCCAACAAAGGTGTCAACAAGACTCTTTTCTACTGAAACCTATATATTTATGTTTCAGTTTGTTAAATGCATTCGTTATTCATTTGAACCATAAAAAGCACAAACTCCCTATCCTGGGTGATCCAGTTTTCTGGATAGCCACAAACTTTTCATGGAAAATATGGCATCCCATTATGCCAGAATATCACATCAGTCAGTTTTTGCGGCACACATCCAGGAAATCTTAATGCATCCTGAACTAACATACATGGCAACTAGAGCTCCAGTAAAAATGCAGAGAATGGAATTGTTTGAATGAAGGCAAAAATGACTGAAAGAAGAATCTGATAAGGTACTTTTTTCAAGAGAGCTCAAAGAGAACTCTCCACTCTCTAGTCCCAAATTATAACTTCTTAGTGAAACATCATTGACACTGCAGCAGTAGCAATATAATGCATTTGGGTATCATCAGAATGCAACAGAATAAAGAAAGACAGATAAGAAATAGGTCTTTACTATTCTGCATCAACAATAGGCACAGCAATAATACAATCCTTAATCCTCGTAGGCATCATTAGACACAACAATGACTACATTCATTAGTCAAAATGGAAATGAAGCATAGAACATGATAGTTTAGTGTCCATTTCACATTTTGACTAAGATTTCAAAATGAAAGAGGAGAATACATAATACATGCATACACCATCTAACAAGGGTAATTTGACAAGTCAAATTTTCAAGTGAATTTCCTCCAATATGTAACTGATATCACTTTTTAAGATCTTTTTTAAACAAGAGTTGAGATAAATTTAACAACATCAAGAATTTGTTTTCTTATTCCTAGTGTGATATATGTAGAGATTCTTATATTATCCATGTGATCAATGATTCATATGTAGAGGTGCCAAATCACACTAATTGATTTTAAATCAATTGGTTGATGCCGTAATGGTAAGTTTTTCCAAAGCAGAGGCATGAGTGACTAGAGTTCTTCCAAACCCAAAGAGTATCTTCTTTCTTATTTTTCCCCTTCTAACATGATCTGCTGAGCCGATGCCATTTATCAGTTATGAAGCACTGATAAATCACTGTGTTTCTACTCAAAAGAAGGGATGACCTTGCATATAGGGATGAAGTTATTAAAGCACCAATTAGACTATTTCTCTACTGTTATATGAATGGGGAAATTACTGATGAAAAATCCTACCAACATGAACAAAAAACTATTAGTACAACCAGCATTAAAAAAAATCAAAACAAAGAAGAATTGGGTTGTACCTGAATTATACCCTTAATCCGCCAAACTCCACGTGTATATACAACAATATGTGAATCATCAGGATGCTTCGCCGCCAATTCTTTCCTCACTTCTTCCTCAGCGACATTATGATCGGATGAAAGCCGCTCTGCCACTACTGGTGAAGTCCGTGAATCCATAACTCTCCGTCCCAAGACTGCCCTTGAGTCCCCCAGGTTGGCAACATACAGGACATCATCTGATATTGCCCCAACCAAGCAACAGGATCCAACCGATGCAATCTGTGGCCGAGCGGGCCATGAACGTTTCACCAAGTGCAAGAATTCCTCCTCTGTTGCATTGAATGCCTTCCTGATCACATCTACAGACAATCCCCCCTGTTCTGCAGCGAATTCTGAAACAAAAAAAAAAAAATTGGAACCAGAAAATTGGAGTGATTGGATAGGACTGTAAGATAAATGGAAAGGAGATTTTTTTGAAATCAAGGACAAATTCCTATTCCATCAAACTCTTTAAGTTTATTTAAGTGTTGAATTTTCCTCGTAAAAATGGAATAGATGCAATTTCTGAAACAGAAAGAAAAATCCAATTAAAAAAAAAAAAACAGAGGATTGGAGTGATTCTGAAATAGGAATTGGAAAATTTAAAAATCCACCAATTGGATTGACAGGAAAAAGGAGGAGAGATAGAGAAAGTGGAGAGAGGAAATAAGAAGAAATCGTACTGTGGAGATGGGGGAAGAGTCGGTTGTTGATGAACCGAGACGCTTCAGGGCCGCCGTGACCGTCGTAGACGCCAACATAGGTAGCAAAAGGGGAGGTAAGGACTTGGGCCTGGTCCTCGAGCGAGGAATTGGCTTGGACAACCGCAATCGAGAAATCTCCCGACGCGTGGGGCTTCAAGTCCATATGCCAGAGAAGCCCGTCCCTTCGCCGCCCGAAGCAGCGGCTCAGCGGTCTGCAGCACGAATGCAACATCGTCTCCCCTCTGTATACTACTACTTCTCGTTTCTCTTCTCGATTTCTCTTTCTTTCTCTATCCTCTTATTTCTGCTCTTTTCTCCTGCACTACGTTATTTCTTCTTCTTGGAGGAAGATGATTGAGAGAGAGAAATGAGTGCAGCGCATGTAAGGGAAAACCATCAACAACAAGAACGAAGAGAGGCGGATTTCATTGAGAATTTTGGAAAGAAAGGAGATGAAAGAGTCGCGTCGATGCCGCGTGAGAAGGAGAATGGAGAATGGAGAATGGAGAATGGAGAAGAAGAAGAAAAAAGAACGCGAATGCGCGTGACTTCTATTTTTTATTTTCCTCCTTTCCTTTTTTTTTTTTACAGCAATTTCTCTCCCGTTTTAATTTCACACTTTCAGTAGTCTTGGAACTGATTTTTGAATCGTAGTTCGCGGGTCTTGCAAGTGTGGATCATCTCCATGGTGGGACCCATATGATCACCCAACCAAGAACATATGAAACTATGGTTGGATTTTAATTCGACCTATATGAGCTCTATAAATTTTATGAAACTATGGTTGGATTTTAATTCGACCTATATGAGCTCTATAAATTTTGACATGGATTGAATTGAATTTATTAAAATTTAACTTGATCTCACCTGAATTTCAACCCTATAAAGGAGGATCAAAATTATATTTAATCCTATAATCTCATCTTCTTTTATTACCGTAATGTACAAATTTAATATTTTTCATATAATATAAATTGTAATTATTGAAGGCCCGATCTTCTTTTATTACCATAATATATAAATTTAATATTGCATGCACTTTTCATTGACAGCATTAGCTGATGTGAACAACTATCGCCCTACATTAGTTACAGCCTATCATACAAAATCAATTTCTGTAACTTACATAATCTAAATTTTAAAATCTTAATACAGGAAAATTTTAAAGTGTTTAAAAGAAGGCATAAAAATAATATTTGTCTTAATTAGACGTATTAAGCAAGGCAAACTCTAGTGGACAGCTAGAGTTTTCTCAAAAGTGAGTCACACTGACACCTATCTTAACAGTGTTGACCATATCATTAAGAGTAGAATTACGTGACTTAATTGCTCATCTAAGCATATTTTCTTTTAATTATGTTAATATATTTAATAAAAATAAACGTTTTCATATCAGCATAAACTTTTCATTATATATTAAAGAATAAGGACTGTATATTGTAAATATTTTCTATATCATTCTAAAGTATGGTACGTAATGTCTATTTAAAGTTTTTAACTATCTTATTTAAGGATATAAAACAGATAAAGACTATAACATATTATCAACCATTCAACTCACTTTATTAGACCAGATCATAAATATTTACAAATCGAATGAATTTAATTTTGAACTATCTAAATATAATTGTTTTCATTTAGTATGTTTATTATTTTTTAAGCATATAAAATTTATTGCATTTTTTAAAGTGTTAGAAAAAAAAATTAATGTTACATCTGTAGCGCGTTTACGTCTCCTGAAACGTAGCCAACGGGTTTGGGAATTGCTTACTTTTGAATAAAATAAGCAAAAAAGCCAAAAAGTAATTTATTTTCTTTCTTCTTGCATTTCTTTAATTTCAGATTATTTGAATCGAATCATAGACAATTTGTGCGTAATTAGTATGAGATACGTTTTTTTTTTTTTTTTTTTTCTTACTACTAAAATGCCACCTCATTCTAAATACGAGTGTTATGACTAATTTAAATTTTAAAATTTACAAGTTAAAAATATCTTATTATATAATAAAGTTGATATCTGAGTTTCACATTGTCCTTTTCCAAAATTACTTGTTAACATCAGATTCTTTCAAAATACAAATTTTATATAATTTTTTTAACTTTTCTATATAAAGATGACAAATAGCACACATGGTGTAGGTCAATGGGTAATCTTTCACCTTAAGAAACAGGAGGTGTCAAGTTCGAGCCTCCGTGATTTCATCTGGTGTAGTCTAAAGATATTGGATATCACCCGTAAAACTTTTATGACTAAAAAAACTAATAGATAAAAGAAATTGTATTAGAAAAGCACTCAACAATTTATATAGATCTCCTTTCTACATGTAAAAAGCAACCTACAAAAATTATAGATCAAAAGCATCACATTAGAACACTAACATTGATTTAATCTTCCTATTCCAACCTAAACAAAAATATTTAAGTTTGAAAGAAAAAAATATACAAAAATGCCATTGATTTTATCTTATAATTTTTTATTTTTCATTTGTCCTATTAAAAGTTAACTGTGCAAATAGATGTAGATTTGATGAGTTATAAGTAACCAAATTTCATCCTTAAACTAAACTCTTAGCTATTTGATTTTACTGGTTTAAATCAAGGGTTTAAAATTTCGTATCGGCTGATATTTTTCTCTTTTTTTTTTTTAACAAAAGTAGTCGATATCGGTTGATATTTGGACCCTTAGTTTAAATAATCAAGTGCCTCAAGAATTTAAATAACTTGGTATCTGTTAAAGATGTGATTTTTTTTTCTAATATAGAAAATTGATAGGATTTTTTAATTGACTAAAAATATTTAGAATTATTTCATAAAATATATATTTTCTAAAATAAAAATGATGATGCATTAGCTAATGCAATCCTTGTATACTTTATTTTGAGAATTGGTGGTATCCACTCTTGGAATAGTGCAGTCTTCAATCATGGGGCCAACAAAGATCACTTAATTTTGTTGGCCAACAACAATTTTTTTTATTTTTTTGTTGAATGTTATTTTTGAAAATCAAATGACCCAACTCTCAAAAGTTGGTCCCAACTCATTTGGATCTTTTATCCAATAAATATTTCGTGGACCACCATACTATTTCTACCAACTCCACATTTACCCTTTCTCTCTTCCACAATCAAATACTGTTTGGTAGTCCACTAAAATCTAAATTATTTATTATCATCACAAGTCCTATCTTTTTTAGGTGGAATTGCAAATAGCACTGAATCCACAAATGACAGAGGAGACCCAACTTGCGGTTGACCCTATTCAACCCTTCATGTTGTGATATTGGCTGGAGTTTATGGTCCCATTGCATCCACAGTTATCAAAAAAATGGGCCACATGTATCTGGTGGGAAGCCAATTCATACAATAAAATGAGTGGTCCTGAATATGCTTAGTTGGTAAGGTTTGATCAGTTCAGAAATCCATTGGAGTGCAATCTAATTCGGGTAATTATTTTTAAATTTAATCTATAATCTGGCCTTATATCTGCCTACCCACAATTCAAACTATTTTTAAAACCCAATCCATTTTTAATTTGAGTCAACCAATTTAGATTAGATTAAATCGAGTAACTAGTTAACCCATTAAATTAAGTAGATAGTCTAGCTCAATTCAAATTGAAAAATGGACAAAGCTTTTAATGCCAGAATTAACCCATATCTTAAATTAGTTACGTTAGCCCACCCATATTTGGGTCAGGCAACTGGGTCAAGTTGACCTTAATCCAAGTTGCACCTCTAGTATTCATAATGTAATCTCTTAATTTACCTATTTATATATAAAAGGGATAATTTAGGGTGATGATAAATGAGAATTATATTTAGTGAATCATATTTAAAACACTTAATTCAAAAGTGTGAAAGAATATAATTCTAGATAAGTCTAAAATCTTTTTTAATTTATATATAAAATATATAGTTTATACAATTTAGTGAACTAAGTTTAAAACAATGTATTTTGCTTTTGAGTTTAAAGAGACGTTTTTTTTTTTTAAAACGTGAAAATACTAAATATTTATATGTAATTAATAAAATAATATACTAATATTTCTTGGGAGCACTTACATACACCCGGATTTTCTGCCTCTACACACCCGAAATCAGATTTTCAGGTGAAATTACAATTTTACCCCCGTATTTCCATTCATTCTAATGAATGCTCAGTTCATTTTGGCATTCATTCGAATGAATCATTCATTCGAATGAATGTCCAGTTCATTTTGGCATTCATTCGAATGAACTGTTCAGCCCCATTCATTCGAATGAATGGATGATTTATTCGAATGAATAGTAAAAAAAGGTCACCATTCCTTCCATTCATTCGAATGAACGGAATGTTCGTTCATTCCGTCGTTCGATTCATTCGAATCATTCATTCGAATGATTCGAATGAACCTTTAGTTCAGTACATAATATTTTTTTTAAAAAAAATTTTAACTTATTTTTTAAGCATTGTGTATTTCTAAAATTTTTCAAATTGAATGGAAACGCGGGGGTAAAATTGTAATTTCACCCGAAAATCTGATTTTGGGTGTGTAGAGGCAGAAAATCAAGGTGTGTGTAAGTGCTCCCTATTTCTTGTCAATATAAAAAGGAAGGCTGTTTAAATGCCTATTCATTGTCATTAATTTTTAAATCTGATGACTTTTGTATCATTGACCTTAAAATTTTATTATCTGTAATTTATCAATTAACATCTTCTGTTGAAAGAGCATCCGATTTGGTAGTCTCTCTCTCACCAAAAGGATTTTCTACCGACAACGACTTATGAAGTTGGAATTTATTGATCGGACCGGAAAAATGGAATCGAATCGCCGTTGAATTCAATTGACCGACGCAGATGGCAACTTTCGACGACGGATACGTGCTGATACTGCTCCTCACCATCCGATACGAAAATTTTATAATTAATTTTATTCTAATTGTATAATTTTAACTTTTTAAATTTTGATAAATATAAATTCTATTTATTGGAATTTAAACTTAAAAGATAGATTAACTAAAGATTTCAGAGAAAAAAAAATTATACATTACCTGATCGTGTAGATCTTAAAATTATTTAAAACATAATCTTAATATTCCATTTTGAAAAATAAAATTTTATTAAGGTCACGCTTTTCTCGAGACTCACGACGCGATCCACGCCACTCATTTACTAAGGTCTTTGTGCGTGGGTCCCATTTATTAATAATTTTTCAACATTAGTGTCATCATCTGCACAAACGTTGTTTGGAGCTGAGGAAAAATAAAATGAAAATTTCATGTTCATAGACTTGTTCATACTTCGTACTTCATACCCCAGAATAATTATTTGCAAATAGGGAAATTAATTACGGAGATATATCGGATTTTTAAACCTTAATATATCAATCGATATATATCATATCAGACAATATCTCAAGTTTTAATTAAAAAAAATAGGTGAGAAAATTTTTTCGACTGATACCGATATTTGAACTCCTAATTACAGAGAAAGTTATTTTAGATGGACAAAGGAATAAAATAAGGGGCTTATTAAATTATTGTTTGTGGAGTGAAAAAAGCCAGATAAGGAAGCACTTCCATAGAAATAAATATATTGACATTATTAATAATGAAATTATGTATTTTTCTCAATTAGGTAGTTAAGATTATGAATTATCTTTTGAAATTGTATAGTATTTATAAAAATCCATTGATTTATCCTATAAATTTGGCTCTCTTTAAGTGGAATAATATGGTGATTTTATTATTTTCTCTCATTTTTTAACATATAAAATTATTAAATTACCGCTCAAATTAACAACTAGCTCAATGTATCAAAGGGTATAGATTCTAATCTATATATTGACTATATGATTTATGAAAAGGTATAAGATTCTAATCTATACATTGATTCCCAACAAAAATCAAAGAAGAACCATCATCTTCTTATTCTCTAATCCTGTTCTACATCAACTCAAACTACCACACCATACCTCTCCTCCTGTCTTGTATACATCCTTCTTTTCACTGGTTTTCAAGATGAAGAATCTTAAATTTAAAAATATTTCTAATAAATCCAAACTCTTGCATAAAAATAAGCAATAATTGAGAAAGTTACATAATGAGCTAAGCTAAATCAACATGACCCAGTAAGCAGAACATATTCAATTTCCGGCTAGATTTAGTAGGCTTGGACTTTAAACCTTATTTTTTTTTTTTAATTTACGTGGAGAAAATTGTGAGAATTACAACGTAAAACTACTATAGATGATATTCACTGTTCTCAGGGCACATCACGTGAGGCAATAGAGGCTTGAATTTGTCACCTCTCGATTCCTGAGGCAGGAGATTATCAGTTGAGCTACACCCATGATAAATCATTAAAAGTAAAATTGGGAAAAAAAATTCTATAAATGAGACAATCTCTCTTTCTTAAAAGGTGGAAAACAAAAATATTATTTGTTAAATTTTTCATAACTATTCTTTTTACCAAACATACTAATTTTTTTAAAACTATTTATGTTCTCAATAAACTTATATGATTCTAAATTCAAAACTTGTATGCACTAGTGCTCAAGTAAATTTTAATTTGAAATAAATGTTCAAATGGAAGGAATTTAACCATGTGAATGCTCATAGAAATGTGCTGAGAATGACTTAATTATAAAAATAACATAAATATCTGGTTGAAAGTTGGCACATCTTAAACAATACAAATACAATAGGATACTTCGTCGCCTCCATTGGTTTTAGAATTTATTACTTCTAAATTTCTAATAATATTTTTGACGTGAACCATGGGATGGGAGAATCCCCCAATCTCAAGTCAACCTTCCAAAACCATGCAAATGCAATTCTTAGATAATTATTTTTAATTATTTCTCTCCAACATTTTTTTTAATAAATGACTTCTGTTAAATATTAAGCCAATTTTGTGGACTTTGCTTCGTACATCATAGTTCAGAATAATGGTTTTTTATTAGATGATAATTCAGAGGAGATTGATCTGACGGTAAATAAATTTTCTTTATAAGAAGAGGTCTTCAGTTCTATTCACCCTCAAACCCTTCTGAGTTACTCCTTATTGACGTAACCAGTCGTCTGTGTGAATTGGATGAGATTAGTCTCACCTCCAATATAAGGTGAGGATATCCATCTTAAAAAAAAGTATTTCAAAAATTATTTAAATCATTTTTTTTCTTTTTATCTGTTTAAAGCACTTTTGGCTCTTTTATTTATTTTGGCAAATTGCAACAAATGCTCTATACTTTGTTGTAAATAAATAAATGCCACTTGTCGAATACCCATATGGCATTGGCTCCATAATGACCGAGGTTAGCACTAAAACCTTCTCTTCCATACAAAATGAGAAGAGTGGCTGGCACTACTTTTTTTAATAATATTGCTAACAAGCTAATGAATTAGTCTGTCATTAGCTTTAATTTTAACCAATGGTCAGCCTCCACATTGAGACTTTGAAAGAACGAAGTTCAAAATAATTTGGTGATCTCTCTCTTTCTCTCCAAAATTTGGCAAAAACTCAATTACTCAAATTAAAATCATTAAAATCTTCCAATTAAACTTTCAATAATATGAACAGATTGAAGGTCTTAAATAAGACCTAGCAAGAGAATTGTGTACTAAATTTCTTACTTTTACTAAACAAATTAAGTCTTAGGACTATATTCTTTAGATAAGATATTTTAACAGTCATCGAGCCCTATCATGTTTTTTAAAAAGAGTTAGAGAGTATCTTAAAATAAAAAATTTAACACTAAATGTTATTTTAATCCTTCTGTCAAAATCAACAGTCACTTGGTAGATAGTTATTAATTTTAATACATTTTGATTAAATGACTAACGGCTAGTTTTAGTCTCTAAAATATTTTATAATAGTGTGTTTAATATGATGGCTCCACTAACATTACATGTTACATGTAAAAAAAAATACAATTTATTATCATGGACATGTTACCTTAGTATGATGTGCCTAGTTCTAGTGAAGCAGTAGTTTAAAAACTTAAAATTAAAATTGAGTTTAGATATAAATCAAGTTGAGTTTCTTTATTATATTTTCGAATCTATCATTAATTCAATCTACATCTTCTCAAGTCAAGTCAACTCATCGAAATGATTTCATTGTGCCATGAAATTAGGGAAGTGATTTGTGCACCCCCCATTTCACCCATGGTGCACTCCTACAAATTTTTTTTCCAATTTTGCCCTCCACCTACCTTTTCTCCATTTCCATCACTTTTTAGGTGGGGGGCAAAATTGGAAAAAATAAGTGAAGGAGTGCACCATGGGTAAAATGGGGGTGCACAAATCATTTCCCTGAAATTATCAAGAACACCCCTAAATAGAAATAGAAAATCATGATGCAAATTAAATGTCTATAAACTTCTAAAATGACCTGCTTCAGTTAATTAATCGATGTGATTAACCTAATCAAAGAGAGTAATTTTATGCTTATCTTTGTTTCGTGGAATGCGCATTGTGTTGGACCTGATACAAAAGCGAAGGACTTGACTCGTAGTGTGAGAGACTCGACTTGAGGAGTCAAGTCAATTTCTATTTAATTGATAATAAATCTAAAAAAAGTATAAAAAGTCTAAAGATAACAAAAATTAATATTAAATATATATACACTCCGAGAATATTATAAAAAAGAAGAAAGGACTTGACTTGTTAGTGTGATAAACGGGCTGATTGAAGTCTATAGGTCATTGATTCCATAAGCTGCAATGTTGACTCAGTGGGCCCAGATAAGCCCACGTTTACAATTTGAGCATGAATTTGGACTTGGGTACTAGAAATACAATTTAAACTGGGCCTGGTTTCAGCTCAGACCTTTTAATTTCAATTCGGGCCTGGGTTCGAGAAGATCCACAGTCTGGCCTATCCCATTGCAGCCCTAATTGATTAGAAATATGTCAACCCAACGGGTCCACATGCAGCATGCATTTTTTTACCCTGCAAATGACAAATGATTTTGAATTTTTGGGCTTTGCCATCAACAGTCACGTGCCATGAATGTTTGCCATGTTTTCTCCAAAGCAGAAGAGAATTCTCAGATCATATTTCAACTGAAAAAATGGCCTGTTGCGTCTGTTCTTAGAGTATGTGAAGTAGGGCTGCAAGTGGGTCGAACTGAAGATTTCCAAAATGAACCCAATTTTATTAAAATTCATTCTGGACCGGGCCGATATGCATCCAGACTGCAGGCCTAGAATTGGTGCAACTCTTAGTAATTTACCATTCCCATGATGTTTAACGTGTTAAGCTGGATGAGGCATAAATTTGGATTTAAGCCTGAAATTATGAGTCTAAGTTGGTCAACTTTAGCTTCCAAACTGAGTACCAAACTTGGGCTTAGCATACGGGCTTATGAATTGAGCCCATATCCAGCTGAAAGTGGGCTGGACTGGTGCAGGGCTTAGACGTCCCGATCCATCTGCATTCAAACGAGATGCACACATGCGGTGCTATGAACCAATTCAACCCGAAAAACAACAAACCGATCCAAGTTCGGGCTGGATTCGGTTGGGGTAACTTGGGTCAGGGTTGAACTTTTCAACCGACTCGAAAATTGAGTTGGATTGGAGGCGAGGGCTTAATTAAACTCAACCCGAGTTTTATACGTTATGCATGTAATTATGGAATGACAATGACTTCACATTCATACATGACAATAGTACACAATTTTGCTCCTTACTGCCACTATGGAGAATAGCCCAGGTGATTCAACTTTCAAATGAAACTTGCTTGGGATTGGGGGAATTCATAAAACCAAAAATAAAGACCGGCACCGGCCAAGAGCCCTTAATAAATTGACAGAAACAAGACTGGCACTCCCAATCAAAAGTAGAGAAGATATCACAAGACTGGCACTCCCAATCAAAAGTAGAGAAGATATCTACCTTCTCCACCACACTCATGGAAGAGGCCAAGCCTCCACTTTTCGTGGCCATGGATCAACTTTTTTAATCCTAATTCATAGCATTCACAACCATTCATTCCTTCTTCAATCTTCTTCCCTTTTGGGTATCTATTTTATGGATGTGATTGTCTAGAAATTGAATTTGTTTCATATTCAAGTGTTGATATATTGATGTTTTTTTATATCAAGAGATATTGGACTTGTCTTTTCGTTTACTTATCATAATTGAAGTGATGAAAAAGTATACGATACCCTTTATTATAAAAAATACTAATGTCATTATTAATTTTCGTTGACCAAATAAGCGGTTGATTCCCTCTACATGTGTGAATCACACCATTAAAACTTGACCAACACATATAGTTTCAAGATCAATTTAGTATTCACTGAAGAAAACTATGTTAATATTCTTAAAATAGAATTCACTCTCAAAAGTTAGTCATTGAGAGAAGTGTGTTTCAAGTGTTATATAGAGTAATTGATTTTTCCATCCAAAAGTGGAAATACATGTAGAACCTGCCGTGGTATTACGAAGAAAACTATGTTAACATTTTTGAGGTAAAACTCACTCTCAAAACTTAGTCATTGAGAGGACCGTGTCCAGTGTTATATAGAGTCATTGGTTTTTCAGTCTAACCGATCTGAGGCTATCTGTAAGTGACTCCATACCAATGTTTTTGTGATATATCAATCAAGTCTATTGTGTCATGTTCTCAATTATAAATTGTTGATATTGACTTGAGTTGAAACATAAATTTTAAAAATTATTGTTTAATCTTTTACGAAGATTTTAATATTTAATTTTTTAATAATTTTTTTTATCCAGACAAAGACCGGTGAAAAAATATCTTCTTCCGGTCGAAGTTAGGTAAAACCGGATTGACTATTTTAAGCCACTGAACAGCAGTATGAATTATGAACTGGTTTACTGACATCACTGATAATTGATGGGTTCTCAATTTCTATTGCTTATCCAATTAAAGGCAAGTGAAGGCTAGTCACTTGGGTATCAAAATTAATTTACAAAACCAAGACTAGTTGTTCTTAGCCACTGCAGAGTGCAGACTAGTAAAACCAAGCTTGATTAGTAAATTCCATTAAATATTTTACTTGTAATGTCCCTTTCCATTGAAAAATTGGTCCTCAAATGGTTTATTTGTATGCCACATTTTGAAAATCAGGCTTGTAATCTTATAAACGTCATCTAGTACTAACATCCACCAAATCATAGTTTTGAATTGTTTGAAACATGTGTCAGCTCCCACCAGGGTTGAAACAAAGGGTTAACAGTATTATATGTTTTACAATTTTAAAATGAGTTTCTGTGATTTAATTTGATAAAAAATTAAATATAGGTGGACTTCAATCTTTTATTTTTTCAAGGCAGGTTCAATTTGACATACAACTATTCAACAACTCTTCTTTAAAAATAATTATTATGAATTTTTCAATACAAGTTTTGGTTTTCAAGGCTCAAACATTTCAATTCTCCCCTCAGCCATCTACGTACCGTGAATTACACTGAAATTTATTTTGACACAAATTTGATTTTGAAAGTCCATCATCTAACCCGATGAATTTCAATTATTGGATAAAGTTAAAAATTTAAGAGCATTAAAAGGTATGACTTCACTTATATAATTAAGATAAAATTTTATAGATATTTTATAGAATCTGAATCTTTTAACACACATATTTACATGAGTGGTGTTTATTTGCGATTTGTATCAAGTATGATGCAAACTCAATTAGACGTATTATTCAATTCAATAAAATTTAAAGTCAAATTTTAAATTAATTTTTTTTTAAAAAAATTTGCGTACTCTAAAATATGATTTAGATTGTAGAGTATCGTAGACCGACGTACAAATCCATTCGGCTTAATTGCTCGATCTTGACCGTGCATTGAATGCAATTCAAACCAAACTTTCCTCAATAAAACCATAATAATGAGCATCACGCTTTAATCATGTCTTCTCCATTATCCTCACCACGCTCTGTCTCATTCTCACTCATCATAAAAATAAAATAAATAATCAAACTTCAGAATCACATCCATCCATCGATCCAAACATGATCATTGATCATATCAGATACACATCATCATCATCATCAAGGTAATATTATATATTAATCAAAAGAACAGAGTCAGAACAAAGGCTCTGCAAACTAGAGCATGGTGTCGGAAAGAAAATCATCATACAGAAGAGAAAAAAGGGGAAAAAGAAAAAGAAAAAAGAAAAAGGAAGGAGAGTAGTGGCCATGGTCATCTGCTCATCTAAGCAAGATGGGCCGGGCCTCTGGAATGGAAAGCTCTTTGAGCCATTCGAACGTACGACGGTGGTACAGGGCCTTCTTTCCAAGGGACGCTTCTTCTTCTTCTTCTCCGGTGTCGTTGTCGTTGATTCTCACTGATTTTCTGCTCTTTAGAATCAAATTCTTTGAAGATAAAGTGTCCACAGCGTCTGCAGAGCACTTGCAATTCAACCCACCACCCAAAAAGAATCTCTGCAAGCCCTTCTTCTCCAAAAGCCTGAAACCATCATTGCCATCACTACTCGTGCTCTTTCTTCCACTGCTGCTGCTGCTGCTGCTTCTGCTGCTGTTCCGACTGTCGTTTTTATTGTAATTGCAGTTTCTGCTACTGTTGATGTTTCTTTTCCTACAGGTGAGATCTTGGAGCTGTATCTCTGGCGTCCTCACCAAACCCAACCGAAAAAGCCCCCACCCGCTCGATACCCTGCCCGTCTTCGTCGCATTTTTCCTCTGTTGATGGCCCATCTGCGGCTTTGGGCTGGGCTGCGTGTGGGATTTGTATGTACTAGTGCTGTTGCTTCTGCTGCTTCTATCATTGCCGCTGCTGAAGACCCAACTCCCATTACCCGAAGACCGATCCATGGAATCCGACCTCCACCCGAAACGACCCGACTTCTTGCTGTCCGAGCAGAACCCAGAAAGCAAACCGCTTTCAGAGCTCACGGATGGCCGCAGTGGTAGAATCTGGCCTTGGAAGAAGACTTCGTCAGCGGCGCACATTAGCAGTGGGTCTTCGACCCACGACCCGAATTCAAAGTCTTCCGCTTCAGAAGCTAAGCCGCCATTACTTCCGCTGCTTTCGCAATTTCCGCGCCCGGCGATGGGAAGATCGGAGAGCGAAAGCGCTTCTGCTTCCTCGTCGTCGTTCTCTCTTTCCTCCATTGTTGCTCTTTCTCTTCTCGTTCTCTGACATTTTTGTATTCTAAGACCCCCATTTCTTCTTCTCCTCCTCCTCTGTTGCTCCTGTTGGAAAGAAAAACAGAGAAGAAGTTGAAATTTATAGAAGAGGAGAGAAGAGATTTCAAAAGAGTGAATGATAAGAAAAGAAAAGAAATGTCGAAAAAGATGGCGCAGGCTTCCTATATGTTCTCGGATATTTATTCCAAAAAAGCTGGGCCGGCTTTTTTAGTATTTTTACCTCTCAAGTTTCTACCCTGCATTGGCTTTTAGAATTTGAATTGTTATGCAGTAGTAGGTGTAGAGAGCAGAGACTATTTTTTATGCATTTTATAAGGATTTGAATTTTGAAACTTGAAAGGAAGGAGAAGCCATGGAAAAGCTGAAGACAGTCTTCTTCTTCTTCATCTTCATCTTCTCACCTGTTTCCTCTGTTGCAGCCACTTCTTAGGAATTTAGCCAAGTTAGAGAAGTAAGGGTATTTATAAAGAGAGGTTGGTAGGGTTTGACTCTTAACAAAAAGAAAATACTTTGGTCTTCTATTCCTGTATCAAATGGCAATGATGATAATATCAGGATAATTTTAAATTTCCCAATTTTATTATAATATTATATATTTAAAAATGCAATGAATAAATATCTAAATAAAAGGCATTTAAATTTGAAATAATCATAAATAAACTTGAAGAATTGGAAATTTGAGTTATATTAAAAGACTTATGATTTATAAGTTTATATAGATATGAAGAAAAAAATAACGTGATATATTATAGTATTATTTTCGTGTTAATGCATTAACAATATAATAACCAAGATGGTTGTGAATTTCACGAAGTAGGAAGTTGCGGGTTCGAGTCTCCATAGCCTAATCTTGGTGTGTCTTAGGAGTAGTGGGCTCATCCGTGGAAGTTTTACGCTGGATATCCCACAATTTTCTACACGTAAATTTAAAAAATAAATAAATTATAACTCGACAATTTTTACTCACAACAAAAATATGTGAAAATTTAAACTAAGAGAAGTATTTGTCACATATAAATAGTGGATGTAGATGGTCCACTACAAAGGTCCAAATATCGGCCGATACATATCGTATCGCCAGACATGTATCGGTTTTTTTAAACCGAGTAATATCGGCCGATATGGCCGATATTCGGTCTGAAATATCGCTCACAATATCGGCCGATATTCATAAATATCAGTATTTAATTTTTTTTTTTTTTAAAACACCGATACGATTTTTCACGGTTTTTTGCTGTTTTCCACGGTTTACAGTTCTCAGAGGTGTTCACCGTTTTTTGGGGTTTTCCACGATTTTCCGCGGTTCAGGGTTTACGGTTCTCAGGGGTGTTCACGATTTTTTGCGATTTTTTACGATTTTTTGCGGTTTTGTCACGGTTCATCACGGTTTTTTGCGGTTTTTTCACGGTTCTAATATTGGAGGAGAGAGAAAATACCGATATCAGTATGAGAGATAAAATTATCGGCCGAAATATCATCCGTATCACATATCGGTGGAGCCGATTTTTGAACCACTGACCCACTAGAGGTGGTGGCGATGCGAAGTTTTGTTGGACGGTTGAAAAGAAAAGGCTTCTAAATGTCCAATCAATGGACGGTTGAAAGTATTACCTTTTCTTTTCCAAGGGCAACGGTGTGGTCCCAAAATGCCTTTGTTATTGAGATTTTCTTAATTCATTAGTTCTTTATAATGTACAATTATTTTTTTACAGGTATTTTTGTATAATTAGACATAAGTTTTAGTGTATTAATCATTTTATCTTTCAAATCAATTCATGATAAAATGAGTAATATAATAAAATTCATGTCAGATTATCCAAAATGCCTTTGAAAGGATCACTGGTTTCCCTTTTATTAATAGTTTTATACATTCCAATTTGGAGTTTAATTTAGAGATCTATTTAAAACATTTTTATTTAAATATCCATGCCTTTGGTGGATCTTTGAGAAGATTAAAATATTGATTGGCCCGTTTGGCAGTCAGAGTCCTCAATCCTCAAGCTAAGTTAGTACCCAAGTAGTACTCTCATTTTAATAGATAGTTTGTTTGCTTTTTGTTGATCAAAGTACAAACACAATAAACGGTCCACATTTGTTTTGTTTGTGGGCCACAGAAAAAGTGGCGTTTATCTGGCGTCGATGATGCTGACCACGTGTGTAATTTATTTAATCCAAACCTATTGTTGGTCCCTATTTTGATTTCAGCATGTTGCTGTGGACCAATCTAAAAATTCTCTCATGGGGTCCACAAATTTTAGTTATCCTAGGCCCGCAGTTTTAGATCTATTAGTTAGTACTTGGATGTTGTACATATTTTGTGAAAATTCAATGTGTTGGATTTGGGCCCTAATAACCATAAACCCAGTTTAACATTAATAGGCATAAATGTTCACCAATAATTTTGGACAACGATCATCTCACATGTATTTTGTATAACTCAACACGGTATATTGTCCATTTTGTCATTCGAATTGGCTCTTCGAAACCTTTAAATTGATTTGCCGAGCCAATTCAAAAGGCAAAATGGACAATATACTAAAACTCGTATCGAATTATACAAAATATCCGTGGGAAATTTTTTTATAGATATAAACCTTATTTCACCTGCAAACTTTTCCATTTGCATTGACAGAAGATAAAAAAATCAGTTCAATTTTTTCTATTAAAAAAAGGCACAGGGTACATCGGGTGTACATGTTTATATAAAGCTCATTTTATAATAAATCTAGATCATTCAAAATATTGAATTTTTAATTTAGATTTAATCTTAAAAAAAGCAACAATTAGCTTATTTTGAACAAGTAAAAATCTCATAATAACTATTAAACCGTTTTATTTGTTCTAAATCTACCTTACCGGCCCATATAAATTTTTAAACAAGTAATAAAAAATTCTTATCCTGTAGTTGTATTCATTTAGATTAATGGGATCAACTTGAACCGGACTTAATTAGGTCTTGTAATTAACCCTCTATGTTAAAAGTTGAAACCATCATTCGACCCATTAAAATCCCATATGAATGGGACCCATAATTTATGGGAGAAGCTGTAATTGCAACATAGGAGTGCCCAAATGTCAGATTCTGCATCCCATTAAGAAGGCAACCGTGTCCTAAATGTGTAGGGCTGTGCCCCTTAAATTTGTCAAAATAAACCATTCGGGGCATTATGGGACCCGGATCCGACCCGCCAACTAAGTTTTAAGGTCCTTTACTCCAACAGCATCTCTGGCAAATGGCTTTTGATTTGTTATTTAACAAGGAATTATGTTACTAAACCCATGGAAATCATGTTTTTGTCTACTCTTTACACGACCACTGCATGTGTGGCTGTGAAGTTAACAAAACAGGCTCACGTTTGATCATTTCTTATGCTCTGTAATCCATTTTAAAATGAAATTATAATACTTTTTGAAGCCATTGTGCTTCGACCTGTTGATATTATGGTCTATGAAAAAGATTTTTTTTTTCTAAAAATAAAAAAAAGTAACATTCAATATAAAATTGTCTGTAGAATAGACTCTGAAGTACAAATCAATGACCTATAAACTGAAAAATACATGATTTCATTGACCATGAGAAGCCCCAAAAGGGTGGAGATTCTTTTATTTAGAATTATGATCCTTTGATTAATAAAAAAAATAAAATAAAGACTTTGACATAGATAAACTTGAAACATGTGTCTTTAAACTGAAAACTCTTAAATCATTTAAAGCTCAACCATTATACTGATGAGTATGTACTCAGAAGTTGAAGATATAGTGTTCATTATTTGGTAAAATCATAACATCTGAAATACTTTAAAATACTATTGAAAGATAGAATGAATGATAAACGATGCAAAGCATCAAACTCTTGCTAGTTGTCATCTGCAGTAGACCCATCAGTAAATACTTCAGATCAGTAAAGCTGACACTTTAAAGGACACATGTAATAATGCATGAGATAGGCTAAAGCAGTCTTCTAGTCAGTGCTTTTCTTCAAGTTCGAGTGGGTGAAGAACTGAAGATGAGTGGATTGCCCGGTGAGAAGATAAAGTAGAAACTCAGAAGAGCAAAACCAGATAGATAGAAAGGGGTAAAAAAAAATTCCCCAAAGGTAAAAAGATAGAAAAGAAGGGTGAAGGGGTGGGATCCATGTCTAGCAAAGATCAGAACAGAGGTCATTTCCATTCTTTGGACCAATCATCAGTTCCTTGCTTTTCCATAGAAGGAACATATTCCCTTCTTCTTTTTTGGGTTTTTAGGAAAGATAAATATTCTCTTACCATAGCTTCCTTCCGGGGTTATATAATAATGATTCTGCTCTCTTAAGACTCTCCTTGGGATTGAATGCTTTTGTACCCCGACTACAGAGATAATAACAAAAACTAAGATAATATATGCATTTTTTTTCACGGAGGTGAGATAAAGTGGATTAACTTGAGTCAAACCTCAAACCTGCTTAATAAATAAATCACCTTAAAATTAATTAAGTTTAGATCAGCATTTTCTAAGTTGAATCCACATTTCAACAACTGGGTCAAGAATCAACCTATTTAAACTCGTGAGATCAGCCCTTTCAGAATGGATTACGTTTCAATAATTTATTTAACTTGAGTTGAATATTCAACAAATGGATGGGTCAAGTATTGAGTCAACCCATTTAAGTTTAAATGAATGTCTAAATTTATGTAGAGTCTGAGCCTAATTGACTTTTTAAAATGATTCAGAAATTGAATCTAACATATAATTATGTAAATTAGGTTTATTATCAGGTTATGTTAAATTTTTAAATCAAAACTTTAAGGTGGTGTCAATTTATTCAAAGATACATGAGAAGGATAAAGAAGCTATAGACTGATTTGATCAAGTTTCATAAAATATGGTCTGTAAATTTTTTAAACTTTTTTTTTTTTTTTATGTTATTCATGAAATTATGGTTGCATTACGACGTACAAGACACCATAACCACGATAAGTCAGTCACATGAAGAAGAAGATGGTGTTATTGGGTGGGTAGAGTGATGGATGATTTAACTAAGGAGCGCCTGGGCGATTATGGGAGTCGACCACATTGGCCTGAGAGTTGGTGCTTTTATTGCCGGAGAGGGTGGGGGCGTCCGTTGCGCCTCCAACCGTCGGTGTCTGAACTGGTTGCTCGTGGCCTTGCATCCCGTATCCCCGCATTTTATAGTCTTCCAAGTCCGAGTACTTCACGTAGGGGCTGCTCTCCACCGGTAGCCCCTCCACCTGTCCCCTCCCTCCCTCGCTCTGTCTTCCCTTCTCCCCTTCCTGCCTCTGCATTCTCTCTCTCTCTCTCTGGATTTTTCTACTGATGATGGGTCCAAAGGCTGCAGCAAATGCCGTTTATAGAAGGAGATTTTCTCCTTCTCTCTCAGGAGAGAGGTCAGCCACGTGGCAGAGAGATCGCCACGAGTTAGCCACGTGGAGATCTTGTGTGAAACGTCTTCACACGTGGCTTGTTATGAGGTAAAGTTTTTGGATGGCGTGAGAGATTGCTACGAACCAACCGTAGGTTTCTTTTCTAAGCATTACACTGTATGACTCGTAGACAGTTGTATTGTCATAATATTGTTTCATTTTTTAAATTTAATTATTATTTACTGTAAAGTGTGAGTGAATGGATTAAAAGAACCGAATTCTAGATGTGGGAGGCTAGAGATCTCTATTGAATCTAATTCAGAGGACCTGAAGAATCTAACTTTAGACAACTTTCCAATTACTTTGTAGGTGACCCACCCTTGCCACATTGGAGGCTTGATCATGGATATGAGAGGCTGCACATGATTGATGGAAACATTACTGCAATGAAAACTGATTCATGAGTTTGTTGGTCTAAAATTCAGAGTACCCATTTAAAAATTTATGAAGAACTCTGCCTTTAAGCTCAGCTACTTATCCTAGAAACTGTAACACTTCTCTACACGTTTCAAATGAACTCTTCATGATCAATGGGCATTAAGGATATTGTTCTGCAACATGAAATTGGTGGTTAGATTGCCTTCTACTTATAACCAATGCATATGGGGCTCTATTTCAAAATAAATGGTCCATGAAAATCACTTACAACTGCAAGATCCAGTATTGAGTTCTGAAAAACAACAAATGAAGTTGTATAACTCTCTAAATACTCAATTAACAACTTAAGATTTCAGCCATCTTACAGTTTCATGATACAATCCAAGCCCAAGTACGGGTAAGTCATGCTAGTCAATAAAAAACTAAGATGGAATTGAGCAAAAATATATCTTACCTTCTGAGTAAGTAGCCAGTGACTTGGTCGGCACCAATCTAAAGATGGGTTTGGTAATAATTTGGGGTTTTTTCTCGTGCATATCAGAATTTATGTTGAATGGAAATGGGTTTTATTTGCCTCATGTCTTTGTGTGCCAACTTTACTTTACTATCTCTTATTGCTATTTCCTTGCATTAGAGTAGAGATAACCCAGTTATAGGTAGAAAGAGTTTGTTCTTTTCAGAATTGGTTCTCCAAGGAAAATCCCTTGGGATTCAAGGACTTGGACACTAGGGGCTGCGTTTGGATGAGGTAAGAGGGACTAACCCCCCATTATCCATTGTTACCCTTGTTTGGTAACAAAGGAGTGAGGGTAAAAATTTGAAAATTTACCTCTCTCATCCCATTTTTGAATACTTCTTTTGGAGGTAGGGGTATTCACAATACCCTACCCCTCAATACTCCTTGTGTTCCTATCTTTATAAATTAAATATAATAAAATTAAAATATTTAAAAAAAAATTATATAATTAAAAAAATATATATATTTCAAGTAATTAGAAATTTAATTTTATTTGAAATTTATTTTAAAAATGTGTTAACATTTTCAACATGATACATTTAGATAAGGAGTAAATTTTATGGGGGTTACCATTGAGTAGGGGTAACTGTAAGTAGGGATAAACTGACATATTAACAATTTTATGAGAATTAATATTTTTTATTAAATCTATCTAGTATAAATAATAAAAAGTAAATTTTATGAAACATAATTGTCAAAATATCCTATTTTTAAGGGGTGATTCTGTCGAAATTTCGATAAGGTCTCGAAACTCCAAAAAAGTTTGAGGTTCATCATAATCTCTTTCGGAGTAATTAACAATTTATTCTTTTGGAAGTTTATTTTAAAAATGTGTAAACATTTTCAACATAATGCATTTGGATGATGGGTAAATTTTATGGGGGTTACCCAGGGTTACCCTTGAGTAGGGGTAACTGTAAACAGGGGTAATCTGACATTATAATTTTATAAGAATTAATAATATTTATTTAATTCATATAATATTAAAAAAAAATTATGAAACATAATTGTCAAAATGTCCTATTTTTAAAAAGTGATTTGTCCAATTTTGAAAGGGTTTCGAAACTCCAAAAGAGTTTGAGGTTCATGGTAATATCTTTTGGAGTAATTAGAAATTTATTTTATTTAATGTTTATTTTAAAAATTTGTCAATATTTTCAACGTGATGCATTTGGATGAGGGGTAAATTTTACAGGGATTACCCTTGAGTAGGGGTAATATGACATATTAACAATTTTATGAAAATTAATATTTTTATTAAATTCATATAATATAAAAAATTATAATTATAATTTTTTATGAAGAGATATGTTGATATTTTTTATTCATTCATTGGAATTTACAAAAATAATATCAAAAAATTCTTTATTTATTTTTTTAATGTTAGAATGCACTTGTTCATTTTAAATTATAATTATGAAAAATAATTTATAAAAAATAGATATATTATTATAAGTTATATTATTAGAATTTACTTTATAAATATTATTTACAAATTATGTTTTATAAAAAAAATTAAAAAATATTAATATATCAAGTTATCCTTACTTATAGTTACCAAATAAGATTTTTTACTCTTAAGGTAAACTTTTATTTTACCACTGCAATTACCAAAAAAGATAAGGATAATATCAGTTTAAGGGTCACTCCTACTCAAAGGTGACCCCTATTCAAAGTAACTCTTCTAAAATTTACCCCTCATCCATCCAAATGGAGCCTAAGAACACCCATGTTGCTAAGCAATAATATAGAGATCCCTTGACCCCCAATCTACCTGGCAAAAACAGATAAATGAAAATCCTGTTCCTAGCCCATGTTGAGAAATTTTAGCTGCCCTGCGAGGAATGGAGACACTTCTTTGGAAGAAGCAAGACAACAGTCAAATGTGAATCTGAAGACTAGTGATGCAAAGGTGTCTTGGTCACAACAAGATTCAAGGGTCCTTGTGAATTGGGATTCACTGGTGCCCTCAATGCTATCAAGGGTTTTTCTTTAATAATTTGACACATGGCATCCTTTGGAGCCCATCAACCATAGCAAATAACATGCATAAAATATATATTTTTAAATATAATGTTTAGTTTTATGTTAAATGACAAAAGAAAAAATTGCCAACCCCAAAATCAAGCTTCCATCCACACCATGATAGCTTAGCCAATGGTCCCCACAGACAAATTCGCAGCTGCAGTACCAGAGTTGTTTATCAGTCAGACAGTTAAGAAAGAAAACATAACTTACTAATGGGAGTCCTCAGGTTACATGCACTAAAAAGGATAAGTGCACAACTTTATAATGAAATAGGAGGATAGAAGAAAGCAGAAGATCAACAAATCAAAGTAGATCTTACCCTTGGGTGGATTAGAGACAAACATGTTATAGAGTAGAAATAAGTACCAATGTCAAGAAGGATAAAGTAGAAGTATGTACCAATGGCAACAAAATGACACGACTACATGAGACAACCAACATAGTTCGCTCTGGGATATTTCCTCTTTAGTTGTGGCCATTGCACGAAAAACTGATCAGCTAGGTGTAACTTGTATAGCAGCAAGCCACTTAAAGAAAGCTTCCTCACTCTTGCTATACTCTCAACATAAAAGATGGATGACCATTTAATACCAGCTACCTGCAATTTAAGCCTAATTGGTTAAGATCATTGCAAGCCTTTCACTGTCCCAAGGTTTTTTTTTTTCTTTTCCCTTTTCTTTCTTTAAACCAATCTGGAGCATCCCTTTACACACTCACACACACATTGATTGAAGAAAATATGAGAGAGATATGGCAGCCCTTCTTTGATGATTGGACTACTAAGTGACTACATCTGTAAATTTAAAACAATACATGCAACTAAATACAAGTGTCACTTTCTATTGATTATTATAATCTGTTTCAATTTTCAAGAATGACTAATCAAAGTGCGTGTGTGAGAGTGAGAGTCAGAGTAACCTTGAAAAGAAATGCAGCTGCACAGAGAGGAATGCAAGTCCCAGGCCCATTGCAGAGAACCTGCAAAATCAGGCAAACAGCTAGACCTCATTTTACTTGTCAGGTAACGTTTAATTATTTTTAGTTCTAAGTGAAATAACTAAAAGATGGTGCAGGAGTTAAAATAAGTAGAAAAAAAAATACCACTTGTGGCCTAATTTTAAACGTCACCCAGAGGGCATGAGCCATGGCAATTAGAGTTGTCCCAATTGAAGTTAAGTATGATTGGCCCACTTCTCGACTTCGATAGATCTGCATGAATTGAGCATCACCTGTCGTCTTCTTGGTACTTGTGTGCATCTAAAAAAACAAGGGTAGAGTATGTTTTAAACCTATCTATTTGATCATAAAGTTAACAGAGCCACATTGATGCATAACCATAGTTGCACAACACAGTCTCTATTGATGATTTCCTGGTTAGATCAAGCACTTAGTTAACCTAAGTAGATCAGTGAGAGAAGATCATGTCTAGCAATGGGAACTGCAGCTGGATTCTGCATTTCTGCAACCTAGCTTCGGATATATGCCATTGACTATTCATTTCGATTATAGATAGTGCAGATCGTTGTCTCTATCTGAGAGAGAGAGAGAGAGATATTCCTAATCTAGTGCTATCTACGTGCTTTTCAAACTGCAGGTTTATCCACACATATGTTCAGAGAGAGAGAGAGAGAGAGAGAGATTCCTAATCTAGTGCTATCTACGTGCTTTTCAAACTGCAGGTTTACCCACACATATGTTCAGCCCTATCATGTTTGATAACATTATATAGCTGCTAGAGGCATGGATGGATAGTAATCAGATTTCTACACATGGTTGAATGTGTATGATCTGTAACATGATGGGATTCATTCTTGACTAGGAAATGTGTGTTGTGTGGCCTTTCTAGCTATTAGCCAAATGAAAAATGTGCCCTCATTTTTTGTTAATCTTAGGGTTGCAGTCATTAGGCAATGTTTATACAAGGTTAAAAGATTTTATTATTCTCCCATCTAATATTTTGAATTCTTATTAGTTCATGTTGGTTGTTTATAACACTTGGACTGTTTTACTGTTCACCAAAGAGGTTGTTTGTCATTTTCTAGCTGATAGAAAATAAATAGCATAGAAAATAAGACTGTTATCTCTTCTTGCATGGGACGAGAGCTATTCAACAAGAACACAAAAATATGAGATATTTGCCTCTTATTCCAAGGAATTCATTTTCCACAAGCGGGGATAAGAAAATTTAATCAGGAAAAGGAGGAGGTTTTCCTCATTTGGTAAGATAACGTTTAAGTAATTTTCAATGGATATAAAGGTTTTGAAGCCAGCAACAAAAAATTTAAGTTCCCATAGCCCAACACGATGCCAGATTCACAATGCTTGTCAGAAGACGTTGATCAAACCCAAACATAATTTTTCTGCGGAGTTGATTTTTTTTTGAAAGGTAGCTTCATTAATCAAAAGAAAAAGAGGGATTACAAGAAAAGGTAGGCCAAAAGGAGCCCACACACAAAAAACAACCAAAAACCCTCCCAACCCATTACAAAAAATTATTTACAATTTCCGAAGACAGAGTTAACCCCTGACGCGCCATCTCATCAGCCCTGACTCGAGGAAATTGACAAACAAGCTCTTAGGTGATCTACATTGGGGGAAGCTGATCGAGTTAAATTCTATTTTGAATACTCCCAATCTAACATTCTGATATGACTTCCCCTGATACTGTGCTACCTTGGTAAATGAAGCCTAAAGTAAGAAGATAAACAGTTGTAGAAAGTACAAATCAAGCCCTTATCTGAAATGAGTAACCAAAGTTTTCAAGTTCAGAGGCTTGCAGGCAGCTTCATGTATCCATGGGATAAGTCTCACCTCCACGTGGGGTGGGAATACTCATGTTACTAAAAAAAAGTTTTAACTTCAAAGATCCTATAAATTACAATGGCTGAGTATCACTCAAGGATTGCAGTGGCACTCACTTGTATAAACTTATAGTACCATTATGATCAGAAAATAACTCATCGGAAAAAGAGAGAAATCAATGACTGCAACAACACAAGACATTCAGGTGAGGGATCTAAAAGCAGAATGAAGAATACCTGATCAAGCAGTTTTTCTTCTAACAACTGAGCTTTTTGGAGACTCATATTATCAGTTACAGCAGCAACATAAAATCTTGGAGTGAACATGTCCTTTTGAAGAACATTTACAAGATTAAGCATCTCTGCAGTGTGCCCTCCTGCTTTGTAGAATTTAATGGTAATGATGAATCATGGCAACAAAAACAATGATGATGATGATGATGAATTTACCTGAGCCCAGAATGATAAGGGTGCGAAGGGGTTGTTTCATTGAGCTTTTATGGGTTCTTCCACTCCAGTAAAATACATATACAACACGAATCATGATGATAGAGATGATAAGAACAATGACATTATTGGGAAAACTCTCTACCAGAGAACAGAGGCCACTCCCATTCTCCATGGGGAGAAGCAAGATTTTCAACACTGATCTTGACTCCTTTGGGCTCAAAGGTATCCCTCTTTCAACAAGACTGTAATAAATGTAAGCAAAGTTCTTCCCACAGAGAGCTAACAAAACAAAGAAAGAAGAAAGGTGATGAAAAAAAACATTTTTTCAGACTTCAGCCTATTACGTTAGCATCAGCTTCTAACTATAAAATTTTCATTTGATTAAATCTGCACTTCTCAACATATCCATCATACTAAACATTGTACTAAGTAGAGTAATCAATATAAGACATTTGATTGATTAAAAGTCGATAAACTATTAAAAGCTCCAATCCACAATAATTTTTTATAGTGCACATCATATCTCTGAATGAATATGTTGGTATATGATATGATCTCTTATTTACATTATTTAACACTTAATCAAAAACTAAAAGCAAATGATACTATGATCCAGAAGTGTTGAAAATCATGTTGGTATTTGATTCAGGACAGTTGACAAGATTGCAATACGACAAAGAGTGTCTTGGTTGTCTTTTCTTTGGATCCACTAATTGATGGCATTCACCTAATGTGCAAGTAATTTTTGTTGATATATTGCCGGTTTTGTGGCATCTGGCTCTGTTTGCCACCTTGTGGAGCATTTGATGGGAAAAATACAATCAAGTGTTCAGAAACTGTTAAGAAAGTCCACAAGAAGTTAGCCATCGAATCATGGCCAAATGCTTGGGTTCTCCAGTGGATTTTCAGTACGTTTCTATGTCTCACATTTTGCATGTGTGGAAAGAGTGCTGGGCCTATCCTGGCTAAGAAGCAACGATTCCGGTGCGCGTATTGGATACGACACTATCCGATATGGGGATATAACAAATATTGAAAAACTAGGATACGGGTGCATGGGAATACGCCGAATTTAATATATATATATATATATATATATATATATATATATATATATATATATATAATAAATTTAGACATTTATTAAAAAAGTCATAAATTTTAATATGAGATAAAAAGAGTCGAGAAAAAAAATGGATAGGGTAACTCTAAATGTCTAAAATTTGGTTATCTAAGAATTAAGAGGGATGAAAATGCACCCTAAATCTACTAGAATGTGATGAAATTAAGCGATCGGTTAATAGTTGTAATTAATTAATATAAATTTGCCACACATAACTATGCCAATAATAAGAATTTAATATGTTTAATGGAGATAATGAGAAATTTAACGATTAATCAATCCCGAAAAGTCTCGGGTCATGGGTTAATGGCATCACTTAATTCGATGAGTTGAATGGGCTTTGGGTAAATGGGTAAAGGTGACTTATGAAGCTGCATATTAAACCAGAGACTTAGGCACATGGGTAATAAGTCACGGACAGATGGGTGTGGGACACGAATGGAATTAAAACAAGGGGCGGAGTGATGGAAAAGGCGCTTGTGGCAGAAGGAAAGGGAACTAGGGAGGGAATCGAATACGCAGGGATGGCTATTGGGAGATGGCGAAAGCAGAAAGGGTAGAAAAAAGGCTAAGGTGATGGCGGCTGCTGATCTAGGAGTTAGGCGAAGGCTAGGAAACCCAAAGAGGGTTAGCGGCAGAAGATGGGGGTCTAAGGAAGGTGGAAGCGATGGTGTTTCAGGCTAGAAAGGGGCGGAAGCAAGAACAGGGGAGGGCGGAAGTTTAGGGCAGAGTTATAAAGGTATGGTTGCAGTAGGGATGTTGGAACAACAGGGTAGAGGGTTGGATTAGGTGGTGGCGATGGCTAGAGGTGAAGAAAATGAAAAATAGAGAAAAGAGAAAGAGGGAGAGAGGAGAAACTCTTACCGTATCTCGATCATCTCCATCCTTCGTTATTTCCTCTCCTTCTCCACTCTTCAATCGTTCCCCCTCCTTACTGTTAGCAGCCCCTTTTAAAAATTAAAAATAAAAAAACGCGTGGCCGGGTTTGTCCACTCGTATCCGGGCGGGTCCGGGTTTGTCCACGCATATCCGGGCGTGTTTGGTGGCGTACATATTTAAAAAAATATTTAATTAATTAGGTGGGTATATGAGCTGTATCCATGTCGGATACGCACTCGATATGGATACTCAAAAGATTTTGAAGTATCTGTGCTTCTACTAACTAGTGTTTTTGTGATTGTTTGCACCTCCGGTGCCTTTTTTTCTTTATTAAAATGAAAATTTTATTAATATATTATGGGTTTTTAATTTGGAGAGTTGTTGTGAAGTGACAAAAGTTTCAAATTGATTAATTTAAGAAACCAATGACTCCATATAGTAATTGAAAGACCCTTCTCTCAATGACTAACTTTTGAAAGTGAGTTCTATCTCAAGAATGTTATCTAAGTCATGGTTTTCTAACATGGTATTAGAGCAGATTCCACGCGTCCAGTGCACATGAAAGGCGGGTCTGAAGTTTGTGTGGCTTCATATAACAGATGAGGCATCAATGGCTAACTTTTAAGAGTGAATTTTACCTTAACAACGGAAGTCATAGTTTTATAACAGTTGCCTTTTAATCTCTGGAACAAATTTCATAGATGATATTAAGATGGTGAAGATACATGAAAATAGATCTAGAAAAGCATGTCAATATTTCACTAAAACTGTTCATTTTCAAAGGCTAAGAATAAAAGAAAAGTTTAATTTTTGAGAACAAAATGTCATAGAAATGAAAGAGAGAAGGCTGATCTTTCTCTTTCAAATTTTATTCATTGGGGTCTCCTCGATCATGAGGGATGAGGGATTTGCTCGTGCGGCACTGACTCAGCTGCAACTTCTCATTATTGTTATCTTTTAAGCAAATTACTAAATAGATTTAGTTATTTTAAAATCTTTTTCAAAGCTAAAATCCAAGAGATTCAGTTATTTTAAAATATTTTTCCACTCTAAAATCCTCATGAACTCTTAATGATCTACGATTTAAAAATATTGGTACAGTTAATACTCGATAACAATTAAAAATTTCTGAGTTTATTATGTTGAATTATTAGACTAAATTTTTTTTTTTTTGGATAACGAGATATCCATAAGGTATTGACAAAACAAGATTAATCCCCCGGGGCCCACACCATCATTGCCTACACAGCCGACGTAGATAAGTCAGGTGGTAGCACTAAGGTTTGATCCGGTACATGAGAGAGCAAACCCCACGCCAAAGACCACTTGAACTAATTTATTATCTATAATTATTAAACAAGTATTGATGATGTGAACACTATATTTCTATATGTTATATTTCATACATATTAGATATTATAATATTTTTAATTTATTTATTTATCAGTTAATTAATATTATTATAGGATATCATGCTGATGTAACATATTTCATCAAGTTTGGCTATTTTTAACCCAACTTTCTTATGAGAAAGTTTGATTCACAAATAGATTTTTAAAACACTGCTTGGGACTCATGAAAAATTATTCTTTTAAATGATCACTTTGATACAATGATGTAAAGTATATAACTTCACACTTATGAGATTCATCAAACTAGCAGTAATAAGTTTATTGAAAAAAATTAAATGTTTTAATTAATTTAATAAACTCAAACTTTCAAAAACTATAAAATTTAAAAAATTGATCATTTTTATCAAAAATGATTGTACCCTTCCCCTGGACAAAAAATAATCTCATTCTTATCAAGCAACTCATTAGTGTCCACCTCCCATTACTCCATTAGTGCTTGCAGTTGAATGAACCTGAGTGCCATCATTCATGATTCCAATCTGCATCCAACTTTAGCTGTGCAACCTGTTTCTCCTACTGGATATTAACCTTTCGGCTTTCCAAACATTCATGATCTGGTCTGGCTCAACTTGCCATTAAATGGGCCATAGAAGGGATATCGAATATCCATTCTGGATTACTCGATGGCAAAGTTGTTGTTCGGGCTGTTGTCTCAAGTTCAGCATTTGAAGTTTTGAACTAAACCTGGGTGTCGGGCCAAGTTGGGGCACATTTAAAACCATTAAGATTACGAAATAACAAGAGCTTGGCCACACCATTTTCATTGTTGATTGTTTCAATTCAGTTGTTAATACCATCAAAGTCGCAATTATATTTGTTAATACCATCAAAGTCGCAATTATATTCGGGCATACCACAGGCAAATGTTCAAAGGATGTGCGTGGAAGATGAAATGTACTTGATGTTGCGACCAAACACACAATCATTCCCAAATTCAAATTCAATAAAATTCCCATGGAAGACAGAAACAAATATTTGCTATCTTCAACCCTCAGCCTATGAATTTAAGCAAACATTCCTGTGAACCCAACAAAAAAATCTTCCCAAGCTCACCTTTTCCTTGAAAAAATTTGCAGATATAAATCTTCAGGAATCAGACAAGCAACTGGCATATGTAAATGGTTATAATCATCCTGTATTTAGTTCATTCAGAAGCTTAATGACTGATCAAATAATATCCACATATTTGCAGCGATAATCATTGATCAAACAATTTGACTTAATTACTTTCCAGGGGCACCAAATTAGATATATGCAGTTTTCATGATGAGGCAGCCCCCACCAGCAGCAGCTTCCTTTCAGATTCATTCTCTCTCTCAAATGCATGAAAATGATACTTCAGAATGGATCACGGGCAATAATATAGTACATCAATCACCATGATGATCCAGCTGTTGCAAATAAAACTCTACCCAAACAGTGAACTATATGGATAGCTAGATGCAAGGAGGGAAACAAAATTGTTTTTCATAATTGAAGACTCACATATATTTGACAATAACAAAGTTTCAACAAAAATTTATGTCTAAACTACACTGTTTCAATCTGCAGTTTCCAACAAGGTGGAGGCCAGTCATGCAACTTGTGCTGAATGCTAGTCCTCATTTACAAGCCAGCATCACACATCAGGTTCCTCCATCATGTATGTCACATCACGAACGTGCCACTTCCTGAACAATTACAATGGCAACTCATCTGGTAGGCCAAAAGTGTATGAAGAATGTTGACTTGTTGCTCACGGTCTAGATCATTGCTTATTTTTCTCACTGAGGCCTACATGATGAGCTACTAGTGGAACAGGGCAATTTCATGTGGGGGCCTTTCTGATGAAGAATCCAGGATATGTAAACATGATCCACACCAGCATATGCATAGCAAATTGGAGTTTCAGTTAGATACCCAATTGCATTCCTCTGAAATAAATGGAGTAAAACTTTACCCTCCATACACGCCAAGGGAAAACACAAATATACAAATGAGAGCTCCAGTGGCATTTTCTCAATTTATCACATCGGACAAAAAGGCCTAATGGCATCAACTTCAACCTTACTGCACCTTAATCAATGGAAAATTTAACCACCTGTTGGTCAAAGAAAAAATAATTATCATTCAGAAAGAAAACATGACTCATGATGAAAACAATCTTGATGCACAAGGGGCCATTTTATAGGGGGTCCCACAATGCAATAGCAACCCTTGTGTCACTGTTTATTTGATTGTCCCCAAGACAACCTAATCAAATGATCCTGCAAAATGAAAGGTGCAACAAGTTTTTTTGAAATCATCCACTGGATGGGCAAGGATCATCAGATCCTAGGATAGATAAGAACCCAATGATCCATGTGAGCAAAATTATCCAAGAATTCATCTCAGTAAAAGAAGTCCCACTGATCAGTTCAAAGGCCTTGCACACTATAATTGCTAAGGCTTCAGAAAAAGACAGCCATAAGTGCTAAAAGTTCTAAACGAGTCACCCTTTGAGTACCAGTTTGCATCCTGCAAACAATCCCTATTTGTGTAGCTCATGCTTGTGAACAGGTAACTATGATGTCCAGATACACATGGCAATGTGAACCACCCATACATCTCATTTCTCATGCATGCAGTAAACCTATGATATATGATAGAATGAAGTGATTTGAAAAGAATTTCCTATACCTACCAGATAGGGTAACCTTTGATCTGCAGATTTAATTTTCAATCATTAAAAGAAGTTAGTGGTCATACTTCTTCCCTCAAGTTATTAATGACTACTTTCATACGTGTGTAATGAGTCAATCATCTGGCAGGCACTACCAGCTTGGCTCATACAAACGTTAACCATTTCATCAGGCTTATGATAAAAGAAAATGAATCATTAAAAAGCTAATAATAATTCACCCAAGGATTCATTAACTGTCATTTCCTTAAAAACCCATGGTTGAAGGGCTTGGGTGATACAATCATATGAACTTTGTCTCATGGATAATCCACGGTAGGACAACACTTCATGAATGATTTGATCTCAAAACATTCACCAAATCTACATTTACAGTATTAGAAGGACATGGTCTGCCCAAAATAATTTCTCCCATAAAATATGGTAGCTTTGTACACTGATCAGCTCTCTATGACAGAGGGTATGACAAGGAATTAGAAAACAACAAGCTTTAATCTCACAAGATATTTGCTTTGCAGATGTGGCCCCGATGCTTCACATAAGAATATGTAGTTGCTTATGTGGTCTCACAGAGCTATTATAAGCATGAATGGAAATAAAAATACTAAAAAATAAACAACAAAATACCTCAGTCAGCCACCAGGGTAAAGAAATTATAACTCCTGCCCCCATGTATGAATGACCAAATGAAGAATAAAAGTCTGTAATACTCCTTTAGAATGTTCGCAGAACAAACAAAACTGCAGAGAGGAATGCAATAATTAAAAAGCTGAATCTACACACATTGCATGCAATAATGAGGATATAGGGAAGCGTTCATTAGACAAACATGAACACATTCAAGTAAAATAACTATCAAATGGTCCTATGTCACATGTATAACTCAGCAACACAGGTTAAATCAGAGGTGAAGAGACTAATTCCAGCCTTGAGATGATTAAATAACTAAGCTTGTATTTAGTTTATCACTGTTTTGGGAATCATAATTATCATCCTCCACTTTCCCAGGAACAGATATCATTAATGGACAGATTGATTTAATATAAACTGAGATGATTCATCAAAAATGTATTCCTTTCTCATACATGATTCATTCAAGAAATTACCCAATGCCAACTTGAAAAAAAGAAGAGAAAAGAAATACCCAATTTCTGAAAACTACACTAAGTAGTGGAATCATGAAAAATTAGAGACTATCTCCTTATTATGAACAGTTATATTTTTGCCTATGCTTCATTTATATGCTTCCTGTGAAAACTCAGAACACTGGCCTTTTATGTCTTGAACAATCCACGCAACTACCACCATGCAGATTTAACAGCAAGTTTCCATCAAAGTCAAATTTCAACCATAATGGAGAGTCACTTAACCACAATGCATGCCTTCACCAACAGCGAAGGACCCACCCGCTCATATCTAACCAGCTGCTTCATCAATAAAATACTATTTCCAGACCTTACCTGTTTTCCTTTTGTTATTGTCACCATCAACGCTAAAGCCTTAAACCCATCCGTTCAGAGGCAGTTTTGTGAGTATAACATTTTCACCAATCCTTAATTCGACTCATGCTCTCGGTCACTCTAACTACTCAATTCAAATCATTATCAGCCTCCTTCCTGCAACTGAACTTCCAGTGTTTCAATTCTTTGTAGATGCCATATTCTCCAACCTCTATGTGCATGTTGAAATCATTGCCAAAGAAACAACTAATCTCTCTTCTATTGACACCGTGGCATTAATCTTATGTCCTGATGTCAAAGCCATGTGCTCCATCTATATAGGGTTGGCTTACCATTCAAAAAAAAAACGTGTAACCCGTCAACAATCATGTTCTTCATCATCCATATATAGATAACCATTTTTTTTATCAAAGCTGTCGACTCTAGCAACCACCTTTTTAAATGATCTTGTTCTCCATTCACCATCAGGGCAATAATTCAGCACCTCTCCTTATCCATTTCCCTCCCCTCTCTTGGCAGCAAGTTCAAATTTCACCGAATTATGTCTCTCAAATAAACCATCCCAATTAATCTTTCAAGGAATGTAAGCCAAATCAGAAATCTCAACAATTTATCGGCAATGACTTGATGATTGTACTCTAAAGAACATAAAACACATATTTCACCACCAAAAACTTTCCACAAACACCAATTGTACATATCAACTATCTCTCTGATTAAATGAAATGGGCACTAATGCATTTAATCAATAGGAATGAGTGTCCAAAATGACATCCAGATCTGTTCTTTTCAGATAGTTTCTGCCATCACTGAGCCATTGAATGAAACTGTAGACACAATTTTCAAGTCTTATAAACTTTATAGTCCATGTTTATGAATTTTCTATTGATATATTTCTATAATGGATGCAAAATGTTCCAAGTAACAGGTCATGGCTTCTAAATGGAAGACCATCCCATCACCCTTTTATTTAAAAAAAGAAAAAAAGTTACCTATTTTTTAATTAAGAATAAAGAGTGTGGCTAGACTTGACAATGGGTTGGGTCGGATCGGTTTCGGGTCAGGTTTTATTCAAGTTCGGTCAACAATATTCAACCCATTACTTCTTTGTTTATTAAACGAGTTAGTCGGTTCGAGTCTATTTCGGGTTCGAGTCACAAAATTTTCAACCCATAACCATTTATAATGCTCAGGTTCAGTTTGGGTAATGGGGTCGGGTCAAATTTTGTCGGGTCTAGTTCAAGATAGACTTGGCAACGGGCCAATTGGGTCGGGTCCATTTCAGATTCGGGTCAACAATTCTCATCCCATTACTTATTTATGAAATGAATAAATGGGTTATTCGGTTCCGATCTGTTTCAGATTTGGATAAAAAAAATTTGAACCCATATCCATTTAAAATGGTCGAGTTTGGTCCGGCTAAGCAGATCAGGTCAAATTTTGCCGTGTCTAAGTGCAGCCTCAAGGAACATAGCAAACAAGACTAGATGCATGTCATCCCACCACAACCACCACCACCAAGGACAAGAAGTTAATCATTCTAATGGTTTCTAATCAGTTTCTTTTCCCTATTATTATGATTATGCATTTCAGTGAATCTTTTTTTTTTGGAGATACATTTCATGAATCAGTTATAAAACATTTTTTTTTTTTTTAATTTCTAAGAACACTCACTGCTATGATTAAGAGCTTTAATTAAACAAACTTCCTAATCTGTGAAATTTTTAAAATACCCAAAAAGCTCAAATTTCAGGTCTAGTGCATACCCTATCAGACAAATAGGCCATAGCACTCCATTCTTGCCCAAACAGCACAAGTTAAGGCCTCTCAGGAAGTAATTGAATAACTTCTAAATATGATAATTTCAAGTCACTAGAGATTGACAGAAAAATGGAATATAGCCTTCAATATAAAATAGAAACCAGCACCCACATCTTTATCTTTTCAATTTTTGCTTCTTTGCCCCTTTCCACTCACATTTGTACAAATTCTCTCTTACCATCATTCCCATGTCATAGATGAAGATGGCATTGTATCCTAGCTCCATATCATTTTGGTTGTATACAAACACTATGTATAGCTCCATAGCGAACAATAATTAAAGCACCAGAATTTTTAAGTAAAACAATTCAATGGAAAGAGGAAAGCTCTCAACATAAAGAAGAAAATTCAATCATTTTTACAGAGTGAATCCCAACATAAACAATAAAACAAGAAGGCATCTAACAAGTTACAGCAGCTTACCAATCAGGCAAAGGACAAGAATGACCCAAAATGCCATTTGAACAGGACGACAATATTGGATTTGATACTGAGACCTTTGAAGCTGCCTTTGAAAGGCTCCAAGCCATCCATTGAGATGCTTGTTATAAGACCCATCACAACCATCGAGACAGCTCTTACTTCTTTCATAGCAAGCATTGATGCCCTAAAGTTTATTTAAAATGAGACAAATTATCAGAATTAAAAACATCAGGAATTACAAAAAGATTGCATATTCCATTATAAAATAAAAACAGAGCAAAAGATAGATGTAAAAATATCAGTTTTAAAACTCAACAAATATAGTCATTGCATTCCTAGACTGTCTAGTGATATTTTGTTCGTTGATAAGTGCTAGTCAACTCGTGTAGATGACTCCAAATGCATGATGCCCAGAACAAGCATGTCAGTCCCCAATGCAAAACAGTGGCTCACTGCAAATATGTAATAATCAATGCATGACATTTTTCCACTTTTAGCCATTTTTACAAGGAAGAGACCATGGTTTAAAAAGTCAAAATGACTCGAGTGAATCAATCCAAGTTGACTTGACTCAAAAGGATTTCAAGTCAAGCGAGTCGACAAGTTTTCCTGAGCTTTTTTCGATTTTTTCTAAAACTCAACTGAGTTCCTAGACTTGAAGGGATTTCGACTTGTCTCATTTTCGAGCTTTTGAACACTGGGGATGACCTTTTGGGCAGTTAAACCATAATTTCAAAATTGTGATGCTTGTGACGAGACGGTGCTAAAATGTACAACACAGATAATGAGTGATGCAAAGGAGCAAATTATCACGAAACCAACAATTTCTCAAAAAAAACTCTAACCACCAATCCCAGAATGTCAAATCTACAAAGTACAATTCAAATTTAAACTTAAAGATAAAATTCACAAGATAGACCACAAACAGTGGTTTCTAATGATGCAACTACCACAAACAATAGTTTGATAGACAATTAAGACTCTTTATGGATTAGAAAGACAAAATAATAATAATAATTCTTTTAAAATAAGTGACATGGTGTCACACCAAATATTAAATCTTTTTTTTCCTTTCTTACTCTCTTTTTTAAATCCTCCTCCTTTCCCTCATCATTTTCTTCTAGTTAACCCTTAATCTTGTTTTTGAGTTAAAACTTTGGATTACCATCGGTGTTTACTATTTTTTATTTTCATTATTGTTGTTGTTATGCTTTTTTTTCCTTTCTTTTTGGGAGGTTCATTTATTTATGTCACTGTTCTTTTTACTAATACTCCTTTTTTCTCTATTTTAGGTAGCCGGTCCATGTATACACCTTCTTGCCAAATTCTTCTTCAAGTTCTATCTTCTTTTTTGTTGGAGTCAAATGGAAAAGTAGAACTTTTAATTTCAACCCAGATAGATGGGATTCTGGCAAATGATGATGATGAAGATGATCACAACTACAAAACAATGCATGTTTTTTTCCTATCTGCCTATTTCCACAACCACCCAAAAAAAAAAAAACTTGCAATCTAATTCTTTTATCAATTCATAGAAGTATATAACTAAATCTAGTTAATATGTGTATATAGTTTTTTTACCATGCAATTACATGAAAAAACCCTTAATGTGCAAAACATATTCTTAGTGGTTCCATACATCACTACTTTGCTCCACACCCTTTCTTCTCTTCCCTTATTTGTGTTTTCCTCTTCACATGTTTTCCGTTTCTCTTTCCAACTCCCCATCACCCCCATTGATTCTTTGAATGTTCCACCACAAAAAACTGATGACAACCACGATAATGATGGAGACAGCAATAAGAATGGCAATCTGGATTTTGTTGTTCTAAAGAAGAAGAGATGGGTTTAAGAGATATGTACAAAATAAATTTGCAAAAATGACAACGATGATGGCAATGACAGTGGAAGAATCAATGATAATGTGTTTTGGAAATTGCAGAGGTGACAACAAAGATAGGTTTGAGATGTCTACAAAAGAAAATGGGTTTGAAGTGTTGAAGGTAGATTCAACTCTACTGGCGATGCTAGAATCACCAACGACAGTGATGAATTTGACAAAACTAGCGATGGATTTGTAAAGATTTGCGAAGAGCAACTATAGTAGTGATGAACTGATGATAGTGACAACATTGGTGAAAATGGGTTTGAAAGATTTGCAGAAACAGCCAGGATGATGAAAAGAAAAAATTGACAATTTAGTGCCAATAGAATCAACCACGAAAATAAGGCTAAAGGGAAGCCATACTAGAGAAAAAGATAGTTGGAAAAGGAATGTTGAGAGTTGAGAAGAGATAAAAATGGAAGAGAAGATACCGTTATGTACTTCTTTTTAATTTGAATAGTGATGGTCAAACTCGCCCATGTTTGCAGAAAGTCTTAGGTCAAGTTCTCCTCAATACAAAAAGGGTCACTCCCAATTGCTTTGTACCCGGCATGTGTGGATTGGGAGGTTTACACATGCCCCAATGATTAGTCAAGTGAGACGCCTGGACTCCTTGGTCTTAAAAAAAGGGTTTTGCACCTTAAGCTTGTTGCAGTCCTCCACATCTTAGAACTCTACACACAATTGCACACACGTGATGCACACAAAGAAAAGAGCCTCTAGCACAATTGTTAAGTGCTCATTAGTGGCAGCCTCAAACTTGTGGATTCAAGTCCAATAGAGATAGTTGACCCATAGGATTTTTTTTGTCAAATCCAATTGTAAGTGCCAACCCCAAGATGCTAGGATAAATAGCTCCGACGATGATGATGAACAATATACATATAGAAACAAATTAGGCATGAAGGATAGTTTCATCCAGTTTCAAAACCTATCATGAAAGATTTTTTTTCTCCCTTTGAAAGATATCATGAAAGATAATTTTTATTACCCCATTCGTACAAACAAAAAATTAAAATGTCAAAATTCAGTATGCACATCAAATTGGAGTTGCCAAATTTTGATATTTTTCTTCTGAGCAAAAAACAATCACAACATCAGATCTGCAAAAACATGCTTCCTCCATTTTATACCCTTTCATATTGATTTTCAAGTGCCTTATGAGTCCAGTATGAGATTTAGAAGAGAAGAATGAATGAAACTGCTCACCTGACTGAACTGATGAGATCTTAGCGGCTCAGTGTCTTCCGCCTGCTGTCGGTCTCCACCCTTCCATTTCCTGAAACCATTCTTCGACCACTGCAGCTTGGATTTCGATTCAGCAGTCCAAAGCAAATTTGAAAAGCTGAGTATCCTTGGAGGGGGCCGTTGGAATTCTTCATCGGCAACGGTAATCTTCAATGCACCAAGATCAGCACTGGCACTGGCCGTCCTCCTATGCCCATTCAGCCTCTCCTCTTTCATGTCCTTTGAACCTAGCTCAAGCAAATGGCTCGAATCCTCTGAACTCTCAGGCATTGTTGGTCCGAGCAACTCTAGCGGATTCCCTACTCCTCCATCCTTCCCTGAGGCACTTGTACCAATCTCTTCCGCATCCTGCATGGGACCAACAAGAAACAATGCAAGCTCGTCTCTCTCCCCCTCATCCAATCTCACCCAAGGCAGTGTTGTCTTCCCGTCTGCAGTGACTGCTTCACGCAATGAGCCTTCAATCAATGAGATCTGGTTTCCTATAGCAACAATGAATTGGTGATGCCTGGATCGGGCATCATCTGCTGAGAAAATTCCATAGCTCGATCTAACTGCTTGTTCAAACTCCTCAAGCTGTGCCAAAAACCAAACAGACCAATTCCAACATCAGATTTTTTCCAAAAAAAAAAACAAAAAGGAACCAAAAAAAAAAAGAAGCACGAATCTGCTTAGTTACATGGATACAAATTCCAGGAAATTTAACCGAAATAGGAATGTGAAATTTCCTGGAAGCAACATTTCAGGAGATAAATCTTCTGGTGTTTGGTTGTCTGGATGCAGTTTCGGAGAAAATAACTATTCCGGGGCAGGAAAAGGATTGTGCATTCCTGGAAAATCCAAAATCCTGGAATGTCAACAAACCAGATTTTAGGTCCATCCAAACACCTTAATCCGTGAATTCCTGGAAAACTTGAAATCCCTGGTTCAAAATCCATGCATTCAAACTAGCAATAGAAACACGACAATTGAAAAATGATCAGATATACCTGCCATTTGGCGGTGCCGAGGGTGGTATGAAGCTCCCGACGGAGCTCTTCAGAGACTGAATCAGACTCCGGAACGATTTTCCTTGCATGCATCCATCTTCGGTAGGCAGATTCCATCCTACAACACGAGGGGGAAACAAAACAAAAGGCAAGATCTAATCACAACCCGAAAAGAGCCAATTTTCAGCCAGAATTCGGATGTGGAGAAAATAAATCGTTTGAAGCCCAAGAAAGGAGACCCACCACTCAAAATCAATCGAATAGGGGGGAAAACCTAAAAAATCAGAAAAATGTAGAAAAAAGAAGAAGAAGAAGAAGGGAAATGAAGCGACCTGTCTGCAGATTCCTGAACCTCTTCCGCGGCGGAGAAGAACGGATCCTTTTCCCATCGATCGAAACTCGTTGTCATCTAATTCTATCTTTTGAGAGAAAGAGAGATCGCAGAGATATGAGAGACAGAGAGAAGAAAAGAGAGTTGGATTTTTTTTTCGTCTCTTCCCCTTTTTACTCTCAGACGTTCATGTGAATACACGAGCGGAAACGAATCTCTGAACAGAATTCGGTGTTGGGCTGGGAAGAAGGGATCATATCTTACTTTCCACAGATAAGAACCGGATGGGTCGTTACCGCAAAATTACCGATTTTGAGATTTTTCTAAAATTCTATAATTATCCTCTTCTATTTCTCTACATTTAAAATGATGCTTGTGATTTAATTTCCACTTAATTAGTTTCAATTAAAGTCTATATTAGTTTTAAATTAAATGTTTAAATTTATATATTCTTCCAAAAAATAAACTTTATTTTTTTTAATTTAGAACAAGACAATAAATAGTAATTTCTTCTATTTTTTCTCATTCAACTTTTGCAATAAATCCAACATGAGTAAATTTTGATATGAGGTCCTCAAAATTCTAAATATTATTAGGAAAGTTTAAAGAATGGATGGTCCAGATCTTCTCTAGAGTCTTTGAACGCTTAAGATGGTGCAACTTATACAAGACTAAAGAGACAGTTCTTGACCCTTCCTTTCCCAAACACCAAATAACAGAAAATTGCTCAAGTTGTTTACAACATTTGGAAAATTCAAACATATTTAGACATTCATTAGTTTATTTATTAAATTTTGACCAATTCAAATAGTTTATATTTTAATTTTTATTGTCTTTGACTGATTGTTTCGCTTAGTCAAAGTGGGTTTTCAGCAAATCTGAGGTTAAAATCGCCTAATCATATAATCAAAACTTAGAATAAAAAGTTTGATATTTTATTATTTGATTGAGTCATTAAAAACATATTCAAACATATGCAATTTTATTTTACAAAAATACCATGCACCATCAGAATTTCAATTCCTGAGCTTGACCCTAAAGCAAGTAGAGATTATACACCATAGTGTGAGTGACAGATTTGTCCAACTTATCATACTTTATTTATCTTTAGAATAATTTATCTAAGAAAACGCTTGATTAATGGCCTTTCATATGGTGTAGATGTTACATTAATTGGTAGTGCCACTCTGAGACTTAAGAATTCGACTTCTACTAATTTACTTAATATACAACATACTAGGTTTGCATGTAATTTCATACATTCATTGGATTTGTCCCATTTTCAATATAAAATAGAAATACCCATATTTAAAATATATATATATATATATATATATATATATATATATATATTAATTTCTTTATTATTTTCATTTATTTCCATATTAAGTTTTGGCCCTATTTTTATTTAAATTGATAAATAGTTGTTAGACATTTATTTTACTTTGGATCAACATTTTCATGCATTATAGTATTTTAGTAATAAGTCAGAATAGAACAAAAAATCAACGTAAAATCTCTCCAGGTGATATCCCTTAATTTAAAGGTACACCAAGTTAGTACATGAGGTTTCAAACCCGTCAAGTCCCATTTAGTGAGGCGAGACGCAACAAGCTGAACTACCGGCGTGGATTAGATAATGTATTTTGAAATTCAACAAATAAAAATATAACATTAAATATACACAAGAAATTCGACAACATTGAAGAATGCAATCCTTTTCGATTACCATTGACATTGATTGTTGTTTGAATTTAAATGAATCTATTCTAGATGGAAAAAAATATTAAAGAACTTTGTATTTTCACAGCTCATTCAAACGGCTAGTGAAAGGGACCCTACAACTGCCTAATTGGACTTTTCAACCTTATTCAATGTTGACCCCAACCACTAAAAAATAATAAAAATAGCCACTTATTTAGTGCTGCAGTGCTACTAAACCTTGGACAACATTCATTTACAAAAGCTTTTTCGAGTCTCCTTAGAGAGTTTATTTATGAAAATTTGAAATGTACAATACATTTTCAAATGAAATGGTAAAAAAGAGATAAATAATAGACGAGTTATTTGATCATTTTAGACTTATAATTTTAAATATTAAAGTTATGGTTGTTATAAGAATCTAAATCTTTTATTCTAAAGATTAGATAGAAGAATTTTCTAGATAAAAGATTTTTTTTGAATTATAATCATTAATGAATTCTTCAATCAATTCCTCTTAATTTTAACCATGTGTGCCCACTTCATCACAAATGGATATTCACCTATTTAAAATCAGTAATCTAATCTCTATACAGTTGTTTTAAAATTTAAAGAAGTAATACTAATTTCTTAGCTTTAGATAGTTGGTATCAGGTTGGATCTAGGTTCATGATAAAAAAAAAAAAACATTAAAAATATAAAAGGAAGGAATATTGGATCTAGATTATCATCGTTCTTAATAAAATTGATATTTCCAGTGTGTCCATTATTATCTATACCATATTTTAAGTTCACCAATATAGACTAAAGATATTGAGAATGTTATATCATTATTCATAAAACCCAACAAATAATCAACATTTCAAATATAATGTTAACTAGTACTTAAATAAATAAAAATACCGTATACATATTTAGTCTCACAAATTTATAGTATAATTTCTTTTTTAACAGGAGAACCCATGAAGGATCAAAGCCGCAGGGGACATGTCTTGCACGGGTAATTCAATTGTCAAACATTTTTACTCACGAACTAGAGGTCTCAGGTTCAGGTCCTGTAATCACTTGGTGCATGTGGCTTGTGAGAGACTATGTGCATGATGTTAGAAGTCTTCCACCCCTTCTAAATCTCTAAACCAGCAAGCTTGGTGGAGTGAAGCTGCACCATCAGGAATGCTTTCCATCATCCATTCCTGGCCCTCTGGATAATAAATCCCAGTCCTTAGATGAGGGACCCACCATGGCAGATCAACACATTTCTGGGTTTGATTCTTCTCCATCTCTTTCAGGTCCATTCCAACAAGATCACTGATATTACCTGGCCCTTTTTTTGCTACCCTGCATACAAACCTTCCATTGATGAGATACTGAACTAATAGAATTTCACTTGGAGTGGGGTTAGCCCATTGACCATGCTTTTGGCACATGGATTTTAGCTCTTTACTGAAGCGTCAATGGCTTAGATGGCCCACTTCGGAAAGAAGCCAGATCTGGTGAATGATCTCATTCTAAGCTTCATCTTAACTACACAAAAATCTCAAATGAATTTGGAAACAAAAAAGAAGAATAAGATATTAGGGTGGCTGAACTCTACAATTAACAACAAATCATGAAGTTTTTAATTGATTGATGGAACTTCATGATAGTAGTTATACTTTTTATAACAATAGACATCATTTATATACATTTTTATTACTCAAATGATAACAAGCGAACAAAAAGATAAACATAGTGTTTTTTGTTATTAAAAATACCGGTGTCTCTATAAATTTCTATAATGAAGAATAATCTATTATAGAATATTGACCATCAGAATTATGAATATTTCTAACACCCTAAATTCATTGTCATGTTGAATCAAGTATCGAAATATATTTACCGAAGAAACAATTGCTTTGATTTTGCGAGCATGGTTCTCACCATTTTTTTTTCTGTAGTTGTTCAAAGATTATCAACTAAAAAAATGCGTTGAGAGGAGATGGAAAGAGATAAGGTAGAATAAGTTCCTCTTCAAATATAAGTACTACTAATATATGAGTTAAAAGATGGAATAAGTTCTTGTATAATTTTGCTAATGAATGTAACGCTAATTATATTCCTAAGAACATATCATTTTCAAAAGCTTCCACTTCTTTTACCCTTTATTCTATTCCTTTTTACATCAACTTACATTGGTGCTTAATTCTTTCTCGTCCTTATTGGAAGATGTTGCTGTCCATACTATTTTTAGAGAAATATTGCAATGTTATTATGATGATGTTCTCTGACCATTGACAACACAATCCACCTTACAAGAACAATGTAATCCAAGCCGTCCAAGTGGTGCATAGATGGAAAGTAAGAAGAGGATAATATTTTAGAGAAAAGATGGGACGCTGATATTACATAGGTGATGACAAATAAATAAAATGACAAATCTAATATCCCTTTTAAGAGATCATATTAGAGGCCATCCGATGAACGGTTGAGAAATAATGGCCTTGTTTGATGGAGCTCGTGAAAGCATCAAATGAAAGTGTGAAGCATGGCTAACAATCAATTTTACTATTAATTTTTTATTTTAAAATATTTTCCAATTATAGATTCAATCAAATTTGCTTTCTATTAATTATACCATGGGTTTGTAGTTGTACTATCATAAATTTGTTTTTTTCTAGATTAGACACTTGTGGTGGATAAATGATTTTCTAATATGGATTAGATTCTCGATCAATACTCCTCCGCACCATTCCCCTAGATCACTTCCCGTAATTGCTTATTTACATTGTGTAGGATTAGGAGACTTATACATGCTTTAAGGATTGATCGGGTTTCCTTGAACATTTTGGTCCCAAAAAAAAAAAAAAAAATTATATTCTCCTGATTTTGTTAAATCGTCCAATGCTCATTTTACTTATTTTAGCCTATTCTAATAACATTTTTCTGCCGGGTAATGTTCTATACATCATATTTTTATTTTTGTATTTATATACACGTTTAATTTAAAATTCCTATTTTGCCTGTCGGTGAACGCCTGCAACCGCTTCCCGCCCGTGCGATGCTGCCCAGGATCGATTATGCCGACGCCCAGACGCTATCCTGGCTCCATTCAGCCGCTGCACCCAGGTACCCACGCCGTGCTTAGCCTCTCCTTCTCTCATCCCCTCTAAGAATCATCCAATGGTCTCTCCTTCCCGTCGTCACTTCAGAGATGAAACCATCCGCTCGTCCGAACGCGAACGAGAACGACGACGAGGTAGGATCTCTTCTCCTCCGTACTCTAGAATTCAAATACTTGAGCATCTTTGACATGATTAGTGATCTGTGTTGAAAATTTGATGTTGGTCATCTCTTTCAAATCTGAAACTCCGGACTAAATCAACTCTCAGAAGGAGAGGAAAACAAGAAGTCCAGACTGAATTGACAGAGTTGGAAACATAGTTTTTAATTCCATGTTGGTGATCATTTTAGTTTGCCTCTAGAATGGAGGATTTTGGCATTTCGTCAATTGGTATTCAGGACCGCCGAAATAGCCTTAAGTCAGGGCCGGTCCTATTGGTATTCAGTTCTAAAAAAGACCAATACTTATTTAGAAAAAAAAAGGGTAAATATGTGAACCCAAGAGTGCCTGAGAGTCAAGACACTCCCTTCATGAAGAGTGGTCTTGAGATCAATTCACGCCCAACACCCCTCTCTAGTCTCCACTCTTCGTAGTTATTTATCTGGTGTATGTCGGATTGGGAGGTTGATACATGCTCCAAAGACTAATCGAGTTAAAATGTCCCCTATCCTAATTAGGGCCGGCCCTAGCTTAAGGTTATATCGGTAGCTGCATAGGCCCCCCAATTTGACCAATGGCCTAGGGCCTTCACCATGCACTTTCTCTAGAGTTTCTGAAATTTCAAGACCGGTCCCGATACCAATACAGATGAGACCCTTGAAGACCATATAAAAAAAAAAAAAAAAGTAAATATGTAACTCCATTTACTTAAAAAGAGAATTACACATGGTTGGACTAGAACTTACATAAATATCTTGAAATGCATTAATACTACCGAAAGTGGGTGAGAATTATGAACTCAAAACCCTTTTAATATATTAGAAGTATGGTTATTTAAACTAGGGAATTTAAAAAAAATGTAACATAAACTGGGTAAAACAAGACCATAGTAGACATGGGACTAGAAATAATTAAAATGGATCAGAAGAGGGACTGGAGTTTTTCAGAGTATGCTTTTGTTTTGATTTTTGTACAGGAACGAAATGTTTTGGCCATTTCACCCGTAATGGAATTGAATTGACAACTATGGTAGGAAATGACTTGAGATAAGTCTTTGCATTAAGAACTCTTGTTGATATGTGAGTCTTCGGCTCTGCTAGAGATCATATGGTACAAAGATGCCGTTTTTCTTTCTGATATAGTGAGGCCTTCATGTGCCAATATGTTCCTAAATTGTTCTCAGTCAGAAAATTTTGACAAACTGAATGCAGATTATTGCAAGGTTTCTTCCATTTATGATAGTGCGACATTACTGGAATTTTGATATTTGAATATGTGGTGAAAAACAACTATTGAACTTCAAAATGTCCATAAACAATAGACTGGGATCTTGGAACTGCCCTCAGAGACCGAAAACTGTTGAAAGAGAGTATAGAGATGATCAACGGATTCCTTGTTTGAGCAACAGAGAAGAGATATCAGGATTCTGCAAAATTGCAGGACTTGACTGATTTTTTGAAGTATTTTGTTGAGATTGGTTGTTAGTTAAGGCTTTACCTATAGGTGGGGATTGCAGATTTCTGAACAGATTTGTGTTGTTAATGGTTTCTTAATATGGGTTTAATGAATTTAATCAACATGAAGATCACTTAGAGGATGTCATTTGTTTCTATCATCCAAAACATCTTCTTTCCAAGTGTTCCTTTCTTCTGTCGTGAGTTTGAGTGAGAGTTTGGCTGACTTGAGCGATCATAGGTGTTGTTCAAGTGCCCCACAGGCAATTTAGCAAGTGCAACTCTAAATTCATTGACATTAGGCCTTCTGCAGAGAATAGAATTGGATTGTTAACTAGAATCGAGAAATAGGTTGAAGAGGTGATTCCCTTCACCTCACCAATGACCATCCTTCCTATAATCAGGGTGCAAATATCGGCGGATACATATCGTATCATCCGATATGTATCGATTTTGAAGGACTGAATATCGGCAGATACATATCGTTATCGGCCGATATTCACGATATCGGCTGGAAAGAGAAAAATATCGGCCGATACCGATTTTTAAACCCCTGCCTATAATATACAACATGAATAACCTACCAAACATGTTCATACGCCTTTTTCTAGATTAATGTTGCACACTAATCTGTCAAAGGGAGATTGTTTTACTGCATTTTGTTGCAAGATGCCGGCGACATCGTCCTTTTGTAACAAAAGATGTGCAGCGAGGTGTTCTCTGAGAGCTCGCTCGAACCATAAATGCCATTCCTCAATTTATGGATATTATATTCTTAATCAGGGCCACCCTGAGATCCTCTAAAATCTCAGGGACACTAGGTCTAGAGAGATTTTAGGGGCTCTTTGTGACTGGTATATTAAGGAGTTTAAGTGTGTGGAGAGCATTTCTGTCTTGGGGCCCTAGGCGGCAGCCTACACCGCCTATGCCCAGGGCCGGTCCTGTTCTCAATCAATGGCCGATGTCTGGACTGAAATGTTCATATTTTCTGACATTTTAGCCTCTGCAGCTACTTCAACGAAAATACAAATGGAAACTAATGGAGTTACACTGCATAATGTGTGAAGTTGAAGGAACAGAACAATGGGGATAAATTTAGACAATATTAAAAGCAAAAAATACTAAATTGGGTTTCAAGCATGACTGAGCCAGAATCCCAAATTGTAATGAAAGGGCTCAAACCTGAGCCCATAACTCAAGCCCAGACCAAATTATATTTGTAAAGTCCAAGTCTAATTTCGAGTGTAAAATGTACATGTAAACTTATTTGGGCTAAAAATGGAGCCTTTTCAAAAGTCTATGAACATTTCAATTATATTAATTAAGTTCGAATGGATAGTTAAGTTGACTTGAATTTCTAAGAACAGATTTAGAGGTCTCCAGTTTGACTTCTCTTGGAACAACTCAATACATGAAACTTGCCATTCTTTATATATATATATATATATATATATGAGATTAGTCCTAGCTCTCTATGAAGTAGAGATACCCACATCATTCAAAAAATAAATAAATTATATTAATTAATTAAATAAAATTTAATATCATGAGTGTGGGCCAAATTCAAACCTTATGCCAAACTAAGGCTCTCATATTTTGGTGACCTCACCTAAATTCTAATTTATTGTGCATAAATGAGCCCAACTCCCAACTACCATCCATCGAATAAAAAAAGAGCTAATCCTTACTATATCTAGACTTGTTAAATTTCCGATATTGATATCAAATTAAAAAGAGTTGACAAGTTACGAATCTCATACACACAAAAAAAGTTGGACCAATATTAGGGCTAAGGGTAGTTTGAATCTTTGTGTTGTTTCATTTTTTTTTTCTATTGATATATTAATCATTAAAAAAACAAGTTCGAACAATGTGGAAAAATCCAACTATTTCAACCAAATTTTCATACCAGGCTTCATAATAAAGGGGTTTTGTGGAAATTTTGTCTTCCTCTTTATTCAATTTTGTATCTATTGTCAAATGATAAATGCCCTTTTAAAAATATAAAATTTTACACCGAAATTACCAGTGAAATGGATATACTTTATTATATATTTACTTTACTTATATATAGACACTTTATTAATATAAATTTTTAAGAGAACTCTTAAATTTAAATCCTTCACAATGGAATAAGATAAAAAATGAGATTTTTAAGTTCGATTTCCACTGCACTTCATTTCAAATGACTAATTTCATAGTTTTATCCAATTTATGAAGAGCTAAAGTTATATATTTCTCAAAGATTAATCGAACACCTTCACACTAAATAAAACTTAAATTAAACAATTTAATTTTTTCAATTTTTAAAGATTTATTGGCAAGATCGGAAGCATGAGTTTAAAATTCGATATGAATTGATATTTTCTACTCTTTCTTTTGAAAAAGAAATTGATCGATCTGAGCCGATATAATTAGGGCTGCAACTCGGGTCGGGTTTTGGCCCGACCCGCATGACCCGACCCGAGAAATCATGCGGGTCGGGTTACAATAGTCGGGCTATAGGGTCGGGTCGGGTTGAGAAAAGAAAAACCCGACCGAAATTCGGGTCGGGTTGGGCTGAGGCTTTTAAATTTCAACCCGACCCGACCCGACCCGAGAAGACCCGACCCGACCCGACCCGAGTTGCAAATGGGTAATTTTAAAGTTACAATAATCTCCATTGGTATTTTAAAGTTACAATAATCTCAAAATATTTGTCTCATATGCCATTTTGATTCTCTCTCGAGATAAGTTCATAAGCCTTTTAAGAAGCATTTCTTAAAAATTAAATTTTTAAAATGAGACGGAAGGAAAATAAAGAAAGAAAAATGAGTGAAAAAAGTGTCTGATAAACATTCTATAAAACACTTTACATGGTGTAAAGTGTAAACTATGTACTATAAACGTAAATAATTTTTAAAACAAAGTTAATCTTTAGTTAATAAAGGATTTTTTAAACTCAAAAGATAAAAAGGCCATTTTAGAAAAATCCCTTTTAAGAATTACTTAAGTTGGCCACTCAAGAAATGTGGGAAATTTCCAAAATGGAACCCCCAAAATCCTCTGTGAAAACTATTCCAAAATTGTAAACTGATTTCCTTCTCTTTCTATGGATCTCTCTCCTTTTTAAATTAATTTTAAAGTTACAATAGACTAGGGCTGCAACTCGGGCCGGGCCGGGCCGGGCCGGGTCAAGGGACGGGTCGGGTTGGGTTAAGGGTATGACAATCTCGGGTCGGGTCGGGTTCACTATTTCGGGTTTTTCATTCGGGTCGGGTCGGGTTGGGTTCAATATGGAGTAAGTTGGGTTAGGGTTGGGTTTATGAAAACCCGGCCCGCCCGACCCGAGTTGCAGCCCTAGATATAATAAACATCTCGGCATACCCATGTACGATTTCAAAAATCTTATAATCGTATCCGTCGATATTCGGGCCCCACCAACCTTCTCCTTAATAATTACACGCTGTCGGCCCCTTCTCCTTTTCCCTCTGGCGGCTGCCTTCTCATTTTTTCATCCCTTTCTTGATTGTTTACCCTCCTCCCCCACCGCCCACCCCAACCGGTGCTCCTCTGACCAGGATTTCTTCCTGCTTCCGATTTATCCAGCACCACCGTAGCAGATATGGGAGGAGGCAACGGCCAGAAAGCCAAGATGGCTCGGGAAAAGAACTTGGAGAAGAGCAAAGCCACCAAAGGTATAACTCTCTCTCTCTGATGTGGGTTTTCCCTTCTCCATCTCTCTCAGATCTGTTGGGTTTTCCCTTCTCTGATTCTCTCTATTTCTCAATTCCTCAGGAAGCCAGCTGGATTCAAACAAGAAAGCGATGAGTATTCAGGCATAATCCTTCTTTGCATCTTCCCATCTCCTGCATTTCCTTTTTTTTTTTTTTTTTTTTCGGGTTGTCTATTTCTTTGACATTATATGAATAGAGCCGTATCACCGCAATTGGGGAGAAGGGAACGTTCTGGGAATTGGGCTGGATGGAAACGTTTTCTCTTGTGATTTTACATTTTAATTCAAGTTTTTGTTATCAATTACATTTTTTATAATCTCCATAAATGATAAAATAAAGGACTTTTTTTTTCCTCTAACTTTTCTGGTAGTGAAATAAGATTTCTGCTTAACTGATTTTGTATTGATCTTTGTCCGTACTTAAAAATTATCAAGGAGTTATCGCCATTCATCCCATCTGTCTAGGATCCTCTTTCTGACTTTCACTTTTCTCTTAACCTTATAATCCATCACGTTTTACTTTTCAAAATGATCAAGGAGTGGTTGTTTCAAAATCATGTATGCAGCAATTTGTAAGATGTGTATCATTAAAAAAAAAGGATAAATAAAGAGATTGTAGTTTGTGGTGTAGCGGAGAATATCTTTCTTCATAGGGTGGAGTGGAAGCTTAGAACTTGGAAAGGCGGCCCTAGATGGATGGCCAAATGGTGTTGATGATGATGAATAAAAGAATTGCCCTTCACAAAGCTAGTTTTTTATAAATCCTATAAAGCCATACCGGCTGGAAAACTGTGGCAGCATTTCTGGTTTCTCAACCAGACGCTGATGATACTGCCTGAGATACTCAACCATTTGGTTCTCCCTTCAGAAGTCTGACACAATGTCGAATCCGGGCAGATAAATGGCTGATAACTCACCTAGATTCAGATGTCGGGACAGAGCATCGGCAACCAGATTCTCTTTTCCGGGTTTATAAATAATTTCTTAATTCTACTCCAACAATTTCGACACCCATTTTTGTTGCTCGAGAGGGTGATTCTTTGTTCTAATAGGTGCTTGAAACTTTCTTGGTTGGTGTGAATTTGAAATCGTTGGCCGAGTATCGGACGGCATCTAATATGGTTGAGGGCCTGGCTAATATACGCAATGGGCAGTCCTCCTTGTGTTAACACTGCTCCTATCCCCTTTTTAGGGGCGTCAGTCTTAAAAATGAAAGGTTGAGAAAAATCTGGTAGGGCAAGGATTGGGGTGGATGTTATAGCTCTCTTGAGTTCTTCAAATGCTTGCTCGGCTTCGAGGTTCCATTGGAAGCAGCTCTTCTTGAGCAAGGCAGTCAGTGGGGCAGCAATGAGGCTGTAATTTTGAACCAATCGTCTGTAGTATCCGGTCATGCCCAAAAATCCCTGAGCCTGAATTTTGATATTCTCCCTGATGTGTAGTTCTACTATGCTTCGAAGCTTCGGTTTGAATTATAAGGCTTTCAAGGTCTCTTCAAACTGCTGTAGTTGATCTGTCGTCCTTTGGGAATTGCTTCGGATGGCAGTATCCAGTTTTCGGACTCCTTCCGACATCTCCTGAATGTTCATCTTCAACCTTTCTATCCTCTCCTTGTTGGTGAGTTGTGCCATCCCCCCTAACCGGGCTCTGATACTAAACTGTTAGGAGGAAGCTGGTTCAGTAGGGTTGAAGAGTTAGGAATAAGTTCCCTTTTCGGTAGGAAACGAACCTCAATGTTTTATTTACATCATAATACATACAATTGTACGCCTTAATCTGGCGTATTTACATCTAACCGCTACCTAAATGCCACGAGCTTCCTACTAAGCCACTTTGTCCCTGCTCACTTCTCCTGTTTCCTTCTCTGTCGTCCCCTGTTTTTGCTTCTCAGTTACTACAGTAACTGAGTAACTGGCAGCTACTGAGACTGGTTTCCTTCCACATTCAAGCCTCGGTTTCCACCTCTCTCTTCCAGGTTCGAATCCTTCCTTGACTGACCGACTCGGTGAACTTAGGCACGCCACTCAGTTTTGACGGACTCGGCGTGCCACTCGCTTTCAGTCCCCAAGCTGCTGCATGCGTGCAGGCGTCCCTCTGCGGGACGTGAGACTCTACATATTGGAATGCACTAAAAAAACTGAATTGTGATAAGGGACCTCTGTTATTACTTTCCCCTAATCTCTCCATATCCGCACACTGAGAATTTGCTCAATAACTATCCCATTTCTGCCACTGAAATGGACCAATCAGGATTTCTTGAGCAGTTTGCTTAATTGTTAGCTTCTTGTCGATAAATTCAGAGCAACATTTTTTTTTTGAATACGTGGAAACCCGTCGACTCCACTTTGTGGTGATCATAGTTAAAAACCCCGGATCCATGACGCAACCCACAAGTACCATGGATTAGGTTTGGTGCCTCGAGGGTTTGAGGGCAAGATCTCCTACACAAGATGGGAATACCTAACCACTGGAACAATTTCAGAGCAACTTTATGATGGTCAAAAGCAAATTTATGCAAACTCTTTTAACTTTGTCGATTGTGCATGTGCGGTGATGTTGCACAGGTTTAGTTTAATCTTTGCACATGCCGACATTAGTAGCAGGAATATTTCCATCCATAGAGTATTTGTTATTGCTCTTAACTATTGTCAATCAGAAAGAAATTATTGTTAGTTCATGTGATTATAGTTCCTTATTTATCTGAAATATATACCCATTTTTTCTGTTTCATTCTACCTAGAACTCTGCATGTGCTGTAATGGCTTTATTGACTTCAGAAGAAATCATTCGAAGTATTATGACTTTGTGAACTTTGCAAGTACTTTGATTAGGCAACTACTTCGATGGGTTTGTCTTGAGCCGTGCAGAACCACCATCAAGATTGAAATGCCTATATCAGGAATAGTTCCATAAGTTATTTATATTGCTTTTTAATTAATGTCAGAAGTGGGGAAAAACAAATAATGATCTTCTTTTTCTTTTAAATGGTGACTTCATTAAAGTTCAAGAGGGCATCAGAGGTATCCTATAAAGGAAAACAAGCATGAGAAAAGAAGGAAAACCCCAGGCCAAATACACCTGACAACAACTAACAAGGAGGTAGTAAAACATAGAATCATCAAGTAAATCCATATTGATCTGAATTCTGAATCAATCCATAGTACCCCATTTTTTGTTATATAGTTAGATTCTACCCACAAGCTTACCCGTGCTGTAACGTGCTTCTTTTGGCTATATGCACATATATAGGGCTATATTATGCGACTTGCAGTAGGAGGGAACATGAAATATAGTATTCATCACTAAAAATTGCTGAAATACAGTATTATTTCGAGTACCTGGATACATTAATTTGCTTATGTTTCAAAGTTTAGTGTCTGTTCACTGGAAGTACATTAACTCACACCTAGATCTTCCATTTAGGGGGAAAAAGGAGCTTCATGCAATCCCAAGGGGTTGGCCTAACGATCAAGGCATCCGCTTCAAGAAACGGGGTCTTGAGTTCGATTCACACTTGACCCCAACGGGCCACTCCCCATAGTTGCTTACCCGGTATGTGTGAGATTGGTAGGACTGCACATATCCCAAGGACTAGTTAGGTTAAAATTGTCTCTATTGTCCCAATACAGATCAGACGCCTGGACACCTTGGTCATAAAAGAAAAAGAAAAAGAAAAAGAAAAAGGTGCTTCATGCACTGTAGAGTGTCTATGGTGAAGGTTTTGGAATCTATTTGAAAAAAACATTGTTTAATTGCTTCCATCTTCATTTGATACCTTTTAGTTTTCATATTATATTTTTATTTCAATTTAATGATTTGCTGGTGTGTGCAGTGCAAGGTGTGTATGCAGACATTCATCTGCACCACGTCAGAAGTGAAGTGCGGGAGCATGCAGAAGCTAAGCACCCAAAGAGTGACGTGTATCAGTGCTTCCCCCATCTCAGAAATAATTGCGACAACAGAGAAGTTTTAAGATGGTTGGGTATCACTACTATCAAATTATACACATTCTACTGATCTGCTTCACAAGAAATCAGACCCTTTTTAAGCTCTTTCTTTGAGAACAATTATGGAATATTTTGTCTTTAATGTTCTCCTTTAGGTATGTATTGTTGTTCTGTAATTTAATTTGGTAATGGAGAGTTGTGCTTGAACTTAATTGTTGAGTTTGAAATCTATTGGTGCCCAAACCATTATAAATGAATGTGCATCTGGAAGAATACTTAAGTAGGCAAAGTATTTGGAGAAATTTCACGAATGTATCAGTTAACAAGTGTGTCAAGAACCGCTATGCAAGAAAATGGTTGATATGATTGTTGTTGTAGGGTTTAGTTTTGGTATGTGTCTCACTCAAAAAATATCCTTTGCTAGGTAAATTGATAAACTTGATCCAAATCCAAATTGATTTAACCCATTTAACAAAACCTAAAATAGACATGAACCTGAATTGACCCGGCCCAATTGGACCCATTATCAGGTCTGACTAGGAGACCATGCTTTGGTTATTCAAAGTTCCAAAGAATTGTTTGGTTGTCTCGCCATGAATTGGGTCATTTGGTATCAGAAAATACAACTTTGAAGGTCCTAGCCTTTAAATAAATCGGTTCTTTTCCCTCTTTTGTGTGCAATTGTGCATGTCATCTGTGCAGGGGCCATGCCAGTCTTCTGTGGATCATTTTTTTTAAACATTTAATCTTCTCTACATCATCCCAAATTTATCTGATTCCTCCAACAGCTTTACTTGGATAACTCGATCTTCATATCTATGAAGTGTCACCTAGAAAAGACCATAACATGAACCTGAGGCTTGTTTGCTTGTTTCTTTCAGAGTTCAGCACTGAGCATTGAGCAGTGCTGACTGGTCTTCTGATTCATTTGTTTTTGTTTGGTTTAGTGTCGGGAATTGACTTGAGCACCAGTAGTTCTTGTTGAATATGGTGTTGTATCAGATGTAATTTTGATGATTTTTCTATTTTGCCCTTCACTTTAAAAATAAAATCATATGTTAAAATGGAAAAAAAATTACGATGACGTAACCCGTTCTTCATCAAGGCAAAAGTACAGAAGCACAAATGAATTCCCTTCACTTCATTTTTAGTTTTTTTCTTCTCTAAGATTATATCTATTTTGGGCTATTGTAAAATTCTGAATGTTGCTACAGGGATAAAGAATTGAATGAAGATGTGATATTATGATCTAGACAATTGGAGTGATATTTATTTGATTTTCTTAATGTTTTTAAACAATTCTATGAAATTAGATTTGTTGGAAAAAGAATTTGTTCTTACTGACTGGAAGATAATGGTAACTATTTGAGATTTGTAGAGATTGATGTAGGTGTTGGTATTTTTTACTAAGTAGATGAATGATTTATTTTGTTATTTTTTTTTAAAAAAATTGTTCTAAAATATTCTCCATTTTTGGGGTTTCTTTTTCTATAATCTGAATGAAAGCATATTGGATGTTCATGGTATCATATGTGATTTACATAGTTTAGGTTATAATTATTTGATTTAAATAATTTTGTAAATTTTTATTATTTTTAGATTTTAAACTATTTTACATAAGTCGTTTACCTATTTATTGTGCGATTCCTGGATGCATGTAAGATATGATAGACAGTCAGACCTTGATGTGCGGGGGGATGTGACCCATCATAACGTTATTCCTAGCAAGAAGATGATCTAAATATCTGAAGTCAATTTTCAAATGATGAATTTAGTCACCGAAAAAACTTCAATACAATATAATTGTGTGTGACATTTTATGGATTCTTTTAGATCTTTGTTATATTAATCACAAGAAATAAGTTTTATTTATATATCATTAATTATTTAATTAAAATAAATCACATCAATAGTCAGACTGAATCTCACTCTAATTGTCTATTTTATTTAGTAATAAAAAGCTTATACACAATTAACATCAATCTCTTTAAATTTTAAATTAATAAATTATTTTTTAATTTTTAAAATGATTAGGAAGTCTGCAGAATTAGTTTGATGGTCAATACAAACTCTTGTCTGTGGAAGGTCGAAGGATCAAATCTTCCTCAGTGCAAAAATGGTCACTCTCCATAATTTATATCTGACGTATCTAGATATGAAATTTTTTACATACTCCAAAGATTAGTATGATAAACTTCTGAATATTTAATCTTAAAAAAATATTAAAACTACCCTTATTGAGTCATGAAACTCAATTGCACTGGTTATCTTTACTCCATTGAGAAATAATGACTGACCACTACAGAGCTTTTTCACAGTCTATATAAATAAAAATTCACCACTTTTCAAGTTTCAGCCTTTATTTTCGCCTTAAATGACCCAATTTTGTTTTCACCTAATCAACAAAACAGTCAACATCCTAGTCTTCCAATTGGGCCCCACTCGACACGCCAAAGTAGATGAGAGTCAACGCCAAAGGCGCGTCTTTCTCTTTCCCACTACTATACTCACCCACACAAGCACGGCAGGCATGAATTCCTCTAAATTATTAAAGTGCTTTTTCAAAAACATATATAATATAAAATGATTATTATAGTCCATACTCCATACATTTAGATCTATTCAGTTTTATAGAAAAACATAAGTGACTTATTTTAGGATTTTAATTATCTGGGTATAAGTACAAACATTAATAATTAATATTAAGATTTTTTTAGGTTTAAAAATTATAAATATTGAACATCAATCATGTAATTTATGATTTTTATATATTTTTTTATGATGAAAGTGTTCAAAAATCTCACATGTCTTTAAATAAGAACATTTTAATCTGATTTTTATATGGAATAGATATAAACATATTATTAATTAAAATATTATCTTTATCAAAGGGATCTAAGGACTTTATCTTATATAATAATGAAAAGTAGACCCTAGAATTTAGAATTTGTGTGTCATGTACTCATTTTAAACGCTCCCTCAGTCTCCAGCTTTTTTATTTTCCAAACCATTGACTGACTGACTTTGCTGACCGTTTCCTTCTTCTCACTCTCATTTTTAAATCACTTCCCCTTCTTCATCTCCTCCATTTTTCATCTTCCCTTTTTGTTTTGTCATCAGAGAAGAGATTAAGAAGAAACCCATATTCCTCTCTCTCTCTCTCTCTTCTTCTTCTCTGTCTTTCACATGGGTCGCCAATACTATCTCCCATGTCTCCTCTTTCTCCTCTTCTCGGCTTCTCCATCTCTCTCATCCAATTCCGAAGGTAATTTTCGATATTTTATTTATTTTGTTGCAGAGTTGCAGGCCAAGAGTTGTTGAAAACTATATCATTCAATTTTCTTTTTATTTTCTGGGTTTTGTTTGCTTTGTTGATTCTCTATCGCAATTCCAGGAAACGCCCTCCACGCCCTGAGAAGCAGGTTCTCTGATCCCCTCAACGTCCTCCAGAGCTGGGATCCCAGCCTCGTCAACCCCTGCACCTGGTTCCACGTCACCTGCGACTCCAACAATCGCGTCATCCGATTGTGAGAATCGATTACAAAATCAATTTCATTATAGTCCATTTCCTCAATTTTTGACTTTTTATCATCCTTTTCAACCCCCCCGCAAAAAGAAGAAGAAAAAATCTTGATGTTCTTCTACTTATTTTTGATGAATCCTTATTTTTCCTATGACGCAGAGATTTAGGGAATTCAAACATGACCGGCAGTCTGGGGCCTGAACTTGGGGAGCTCAAGCACCTTCAGTACCTGTACATCCCGTTCCCCATTCAATTTCCTTGAATTTTATTTTTTTATTTTTTTACATATAGTCTAAAGGCAGAAAGTGGTATGCAAGCCTAAATTATGTTGACCCTTTGACTACTATTAGCATGATTCACAGTTTCTTAAATTTCCGAGTTCAATGAAATTTGATTTCTTTGATTCTTAAAATTCCTTGAGTTTGAGAATTGACTGTTTGGGTCCCGTGAAATTTCTTTAGTTTCTGGTTTTAATACTTTGAACATTAAATGGATTGATACCCTTGTGAATTTTCACCACCACAATGTAACTTCCAATTTTTATTTTTTTTAACTTTTGAAAATCGAAGCTGATGGTATTGGATTAATGAATATGTTTCCTTCCCTTTTTTTAATAACTTATGGTCTGAATCTGCTTGTCCATCTTCAGAGAGCTGTACAGAAACAATATAGAAGGAAAAATACCTGAAGAATTTGGCAATTTGAAGAACCTTGTTAGCTTGGATTTATATGAGAACAGATTTGAAGGAGAAATTCCCAAGTGTTTTGCCAAGTTGAAATCACTTCGTTTCTTGTAAGCTTCATTCTTTTTGACAAATGATGAACATTGATTTCTTGGTATTGGGACACCGATATTGATATCCATGCATGTTTGATACACAGACGCTTGAACAACAACAGGCTGACAGGCTCCATTCCAAGAGAGCTGGCTGCCCTTTCAAATCTCAAAGTCTTGTAAGGAACTAAGACAGTGTTCTTGTTTTATTTTCACTGCGATTTTGTGTTTGTTTGCTCATGATTGTTACTGGTTTTCTACTTTGCAGTGACGTTTCTAACAATGACCTTTGTGGAACCATTCCAATTGAAGGCCCATTCATAAACTTCCCATTCCAGAGGTAAATATTTTCAAAATTTTATTGAGAATCATTTTCCTTAATTCTATAATTTTCTATTTTTAGATTCTAATATAAAACAATTTCAGTTGTATCCTTCAAAATCATCAAATTTCATGATAAATCTCTTTCTATTTTTAGTCAATTTTTGTACGAAATTTCTTCATTTTTTAGACACCAAATTCCATCGCAAAATCTCTTTTCTTATTTTTTAGTTTTTTTAGATGAAGTTTGCCTTCTTTATTGATCAACATAGAAGTAGACCACAACAATTCAATGAGCAATTGGTCAAGATTCATTTGATAGACATATAAACTGTCTTTTTATATATGGATAGCGTAGAATGATGCGTCATTATTCTTTTTTTTTTTTTCTCCGTTTCAGTTTCGATAACAACAGCCGACTCAATGGACCGGAGCTGCAAGGACTGGTTCCATATGATTTTGGATGTTGAAGTACAGTAGGAGCTTATTGGTGCAACAAGTATTGCATTATGTGATCCTCTTTGTCCTTCATATTCTCGACTTCAGACTAGCTGCTGTGTGATGCATAGTTTGAAAAGAAAGATGTATGCCTCTTATAATGTGTTTGAAACATGTATTTCTATTAAGACATGTAGTATCCTTTAACAAGTTAATAAGATAATAAGAAAGCCATAGGAGCTCACTTTTCATATTGGAAAATGAAATACAAGGCCTTTTGAGGGGAAAGAAAGACTTAACTTGGTGAATGAGAACTGTAAAATTGGAAGAATGAGTGTCATTGCAATACTAATCACTGAGACAAATTATGTCTACTTGCTGCAAAAGTGGAAGTTTCTTTGCAGTGATGGATGGCATTTGCTCTAGTTTCCTTTCATTTTAACTCTCTATGAGTGCTAATATTAAGTAGCGTGGTTGCCATCTTTGCATTTGTTAAACTTGATGGGAGGCATTAATCTGAGGGATCAATCTTATTATGAGATTATTTCTTCAAGCAGCAAAGTTGCTATTCCATGTATTTAGAGGGTAAAATATCGGGCATTTTTTTTTTTAATTGAAGGCTCGTGGGGGTTTTACGCTGAGTATCCAGGGGTTTTCCACACGTAAATTAAAAAAAAAAAGGCTCAATCTAAAAAACAAAATTAAAATTGAAAACATCTGGCCAATATTGACTGAGATTATTTACATACGGCCATACCTATTGTATCAGCCAAGCTATCTCGGTTTAAAAAATCCAAGATCATCTATGTACAGCTGTTCGTAGTTCGTATTGGCCAAGATTATAACCCTTCATTTAGCCTAAAAATTAGGGTTGTCCATGGATGTGCTTTTGATGGCGAAATCACTGACTAGGAAAAAAGGACCGGAATTCTTTAGGCTCAGTAGATTGCATGTATTTCTAGTTAGTCCTCAAATCTGTTCTCAGTTCTGAGGTCCTTTTAGATAGGGGCTCTCACTGATTGGGCTAAGAAGAAGGAAAAAAGAAAACAGGTCGTGTTTGTGCCCATCTTCATCAAGTACGAAACCAAAGTTAAAAGAATTGCACAAACAGCTTGCAAAAATATGCACTGCATCATATATTGTTCTCTGAACTTTGTAAGATCTGCTTTAATTCCCAAATAGAAAACTAGAAGGTACCTAATCAATAAATTTCATCAGATTACTCCAGGAATCTAGGATCAGTCCAAATTCCTAAAATTTTGGGGAACCAAACAAGTATATGTGCTCAATATTACTGAACAAGATCCCATCCTTGGGCTTCATGAGATCCAAAATCCAACAAATTCATTTTTTGGCAGAAGCTGCTTTGGATTCTTCCAAGGGCAATTGCCCTATCTACCTAGTTTTTAAATGCCAATAGTACAGGTTTCAAAGCACCGTTTGCACCATGCAAAATCAATCTGAGCACCATGTGAGGCCCAATTTTCGCCTCTTGTGATGGACCCATTGGTCTACTGCTTCAACGAAAGGCCAATAATAATCTACTTTGATCAAACCATATTTTCAAAGACGACTAAAATTAAAGTGATCAAATACTAGAAGTTAAAAAATCATGACTTTGTAAATTTTCCTATTTTTGAGTCTAGAACACAAAACTCAGAATATTGTTTGGGAACACATTTAAGGTTCTAAAAACAGCCAATATGTATTGAGAACCCAATATCCTACTGTATTGGCCAAGTTGTTAGGCCATATCAGCCGAGCTGGCTGAGTCCTGCCGATCCATCCATTTTTCATTTTCTTTGAAGACTAAAAGGTCAACATAGCGCTACTGGAATGACATAAACCACTTCTGAGTTTTAAAACTCGCATTAACATGTGCATGACTGATGCGGATAGCTGTGGACGGGAAGCAAGTAATACATGCACCATTCATCTTGACTGCACAGCTTACCACGATAAGGTGAACTATATGAAACTCAAACCCATCAATCATTGGTTTAATAAGCAATCCACTCAGAGGTCCCACTTTTAGCCACTATTGTGTACGCATCCTGCTATTCTCAGCAGCCCTCACTTGAAAGAAATATGGGTGTGCCTGCACGAATGAAACAATACGGCGGTAAATGTACTTCCACTAGATGTGAAACATACTAGGGTTATAGAACAACAGATCACATGAAAATCAGGTTGCTGAGTGTAAAAAGAAAGAGCAAAAAAACTAAACCTACAAAAACATGAAAGGTTCTAATAACACTAAAACTGCTATTTACATCAGAAAAGCAATTATTTTAGGATGCTATACTGCGTCCGTTATTTTTAAGTTGTGACTCCGGATATGAGCCCAACCATTTATCTCATCAAATATGTTATTCAAATTAACCTAAAAGCTTCCAGGTTTTTAAGTGGGTGATGCAAAACTAGGACAAAGTAGAATATGCTAGAAAATAAGTGAAATGTTAAATCAGCTGGATGTGCTTAACAGTGCTAGATAAGTATTATTGATGTAACTTCAGGATGCTGCATGTGCATAGATGTATTTCCAGCAGGAAAACCAAAACCTTTTGATCCCATACATGTAGAGAGGAATGGTGACTGTACTTTGCTAGAAAGAATTGAGAGCAAAGCAAACAGAGAGGGTTTGTGAATTCAGAAATGTTAATGGAATGGGAAATGCAGAACAGCCATGGATAAATTTCAGCAAAATTTTGTAGTTAAGACCGGATCAAATATGGAAACATATCACAGGCATAAGCCTCAAGGCATTAATTATTTAGTTTTGTAGGTGGCATTATGTTGCTCATGGAGATAATATCCATTGCTGTCAAGCTCATTAGGTAAGTAAACAAGTAGCTATGTAGCAATGTGAAGGAGAGGGGAGAACTATGAATTAGGCATTTTCTAGTGACAACTACAGTATTAATAGAAGAGAAAGATGAAGGGCCATATAGAACTGGTCTCTTGGTCCTCCACAGATCTCAGAAAAGTTTACCATTGCTTCTCGTGCTGTAAGCCTCTCTTGATGATCATATCGGAGAAGCTTATCAAGAAAATCAATAGCCTGCAAGCCACACCAAATTTATGTTACAGTGGAAGAATCAAGAAATCAATTGACAGAAACTTAAAGAAATAAATGCAGATTAACACCAGAACATAATTCTGAAAATATGAAGTTAATGACCTCCGGAGATACTAAATGTTGATTATCTGCATTAATAAACTTGGACCAAGGTTTCCTTCTGTGCCTGCAGATAGATTACTGCAAGTCAATGAATGGCTAAGAAATAAAGAACACCTATTTTTTCTACAACAAGTGTATGCAGAACGGTCGTGACTTTAGGATTTGACAGCACTTATTAGTAACAGTCAATCGTACAGGTTTTCATGGAATGCAATGTATCGTATGCCTTGACAGCACCAACCAGAAGAGAATTATAGTATCCGTTTAAGGCAATGACTACAGATCACAAATCAAGCCAAATTTACCTCCCAACAAGAGCTTCAAGTTGAGGGTCAAGCTCTAAGCGGTACTTGTTCAAATAGGCATTTAATTCGTCTGTCCCAAGCACCTGGAAAGAAAGGGAAAAAAGAACGACAGACACAAGGAAAAGATTCAGGTGGCAAGGAATAATCAAGTTTTTAGTTGTGTTTTTTTTTTTTATTGAAAGATAACAAGTATTTGATTAATTGTGTAATGTACAAGTAAGAGACAATATAAGAGAAGAATTTTAAACTACAATATGAAACCTTTGAGTTCCTTCAGAACTTTGATACTTTCCTTTAAGTTTTTTTGAAGACTTCCTTTCCTTTTAGTTCTTAGTACATTTTCTCAGGTTAAGAACTTCAAATGTCTTATGACTGAAAGTACATGAAATTGGCATGTTCTTTCCTTTTTCTTTTTTTGGTGGAAATGGGAATGAGATTGGCATGTTTCTGCAAGTTCATAATCCCACACCAAACTCAATGATGTCATTCTAGAACTATCAAGAATCTCCAACTGCTTAGTGAATGCCGGAGCATGAGAAAAGAAAAGAAAAAAAAAAAATGAAAATTTCAATTTGTCAAGACATAAAATCCTTTACCTAAAAAATGGACATTTTTCCATGTTTTTTATTTTGAAATGGTGGAGATTTTTCAATGTTGATCAAATAAATATTGCCTGTTCATGTAATCTCTGGTTGGAATAACCGTATCAAGTCAAAGAGGCGAAATGTAAAAAAATGGGGCTTTAGAATTGGATTTGGTTAAGTCGAAAGGATTTAGTCCTCCCCATAGGATAAGATTGTCATGTCAAACCTAAGGGATGTTGACGGACCGAGTTCAGGCCGGTTTATGCTCTATGATAGTCCGAGCCCATTAATACACATATAGAGGCCCGAGCATGCCCAGAGCCTGTTGGACTTTGCAAGGTAAAGCCCAAGCCCAAGCCCGAGCCCGTCCATTTGAGAATTCCAACCATTTACATTGAAAAGAGAAACTATGAGATACAAGTGAACTAAATTTGAACTCAAAACTCAATTTCTAACCACTTGATTTTAGTGGTAAAAGTTATTAGGTATCCTTGTCTTAGTATTTTAAGGACACATGGTGACTTTGACCAATAAGATCAAGTGGTTAGAAATCAAATTTTGAGCTCAAATTTGGTAGTTGTAGTTTATTATATCTACTTTCAATCTAAACAGTCATTTTTCTAATTAATTTCAAAATATTTTTTTTTTTTAAAAAGGGAAAATAGCTCAGGTGTACACATAAACACATGATGGCTAATCGAGTCGAAAAGCTCAATGGGCTTTCACAGGCTTCTTGCAAAAGCCTAAGCCCGACCATTTATACAAACAAGCTCAATTATTTTATTCACAAAAAGGGGAAACTTTACAAGAAAAAGGGGGAACCACAAAACCAAGCATGAAGCCCGCCACCCCCAAAACATCAAAGGGAATTACAAAACTTTGTTTACAATATCAGAAGAACAAGAGAGACCCAGCCTTGCCATCTCATCTACAGCAGAGTTCACTTCTCTAGGAACTCAAGATACGGAAAAGGCGGATGTAGTGGTCAAATGCCAAAGTCAAAATTGTCCCCATGTTTACCGTTGTTCTTTGGACCCTTAAAAATCATGGCTTTTGAAATCCAGTGAAAATGACTTTTCATAGGAAATATCAGATGGAAAATACCTTTCAAATGGACCCCACCTTGACCCATGACCCACACCCATGTGGACCCCAAAGGGCCACCTAGGCATTATCACACATGTGCAATGTCACCTAGGTGAACTTGACTCATATATGTTATAGGCCATATATGTTGTCAAATACCTAACGTCTTTTTTTCTTATTCATCTGATAGATCTAGTTACTTTCTACTACTGTCAAAATTATAGGCCATTATAAATCATGGCCTTTCATGATGTGTGAAGCACATTTAAATGCTGTAACTATAAAACCAAATCTTGCTATGGGCAGCAGTGTGAATGACACAGTTTTCTTCAGAACCTTAAAGATTAAAAGATCTAAGCAAGGGCTCCCTTTCATGGACTGCAGTTGCTTCTTTTAATTTTTTTCATCTTTCAAATTTTTTCACTATTTCTCCCTTCAACCTACTCTTTGAGTGCCAAAGATTGGGTTACCAGAATCTTCCAATCTTGTTGGGCCATCTGGTCTATCTTCATCACAATGAGAACATTTTGAGTTTTTGACAGTCAGGATTGCAACAATGAGCGCTAGCTGTATGTACTGGTGCATCAGAGTATTGACATTCATGCCTTTCAGGACCATATAATTCTTGCCTATCACTCCATCATAACTTCATTAATGTTGAACCAACATAACATAAGCAAGGAATTGATGGCATGCCAAAATTTGGTTCCTTAATTGGCAGACTAATAGAAAATTATTAGAAAAGGCTGGTTCAGTAAGCATTGGCACTTTAAATGGTTCCTTAAGCATGAGCAGTTTGGTATGGCTTGGGTTATGCCATCATTGGTGGCTGAGTTGTCTTTGCTTGAGACATTGTTTCCGTCTCGCCTAAATGCTCATCCTTTTAGCATTTATCTTATTTGCCACTGTTTGGAGCCTTTGGTGGGAACGTAACAACAAGATGTTCAAAGATACTGTTGAGTCCAGTGTGTCGGTCGTAAGATGTGCGCTCACCAAGTGTGCATCGTGGGTTGCTTCTCTTAAGGAATTCAGAAATATCTCATGTCAATTATTTTGCGTGCATAAAAAGAATGTGCTGATCATGCCTGAGCTCATAGTGCGTTGTGTGTAACTAATTTATTGGCTTTTTCTATGAGCGATGTCTTTTCCAGTTTTTCTTATTGTTGTTTTTTTCTCTAATTTCTCTATCTGTATTTGCACCTCTAGTGCCTCATTAATATATGAACCATTTCAAAGAAAAAAGGAAGGAAGATGTGAACAAAGAGGTGAATTCCTAAAAGAGCATATGAATATAATAGACCAGACTGATGGTTACCTTGGCAATTTTAACAAGCTGGTCTTGATTGTCATGGCCATAAAAGAAATGTTCTTTGCGAAATATCTATAAAGACACAAAAGAAATTCAAACTCGTCATCTAAGTGGAAGAAATAAAGGCGATCATCATAAAGTTGGTAGAATCTCCCCAATTTAGGAGGCAACTCACCATTCCAGCAAACATGCAACCAAGGCTCCATAAATCCAAAGAATAGTCGTAGTCTTGCAAATCAACAAGGAGTTCAGGTCCCTTAAAATATCTGACAAGAGTTAAAAATTAGCAACCATTAACTTAGCAAAGTGTACGCACCAGCTAAAGGCGCAGAAAATTTCGTGTTTATACATGTAAAACATGTAATAGATGAGATATCATAAAATTCTCATCTCAATAGGTAGAACTTCTTATAGACATGAGGTCCACACGAACCCATCCTCATATCATATAGCAAAATCTGCAAATCAAACATGAAGCCCCACTTCTATTGTCATCCCCAGGCAAAGAGTCTCTGGATTTAATGTCCCCCATAGATGCTTGGTTTGGTTTTGTGGCGTCTGGTCCTGTTTGCCACCCTTTGGAGCTTATGGTGGGAGAGAAACAATAGGATTTTCAGAAATTGTCCTGAAAATCCCCAAAGCACTAGTAACCGAATCCTTGCCCAATGTGTAGCTTGGGCAGCCTCCTTGTTCGACTTCCAACACCTTTCCATGTCCGACATTGTGTGAGCTTGGAAAAGAGTATATTGGACTTCCCTAGGTTCGTTTTGTTTTGTCCCTCTTTGGGGGCCTACCTTTTGAGGGTGTAAAGGGTTCTAGGTCTCTTTCTTTTTTCTTTTTTTTTCTAGTGCTTTGTACTTAGAAATAATCAGGTGCAATTGGTCAAAAGATCGTACCTGATGCCCTTTCACTTTTTTTATAATTTAATTTTTATTTGTTACATAAAAAAATGTATCCATATGGATTAAAAGTGGACTTGATGAGCTACAAGTGGACTAAATTTCAGCCCCAAATTTAATTTTCAGCCACTTGATCTTAATAGTTGAATCACCAGACATCCTTGAAATTTGATGGGGTGCAATCTCATCACGTTCAATCCCATAGCTAGTGTCAATCAATGCAGCTATTTTTCTATAAGCACCATAAAAATGTATACATCTTTCAATCCCAACCAACTCCACGATCATAGATGGGCTCCGCATGGAGTTCTCACCGCGAGAGCATTTTATGAGGCTTGTGGCTAGTCATTTTATATATACAACAATTCTCTCATAAGAATAGTTCTCAAGAGACTTCATGCAAATTTCGTTTTGCAGGATCCATACTCCATAATAGACGTAGTGGATCCAATTCCACCCTCACATTCACCTACCGCTACTCTGGGTCGGGTCACTACATGAATTGCACCCATACCCAATTTGAGATCAATTTGACTTTTAAAGTTTATTAATCTAACCCGATGAATTTCCACGATTGGATAAATGTGAAATTTTGAGGGCATTAAATACATGGCTTCTCTATTTTTTTGTTTGAAAAGTAAATATGGCTTCTCTTATCCAATCAAAATGAAATTTGGTAGGTGTTGTATAGAAGCCAAGGCCTCTCCAACCCACCCATCCATGTGGGCCCAAGTGGCACTCATTGGGCTGTTTACACCAAACTTGGTGCAAATCTTTCTTAGGGGAAAGCTCCTATATGTATATAAGCCAGTTGCAACTCATGAAGGATAGTCTCATCTAATATATAGCATGACAAGTAGGGTCACAATAAGGTTCTTTTTTTCCTTGAGTGATTGCCATATTACAGATCTTGCTTTCTTGTGTAGTTAGAATTCAAAAGTCTATTGCCATTTCTCATTTTGAAATTTGGATTAATCAATTTAGATACCTATAGGAGTCATTTCTATAATTCTATTCATTAAAAAAAGTCATTTCTACAATATTTTTACTGATCGAGAAAACCGTATCTTCAAAACCAATGAAAATGTTAAAAGAAAATTGATATAATCTGCATGTGATTATTCATAGAACTCTTTAGAGACAAAAGCTGTCACAAGCAGTGGCACTCGAGGCACAAGCCCCTCCATCCTAGGTATAAAGAGAGGCACACACTAATCTTCCACTTCAATTTATTCACCCTTGAATTATTTAAATCCATTTCTTACAAGGCTAGGTTTTTAACATTGAGACCTGAGTTGAAAAGGTTAAAAAGGGAAACCATTGAGACCTGAAGTTTGGGAGGAGGGGGAGAACGTGCATGCAGGCAGGTGGTATGGGGGGATTACAGACCTAGTAATGACTAAAAAGATTGATCAAGTGTGAATATAGATCAAAGTCATATCAATGAGCTCTTTAATGAAGTTACCATTTAAAAAAAAAAAACTCATGTCAAGGGTCATGAAACATGAAGGAAAGAGGGAAGACCTACAATCTTATGTGAGTTCAAAAGACTCCAAGGCCCTAAGCTATTATGATGGTTCCAAAGGCTTACCGTGATGCCACACGAACATTGTATTCCTTTCCTGGATGGTAGAATTCAGCAAGTCCCCAATCTATCAACCGAAGTTTTCGCAGCTCGTGATCTATCATCACATTATGAGGCTTCACATCTCGATGCATAATTCCTTGTGAATGGCAATAATCCAATGCCTGTAAGAAGAGTTTTTTTTTAGAATAGAATGAAATTTAATAGATAAATCAGAACAGTGGACACAACAATGTAATTGCCCAGAAGCATAATCACTGTTTGGATGATAAGAACACAACACATGCATTATTAGAAAATGAAAACACACAGGAAAAACAACAAAGGCATCTTAATTAAAAGCAATAAATTATCCTGATCCACTCCCAACTTAGCCATCTTATCCACCTTTCATTAGCAGATCCCCCAGTTTAAGTAAAGCAGAAGGAATTTAATAGATAAATCACAACAGTGGAATGAAATCCATGCATTTTTTTTCTTCAAAAATGACATTGCCCAAAAGCATAATCACTGTAGGGATGATTAGAAATTGAAGAACGCAACAACACATGCATTATTAGACAATGCAAACACAGAGGAAAAACAAATAAGGTATCATCTCATTAAAAGCAATAAATTATCCCGATCAACTCCCAACTTAGCAATCTTATCCACCTCTTCATTAACATCTTCTGATTTGTCACCAAATGGCTCAATGGATCAGGTTCCATGGTTCTCTGTACCCAGATGATCATTTAGGGGCTTCCAAATAATCTCAAATTCGGGGGTTTTCTAACTGAATTCACGTGCATTAGTAGCCTAAATTGATTCTACATGGTCCACCTTGAATTACTGGAGCAATTACGAGTGGTACCATTGACCATATGGGTAAGGCTAATTTGGGCATATTTAAATTATGATTTTTTTTTATTTATTCAAGTTGTATTCTTTTAGGGGTCTTCTAGAATATTTTATTTAGTAGATTTTTTTTTTTGAATGATGATTTTATTTTATTTAGTAGATTTATAAATTTACTATTGCTTAATTGGAATTTTTTTTTTGCGAAAATCCTTAAAAACAAAATTAGAAGGTATTGGGAGACATGGGAGTGCATGGTGAGGTGTAATGAATTGGATATTCTTCTTTCTTTCTTTTTTTTATCACAAATAAGATACTTGGGACTGGCACTAACCATCCATCTTTCCTTCGCTTCTTTCAGGAGAGAGAGAGAGAGAGCATTTCCACCTCTTAATTTTTGCCATGGCTGTGCAATTATTTCATGTAGATTTCTCATCACTTCCCAAGTCAAGTTTTCATGTAAAACACTTGGGACACCTAGATCTTATACCTGTAAGCAGATTTCATGTTTATTGATCCATTCTTTTATTTACTTTCCCATTTGCTTGGACCCAAATAAAGTCAATACCACATCAATTCCCCAAGTCAAAATACATTAGAAAAGCTGAAAATAGATCAAGTTGAGTGAAAACCTTAAGAAGCTCATAAATGTAGTAGCGTATGTCATAATCTGTCAAGGTAGGGTATAGAACTTTGAAGTCTGTACTGTTCACATATTCAAAAATCAAGCTGGGAGTTTTAGAATTTTCATCCTTGACAATATCAAGTAGCTTCACAATATTTGGCCCTCCACAAAGGTTTTGAAGAATTTTTATCTCTCTCTTTATCTGAAAAAACAAGAAAAGACATTATACTTCGATGTAACAAATAGCAGCAAGAATTTAATCAGCATAAGTTTAAATAGGCAATATATTGAAGACAATAGCATTTTTTTTAAATGATGTATTTATTAGAAAGATGATAACATGATTAGTGGTCAATAATATATCGAGGCTCCAGTCTATACAACTGTAAGTGGAACCACATGATAGACCGTACATGTAGCTTAGTTGGCTTGAGCTTCTAGGAATAGACTAGAAGTTTCGGGTTTGACTCCTCGCAGAGTAACATGATACATGAGGCTTGCGGGGTGTTTCGTGTATCCTTCAGATTAGTCTCACCTCCACGTGAGGTGGGGATACTCATGTTATTCAAAAAAAGAAGAGTGGAACCACATAAAAAACAAGGTGTAATAGGCATCATTCTCAAGTAAGCCAAATGCCATATGCTACTGAAATCTCTATGCTGCATATGTTCGACTCAGTTGCTTATTCATTCCCCATGTCCACCACTCATTTCTATACAAATATTTTCCTCCAAAATATTTGGCAAGGCATTTGGAACCTTTCACTTGCATGAATGAATGCTATCAGGGAAATGAGGGAATTGAAATCTCGTCACAGCCTTGTACTCAATGTCACTATTTTAAGCTGCATTCCATTATTTTTCATGATTTTTAAGTAGAAGAAATAATATGAAGACAAAAACTAGAATTAGAACATAATGAGAGAGAGTGAGAGCCATTCGCTTCCGAGTCTCTTGTACCTCTATGGTATTGAGGGGGAAGGAGGAAGAGAAGGAACTTCCCACTTATGTGACTATGGACTTCTGTAGAATGTATCATGTGTACCTAGATGTATCTAGAACTATCATATCTTATGTTCTAAAGCTCTGAGTTTCCTTATCTGTATTAGAAAAAGACTATTAGTTCAAGAGCCTTCTCAAAGTAAGTCACTCTTTTTCCCAAAAGTCCACCTTCATTCTCTTTTGTTCGCTTTGAGAACTAGATTCTATTTCTAGATCTTACAGGTACAAAGAAAGGCACTGAATGAGATTATTTCCTCCTTATTCATCTACACCCCACACTGACTCAGGTGTTTATCCATTGTCAGACACACTTCTGGGTGTCTGGAAACAGTGAAAGTCTTGACACAACCATCGAAATTGCTAGATTTTTGGGGAATGTACCAGGAAACCATCATTTATCTTTGATTTTTTTTAAAGGCCCACATACATGTGGCCTCAGATTGCAAAGAATCAGATGTGAAACCTTTTTTGGGAGATCCAGTTGCTCTTAGTATATCTTGAGGCATCTCTTTTGCCCTCTTCTTTTCCTTCTCTGAGAAATGTGCTGCTCTGCACTCCTTTTGCTCCTGATATTAAGAAGTTTTGACTAGGTAGGTTCTTTCTATGGTCATTGTACCAGATATTTGCGATTTTCTGAAATCAACTCTAGGAACTGTTACTCTGAAGGATTGAGAATCAATTAATTGTGCTTCTAGTAGAATTCCGAGGGTATCCTCTGATTTCTAACCTGATGTCTAAATACTATTTCTGCTCATTGGCTGATAATCTATCCTTAAGGCTGAATGGGTAGTGGCAGCGCTACCTCAAGGATCGTGTAAATTCAATGTGGATGGGGCAGTAAGGGATAATCCTGGGCTGACAAGAATATGAGGGGTGTCGCATGATGATAGGGGCAGGACTGGCAGTATCACTTTCACACGTATACCTTGACCGGCGAACAGTGTGGCGGACTTTTTAGCGGAAGTGGGTGTACACAAATAAAGACCAGCTATAGAACTGTTTTGATCATGTTCACCTTGAGAGTATGGGGAGTTGGGGACTCCTTATTGTATCTTTTTGTTGGGTGGGGAATATTGTACATATAGCGTTTTTTCTTTTCTTTTGCTTTATATTTTTTCTGTTTCTTTCCCTTTTCTTTTATCTGTAAAGTATTATCACTATCAAAATCAAAAGTAGGGCAGAAATAGTAAAAGTGCAGAGATCACCTTCTTTTTCTTGACAGGCTTCAGGATCTTGATTATAATCCGCTCAGAGCTGGACGTGTTAATGCCTTCAAATACTTCACTGTATTTTCCCCTTCCAACTCTGCAAACAATCTCATAATCATCCTGGACACTAATTGAACATAAAAAAAAAATGGTTAGAACGAGCTGCTAAAGAATTATCACCTTTCAAAAAAAAAAGAAATATCACCATCAAAAACTTCCAAACAATAGGTAGCCAGAAAGGGTTTTAAAGACAGTTATCTTTTGGATTCATGTTCAAAAGAAGGTTATCCATGTTGTATTTCTAAATGACAAAAGATTCCCAAGGCTCAACACTGCTGATGCCTAACATCAAAAGCCATTTAGAAACATAGGCAAGTTAACCTCAATAGTAGAACAAATGCCAAGAAGCCCACAAGAAATGGAATTGAATCAAGTGGGCATCCTTTCCTCTGCCCTTTTCGTAACAAATTGTTATCACATCTGATCATATATCGATATTGACGTTCACAAATTGATTATATACACACACACTGTCTAAATGTATCAATTTCTATAGTCCTTACGGCAATTTTTCTACAAAATGGATTGAAATTTGAGGTCCCGGCAGATAAAAAGAGGTGATGCCGATGATGACGGGATTAAGATTTGAGGTGAGCCCATAAAGGAACTCCTTCCCCCTCCCCAACCTCACCTCACCCCACCCCGAAAATAAAAATGATGATAACAATAAATAAAAGGAAAGGAAAGAAAGAGAGAGAGATCGGAATGGAAAAATACCCCCATTGGACGGTGAGAGATTCATAGTCCCAGTAGTCCTTGGGACGGCGCACATTAACATCAGCGTAGACTCGAGCCCTAGACATGGGGAAGGATTGGGCTGAGAGATGTTGGCTGTGCAGGTTAGGTACTGCGCCGCCGGTCCGGCATTAGCGCACACAAACAGCAGCACCACCGCTGGTGAGACTCAGGCGAGTTACAGAGGGTCCCACTCTTCTTTTCATCTATTCAGTAAACAATAATATTAATAAGGAAAACAAATAAAGAAAAAATTCCTAAATAGAAAAATACAATATTTAGTAATCTATCTTTTAACCTCTAAATATATTCTAATACTCCTAACACTCTTAAATATATCTTAACACTTTCATCTACTTACTGTTTCACTGTATTTTACAGTAAATTAGTAATTAATTTTTAATTGAAGTGGTCAAATATGTTTGAGTTAGATATAAGGAATTTTTTAATTAATTTAAAAAATATATATTAAAATTAAATGAAACTATATATATATATATATATTTTTTTTTTTTTTTGAATTTACGTATGGGAAACCGTGAGATACCCAACGTAAAATTCCCGTAAATGAGCTCACTACCCATAAGACACACAAAAGTTACGCCATGAAAGCTTGAACCCACAACCTCTTGTTTCCTGAGAAAGAGGCAACGAGTTGAATTCAAACGAAAATAGATATTAAGTCAAAGTTCTTCCTACATCCACGTCACTTAGAATTTGAACGAAAATACCTTTTATTGTAGATTTACAATTTGTCTGAGTTGTTGATCCACAACTAATTTAATTTATATTGGTTGAACCACAAATTTTTTTTTTACCTCTCATTCCCTTCTACTTTATCATCTCCTTATTTCTTTTTCTCATTTTCACCAAAAGCTCCATAAAGAAGATATTTCAGTATTTGGTATTTTTTTCTTCTTTACTAGTATTTTAAAAAAATATATGAAATATAAATAATTGAATAAAATAAAAAAGATACTAGCAAAGAAGAAGAAATTATCAAATGCTTAAATTTCTTTTTTATATGGGCTTTTGGTAGATATTTCAATTTTTTGTGTGTCACTACCACTCACATCTATTGATGAATATTGTACCGTTGTAAACTTAAAAAGTTCATTCACTCTTAATGTCTTATAAATTTTTTTTTTGGTAAAATATTAATAAAAGAGAACTCTCCAAATCTCTCCGATACACTATCAAAGAATAAGAGAGAGATCCTATGTAGAAGTCTCTCAATATTGCATTTCTAAGAAACAAGAGAGAAAATCTCTTTTTACTTCTAATCAATAATGGAGTCACGGGGCTTAAATCCTAAGTTCTAAAAGAAGAAGACGTGTAAATCAAGTAATTGATAAGAATCTAAGTCTGTCCAATGTTGGTCGCACAGTAGATGGTGTTGCCGATTTTCTAACAAAAAATGAGATCATCAACTCAATATATGGGGTTTTCTACTTTTAAATATGGGAAACTTTGGAGATCTTTTTTTATAATGATTGCTTCTTCTTGATACAGTACAGTACTGCACAACTGGTTTTTTTTTGCCTAATCTTTTTAGACCGCTTCTCTTATTGTTTTGTTCTCTTTGTACTTCTTTTCCTCTTTCAATGAAATTTTTAAAATTTACTTTAAAAAACTGTAAGGATGGATCAATACTCAAACCTCATCACAAGAACGAAGAAGGCCGTTTTTTTATTCAAGTTAGTAACAAGCCTACCCCTGCAACCTTTGTGGTTGAGACAATGAGAAATTACCAACTGTGAGCGGCTGATAATACTTGATTTTTGACATAACATGATATGATATTGTCTCCAAGACAAACACTTGAACAAGTATTAGTAATACATTTAATCCCAGTTACAGTCATAAAAGGTAGAAGAGTTCATGCAATTGATGGCTATGAGAAACAATGCTACTCAATCTTTGCAGTAGAACAACTAAGGCATTGGTTAATGTTTATGTATAAACTGAGACATGATAGCAGTTCCAAGTTGTGGTCTTACATCTATAATCCTTTGATAGATGACAATGGATTTTTATTTTCTCATGCTTGCTAGAATATGAGATTTTTATTATCAATGTTCGATATAAGAGTTTAGGGAAAATTGCAACATATTCACTCAGATTGTTTTCCTTCTTATGATTGTTCTAAACAAGATCTTAGATTTTTTTCAGTAGTTTCCATTTTCATGCATTCTAGATTTTATTATAGATATTCAGGGTTTTTTTTAAAAAAATCTTTGAAAGAGTTATAGGTGGTATGATCCTTATGGTGAATACTTTTCGATGTTATGAATGTCAATTTTCATTGAAATACTAGATTGCTTTATGAAAGACAGATTCATTCTCTCATAGAAACCATGCAATTGCCAAAGAGTTTGGTTTTTCCTCAATAAGGGCCCAGAACTCCAGTCTTCATATGAGAACACCACCATTTAGAAGTCTATAACCCACAAATTTTCTCATGAGCTTGCAAGATTTTATCTACATCAATTTATAAGAATTGTCATTTGACTTGAGGGAATCAATAAGTTTTTCTTTTGTTGTTCGACTTCATTCAGAACCCACCCTTCAATCCATAATCCACAAATTTTCTCATTCACTCGCAAGATTTTTGCTACCTCAATCTATCAGAGTTGTATTTGTTGGGAATCAATAAATTCTTTTACTTCATTTTTCCTACTCATTCAATGTCTCTGTGCAACCATTAACTTAGAAAATAATCTTTTCTCTCATGCAGGCCGGCCCTGAGATGCCATGAAATTTAGAGTCCTAGGCACAATGCAGACCTGAGATTGTGAGTAAAGTCATTTATCGCATGGGTGGAGTTCAAGCAATGATGAGTTATATGTCTTACTTGACAAAGGAAAAGCAAGGTGAAATTAATTAAAGGAATGTTAAGCCTTTTGTAGAATATTAGAAGGTTGTGTGTTTTTTTTTTTTTTTAATTTATCTCATGGGTGAGCCTACTAGTGATGATATTGAGGATATTCTTCTATACATTAAAATCTTTCTTCTCCCTAAAAATAATAAAGCATTGATTTAATAAGTAAGAAAAATCTTTTCTTTTTCTTAATAATTTTTTTTATCTCCTCATATGATTAAGTGGATTTTTTGAAAGAAAAGAAAAATGTTTTATTCCTTGTATTTTTTGTATAGAACCTTTATTTTATGAAATAAGATAGAAGGGTCTTATATTTTATGCTCTTTATTTTTCATAACTTAAAAATAACAAACAACCTTTAATTATTAAAAAAATATCAAAAAGATCGCTTGAATCTAACCAAACATGGAATTTTAATAATAGACTTGACAATGATGGCACTGTTAAGAAGCATGGATGCCCACCGCCGCCTATGAATGTTGTTGGGCTGTAAATATATCAATAATGCAATTTTGTCAAACTGATTCATGCAAGCAATGATATTATGATAATTATATATATTATATAATTAATTCAATATATATATATAATATTTTAAAATTATAATCTTATATAATGAAAAGTGCAGTTGGGTCAAATTTGGTCTAACCATCCTTAATCTAATTTGAAAAATTATATTTCATAAGGTGTTCAGGCGTCTCATCCAATTAATGAGGTCTTGTATAGTAGGTATGAATCATATTTCAAATATTTCGTGATCTATTCTATATATATTTCGAAACAATAGGGTTTCATTGATTATATTCATTTGTTTGATGAATTGGTTGCCTTAATCTAAATTCATTTATTTATTTTATTTAAATTAAATCTTTTTATAAATGGATAAAAGTTCTGAAAAAAATCATATGATATTGAATAGAGACAACTCAAATCTGAGGAATGATTCACATTGAAAGAGGGTGTTGCTGTCTGAGAATATTTACTTGGAAGGAAAGAGATGAGAGTGAAGGAATTTTGTGGCAGGGCTTGCTCACTTGTGATTGCTGATATTCCATTGGTTGCCACTCAGTAGTAGCAAGTCCTTCCCCATCTCTTCCCTCACCACATAAAATAATTTTTTTTACACCTATTGCTTTCAAATATCCCCCCAAGTCTCTAACCCATATTTTTTTTACTTAAATTGCCATTTGGGTTTCATGAAATTTTTGTTTGAGATTGCAGCAACTGCACCTTTCATCTGTCATGAGACGATCATTAGAGGTTGAATTTTAAGTCAGACCCAGTTAAAAATTTTCATTTTCTGATTGATTTAAATTTTTGCCCTATGCTATGATGTCCAATTTCCTTTTTGGCCATTTCTTGGGCAGGTCACAAGACCAATCACTGTTGTTTAAGCATTTAATCTTACCTATGTTTCTTGAGTTGATAATCATATTTAGATTGAATAATTAAATTTGACAAATTACTGTACATGAGTCGATTGTCTATTGATTCTCGTATCACTCAAACACACAACATTTATGATTAGGGTGAGTGATCAAAGCAATGTGAAATCAATGAAAGTCTACTATTGCTGCCATGTCAGAGGGTTGGGCACCTGAGGTATTTAATGAAAGACAAAGGTTGATATTAAGCTCTTTATCCAAAAATGATAATGTTGTGTGATGACAACTCAATTATTTATTCCTATATCTAAGTTTCTTATTGGTTTATTAGCTGAGTGGGACAGAGGCGTTCCTCAAAACGTAAGAGGGGAGATAGAAACACATTAAAGATAAGAAAAATTGAAGTAAAAGAGTAACATCCATTTTTTGGTTTTGCGACACCTACTACTACTTCTTCTTCTTCTTCTTCTTCAGCTCAAGAAAACATGAAGATAGCTAAATAAATAATAAAAGCTTCTCAAGTCATTGCAATGATTCAAACATATAAGGAAGCTGGACCAACATCTATTGTGATGTCATCCAAGAAAGAACAACTACCCTCTACTGCCATGAAGAGAACCAGTGATTGGTCTGATTCTCTCTCTCTCTCTCTCTCTCTCTCTCTCACTTTCTATGTATATCTGTTTGTATGTCTGTATCAATCTACATAGAAACAAGGGCATGTAATGTTTCCCTCTTTTTTTAGGATTTCATTGTTGTTTTTTGAATTCAAAACTGATGCTCTTACCATGGAGGGTTACTGCAAACCTTTAAAAACTAGGATTGGAAGGGTAAGTCGAAAAATAGGATATGGTTTTGATAGAGTGGAATTGAAAAGAAGAGCATGCTGACCTCAGAAAAATGGGATTAGTGCTATGCTGATTGTGTTGATATGCTGACCTAAGAGTCAGTGGCAGAATGAGATGTGGAATTACTTTGTTGAAATACCAACAGGTTTTTGTTCCAGAATTTTTATTTAAAAATTCAAATTATTCATTTTTACTTAAATTCAAATTAGTCTTTTTTGCATGAACACTGATTGGCTTTCTAAGTTCTATGTTTGCACTTTATTCTACCAAAAATCATTTTGTTGTGAACCAAATCCTATTACCTTTTACTTTAACCCTTCAATTAGATAGTCAAGGACAGTGGCTGCAAAATGAAAACCATGAAATTGGCTTTTGAATTTCAACAGGATTTACTCCCAGGAGATCCCAAGTGACGTTACCATTGAAGTAGACGGAGCCTCATTCTCTTTGCACAAGGTAGCATGGTTTTCACCCCTGCAAATTATATGATCTGTGGTTTTAGTTTTGATTGTTTGTGAGGTTGAAACCACTGCAAATGATGATAAATATAACAAGTAGTTTCAGATCAATGAATATTCAGTTGTTTATGGTACATAACTCCAATTAATCCTTTATAATGAACTTAAGCAAGTTTTGAAATCAAGTTCATGATTGCCTACTAAAAAATCTTTAATCCTCAAATTATAGGTTAAGTGAGACATGAGATACCATGCTAAGTAATTTGGGGGCAAATGGATATACTCTACAAATCATGAGCTGTTTGAATATTTTAGAAGCACTTGTTATCTACTCTGCTTAGTATTTGAGGTAGCATGGAATTTTGATATTACAGTAGTCAGGACACCGCTTTTCTTCATTTTCTTCCATGTCATTACTCATACCAATGACTAATATTGGTTTCTTAGGTATTCCAAACAATGTATTTCCATAATTTGATGCTACCCCAAACATGTGGAGGAACAAATAGCCATCCACACTGCCCAATGTCCAATAGGGAAATCTAAAATTAGTGTTTAGTTATATACTCTTGTGTTATGTCTATAGTACAATGGAATCTAATACACTGCTGACCTCAATATAGTTCCCTTTGGTCTCAAAATGTGGATACATAAGAAAGTTGGTATCAGAAGCCAAAGACGCAGATCTTTCATTCATCAAACTCACAGCTGTTCCAGGTGGAGCTGAAGCATTTGAAATGGCGGCAAAATTCTGTTATGGAATAAACTTTGAAATCAATGTAGAGAACATTGTGATGCTTCATTGTGTTTCTGACTACCTAGAAATGACAGAAGAATATGCATCTGGGAACCTCGTCAATAGAACAGAAACCTACCTGACTGAAGTAGCATTGAACAGCCTTTCTGCAGCAGTCTCTGTATTGCATCTAGCAGAAAACCTGCTTCCAATGGCAGAGAAAGCAAAATTGGTGAGTAGATGCATAGATGCAGTTGCATACATGGCTTGTAAAGAAAGCCAGTTCTCTTCAACGAGATGGCCTGAGAATACCCTGGAGAGTGTGAACTCGACAACTTCACATCCAAAAGCCATTGCGGATTGGTGGGCAGATGACTTAACTCTTCTAAGGATTGATACTTTCCAAAGAGTTATAATTACCATGAAGGCTCGAGGCTTTAAACAGTATGCACTTGGGTCAGTACTTATGCTCTACGCACAGAAATCTCTTCGAGGATTGGTGAGTAACACTATCTTGCAATCTACACTTTTTTTTAAAGAACTACTCAGTATGAATTGCAAATCTGGATGCAGGACATGTCTGGAAGGGGCACGAAGAAAATTGAACCAAAACAAGAGCATGAGAAACGGATTATGTTGGAAACGATTGTAAGTCTTCTTCCAAAGGAGAAGAATGCAATGTCGGTTAGCTTCCTATCAACGCTTCTACAAGCAGCTATATATCTCGAAACAACAGTTGCTTGCAGGCTTGATCTAGAGAAGAGAATGGGTATGCAGCTTGGACAGGCAGTGTTGGATGATCTATTGGTTCCTTCATTTTCCTATGCTGGAACTACAGTTCTTGATGTGGACATGGTCCGGAGAATCTTGATGAACTACTTGGAATTTGAAATGGATGGGAGTTGCATGGGATACAACACTGATGGTGACTACGTATCTCTTCCTCCCAGTGACATGGAGCGGGTTGGAAAACTTATGGAGAGCTACCTTGCAGAAATAGCTACAGATCCTAACTTAACTGCTTCGAAGTTCATTGGCCTTGCAGAATTGATCCCAGAACAAGCAAGAGTAACTGAGGATGGCATGTACAGAGCAATAGATATTTACCTAAAGGTGTGTGTTTCCTTGTGTAAATTTCTCTGTTTTCTTTCATCTTCCTATACATATTCTCTAGGATGCTGTGCTCCCATCTTGAGTTTGTCATCTCACTCTCTTTCAATTATTTTATCATTTTTCATTCCAGTTATCTTAGGAAGTTACATTAAGTCACATGAGGCACTTTTCTTAAAATTTTAAGGGTGGAATATTCCATTTTTCATAAACATGCATTACTTGAAGTAGATTTGCCCAAGACTTGGTTTGCTCAAGCCACAGCTCAACTGATTACTATTTCTCTCTCTAACTCTTGTTAAAGGATGATGCAGCAATTTTCTTTTCAGACAAAAGAAACCTTCTTTCACTTCTTCTTGAGGAAGAGTTTCCTTCCAGTTTCTTCTTGTGCATTTTAGTAATTTACTGCTTTCATATTATTCATATTATGTTAAAGTATAAATTAACTCAAGTGAAAGACTCAACTCGGTTCAACTATACTCGGACATCAAGTCAAGCCTGGTTTTGGGTTTCCAAACTAGTATAGGCAGTAATTATATAGTTCATTTTGTCCTAATGTTTTTTCTAACCTTAAAAGCTACATGTTTTCACATGATAGTTTTCATCTTGGCATGATTCATCATTTCTTCTTTTCTTGCACTGCAACATGGTTCATAAATCCTAAGTTGTGGGCAACAAATAGTTGACTCTGTTCTAACATTGACCTTGGAATTTCAGGCCCATTCTTCTTTAAGTGACATGGAAAGGAAAAAGGTTTGCAGTTTGATGGATTGCCAGAAGCTGTCACGAGAGGCTTGTGCTCATGCTGCTAAAAATGATAGGCTTCCTGTTCAGACAGTTGTTCAAGTACTGTACTACGAGCAGCAACGCCTTCGAGATACAATGACCGGAACATTTACAGGACAATCTCCTGATCTCTCTCAGAAAACAACTACATACTCCACTAATTACCATGCTGCTCCAAATGAGTTAGCAACCTTACGTAGGGAAAATGAAGTTTTGAAGCTAGAACTGATAAAAGCACGCATGCGACTGAAAGAGATTGAAAGACCTGCTATGGTAAGAAGCCCATCTGGTATGAGTAGCTCTGGTATGAGTACCCCAGCTTTTGCAAACAGCCCATCTGCTGATAAACCTCCATTGCCACGAAAGTCCTTCATCAATTCTGTATCAAAAAAGCTCGGCCGACTATACCCATTTGTGAGGACTGACGGGATCAAGCCTTCTGGTGCTAAAGGCCGGGTGAAGCCCAGTAAAGATCGACGGCATTCAGTATCTTAGATAGTAGGCTTTAGAATTATGAAAATGTCATCGCCTTGGCATGACAAAAAAGATCGACACTACATTCATGTTCAATTTGATGTTATTGTAAATTGTCCTCTTGATGCATGTCTGTAAACTCTCAATGTATTCAAGATTGGTAAAGGAGAGAGGTGCTGTAAATCCCTTGCTGCCTCTATGTGCGTGCTGATGTATGGAAGAAGCTGTAATTTTCATGATATTAGAAAGTTTGTAATTTCCAAGGCTCTCTGGTCTTCTTTTGTGATGTGACATTGCAGACTGGAATTCCTTTAATGTGTGTGAAATTTAAGCATAGGCCAAAATTGCCTTATGACTGGATAATCTTGCAAAAAGGATGTACTAAAAATCTTGTGTGTATTGGGAGATGGAAGTAATATTCAGGTGAATCACCTTAGGTGGGATATTGTTCTTGCAAAATTTCCCCCACAAACCAGTAACAGAAGAAAGCATAAAAATAATATCCATAAAGAAAGGAATATTCTGCAAAAACATCGAAATCAATTGCATTTTGGGCATATGAAAGTTCAACTAAGGTTACCTTTCAGGTATGATCAATCGATTTCTAAACTTGGAACTACCATCTGTTGTCAAGCACCGTACACTTCTCAGTATGATGGGCTGTTAATATCCAACTAAAAAATTGTGAGGAAGAAAGTATGTGGAAAATTAATCAAGTTTTGGATTCAATTTACAACTAGCTATGTTTATTATGGACTAGTTTTTTTCTCAGCCTTGTGTCTTTCGTGTACTGTCCTCTTCAGCTTTAATTTCCATAATAGGCTCTGCTTCAACAGTTGCTAAGATCTATACTTGTTACCCTGTTCAAGCATCTTTAATCATTAATTCTCTTGCTTCCAATTAACATTTTTGTTTATGTACCCAAATCCTTGTCTATTGAATTTCCATGTCTGTTCTGGAGTTACATGGGTTTGCTTGCGTCATTCTTCAAATTAACTGTGGGTGGAAAATTTAAAGAGAAATGAGACTACAACAATAGACAACAGTAGGATTGGGAATTTGAGTGAGAATCTGAAAATTTAACAAGTCAGCAACAATTGATTGACCAAGAAAATCATGTCATATTCAAACTTAAAGCGTGGAAAAGCCAAGATGGCTGATTTAGCTTGTCTTGTCTTAATTGTTCTTCGACTATGAAAGAATTCTGGTTTTCACTTTGGAAACTGCTTTTCATATCAGGCATCTGAATGAGACCCCAGTCATGGCCTGTTAACAATTCTCTCGTATTCATATGCTTGGGAGATTCTATTCTCTTCTTCTGCATCATTGTTGAATCAGTGGAAGATGAAGAAAAGCTTGGTCCAGAATCCGAAGCAAAAGATGCTTCATTTTTTTTTGTTCTGCTGAATCTTCCCCCAAGTGTAAGCTCAACATCACTCTCTTGTTCAATATCGAGCACCGTCTCTTCACCATCATCAGTGATGTAGTCTTCAGCTGGTCGTTCCAAGTCAATAATTGGTCGTGACCTTCGCTTTTCTTTGTAATCATAGTTCGACAGACTTAACCTGGTATAATTTTCTGTTTCCCATGTCTCACAATTGAGTTCATCTGGTTGTGCCGATGTCGATGGTCTTCTTAGCCCCTTTCTTTCCAAGTCATTCATTAAAAGCTTTTGAATTCTATAAAGGCGGTGAAGTTCATAAACCTGTATCATTCATATCAAATTGGTTTCAGTTTTCTATAAGCACTGAAAGCCACGTTTAGTAAGTGCAGTCGATGCCCATAGTTCGGCAACCATATGGTTTATCCGATGTACCCCACGATGGATAGAGTGTTGCACAAATTCTTCCCCATGGAAAATCCTAACATGGATGGACTGGAAACAAACCATTAAGAAAGAAGTGCCAACAACCATCCACATTAAACTTCAAATTAGGCAATGTATTCAGCCATGGGATCTTCCAAAGGGGTGTGGTCGGTCTATCCTGGTTGTCACCAACAGTTCATGTAGCTTTAAAAACATAGAAAAGTAGAATGTGGGTTCATGAGAAGGAAGAAAAAAAGTGAAAAGATGATAAAAAGCAGGTTACCTGCTCTCTGAAAGTTTCTTCATGCTTTAGTATGGCCATCTTCATGGATTCTTTATCATAACACTCCAAAAGCCTCTCCATGGTTGCTTGAGTTTATGATCTTCTCCGTTAGGTGCCTTCCAAGCATAAGCTTTACCGTCGAGAATTCTTGCTTGTTTTTTATCATCCACTTCTATTCTTGCATATGCATTTGAAATGTTGTTAACGAATATCTTTTCTCTGATAACTGAACCTGTCAATCCAAAAAATTGAACATGTTCAAATCTCTAATTTTGGAGTATGATCAGCCAAACCAACAGAATTCTGTCAGGTGAATTATAACAATTGCTGCTTCAAGAGGAAAAATGAAGAGATATGTTTGCAATCCGTCTTAGACAATGATGAAAGAAATAACATTTATCATAATGTACTGCTCGGTACCTTGGCGTATCATTTTTATGAAGTGTTTCCAAATGACCGACGAAGAAGATTTCGACATAGGTACATCAAATTTGAGAACAGAATCACTTTTTAGGCAGTAAAATATATAGTTTCATGAGAACATACAACTGTTTATCCATGGTCAAAAGCTAAGGAAATATTTAATAGTGATGAAAACGTAACTGCAAGCAGAGAACGAAAATCCAAAATACATGGAAAATAAACTCAAGAAGCTTAGACCCATTAACTCATCAATGGACAGATTGCAAGAGAGTCAAATGAACAATCTCTATCGACCTTCATCCATGAAAATTATCTCTGTAGATCCATGAATGGTAAGGTCTTTTAGAACGAGTTCAAGGACTACCCATGAATCCATTTACATTGTTTTGCTTATTTCCAGGCTCTTTATCAATTCAACTGGCCAATTCACCAAGTATACAATGATATCCGAAAAGAGCAGAACAAGAAAGAAACCTTGGAAATGAATACAGGCCAAGGATGCAAATCATTTTCTTTCTGAAAAAGAAAAGGCTGTGAGAAACTAAACTAATCTCATCTGCAAAATTCTGCTGTTTTGACAGAAACATGCAAACCATTTTCTATCCAGACAAAAAGACTCAGAAAATACCAATCTCACCTGCAAAATTCCTTTGTTTTGAGTTCACTTGCTGCAAAAGAACATAATGGAAACCATCTTCCTCTTGTCAAGCAAGTTTCATTGGATAGCATTCACTAAATTCCTGCATGGAAAAGAAAAAAGAAAAAGAAAACCCATGATGGATTTAAGATTCCCTGTACACCAATCTAGAAATACTATAGTGAGCTGAAAGGCATGCCAAACAAATCCTAGTCCCCATGCCAATGCATTTCAAGACAGCTCTTAAAGAAGAATGATTTAAAAAAGGCAAGCGAGAGTTAATTATTATATTATTCAGAACCATGGAATCATCCAACAAATCCAAAGCCTAACCTGCCAAGCTATACATCACATGCTCCCAAGAATTCTATATGATCAAACCAGTTGTCACAAGACACGAACACATACATCTCATCAAGTATGTTTTATATTCAAAGCCTAGTTGTACAGCTACAATCCATATCTTCCATTAAGTTGTAAATGGACTCGAGAAGATTCCTTGTGGTACAGATCTGTACCAATTATTCCCAGAATACCCCTCCTATAATGTAGTGGGACCCACTTGCAGATATCAGTAGTTCTGTTTTCTTTGGGGTGGTCCCTTCTTTTGTTGCCAGTCATGAAGCATCTATTGGGCACCAGATGATGATTTGGGCATCTGTCCACAGTCAGTTCCCTTCATTAAATCTGAATGTTGAGTATCTAATCTCTGCATAGTTTTAGCCCATAGTATCTAATATGAATGTTGGCTTAACATGGGTATCCGTACCTTATATTGGAGGCGAGACTAATCTCACGAGAATTTGTAAACCTCCCAATCCACACACTTAGGATAAGTCGATGAAAAGCAACCCTATGGGGAGTGGCTCAGAGGGGTTTGAGCCATCCATATCACAAGTTTGGACTGCCTTTTTCTTTGGTTTCAGGGGCTTTTGAGTTATTTCAGAAGTAACCCACATAATGCAAATAAAAGTGCTGCCAGCTTAAAAATCTCATGTACTATATGAAAGCAACCTTCACTACAATGAATCTGGTCATCTACTACACATGAACCTTTTCCAAGTAAACTTAAATCTGATAGGATAATGATGTTACCTACATTGATTATGTCTTTGTAGAAGTATTATTCATCATTGAGAAAGAAGGCAGTGACTGCTAAGCATAACCACTTGGTTCCATTCAGATAAGCCAGAAAGATCTTTCTGAATCAACATTAAACCCACATAATCAACATTAGAAGATACAACAATTTCTCTTGTATTTATAAGTCTAAACAGGAGACAATATACTTTGACATTATTCATCATTATTTGATTCAAAAGATCATCCCATCTTAATTCAAAAAGTAAATATCACTTTAAGAAGAATGGTAGTTCTGCTCCATTGTTGCGCTTGGATTATATTTTCTTTTCACGTTTTTAAGAAATCACAAGGTATTTTTAAGGAAAGAAAAGCTAGAACACTTGGTGATCCTTTACTACTAAGATCAAGTGATTAAATTTAATTTTTTAACTGAAATTTGATTCACATAATCAAATTTAAATTTTATTAGATTAAAGATATCTCACATTCCATTTCTACTATTCTCCCGGACCAATTTTGTTGTATGCCTTTCTTAAAAATGTCTATTTTGCTGACAATCAAACAAAAGGTGAAAGAAAGTATAGAATCTTTCACCCCCATCAAATGTCTTTGACAGAAATAGTATCCATGGACCAAGGGCTCGACATCTTTATTCATCACTAGTCCCACGTTCATGGAATGAGGGAGGAAGGAGTCATAAATGGAGGTCAAAGCTAGTAGTCAAATCTGCAAAGTGGGCTCCATCTTCAATGGAGTAGCCTCTTGAATTAAAACATTATAAATAAATATATCATTCAATTCAATAATAAATATCACTATAATGCATTTGAGAAAAAAAATAGTCATTTAAACATCCACTTTCTTTTAAAAGACACTTGATTTTAAAATTTTGTATAAAAATTATCATTTTACCCCTCAATTTTTTAAAAAAGACGATTTATCAACACAAAACTAAAGAGTAAAATGGTAATTTTACATAAATTATTGACAACTTAAGAAGCCAAATTTCACCCCAAGATATCATTCAATTTAATTTAATGGTGGCACATGAGACCAATTGAATCATCTCAGCGTTTATTTTTTAAATAAAAAATTATAGAATAAATTATTTTATTTATTACAATTAATTCAACAGCAAAGATGCATCAATAGACACAAAAACATCATACATTTATCAGTTTTTCTTTATTTACTTGTCCTTGTTTTGGCAGCATTTTAATATAATAAAAATATTAAGTATATCATAATCATAAGTAAACTAGTTTGGACTAAATTGTGAAAATTATTTAATTTGATTTTAAAAATAAAATTTATTAATTTCAAATTGGATTCAATTGGATGAGGATCTAATCCTCTAATGGTATGAGGAATTTGAGGAATCAAGATAAGATCGTGTCCTCGGGAGGACATCTATCACAGTCACACAACATAGTCAGTCACAATGTCCGCACTTTGCTCGAGTGGACAATAATTCATATGCCACATTTTCTCTCTTTATTTAAAAGGAGAAGAGATTAAAAATACTAATTTTTAAGATACTGTATATATTATATATTAAATTTTAATGATATAATGAAATTAATTCAATTACTATAAGTCTATAACCTTATAAAATAAGTTAAAAAAATTAATAAATTAATATAATAGGACATAAAATTTACTGATTTATTACTTTTGTCATTGTATAAATATCATATTTACCCACATGAGTGTAGTTCAACTAATTGTCTCTAGAAAGCAGAAGGTTACTTGTTCGAGCCTCCATGGTTAAAATTGGTGTACTCTAGATGTAGTGGGCTCACTCACGTGGGTTCACGTTGGGTATCCACGATTTTTCATATCTAAATTCAAAAAAAATATCATATTTAAAATATGCAACTCGTTTTAAATTTTAATAAATGATTATTTTTTTCAATAGAGAGACTTGAACTTGAAAATTTTAGAGAGAAAGAGGGTGTGCACTGTGCAGTACTGTAGTGTAAAAGACTGTAAGGGAGACAAGAAAGCACGCGTTGCCGGGCCGAGCAGGAGCAGCCGCATGGGGTGGTGGGTCTGATCGGGTTTCAGTCCATGGGACCTACCTTTTCAATTTACTTTTTAGATAGGGACTATACCCTTCACTTCATGTCGCGAGGTGACTTTGATTATATAAGAATTTTAAGTAATAATTTAAAAATTATGAATAATTTGTAATTGATTTTAGTAATTTGACAATTAAAGAACCTATTTTTTTCGATTGTACCATGAGATGATGATAGTTGGATAATTAAAACAGAGTAAAATAGAAAAAAAGTAGGTGTTTATTTCTCTATTATTATTACTTTAGGTATATGTGACTTTTTATATAATAAAAAGTAGAAAATATATCTTATTTTATTAAAAAAATAAGTGCATCAATCATGATTCTTTCATTAATATGCAATAATAAATGATATAAGAATAAAATAAAAACGACTAAGAAAAAAAAATATTTAGATAAAATGGGTATCTTCACATTAGATTTAAGCTAGCTATCCTTCAATAAACATTTTGTATAATCTGACACGGGTTTTAAGGTATTCTCGATTTTATCCTGTCACTGTCGTACCGAAGAAAAAAGAATGTCAGAAACTGAGTCTGCCATATTGACTAGCCCAATTTTTCATTTCGGCGAGCCGATTTATAATGCAGTGGAAATGTCAGTGATTTAGTCAATGATCCGGTGAGCTGGTGAATGAGCCGATTTCTATCGTAGTAGAAGGGTAAAATAGACAATATCCTAAATCCCATGTTAGATTACACAAAACACTCATAGGAAGATCGCTACCATAGATTTATATAAAGTTAATCTAAAAAGTACGAAAAATAAATAAATATAAACACACTTATTATAAAATTTTAAAAGATCATTCACACACATGAAAATGTCTCCCTCTCCAATGATTACTTTTCTTTAAATCGCTCTCTCTCTCTAGGCTGTTCTTGGGTGGTTTGGAGTTTGGTGTGTTGAAAGAACCATGCATTCATTCCCCTAATGCTTGGTTATGAAGTTAAAAAAATATAGGGCCCAAGTTGTAGACATGATCTGATATTGGACAAAATCATGATAATAGCCAACAAAGTTCACGCTTTGACATCATGTTTGTCTTTGTTTCACATGGTGCTACTAATTGATTTAAGCTTGTAAAAGGATGTTCTATCCTATATAATAGGCACTTCTTTTAACTAGACATTTTTCTCTCTCTTTTGGCTTCCCTATATCATGATGTGATGGTTACCATTCTAATTCTAGGGTGTCCGATTTCAATTCAAGTTGATAATATAATCATTATTTTTTAAATTAACGGGGGTTGACTTGATGGTTAAAACCCCTAATAAATTTTGAAAAGTTGTGAGTTGAAATCTCACTCTCAACATATAAGAGTCACTCTTCCTAATTTTACATGTACGTGTGAATAGAGAGGTTTACACATGTCCTAAGGATTTAATCAGATGATTTAAGAGGCTTGGATACCTTAGACCTAAAAAAAAACTACCATTTCCTATCCTTAAAGTCCTTCTAATGCCCATTTAGCCACACTCAGGTGCTTGTGATGTTGATTAAAAAACAATGATCCTCAATTAATGCTACTGTTCATGAAAGAAACCTCTCTTCATACATATTTACAACACTTTTTTTTTTTTATAAATTCATATATATATATTTTTTTATATTGTCATTATGGTCGTCGTCGTTATATTTATTTATAAAAAAGGCAAATTTTAGTTTTAGTTCTCTCAGCCTCTATAATTTGGTCCACCCTTCTTACTGATTAATAGAAAAGAGATTGGTTTCATTATCAAACACATATTGTGATATTAAATAATCAAATTTTTAAGACAATGAAGTAGAGAAAGAAGGCAATTAATGAAAACTTTACTTGGTATCACAGCAACATCATGCAGATATAATACAATTGATACAACTCATATATTTGGTCTTTTGAACACCTATGATTGATGCAGTGGAGCAGTGCAAAAGATGTGTCAGCCATGTGAATAAAATCAAACACATTCAGTAATTTCTTTAAAAGAATTTTTGCATATTCTATATATGGCTAAAATGATAAATACATTCAAAATTTAGTATACGATATATTTATTAAAAATAAATATTTAACATAAAAGATTAGTTTATTAGGTCAAATGATCTAAGCTTTTATAAGTCCCTATATCTTTCTCTTCAAAATCAATATCGGACTCATTCATTTCTCCAACAATTTTTCTCTCGAACAAAACTCTTCTGTGAATAGAACGTCATCATCATCATTAAAAGATCCCCTCAGTCAATAAGTGTTGGTTTGGAGATGTGACTCTTATATTATTTATTACGACTAAGTATCTAACTCAAAAGGTTAACCCATTAAGTGAAATAACCCAAATTTTTTGTGAGTCTCTAAATCTCTCCTTTCATAACTAATGTCGGACTCTTATGATTGATTGAATTATAAATCCATTGGCTTAGGTAAGATGATAATACATTCTATCTGTGGGCCACATGCGTTGCTAAATCACGGCAGTGAGGGCGTCATATATTCCTAAATTACATCATTCTCCACAGAAATCAAGCAATCTTTTATGATGTTTGTTAAAGTAACCACATCCTCTTAATCATCCTCTTGTTTATGACAAGGATTAGGACTTAATCTTGGTTGTGGATTTGAAAAGAAAGGGCGGTGGAATCTCGAATCTTGTGTATCGTCGTGGGGAACACAGGCTGACTTGCCTGCTCTACATGTTCGCTCATTACTGTCACTTTTATTATTTAATCATCTGATTATCATTCATTACTATCATCATGTGATTAGCATTTTGCTAACTCACTTTGGATATCTTTATTCTCTCTGCTCATTGTCTCTCTCATTGAGATTAACATAATAAGATATAAAACTGAGTTGGTGATTACAGGGCCGACTCTGAGATCTCTTAAAATCTTAAAGGCTCCAGGCAGAGTGAGATTTCAAAGGCCTTAAGCGAAATGAGATTTTAGAGACCATTTGTGACTGGTATATTAAGAAATTTAAGTGTGTGTGGATTCTTTCTGCGGTGGTGGCCTACACCACCTATACCTAGGGCCGGCCCTGGGTGACTATGAATAAATGAATAACATGATTTCCTCATACATCTTAGAGTGTCATAAATATTTACGACATGTGTAAACTTCTTTTTTTATAGATATCGAATAATAATATATATATATTTAATGGTCAAACCAACTCTCATAAGTTAATTTTTACAATATTATTTAAAAAAAAAAAAATTATAGATAATGAAATGGTTACATCATTTAGGCACAGTACTTGTACTTGATCACTCAGTGGCATTACCACCACCACCATCTAATCTTTCTTTTGGAAGCTTTTCTTTTGCTGACCCCACTCTCTTTATAAATCAGATACAGGTCTCTCTCTCTTCCATTAGTATAGATTACTAGATTCAGACTTCGGACCGATGAGTGGGGTCCAATGATGTGTGATATAGACTGATGGGCCCACCATGGATAGGCCATGACCCCAAAAAATAGAACAAATTGAAATGTCACTCAACACTCAAATGACAGCTGATTTTTTCTTTTAATGTTGGTTGGTGCATCTTTTTCTAAGCCTTCTATTTGCAGGTCATTTACCAAGGTTGGGTATATTTGATAATAAAAAAATTTAACAGAAGAATAGTAAAATATTAAGTATATACTTTATTAAAAATCATTTTAATTTCTATAAAAAAATCTTAAATTCTTTAAATTTTGATTTCTATGAGCAAAATAATTTTTTATAAATCTCATACTGAAACAAAGTTTTTTCAACAAACTGAATTATCATCTTATTTAATGAGTCACATACTGAAATATGAAGAGTAATACAATATAAAATATATCAATATGTACCGGTTTCTAATAGCCGATACATTGTGTTGCGACAATACGACTATATCGGAATACATTTTTTAACTCAAGACTTCTCACATAAAATTATATTTTACGATGAGTCTTTTCACTGCTCAAATAATTTGCACAAACATACAACTATATGTTTCATTTATACAATATGTTATAATTATTTTATAATCACTTTGATTTAAATTTATGTTATGTGGCCTATCTTTACCATTTGATTAAGTGTCAAAGATACAAGTAAATGCTTAATAATTTAAGTTTCAAAATAAAAAAAGTTTAAAATAAGAGTAATTTCATAGTATCTAGTCTATATAATTTTGTATATAGAGAACTAGGACTATATTTGGATGAGGAAAAGCATGAGAAAGAAAAGTAAAGTGAAATTTTCCCTCATTACTCCTCAAGTCTAAATCTGGTATCTCTTAGAGAGGGAGGAGGGTTTTTGTTTCCCTTTTCCCTTCTTTTCTTATTGTACTTTTTTTAGAATTTTAGAATCTCTTATCTAAACAGAACTTTCGACTAGGGAATTCCTGAATCCACACATTATGGTTGGGAATTTAACTTTGATACCACGGTTAGGACTAAACTTCCATCTCAGAAAACTAACTTCGTAAGTAAAGTGACCCAATTTTTATGTGGAACTCCAGTTCGCATCCCAACACTTTCTCCTCCTCTAAACACAGCTAAAAACACTTACCAAAGTTTCTTCATGCATTAATTATCATGTATTTTAAGAAATTAGAAGAATTTCATGGGCTCCTCTAGTAAGGATGCCAGAATCAAAATATTCTGCAAAAGAGGGTGGACCTTTGCACAGTATCACAGTCCTTTTCATCAACCATTCACCTTTAAAATAGTGTCGTATACATCCATCTTATTATGTTATGGACGGCTAATAGTCTCTATCATGAAATTGACCTTGTCCTTTGATTTCAATAAGTTGAGATGAGTTGTATAATGCAGAAATAAATAAATAATCATTTTTCCAGAAGAGATAGAGGTATGATTACGATTGTATGATGTTGAGTATGAATGGTGCAGGAGTTTAAATCTCAATCCGATGGTGAGTCAATGTAGGTCTCTCTCAAAGTATTAGTTAGGGGTGAAACTTGGGTCGGGTTTTGTTATTCAGGGCCTGGCTATTAGTTGGGCCTTGAAGCAACTACAAATCCAAGCCTTGAACATATAACTAACGGGCCAGAATATTAAGAGTGACCACCACACAGCTTCAAGCCCATATCTGCAGAAGAGGCTCCCATAAAATGCCTGAGAGCCCATAGATTTGGCAGGGAAGGTCCAGGTCCATGTCCAGGTCAATGGATTAGGAACTAGTTATGCTAAACCTTACACCGAGCTTAGATCCTATGCAAATCTAAATGTAGGAGCTATTCTAGAAAGATCTAAAGTGCATGGAAAGTAGCCTTAATTTGAGAATTTTGGGTGGGTGGTTCCACCTGTTTCAGCAGGCCACGAGACTTGAACCAGGACTAGAAGTTTGATATTGACCATATATCTTTCTCAGCACTCATACAAGACAGGGCTCAGAATAAGGCCCTAAATTATTAACCTAAGCCAGCCCATGAAATTCGGGCAAGGACTCAGGTTTTTATTGGAGCCAATTAGGAAATTGTTAGGCTTGACCAGGGGTGCAAAATTCGGCCACCCCAAGATATCGGCCGATAAAATTCTCTCTCCCCTTTTGTATTTTTTTTAAATATCGGTATTTTTTTATTTTACTTTTTTGAATTAAAAATTAAATAAATAATCCAAAAAAGAAGCTTTTTTTTAAAAAAAAAATTGAAAATGAAAATATCGGCCAATATCTAGGCCGATATTGGTCCGATCGGCCAAGATATCAACTCGGGTCCACTACCCTTTTGATTTTTTTTTTTTTTAAAAAAAAGACCGATATTATGGATATCAGCCGATATCAGACCGATATATATCGCCGATATATCGGCCATATCGGCCGAGAAATATCCTGTACGACCACTACAATACTTATCGGCCGATATGATAAGGGACTGAAAATCCTTAGTATCCCCCGATATTTGCACCCATGGGCTTGACACCGAGCCTTGTGCTATTTCCTTGTTTTCAAGTCGGTTGGGCCAGATTTGGAGCAGACCAAGCTTACCCTATTTTGGGCCAAGCTCATTGGATCTTTAAGCTGCCCTACAAACTGAAAGAAGTTTGAATAAAAGATTTACATCTAAATCAAGACTAGTTAGGGTTAAACATGCCATTTGAATCCAGATTTCAAACTAATTGAGTTCGGGCCTTGGGCCCATAGTCTTTCAATAATCTATTCATTTTTTAATAATATCGTTAATTTTTGTGACACTTGCAACGTAGGATTCATGTACCTTTGTTTTCGTCATCTGCCTTTTATTTTGCTATAAAGGGTTTAAATCCTTAATTCTTGCATAATAGTATAATACAAAGCTTGTTTTGGTTTTTTAGATTTAAAAAGACGGCCTTGATTTTGGCTTGATTTCCTTTTCTCTCTCCTCCTTTTTTTTAATTAAAATATTATTATTTTTTACTCCTAATTTTAGAGACCCAAAATCCCTACAAAGGCTGCACTTGGATGAGGGGTAAATTTTAGAGGGGTTATCCAGAGTAGGGGTCACCTTTGAGTGGGGGTGACCCTTGAAGTAAGATTACCCTTATCTTATTTGGTAATTGCAGTGGTAAAGTAAAAGCTGACTCGAAGAATAAAAAATCTTATTTGCTAACTATAAGAATGGGTAACCTGATATATTAATATTTTTTATATAAAATATAATTATTAAATAATATTCATCAAGTAAATTCTAATAATATAACTTATAATAATATTATCTATATTTTATAAATTATTTTTCATAATTATAATTTAAAGTGAACACTTACATTCTAACATTAAATAAATAAATAAATATTTTTTATATTATTATTTTAAATCCCAATAAATGAATAAAAAATATCAACATATCTCTTCATAAAAAATTATATATGAATTTAATAAAAATATTAATTTTCATAAAATTGTTAATATGTCAGGTTACCTTTGCTTACAGTTATCCCTACCCAAGGGTAACCCCGGGGTAACCCCTGTAAAATTTACCACTCATCCAAATGCATTACATTGAAAATATTGACAAATTTTTAAAATAAACATTCAACAAAATAAATTGCTAATTACTTCAAAAGAGATTACCATGAACTTCAAACTCTTTCGGAGTTTTTAGATCCCTTCGAAATTTGAACAAAATCACTCCTTAAAAATAGAATATTTTGACAAATATGTTTCATAAAATTTTATTTTTTATATTATATGAATTTAATAAAAATTATTCATTCTTATAAAATTGTTATGTTAGACTACCCCTGCTTACAGTTACCCCTACAAAGGGTAACTCCGAGTAACCCTCGTAAAATTTACCCCTCATCCAAATGCATCATGTTGAAAATGTTCACACATTTTTAAAATAAACTTCCAAGAGAATAAATTGCTAATTACTCCGAATGAGATTATGATAAACCTCAAACTCTTTCGGAGTTTCGAGACCTCATCGAAATTTCGACAGAATCACCCCTTAAAAATAGGATATTTTGACAATTATGTTTCATAAAATTTGATTTTTATTTATTATTATATAGATAGATTATAATAAAAAAATATAATTCTCATAAAATTGTTAATATGTTAGTTTACCCCTACTCAAGTGTAACCCCCGTAAAATTTACCCCTCATCCAAATGCATCATGTTGAAAATGTTGACACATTTTTAAAATAAATTTCCAACAAAATTAAATTGCTAATTACTTGAAATATATTATTTTTTAATTTTATATATATATATATATATTATATATATATTATTATATTTTATTTTTATTTTTTAATTTTAATATATAATTGATAAAGAGAGGAAGGCAATGGGTATTAAGGGTAGGGTATTGTGAATACCCCAATCTCTAAAGGGATATTCAAAATTGGAATGAGAGGTAAATTTTCAAATTTTTACCCTCACCCCCTTATTACCAAACCCCCTTATTACCAAACAAGGATAACAAGGGGTAATGAGGGGTTACCCCCTTTTACCCCCATCCAAACGCAGCAAAGAGACTTAGAAGGAGGTAAAAAAGCTCCTCTTATGAAGGGAGATCTTGAATTCGATTCCCTTAAACTCCTCTAGATCACATCTCATAAGGTTACTCATTGATTTACCAGCTTGTATGAATTAGGAAGTTTACATATATTTGTAGAATTAGCTTACCTCTAATATGCCGTGGGGAAACCCATGTTACAAAAAACCTTTATAAATTCTTACCCTTTGTTAAAAAAATTTTTACAAATTCTGCTTTTCCAATTAAACTTATCATATACTATACTATTAGTCTTTAATCTTGCATATTCTTATTTATATTAAAATAAAAACAATAATTTGAAGGATGTAAGTTGAATTTCCAAATTTTGAATTAGATTATGTATTCTATTAAAGTTGTAATCCTCACGAGGGTCTTCAAGATGTGATGTTCATTCGTTAATTTAGGTAGGTGCACCAGTTAGCCACTTATAAAATTCATCTACGACTGTACGATTATGGGAACCACAATTGTAGTTGGCTTGACTTAGAAATCCTTTACCACACTACCACACGTGGCTGTTTGTGAATCTCACAGAATTTGAAAAACATTCGGCCAAATTTTAAAATTTTGACTATTTTTTTATTTCTAAAAGTTGATATATAAATATTTAAATAAAAATTATTAGAAAATTATAAGGCTGATTTTTTTTAAAAAAAAAACATCTAGACTTAAAATGAGTTAAAACGGTCAAAACCTTCAACTTATTAAGAATAAAAATATCATTGAGTTTTCTGTAATTTCCCACAAATAAATTCAAATATATATATATATATATATATATATATATATATATATATATATATATATTCAAAATCTGAAACTTGGAATGATCAGCTCATCAGCCCATCAACTTAAAATGATTCTACTCGCTCAATCTAAAAAAAATTCAAAATTGTTAGACATCATCAACATTATCACTTTTTTCATGGTAATCATGATTAAAAGCCTTTATTTCATATATTTAAAATCAATTAGATGAATCGTTTGAAGATTGTAAAAAAATAGTCTATCTATTTTTAAGGCAACTCTTGACCAGACAATGGATAGTATTATTGAATAATTGTTTAAAGCAAGCAACTCAAACACATTTTTTTTTTAAAAAAAATATCATTACTCTACAATTATAATGTACCATACACTTTATTTATTTTAAATTTTTGAAAGTAAAGGAATCAATGAAGGGCCACAATTTCTTATTATTTCTTTAACCACAGATACTTTCGTTTTCTTATCTGTCTATCAAAGAAACGATTAGTATTTATTTATTTATTTATTTTTAATTTCAAAGCACATGCATATGGGCACATGACTACAGTTACATGATCGAAACATTGATAAGTCAAATTTCAAAGCTTGATATTATTTTATTGGTAGGTAGGGCCTGAGTTTGGCACATATTGATTTGCATTTGTTAATGTGGTTTGACATGTACCAGAACCTTTATAAATAAAAAAGTTGAATAAGATAAAATGGGTCCAATAGTAATCCCAATGGTCGCTCTCCTGACTATTGAGAGCCATTTTTAGAACTTTTTTGAAAGAAATAGGACATATGATATGTATAGAATGGTGAGTTTTAAATTTCCCTCGTCTCTTATTACAGTGAATTTTAATTGGACTCGTAGATTTCATTTGATATTTAGGTAATTTCAATTTTTTTTAATCTTATTGTTAAGCCCATTTTAAAAAATTCATTAATTTATCATATTTGCAGGTCTCTCTGTAAAATCCAAGAGGTTTGCCCATGAAAAGAGAGGCCATAGAGTAAATAAATATAAAAAATCAGCTTATAAGAAGGTTTTAACCATTCAAAGTAGGTGTTGTGGATGAAGTTTAATTGGTTGACTCGTATATTAGGAAGCGGAAGGTTGCATATTTGAACCCCTATGGCATAATTTTGGTGTGCTCTTAGGGTAGTGGGCTCAGAAGTGGGAGTTTTACGTGGGGTATCTCACGGTTTCTGACACGTAAATTAAAAAAAAAGTACTTAAAACTTCTAATAAATCTGAATTTTTTTTCTAATTAGAGAGGATTCTGTAAATAAGTTACCTTCCTATATGGCCTATATCAAGAGACCCGCAGCCTCTTGTTGACTGCACCAGTTCTCTCTCTCTCTCTCAATATGAAAATAGAAACTGGCCATGAGAGGCTGCAGCCATGTACTTAGAAGGCGGCCATAGAAGAAGTTGTCTATGTTAAGAATAATATGTAGAAAAATAATAATTAAAGAACAATCAAACCCATTTTATATATTCGTCTTACTTGTTTGTAGAATATTCGTTTCAAGTCTTAACAACTGGCAAAGACTCCCCAACCTTGTATATATTTGCCTTATCTCTTCCAAATCTCTATTTATTAGTGTAAGAGCACGCTGCAGATCACACCCCACATCATCTAATTTGTTCACAATGCGGCATTTCGCCTTGGGTGCACCATGTTTGGTGCTGGCTTTGAACCTGTTGGTGTTTGCTCAATTAGGTGCAGCTCAACTTCAGAAGAATTACTACGCAAAAATATGCCCCAACGTCGAAAGCATTGTAAGAGGTGTTGTCAAGCAAAAATTCCAGCAAACATTTGTTACTGCTCCGGCGACAATTCGATTGTTTTTCCATGACTGTTTTGTTCAGGCAAGTGACTGAGAATTGGAGAGTTTATGCTGTTTTCTTACTTAAATTTTGAGCTAGGCATGTGTAATTAAGCAGATTAAGTTACAATCGACTGGTTTTGGATGACAGGGTTGTGATGCATCGGTTATCGTCGCATCGACGGCGAATAACAAGGCAGAGAAGGACCACCCAGATAACCTTTCATTAGCCGGTGACGGATTTGATACTGTGATCAAGGCCAAGGCTGCCGTGGACGCAAACCCAAGTTGCCGGAATAAGGTTTCATGTGCTGATATCCTTGCAATGGCAACTCGCGATGTTATTGCCCTGGTTTGTCCGTTTGCCCCTCCTAATACTTTTACCGATTAAAGTTAACTTTAATTATTTTGAAAAATAATTAGTGCACCAACAATTTTACTTTAGTTGCATTAAAATTATATGAAATATTCATTTTGTCTAAATTTTCTTCAATCCATCATCTTTTCCTCTTTCCATTTGTTTAAATAAAATAGATATTTCACTTAATTTTGGTGCACCAATCAATTTCCATTATTTTTATCTGTATATTTATTAATTATACTATAATAATTTTTCAATTTTAATTATCCATCGTCTTTGTATCTATCTAATATCAGCTTAGTTATTGATAGACTGGTGGGCCGTCTTATGCGGTTGAGTTGGGAAGATTGGATGGGCTGAGCTCGAAGGCGGCGAGTGTTAATGGAAACCTTCCTCAGCCAACCTTCAACCTCAACCAGCTAAATTCCATCTTTGCTTCTCGTGGTCTCACCCAAACAGACATGATCGCTCTTTCAGGTGAAATACGAAGACCCTAATTATTTTTTCCAACACAGTTGATTGGACTTTTATAAGAATTAATAATAATAAAACCCTTTATTTAGCTGGCTCTTCCATTATTATTACATTGGGTCTTTGTGAGCTTTCTCGAAGACCCTAAAATCCGAAATCCAAATGGTGCTGCTGACATGCTGACATGCAGTTGCCTTGAACGACGGGTTAGTCCAACATGATCTCAGCTTCTTTGGTTGCCCATGTAAGGGGCCAACCAGCTGGCTCTTCCTTAAATTAATTTTACAGTTGTTTTGACTAGATAAACATTAGACTTTGGTAATGATGGGTGTAATTGTGGACTTCTAAGACAAAATTAATTAGGCTAAAACATGATTGTTTCTTTGCAGCTGCACATACACTTGGATTCTCTCACTGTGGCAAGTTCTCCAACCGTATTTACAATTTTGCCCCTGGAACTCCAGTGGACCCCACACTGAACAAGACCTACGCAGCACAGCTGCAAGCCATGTGTCCCAAGAATGTGGACCCCATAATAGCCATCAACATGGACCCCAATACTCCTAATACTTTTGACAATGTCTACTACAAGAACCTCCAGCAAGGGATGGGCCTGTTCACATCGGACCAGGTACTCTTCACTGATAGCCGGTCCAAGCCCACCGTCAGCGCCTGGGCCCAAAACTCTAAGGCATTTCAAAAGGCCTTTGTCACTGCCATCACCAAGGTCGGCCGGGTCGGCATCAAGACTGGTTCTCAGGGCAACATCCGACGTGATTGCGCTGTGTTCAATTAAAAATTATTGTGGTTCATATAAAAAAAAAAAAAAGGAAAATAAGAGATGGTTAGAAATTTCTCTTTGGGCTCTATTGATTTGGAAATTGGACTGTTGTTCTTGTCTTCAGTCATCAATAATTCAAGTGAAAAGATCCACTTCACGTGTTGTATACTCTTCCTAAATGACTCTCAACTCTTCCAAAAATAAATCAGTGAAAATATATATTATTCCTTTATTTTTTTCCAATTGGACAGCCGCTCGTGCACGCCATGAATTTCAATTTTATCCCAACTTTCGACTGCAATTTTTTACTTTAGTCCACACAAGTATAGTTCAATTGGTAATCTCTCACCTTAAGAAGTAGGAAGTGTCAGGTTTAAGTCTGTTCATTTTCCACATATAAATTCAAAAAAAAAAAAATCTTTTATATGTAGACCAATCAAATTATCAAATCATCTTAAAATTACTTGAAAATTTTGTTTAGGGGAACTTTCCTACATAAGGTAGAAAGTTTAAAAAAAAAAAAGGGAAATTACGTGGCATTAAAATTTAGGGGAACTTTCCTACATAAGGTAGAAAGTTAAAAAAAAAAAAAAAAAGGGAAATTACGTGGCATTAAAAATGTAACGTGCGTGCATGCATCTGACCATCCATAGACGTGCATTAAAAAACTTGTTTTCTTCTGAATTTTGTTCTTTACTTCTTTAGTTTCTAATATATATAAATATTAAAAAATCCCTTTTATCCTTTTGTCGAACCTCTGTGATTGGAAGAAGTCATTTTCAGACTTGTTCAGTTTCTTTATATTAATAAAGAGGATATTTCATAGACCAATGCCCTGGCTTGATGGGTGTAGCCTGAAGATAATATTCTTTTATTTTTATCTAAATCTTATTTCTTCTTCTAGAAGAGGAGACTGTCAAAGGTCGGTTGGTGGGATAAATTTGCGTATTGAACTGGGCATGGAATCTTTTTCATTGAAAAAAATCGCACATGTCCTTGGCCCCATGTTAAAGGAATGCATCTAACTCTGTAAAACAGCTAACTGCAAGGGCCCAAATGCTGATTCATCACTCTCGTCTAGACACTTTCATCGCTTTCGCCAATTTTTTTTAATAATATGAGTATCTTTATTTTGGGTTGAAAATGAAATTAATCAGATAAATTTGAGAAGAGTCGAACTTAAGATCTATAGTTTAATTTTAAAAATTTAAATCGATTGAACTACTTATATGGAAAGTATTTTTTAATTTTTTTATATTGTGGTAATTTAATTTTAATTTTACTGTAATTGAACTGACTTAATCAAAAGTGGGGACAAATGAAAGAAAGGACGAAGAGAGGAACGAAATGGTTTCTCCCTCTCTCTCTCATTTTGTTTTCACATTTCGCCAAAACTACTCTGGTTTCATGAAAAGTAACTACGCTTTGATCGATTCGTAGAAAATAAAGAAGTAAAAATTGGGTAAATGAAGCATTCCTAGTTAGGAAAATTTGAAGTTCATCTTCAGCACTATTTGACAGCAGACACATGATCCTTCAAGGTGTAGATATCTTAGGGCTGCCACTCGGGTCAGGTTTTGACTCAACCCACATGATCCGACTTGCGAAATCATGCAGTTGTGTCGAGAATTTTAGATTAGCGGGTCGGGTCGGATCGGGTTGAGAAGATAAAAATCCGGATGGAATTCTGATCCAGTAGGATTGAAGATTTTACAAGTTAATCCTACTAAACCTGGTTAAAATTAGACTAAAATGAATTCAGAATTCAGGTTAAATCAAAATTTGAGTTGATTCAGGTCGGATCAGATTATAAAGTTCGGGTTGAGTTTTAAGGAACCCCTCCAACCCGAATTGCAGCCCTAAGATATCTTAAAGAGTTATTTGTTCCTCAACAATAATGGTTAAGATTTTCTATTTTAATTGGAGAAAAAGAAAGAAATCTTTTTCCTAGAATAGGGAAAATTATGCAAAAGAACTTCTTTATTTTTAGAGAAAGTAAATCACTGCTAAAATATACCAGTTTATTTTTTTATTTTCCTTAAAGAGAAATCTCACTTGAGAATCTCTAAGACAACTGATCTCAATGCATGCCATCTATACAACAAGGACACAAAGTCTTCTCATAAAAATAAAGTATTTGATATATACACACGAGTATCCATGTCTCACACAATTATATTATCTAAATTGAGTGTCAATACAACATAAACTAAGAAATTCTTTCAAATTATAGTGAAAACCCAACAAATGCTTCATCTATTTTTTTTAAATGGTCTATTGAACATTCTACCCTATTCAAGAGAAATTTGCTAAAGTGCTCAACTTAAAGTGGCCTACTTGAATTAAAATGGACGAATGAAAGTCTAAAGGATTGTTATTTATCCACTTATATATCACTCCTTGGTGTATGTCTTTGCTTGTTTACAATTTCTCACCACCTAAAATCTCTTCTTTTCATCTTCTTTCTCTTCTTAGTATTCAAAGCTTAATGATGCTATTTACTAAACCATTTTTTAAAGCATCTCTTCTATAAAATTCATCTATGCATAGATGATGCAATCTCTAAAAGGACATTTGTCAATTTCTTTTAAGAAATTAATTTTATAAAATTATTTGACATATGTAATGAACTCTAGCACCATGTCAACTATAAAAATACGACGTGTATGTTGTCAAAAAAGAAAAATCTCGCTTATTTTCTTATTAAATTTTCTTATCTCTTAATATAGAAAATGAATTTTTTAAAAGAAGAAGAAAATATCTTATAATTTATGCTTTTGACAAAGAACCCTTGTCTCACATAAAAAGAAAGAAAGTTCTCATTTTCTTTACTCTTTACTGTGATAGACCAGTCTTCTATAATACTGGTCATTAATGTAATGAATCCATGGTTAGGGATAGAAGTTGGGCTTATCAAGTGGGCTTAAGTCAATTCGAGCTAGCACTCATATTGGAATTATAGAGCCTAAACTTAGATAAGACTAAATTAAGCTCTAATAGATCAATATTTTGGCTTGCAAGTGGCTCCTTGTATTCATAGGATTAGTCTCATTTCAATATCGACCGGAGATATCTATGTCATAAAAAAATAGCTAAAAGATAGTAATAGTTAAAAGTAGACAATGATATTGCGATGCAAAAATCACTTATGATACGAATCATAAGAGAGAGTATCGTTAGAGAGTCTCACTAGTCTAACTCTTGATTCTTCGAACATAATTTTTTTAAATTGTCGTCTTCTTTTTACTCAAAAGAAAGGAAGAGACTTTTTTTTTCCTTTTTCCCATCTGGCGATATATTTTGACAGCGAAAAGTGAAAATTGCACAAAAGAATTATATTCTAGTTTTCATAAATATATAAATCTCAACTAAAATATTTCACTTTTTCTTTTTTTCTTTTCTGTCTAAAGGAATTTCACTAAGAATGTCTCGGACACTTGATCTAAATGAAAAGCACTTTTACAAGGCTGTTGACTGTTTAGTGAGCCTTAATTACTTGTATCCATTTTGGCACTAGAAATAGTGGGCAGACTTGAAAATGGAGAAGAATCTTTCTACACAGTGGGTGCTTTTTTCAATTGAAAAAAAGAAAAATGCGTAGCACAAACGGCATTTTTCGAATCAGAAGTGTGATGGTGTCAAGACTCCTAAGTTAAGTTAAATGCCACATTGAGACATGATCGATTTTTTTATGATCAAAGTGTTCAAACTTCTTAGAGCACTCAATTAATCTTTAGAACATATACAAACTTCTCTACCCACATCCACCAAATAACTCTACGAGGAGTATCCCTTTAGAGAGGAGTAAAAATCGAACTCGGATGAAGGATTTTTAGTGAAAGGATAATGGATGATGGCTTAGACCTGAAGTCATCTAATGATCAGAATTACCCTGCTACATGCTGTCATTGTCATTGCTATCATTATATCATTGTCATCATCATCATAACCATCAAAATCATTTTCCCTTCCATCCACTGTCGATATTTTTACTTTCATTTTTCTGCTTATCACAAATCATATTTTGTATAACTCCACAGTCCAACATGTTTTCTCCATCTTGCTTTGATCCAAGTCTTTAAATATATATGCCCATTCTCTCGGTACCTTCTGCTTAACATCTTACATTCTCTTAATACCTAGGCTACTTGGACAAGACCCAACCCAGGCCCACATGAAAAACTTCAGAAGATTAAAGCTCAAGCCAGCTCATTTTTGGCAACAAAGCAACATGCTTGAATTTGAAATGGAGTTAAATTAGGCCTAGTACATCAGAAGGCCATCTTCCACTCAGAAAGAGCTCAGGTTTCTCCTTTAGTTACAAATCAGGCAAAGTCAGGTCCAAAATCCCACCCAGCCCACCCGTGTTACAGCTCTAATGGGATAGTAATTCTTTTGAAGGCCAAAAGCAAGCCAAAAAAGAGAAAATATGTTGAGATTTTAGGACTAAAACAACCCAAAAAGAACTAAAGGAAGCTTACATTGAATAGATATAAACAGAAATTTAAGTAGCCAATATGTTAAATTTAGAGAATTAAGAATGATACAGGGAGTACAATATGCTTAAAAAAAACCCCAACTTCAAATGTGTAGGACAATACTTCAATTGTGATGATGATGAATCTGCCTTCACTGACCAGTGAAATTGATGATTCTATATATGATAGGAAACATCATAATACATAGTTATAAACATTTCAGTCATAGGTTTTTATCTCCTTATGTACCATGAATTCCATTGTTGCAACAATGAACAATCACTGCTCGTCATTGTAGTTACACTGGAGCAGTCTCTCACTAGTTTGGTGTTACACTAGTGGAACCACCTTAAATGTTTGGGTGTTGAATGGTAGGCTTCATCCAGGCTAAATAAAGGCCCAGAAACTCCACAAGCTGGGCTTTAGCTGGCTGGCCGCCCTATCAGGATACGCTCCATCTGATATGCCATTGATCAACTTTCTCAGAGTCGTGTGATTCTTGGCCAGTAATCCAAACAGCTGATCTGATGGTCCCTCTGATAAATCCTGCAAAAAAAAAAAAATCCCCTAGTGCATAAGAGCCTAGTCCCCATCGATCATATGAACAGCCAACTAAGCACTGGTAATTGTCATTTCTCAACAGGCAAATCTACTTCAGAAATACAGGCAAATCAAATGAAATGACATCGATTGCTGATACAGGCATCCAATTTCAAAGTTTTGGTGATGTTTGAACGAAAGCTACTGAGGGAGAAAGAAAATTGCAGCAATGATAAAGATATTATTTCTGCATTAAACATTTAAAACCAACTCCTTCGAGGCCCATTTGTTTCCCCTCACAAAATTTTCAAATGCACAGTAGGAAGGATCAGCTAGATCCTAGGGAAATATTTAATAAATTACCAATACACAGATGTACCCTATCATGGTGCTCCCAAACCACTTGATCACCCATTTCTCCTTGTCAATCAGTCACCAACTCTTGTACCTTGCAGATAGAAACATAGTTGCTCAATCATCACTCAGGAATGATCGCTCTCCCCCGTCCTTAAGCTGCAGGCTTTGTGAGCCCTCCTAATTGGGGGCCATCAATAGTGTCAATGACAGGTCCATTGAAGAGGTCCGAGCTTGAACATGTGATCTAGCAAATATCACTTTGATTGGATCAATGAAATTATGATTTTAAGCGCATAAAAATTTACTGATAAAAAAGAAGTGAATGTTTGCCAGCTTACAAAAAACATTTTGGCTGATCAAGATGGTTTTTTGGTGAGCCACATGTTCAACCTTAGGACCCAGAACATTGATTGGAGGGAATATCCATTCAAAGGGGGCATATACAGAGGTTATTTGTGTGAAAATTTTCCATGCATAGAGGGGCATATAGTAGTAGTAGTAGTAACAACAACAATTTTCACCCAAGCTCTATCACAGATGAGCGTCAAAAACTTTGGAGCCCCCATGTGGGGCCCACTTGAGACCCACAAACACATCTTCTCCCCTTCACACCAACCCATCCCTCATTAATTGGATCCTTATCCATGTTTAACCCATTCTAAGTTCATCCCGCCATTAGATTGAAATATGTCCAAAACAAGCCCCATTTTGATCATTGATTTTTGGACCCTTAAAAACTGTGGTGCTTTCTAAAGGTGGGGTGGATCTTACCAAGATTCTATAGAGTTTGCATACATTAAAATGCAAGGGTCTGTTATGAAGTCAAGGGAACCATCTCCTTTATGAGAGTGAAGCATATGAGTAAGTCAATCTGCTTGTGTTACTCATTACCACATTTGCAGAAAGAGGACATTAGGGTGTGGGTGGGTCATTTATCCGGGGGCTTCAATGTTATCTCCCTGGTTGGTAGGTTCAACCTTAGACCTTCCAACTGGCATTTGCACATGTTGTCTTGGTAAGGCATCACCCTTCCATGGGTTGAGGCAATCCCCTATCTAAGAAGGTGCTCACCGGGTGCAAACTTCAATGCCATATCCTAGATCCCAAGGCGCACTAATCAATCTTCAGATCAGTTATCTTTTAATTGCTCTTATCAATTTGGCTGTCCTTTCTTAATTGCTTTTCTTGGGTTTAAGCTCTTCAAAGAGGGAGGCGGGGGGGGGGGGAGGTGGGGGGGTGGAAGCAAATTCTTGTTTCTCATTCCCAAAACAGCAATCTTGTGGAAGACCATCTCTACAGCAGTCATGTGGTCACATGAATTTTGACCGGGGGCGGGGGGCGTGGAAGAAGTTAAAGCAAAAGGTCTTCAATTTGTTGGCTAAGAAGTGCTTAATTAGTTGGGTGAAACGCATAAAAGAGTTTAGAGGCACACCCATCATGTATGGACATGGAGAGGGACGGGAGATTTGCTTTGGAGAACAGAGACAGGAAAGATAATTGAATGATAGAGCAAAACCCCACAGATGACACTAAAATATTGATAAAGGCAGCGGAAGGTAAAGTCACGACCAATAGGAATCGATGGGATTATTCATGACTCTGATGGGAGAATGCTTGCTTTTTTTCCACAAACCCAGGATAACTAAACAAGGATTCAAATGAGGCAGAATCCCCTGTAATCAAGGAAGTATTGTAGATTTTAAAAAAGCTCTTTTCAAGGTAGACTTTGTTGTGGTAAATTCAGTCAATGTTCTATTATTGGGTTGCAAGAAGGAAAAGCCCCCTTAGAAGCTTCCTGCCACATTTAGGAAGAGAAGGGATCTTAGGAGGAACATGGATGTCTCTTTTGTTCAAGTCTGGAGATCAGCTAATTGAGTTACAAATTTCTTAGCATATAAAGGAAATACAAGAATGATTTGTTTAACAGCTCTTCTTTTGACCTAGGCCCCACCTTTTAGGAGAGCTTTCTGTATGGTGGAGTTTATATTTATGGATGTTATGGTGTAGCATTCATCTCCAATGCTTCATTATTTTGCAAATGCATGTAATTTTTCTCATTGAATAAAAATTTCTTGTAACCTTTTCAAATAAAAGAACATAGTGTTAAATACCTCTTATCTAAAGAAGAACCATAGATAACTATAAGTGTACCTGTGAAATCAAGAGGTTGCATGATCTTGATGCTCCTAGCCCTTAATCGCATGAAGCCAAGGCAAACCTTGGTTAAATCTAGATTTAGTTGCATCAATATAGGTTCAATTGCTAAGCATGTTAATCTGGCACACTCAATGAAATAAGAGTTTTAAGCAAATTCACAAAAAGTAGTATGGGACCTCCAAATTGCATCATACAAAAATTAACAAATATTAATTTGAAAAAAAAAAAATTCTTGTCATCTTTCAGTGACAGAATTTCACAATTGCACAATGAACCACCAAAGGTTATCTTCAGGGAGATCTCATGCTGCCTCTTTTTTTTACTGCTTCCCTTTAAGCGATCTAGTCCACATTTGAACCAGTTAACCTTTCAAAGGAATTTGATGGATAGCGAAATTCCCTTATCCGTAGATCTTTTATCTTCTCTTGAAAGGTGTTTTCCGATTTAATGTATGGTTGATAGGAGTGTTTGGGATAAAGAGCCCAGTGGAATCTTTTCATGTAAATCTTTGTACTCCTTACTTAAACCTAATCCTCCAACCAATTTCTCCTTGAAGCCCGTTTGGAAATCTGCAGCTCCCTCTGAGGTAGGGGTGAAACTTGGGTTGGGTTTTAACCCGACCCTTATGACCCCGACCCAAGAAATCAATGGGTTTGGATAATGTATTTGTATATTTCGGGTCAGGTCAGGTTGGAAAAATAAAAACCCTTAAGAAATTTGGATTGGGTTGAGTTGAGAAATTTTACAATAACCGAACCTGACCCGACATAATCCGACTCGACCCTCGTGCACCAAGTTATACAAAACCACTCGGGTTGACTCAGGTCAGTGATTCGGGTCGGGTCGGGTTCAATAAATTTGTTACATGAGTTGGGTTGGGTTTATTATAACGCAGCCTGACCCGACCCGAATTTCAGCCCCTACTCTAAGGTTATGTGTTTTTGTTGGGTAGCTTATCTCAATAAGGCCTAGACCATTGACAATCTGAAATTGAGAAAAATAAATAAATTGAAAGGTGAAATTGAGAAAAAAATCTACCTCCAATATATGTTATCTTTGTTGGAGGAATGAGGAATCGATTGAACAATTGCCGATTTATTGTCCCTTTGTTTTGCCTATTTGGTCTTATGTCTCTCTCTCTTTTTCTGTTGATTGGGCAATTCCTCCCTCATTTTTGGCTCTCCTTTACAGATGGGGACTGGGTCCTTTCACAAAGAGAAGTCAAGCTCTATGGAAAATGTCCCCTTGGGGCCATCATTTGATTTGTTTGGCTGGAACAAAATAGAAGAATTTTTTCAGGACAAAGTTGTTTCATTAGAAGTTGTGGTTTGCAAAATAAGATCAAACATTATTCAGTGGGTTTTATCTCTAGAATCTATTTCTGGTATAGATATTGCCCAGTTTAGTGGTAGCCGGATTTCTATGACCTAAATCTTGCTGTACCAGTTCAAGTTTTCACTCTGGTGTCACGCCAGCCACTCGTTGGGACTTGTTTTTATCCTTTTACTCAACTTAGTTTCAATAAAATTTGATGTTATCACGCACCCAAAAAAAAAACCACCAAGGAGACCCTCACCTGAAGACTCTAGCAGTTACTTTTCACTCATTTTTTTTACTCTCATTTCTCAATGTATTGTTGCATTTATAGTAGTTTATTGAACAAGGCAGTGAATGTATTAAATAACCACCATGCTCATGTACGCTACTTCCTTGCACAGAGGGATGGTACATCTCCCGGTTCTTCTTCAAATAGTATGGGAATTGTAAGAGGATCATCTACAGATGCTAAATCTTTAATTCCAACCTTTAGCATCTAGAGCTCCTTTTTATTGCTCAACATTGTGGAGCACCGCTTCATGAATGAAGATTTCACAGCTCAAGGTGGAAAAAACAAAGACTTGAGATTCATATTCAGATTGAATTCTGGAGATTCTTATCCTTAGTATCAAGGCTAGTACTTCTTTGAAGATTCTTGCACCATTAATAGTCAATTTCAATCTACAAAAAATTTCAATAATTAGAACAGGCAGTGATAATATACTAGTCCCTGTCCCAGTCTACTTTCTTACCAGGTACCTAATTGAATTGCAAAACACTGAAACAAATGCAGAAGGAGGTGATATAAGAAACGATACAGGTACTCGCATAAAGACCATTCCAAGGAGATTTCGGCAGTTCAGGTCAGATATCAGGAACTCCATAGATCGTCTGCCACAAATGTTTAAGTTGGGGGGATTTCAGACTTAATATCACTCGTCTCTGTCAAAGTGAATGTAGCAGGGTATATGGATACGATTCAAGACTTAGTAGTGATGCATGATTTTTCCTTTCGTCATGTCAAGTCCAGCAACATTTTGCCTTTTCTTTGGTGTTGGACTGATAACAATTTTTTCCCTATCAATGATTCCCCTTTTGTACTATACTATGTTGTATCAGGATAAATGGCTATGATGTTGTTGATGATACCAGCAACATGGGGTCTAATACGTATTCTCTTTCGCTATTAAGGAAAAAAAGGTTGGATGATTAGTGCTGCTTTTACTTTATTTCATTATTCCTAAACCAAAGCTACAGCATTCGTACTTCACACCTCATCTAGATATGCCATTGCTTATACCCCTTTTTTGTTCTGTTTCTGAGGTTTTTACATTCAAGTAATCTGATTAAGCCTGAGAGCTGTATGCTCTTGCCTCTTGTCCACTTATGCCTTACAGCTTAACATCCTTGATTTACATTTGCATTACAGAAACCCAGTGGCCACTTCCAAGTTAAGACAGAAGTTGGTAACCTAGGTTGGTGGAGAAAACCAACAGTTCAAAGCTTCAGTTTTTGTACTTCTCAACTATATACATCATTGCTTATACCCTTTTTTATTCTGTTTCTTAGTTTTTTTTTACTTTCAAGTAATCTGATTTAAGTATGAGAGCTGTATGCTCCTGTTCTTTTGTTCACTTATGCCTTATGGCTCAACATCCTTGATATACCTTTGTCTTATAGAACCCAAGTGGCCACTTCCAATTCCAACAGAAGTTGGTAACTTAGGTTGTTGGAGAAACCCAACAGTTTACTTGTTGTATATTTCTTCATGTAAGAAACCTGTCCAGCCTGGAGATTATAGTCAGAGGCTTGCCCTCTGTTTCCCAGTAAAATTATTTGGCAACAAAACCAGCTAGAACTCACCTTCCAAAATAATAGTAAAAAAAAAAATCTCCAATTCATTACCTCTTTCCGATTTCCAGTTCCATGTAAACCATCAACCTTTTTTTTCTCAAAACAGACGTAAACCATCACACTGTAGTTAATAGGACCAAGTTGGTTACAGGCTCTTGGTAGTAAGCCTTTGAATCCTATAAAATGGAATGGGTAAGAGATAACAATACATACTTGTATAAAAACTAGTATAAATGTGTATTTGTCACATGGTCAGCACTGCAAGTTTTAGTGACTACGAGATTACATTCTTGGAGATGGGTTAGACTTCTCCAAGAATATCACTCACTTTTTACGGTTCTTTCATATTCAACATGAAACAAAACAGAAGACAAGATAATGCCTGGGTCATCAATTTTCACTAGTCAATGCAAACCCTACACCAACAGACTCCATGGCAGTGTTCAGATGTGGGGTCCATGGGGGTCGGGATAAACATTTGTACTAGGGCAAGGGATTTGCCCCTATTTGTTTGGCACCTGAATGGCAGTACTAGGGTAAGGAGTTTGCTCCTGTTTGGTAAGTGGGAACTAATTATCCCACTTGCTGTTGAAAAAGTTTAAAACCTTTAGGAAATGTTGACATCACCACGTTTAGCTCTCTGTAATAGAGTTTCTCCATGTTGAGTTTGTTTCACTATGTATGGTAACCCACTTTACAACACCGGACTCGATGCTGCATTGGCAGTGCTGCCAATACAATTTTTTTAATGAATTAACATATGGTGTATACGGGCCCACCAACCATATTAAATAAATATCTCTATTTTTCTTAAGTACCAAATTTTGTTTTCAAAAAAAAATCTATAAATTTGATATAAATCAATAAAAATTGATGACTAAGCTGAAGCTGTTTATTTTAACTTAGAATCTTTGTTTTCAAATTCAGCCATCACTTGTTTGTCACCCTACATCAAATGAATAGGTTTTTTCTAGAAATAAATTTTGGTGCTTGGGTATGATCGAGAGAATTTATTTTATTTGAACTAGTTGATTGGACCCAAAATATGCCATGTCCTGATTTAATAAAAAAAATAAAATTACATTGCAGCACTAAATCTCATCTCCTTCACGCTTGCCCAACATCCAAATGCCACCCATGTACTGGTTAGGCATCCATTCATTTTTAAGCCATAGTATTACTATTACCTCCCAGCAACTGTAAATGGAAAAAAGTTACTCTACATGAGCTCTATCATAGGTGTTTTCACGTAGATTTGAGACCATTCATTTCAGGCCAAATTTATGTATTGATTTATGATTACTGAGTTTTCCCCCAGATAGATTAAGTGATCAGCCAATCATGGATAACAGATACCTTTCAAAAAAAGATGGAAGACGGATCCAACCCACAAATGACACAGGAAATAAGAACGAACAAAGAAAAAGTGTACTCGTGAGAACAAAATTGAGGAATGTCAAAGACAACAGATGCATTATTTTGCAAAATTGGTAGGCAATCTGAAGCTAGAGCTTTATTCACATTCTGTTTCAACTAATGAAAACAAAATATTTAAATCTATCACAGTATCCAGGACAACCTACTAAACTTCTGAAAGGATTGCAGTGTGCCTGAGTATATACTGAGTTAAGTACTGGGTTGGAGACATGCATTTTACAGTTCGTACATGAACCCATCCCCACAAATAACGATCTCAAATGACAATTCAACCTACCACACCGATTTCAAACCTTCTGTTGGCATATCTAACTCATTCTTCTCTGAAGTGTTTGTGAAAATTGCATGACAAGAGAAACCCAAGATCAACCACCAAAATGAATCTCAAATTCGCAGCACATCATCATTTGATGATTGATGAATTATTGGCCCTCATGCAATTAATAATGACAAATCCCTTACAGGTTGATAACGTAAGTAATAAAATTCCATTGGCTCAAGTTTCAACACGATTGAAGGCTTCAGAAGGGCATGAAAAATAGGATCATACCCATCTTAATCCTTTGGAATTTGTGATTCTAATATGGAAACAGAAATCATGAACTTGGACCAATAGACCACTCCTCCGTTGAGCGCAAGCAAATCTTCTCAAGCTGTACAGGCCAAACTTCTCCAAGTAGCTGAGGATTTAATTCCATTGCAACCCGAAAATCTAGCATAGATGCAGAAAAGCACTGACTCGATTCTTGTACATACTTACCAGGTAACCTACTGCTTATACCATTCGTCATCTTACAATTTACCATCGTATGAGAATGACTATACCTTGCTCGAGCTACTCCAATACATGGTCTGATCAACCTCTTCAAAACGCATCCAATCCATTGCTTAAAAGATTAATGCAATCAATGGACACATTTAGGCCCTCGATCTCCAACCTTTTCTCCAAACGCTTCCTCAGAGTTTTGGTGTCTGGTAGCACAGAACTGCTACAACAAGTCTCAGGAATGTCTGACATGCTGATGCTGGGATGAAAGGGAGAGGCCACACTATTATGAAGTGATTTACGTGCACCACCAACACCTACTGGAATTCCAAAAGGAGGCCTAACAGGGCTTCTACTTTGAATGCATGGGCTGCCAGCTGCTTGCTCGACTTCTTCCCCATCTTCTACAGAAGCTACTTCAACAGGAGCTTTGCTACCAATAGAAATTACCTCCAGTACACTTCGCTGCCCTTGAATCCCTTTCAAATCACTGGAGGTAGAGAATTTACGTGCATTCTCCGTAGGGCTTGAGATCAGTTCATCATACATGACACCTTGACTCTTTCCATTGGGTTTAAGAGGACTAGGATGGTCTCGACGAATGTTTGCAGACCTAAACTTGCGAGGAGATGGAGGAAATATGTCCCCAGAAGGAGATTGAAAATTTCTTGGATATACATTTGCTGTTTTAGCATTCGATGAACCTGCTTCTTTGGTTACACGTAGAGGGGCTGTCTTGGAAAGAGAAGCATTCTTTAGAATTGATATAATAAACTGGTTGTGAAGACCAACATTCTCCCTCCCAATCGCACTCAAACAGCGTTTATTGAACTCGTGCTTGCTAATTTTAAGGCTAAGAAATTTCTGAAGGTAATAGAAGTATTTCTCCGCTCTCTCATGCCCAATTTTCTTAACAATACGAGCTTGGAGCTCGATAATGTTGATTCGAGAGAATTGCTGAAGGGGTGGCATTTCAATTACCAAATCCCATACAATCACCGAAATGACCTTTATTGGAACTTCAAAATTTAATCAAGAAAACCACTTCAACCAATCCAAGAAAGAAGCTTACAACTTCCCAACCTCTGCAATTTTATGGAAATTGCAGTTCAGGTATAAAGAATTCTTCCATTTTTTAGCTGAGGGATGATTTCTGGATAAAAAGGAACAAAACCCACAAGGGAAATTAGCACAAGAATGTAGTTCATAACTTCAATCAACTGAACTGACGAAGTACTCCAAATCCCAGAATCGGGACAAAACCTCAAGAGCTAGAATAATAAAAGGTGCAAAAAGAATAAAAAGAAATACAAACTTCCAGTGTCACTTTTCTTCAACATAATTAGATACTATACCAATGATCAATAAAGAAATGGATGGTGAAATGGTATTTAGATTCTAACTCAAACCAAACCATTTTGTAGTTTTGCATTTGCATAAAAGAATCGTAGGAAGCAGTAAAGAACTTAAAACAGAATATAGTAGTAGTAAGAACAATAAGTTAACAGAAGAATCCAATGGGAAGAGAAAGCTCTTACCAGGATTGCAGCGAGAGTAGCGATCGACGCTCCTAAACTTGGTTTTCTCCTGTTTCGCGATAGATCCTTCTTAAAAAGACAGAGGGAGGGGTAGAGTTTTACTTTTGGCAGCAGTTACGTACACCGTGAGAGCACAATTTACCCACGGTATATCCGAAGGCATTCAATCTTTTAAGGTTTTGGTGGTTCAGATTCCATATTTCCATTCAATCTTTTAAGATTTTGGTCTAATTAAGTTGAATCTTTAAACTAAATCATTTGAATTCTGATATTAATATAATATTATAAAATCATAATAAATTATTAATATTCAAATATGTTAAAATTATAAAAAATGGAAAGTAAAATTACAATCATGAAACAACAATTAGCAATGGAAAAACCCTTGTGGCTTTTAAAAATACAATTTTATTAATCTAATAAAAATGCTTTTTTATAAGATATATATGAAAATATTTTTTTATTAATTAGTACCTAAATTGATGGGTCCTTCTTTAGAAGTTAGAACTAGTATTGCAAGGCGATACTCTACATTCTACAATCTAAATCACCAGTGAACAATCTACTAGGTCTCCAATTCAATCCCCGGCGTAGTTAACAACCTTCTACACTATTCTCCTGCATCGTATATCTTCCTTTTATGAGTTAAACTCTTACCTAATTAAATTTATTTCAATTTATATTCATAGCTAAAATAGGCCTAATTTCTAAGTGAGTATCAATTATTAGTGGCCTTTAAAATTTGTATTTAAATGGCTATTTAAGCATATGCTTGAACCTATTATTCAACTTAAACCATCCATCTTCGTTGCTTCTAGTAAATTTTAGAGAAAAGCTTTTAATGAGATCTCTAGTAAATTTTAGAGAAAAGCTTTTAATGAGATCTCAGTCATTTTTTCAATTTATATAGACATTTATTTTGTGAAAAACAAAACATAAAATGACTAAAGACCAATTAAAAAATAATAATTATAAAATAAAGCCCACATGAATGTAGTTCAAATGGTTAATGTCCTGTCTCAAAAAGCGAGAAGTGTCAAGTTCGAGCCATCATGGCCTAACATGGTGTATCCTAAGGACAGTGGGTATCACCCGTGGGGGTTTTACGCTCGATTTTCTACGGTTTCACGTACGTAAATTCAATATATATATATATATATATAATAAAACCTCAAAATGCTCAAATAATGTAAATTGTATATACAAAATATAAAATTTAAACCATAAAAAGATGCTAAATAAGAGTGTCTCAATTTTCAAGTCCAACCATAAAAAAAATCATGATAAGCGATGCCTCTACTGGAAGAGAGGATCCTAAAGATGAGTTAAGTTTTAGTGCATGGAATCTTATGTTTAAAGTTATATTCTTGTAAATCATCAATATTAATAATAAATTTTCAATTATTTAATATCAATTTTATGAGTCCTCTATTTCAATTTTACCCCATCAAGAGACTACATGAGTTCTACTCACTAGGTGTGGTGTATGAGCTTTAAATAAATTAGATTTAAATTAAATTATCAAGGACTTTAAACAAATGTAGTCTCTCATTTGATTAAAAAGACGATTTTACAAAACAATTATTATACTTGCAATTAGGGATAATAATCTCAGCTGATACGATATGTATCGGCTGAGATTATCTTTATCGGCCGATATCTGATATATATCGGTGATATTTATCTTTGATATCGGCTGATAAAGATGACTTTTTAAAATTAAAAAAAAAAGTAGGAGAGAAAAAGTTATCGACAGATAACGATATTTCAACTTCTGCCTACAATACCATACGAAATAGAGTGTTGGACGATTGAAAAAAAATATAAACAAAGTTAGAACAACGGAGATGTGCATAATATATTGGATGAGTGATTTGACCTTAATTAGAGTTAGAAATAAACACATTAGAAATAATTTAAAGATAACTTCAATAGCTTGAATACAAATGTTGAATGGATAAACCGGTGGTTGATATTCACATATAACATGTTTTTAAACCAAACTTCTTTTATTAGATTAATAGTGCCACTGTGATCTTTCATGTACAATTTTTCAATCTTGATTCAAACCTATATCTAAAAATCAAATTATGAAAGTCAGGTCTAAGGTTGGATGTAGAAGTTAATGAAAATTATATTTAGTTTCATTTATTTATAGTTCAATCTATACGTTTTGAATTATTAGCTCAGTATCAGACCCATTGACATGTCCCTATTTGACTGAACCCAAATATTAAACAAAGTCAACCAGTAGCCCGCACTGAATGCTTTCTAATAGAAAAGATAAATATGTATATATTAATTAAATCCCTTTACTATTATATGTATTTATAGTGTATAGCCGACTCTAGGGCTATCACAATCAAACTCAAACTCTTAATCTAATTATAAATCAAATACACCTCTTAATTAGAGGTAAATCTAACTTACATTTCTAATCATACAATAACTCTATTAATATTAGAACTCTAAATATATTTCAACACCTTTGTCGGATCGTTGAAAGAATTTGTCCTTTTTATTTCGAGTCCATGACTCAGAGCTCTGACTCAGTTGCACCATCAAAACAATGTCAAAATGAGTTTTCAAAAAATTATGCTTGTGATATATTACAGTAAAACCTCTATAATGTGACATGGTTAGAATCATTGTACATATATTATATCAGAGAGGTTATTTAATTAGAAACCCTACCACTTCAACCAGATTCGGAAACAAATCACCCTAGGGGTTGTTTTACAAAGTATTTGTGAGGTACTTAGTTATTTTTTTCAATAGTTTTGTATTCTGAATATATAGAATATTATAACACAATGTTTAGGATAATATATTTATTATTCTGAATGTATTGAGTACTTAGTTAGTGAGATTTATTACATTTTGTATAGGTTCGAGGTCGGGACCGACTGTCGATATTATTTTAGACAGATTATAACTTTATAAAGTAATACTCCCTCTGTCTCAATTTAGTTGTCTTATATGGATTTTGAAATTGTCTCTCAAAATAATTTTCACATTTATATTGGAGTAGTATAAAATACGTTAAAAATGGATGAAATCTCATTGAGTCTTAGCTTTATATAGAGAGTTCCTTAAAAAATACAAATGTTAAAGATAACTAAAATGGAACGAAGGGAGTACATTATAGAGGCTTTACTGTACTTCTATCCAATTGACATTGTTGAGGCATTAACATGCCTTAATGAAACTTATTTATCTTATTAGATGTGATGGGTCATAATAACTGCTTTGTTATATGGTTAATCTGGCTTATAATTCGTTTACTCAATAAATCTAATCACGATTAAGAGAGATTCTTCAAATTTGACCCTTGACAATCCTTAGTCCAATCAAACTCAACTACTGAGAGTGGGATGATCCATATGTATGGTGCAATGATTCATATTGAAAATCTAATATTTAAAAATAAATAAATTAATTTAATTAAAATATTTTTAAATAAGTTTCATATATATAATTGTCTAATAAGCTAATTTCAGAACACAAATCCAGACCTTCAAAAGAAGCATGAAGCGGATACACAAAGTAATAAGAGTAAACCCATGGAAGTGCGGTGACCTTTCTTTTCTTAAAAGCATTTTAAAATAAATGGAGTGACAGTAATTTTAGTAGTTATTAGTGGAAACAATGAAATAATACATAATTTATTGAATTATTTATTTTAAATTTGTACTTTTTAAATCATTTATTCCATGAATTTAAATGGTTTTAGTTTTTTGCTCAACGTTGTTCCCCAAATTTATTCAGCTGTATAATAAAATGCAATGAGCAGTGATTTCCCTGTGATTCACACCCCAATCCGAAACAAACATCTTTAGCATTTGCCAGAATTCGGTCCTTATTTTCCTTGAATTCGGTAGAATTCTATGCACCCAAACGTTGAATTTGCAATTTTTAGCGCTTTCTATTTCTACTATTGTGCTCCGCCGCAAAGGCAAGTCCCTCCATTGGACTAGTTGTATTTGATTCTATCTCTATTCAGCAAAGAAGAAATGGCGCAGCAAAATCCATTTCAAGTCCTGCAGAAGACATACGAAACCTTTGTTCAATGCATTCAAATTCATCTCCCTCGTTTCGTCGTAGGCCATAAACACGAAACAGTTGCAGACATACATCAAAATCCACCAAAACAGCCGCTTTTCTCCATCTCTTCCAAGCCCAAAATCGTACCGTCAGATGCTGATTCTGCTATGCTTCCTTCCCAAAACGATGCTTCCGTTTCACACCCTGTTCCTTTCACAAAGGTACGTACTTTTCTCCCATTTTTTTTAATCTCAATAGAAACATGGCTGGTCTCTTGTTTGGTGTCAACTTAGGCCGTGTTTGGATGAAGAGAGTTAGGTGGGAGAATGACTAGTGCTTTCTTTCTTAAAATTTATTATTAAGTTTGTATTTTCACTTCAAATGCTTCTCCATGAAACGAAGAGACAGAAGCATTAGGTAAATAAATATGCTTCAAAAGTGACGTTGCTCTGATCTCCAGCCTAAATCTTCCTACCATTTCTGACCTGACTCCGAGGGCTTCTCCCATACATTATGGGTTACTACTTTTTTTCAGGACTTTAGGAGGGTAAAGAGCCAAGCAAAAGCCACATATTTGAAATTGGATTTAGTACTTTCGGATGTACACAGGAGATTTTCATGGAAGTATGGTTTTCGAACCTTCCCTCTACCACAGAGTAGACTCCAGTTTAGGAAAATGTTGGGGGCTTTATTCTCCTAGCATATGTATTTCTTGGGTTAGAAATTGTGAAGCCCTGACCTTTGGGTGTCCTTGCCATATCCATGACATTGCTGGGCATCATAGGAGGCAAGTATAATTTATTGCTACTAGAGTTGACAGGGAGGTGGGGAAGTTACTTCATAGAAAAAAAAGCCTTATAAGTCTTGTACTGGTGTTGGAGAATCTCCTTGGAGATTTGCATGATATTTTCGTTTTTCCCTTCTCATGATGACGATAAATGTATTGGGCCTTAACCTGTAGGGGCTCTCTCTAATTATTCTTTTTGAGTTTTCAAACCATTGGTTCTGTAACACATCATTTCTTTCCCTATTGCTCAGTTTGAGCCAATATGATGCCCTAGGCTTAAGGCTTTGGTCTATACAATGTCAACAAATTTCACCTTGACCCTAGGTCACCTCAACATTAAAATTTTGCTTCCCTGTTATGTTGCAGTAGGTCCCTTTGGGGCATGGGGGAGTGTCGTTGAGGGCTATTGCTTGGGGTTTACAAGGAACATAGCCTTTTTGAATTTCTTGCCACTTGAAGTTGGGTCACATTCACTTCTTGGAAATGGAAGCTAATTCTTGATGGTAGCTCTATCACAAATCTGGGTGTTTCAGAATTTATCTACTTATTTGGGGCATGGAGTGGGTGGAGGCAATCCATTTTGGGAGCCATATACTAATCAAATTAATTTTGTCTATTTAAAGTAGGGTTTATCTCTCCTTTTATCATTATTTTAGTTGGTTAATTGTGGAAAGAGTCTTCAGAAATACTTTAGCATAAGCTGCACTTCTGTCAAGGCACCATGGCCTATACCATTGAGATAAAGCCACAAAATCCCTTTCTATTTAGAGATCTCTTCTTCGGCTACTAATGAGTGTTAGATTGGCCAAGTAAAATTGTAGCTTTTCCGTCATGAATATCTGATCTGTATGTGACCATAACAGATTATTTAAACTTTTTGTATGTCCATTTTCTTTTCTGAATAAAATTGAAATCATTACTTAAGAAGAAAGAAATAACCTTGTAAGTATTTTGTTACTGCCGGAATCATCCGTCGTGTTGTGAAGAATCTAACCCTAGAATTCTTATTGATATCTTGCTAATTTTAAAGAATCCATGTAACACAGGTTTGAATAAACCATCCCTTCTTTCTAGCAATCACAAAATAAGATTGTGTACCCATTTGGAAGACTGAGATCAGACCTTTGTGTTGGTGTTTTTTGAAGTTGTGAATCTTGTAAGTTGCATTCCAGTGGGGAAATAACATTCCCCTTTGTGAATTTATCTTTGGTTAGCTCTGTCTGGTGCTTGGTTATATTTCTGAATACTCCTCTTTCATGTATGTATACACTAGGGGTTTCTTTTTATTTGTGTATTTATAAGTTTTTGTTATCAATTATGATATTGATACTTTATCTAATGCATAACATTTGGCATTTTTAATGGATTTTATGTATTTGAGAGAGAGATCAAAATTGAGTTTTTTAATAACTATTTCTTTTTATTTTTCCCTTTGAAGTTTCAGGGACAACCTGCAAAACCTTTTTCTAAAGAAGAGTTGGGAAGGGCCACGTGGACTCTACTTCACACGCTTGCAGCCCAAGTATTCTTTATTTGACTTTATTGCATCTCCACTTAATGAGTTTCATTCAATCACCATACCCTCGAAACAACATGCACGCATGTACACACTGAGAGACCACGAGACCACAATAATAAAAATAAAACAAAAAAAGAAACAAGAAGGTATCAGATCCTGTTACCAACATTGACCACCTTAATATCCATGGATCATGGGAACCTATTGTGTTTTCATTGACTGGATTATTCAAAAATAAAGAAGACGACATGTCTCATGTTCTTAAATTGTCAATCCTGTTCCTGTAGACATCATGTTCTCACATCATCTTTTTCATCATCATAATCCTCGGGGTTTGTTTTTTTCATTGAAAGTAAGGTTTTCAATGAAAAAAGGCTTTGTGCACAAAAACTGAAGTAGTTTTTACAAAAAGCAAGGTGGTTTTCCAATGCACTTTTTATTTTCTCATGTTTGTTAGAAAATAGGATTTTCAATGAAAATGTGCATTGATGCATTTGCAAAAAGTAGGTTTTCCTACCTGAAAGGTGATTTTCATGGAAACCATTTCTCTTTGGTGGGAGATCAGAAAGTTGGTCTTCATCAATGGAAAAACACAAACTTGCCTTTAAAATTTGTCAACTCATTGTTGTGATCATTATCATCATCATTTTTTTTTTGAAATGACTCGTCAGTATCATCAGTTTTCAATCTCTGTTTAGAACATGTTTAAAGCTCATCATTGTTGTCGTCATTATGGTCAAATGTTCCTTGAACAGTGTTAAAAGTTTATTCCTCTAGCATGAAAAAAACAACAATGCAATCATCTCCTAAATCTGATCCATCTCATTCTTGTATGAACTATGCATTTCCTCTTTTAATCCATTTACAAAGACTAGTTTTTATCTTTCCTGCATTGTTGTATCATTCAAGTCCTCCCTTTTATGATTTTTTTGGTTCTCTTGATGATGGTACTTTTAGGAAATAACAGTATCTTGAGGTTAAATGCCCATTTTAGTTGTTTCTGTATATATATATACAAGTCGATTTGTATTCTCGATTGAAATCGAGTCCTAAAAGGAATTGTATTTGCTTCTGGGTTTATATTGTTATCATGCTTTTATTCAATTGTAGAATGCTTATTTTGGAGATGTGTGTTTGATCTTCAGTTTCCAGATCACCCAACTAGGCAACAAAAACGTGATGCAAAGGAACTGGTACTCTTTCTTTCTCCCATGCACGTTCTCTTTCAACTCAACCCAAACACATGCTTAAATAACTAGAATCTTGTAAAAGTTTCATTCCATCTGAATTGTAAGAGCCACATTCACAACTGAGAAACATGGCAATTGATTTGCATTTGTAGCATGTGCTTTACTTAATAGTTCTATAGTTATCAATTGATTAATGGCTGGTTAACCTACAAAGACAATACTATTTTAGTTTTAGAATCACCTTCAACCGGGAGATGTTGCCCTTGAGTAACAATTTGCCCTAGGTCTAGGGGTGTTCATTTGTTTGAGCCTGGCCGAGCTTGACTTAAATAAACGGGCTTGAACAAGATTTTTGTTCAACAGGCCGGGCTCAGGCTTTTAGGCCGATTTATTTTTTATATATTATATACATATATCACGAGGGTGGCCGTATCTCGTATTGATTTTATTTTTTATATAAATTGAAAATATGACCTACAGATTGAAAGAAGACTTAAAAAACGATCATCTATTAAAATTTCAAAAATTAATTTCTAGTCACTTAATCTTAATGTCAAAATCACTAGGTGTCATCTTTTAAAGGGCATCTGCCAACTTTGACTATCAAGTTCAAGTGACTAGAAATTGAGTTTTAGATTGAAATTTTTACTGGTGGTAGGTATTTAAATATGCTTTCAATGTGTACGGTTAATTTTTTCAAGTTACAGAACATTTTTAAAAAAAATAAAACCATTGCTAGATGCAAAATAAATGGTCTTTAAATGACGGGTTCAAGCTTTGACTTTAAAAGCCCGACGAGTTTCAGACGGGCTCAGACTTTTGTAGATATGAACGGGCTCGGACTTTTTTGAAAAGCCCGGCCAAAACTGACTTGTGTGAAGTGACAAAAAGTCCCACATTGGTTAATTTGAGAAATCAATGACTCCATATAACATTTGAGGCACCCTTCTCTCAAAGGCTAGCTTTTGAGAGTGAGTTCTTACTCAAGAATGTTATCAAGTCATGGTTTTCTAACACTATGGTGCCCATAGGGGTGAGGTCCAATGTATAGGGATGGGTGCCTTTGAAAGGTACTTTTAAGATGATGCTTTTCTTTTATAGTATTTTTATGATAAATGAAGTTATCTCTTACCTTTAAAAAAAGGTTCATTGTATTTGAAAAGCCATGATTTTCAAAGGTCTAAAGATCAAAGGTCAAAATGGGTTCAATTTGGATGGATTTTTATTCTAACTGTGAGATCAACTGAAAATGGATTCAAATTGTGTATGGATACAATTCATGGGAGGTAGATAGGTGTGAGAAGGAGAGAATGTGATTTTGGACCCTGCTGGGCCCCACATGGGAGCCCAAGTGAGGATGTTGCTCATGGGTGATGTCACCCAACTGAAAAAATTTCTTTAGTGTTATTGACAACAAATTCTTATTTAGAAATAACAATCCAAAAAATCTTATCTATAAATGTTGTCACCTATCACCATATTTCAGTACAAAATTCACAATAGAATTCATTTGTCTTATATTGCATATCATGAGTAAAATGAATGGTTTGAAGAAATGTTCTGATTCCAAGATTGCATACTTTCTCTTGATCACACCTTCAATTTACTTAAAAACAGGATCCTATTGTCCCAAAAATTTCATGTAAACCAAGGCAGGTACGATTGGTTGATGTTTGTGATAGAGAATTAGACAGTACTATGTAGAGAGAGAGAGAGAGAGAGTGTTCCGCGGATGCTCATTGTTACAACAGCGGATATTTTCTTTTTAACCATTCTAGAACGATTGAGATTGATGAAAAGAGAGAACATTGGATGTGATACTGATGCAACAGAACATAGGACGTCCCAATCTACTAGCATAAGAAGGTTCTGTTCCGCGGATGCTCATTATTGCAACCATGAAGATTGTCTTTTTAACCATCCCAGAACGATTGAGATTGATTGATGAAAAGAGAGAACATTGGATGTGATACTGATGCAACAACACTTACGACGTCCCAATCTACTAGCATAAGAAGGTTGAATTTAGGCACCGCAATGGTTTATTGGATTCTAGGATTCATATTAATACATGCAACAGGGAGTATTCTTTATCTTGGTATTCAGTGTATATGGAAAACACAGTTGACTAAATATTTTGGCTTCAAATATGTTCAAAATTGCTACTCCCCTTTGTTTTTCTATTAGGAGAAGGGTTATTCGTTCAAGTATTACAATATTAGCTTCTTTTTTTAAAATTCTGTGTATCTTGTAGCACATGTTTTACCTTCAGAAAAAAATTATTGTAGAGTTTTTTTTATCATTATGCAGTCTTCCCTTTTATGTCCCAATTCAGTTGTAAATTCAGAATTTTTTTTTTTGGATCTATTCATTTTCTTTGAATCCCTTCCTACTTTGATTTATACTGGTTTTTGTGTTTATGTCCTTTTCGATCTGAGCTATTGATGAATCATCCAAAGCAACAAGGCTGATATAAATGTTTGCTGTACTTTAATATCTTTTTATTTTTATTTTATTGTATTTTTTTGAGAGAGAACATCAAATGCTGTACTTTGATATCCTGAGTTGAAATTTGATTTGTTTGACAATAAGAAGCTGATGCCTTTTCCCTGTGGATTGGAGAAATGTTTCTTGCTCTAAAAGTAAGAATGGGACTGGTTTTTGCATGCAGATGGCCATTTTATCTCGACTTTACCCTTGCAAAGAATGTGCAGATCATTTCAAGGAAATTCTGAAGTACATTATCCTCTTTTCTTTCTACTCTTTCTTTTATGACAGGCAAATAACAATTAATTGCTGTATGTCCTGACCATCACACCCTTGGCTTCTCTGGAATCTTGTGTTTGCTTCTTAATCGTCACATGAACCATGGCAGCCATTATCTTGATAATAAACCTTCTTTTTCCTAATCATGGTATCAAAAGTTGAAATACCTTATAGAGAAGCATTCTAGGACAATGGAGCGATCGACTGCTGTGTTTTTGCGTGCGTGCCTAAGAAACTGTTCACGTGGTTGTTGGGATGGTTAGGTGCCTTCATGGATAGTTGACAGGTTTCACCATTTTCTCATCGCCCTAGCCTTGTGAGAAGGGCCATGTGAAATCAATGAAGTCAAAATTTGAAAGGGCAGAGTCAAGAGGCTATCCAATCAGATGTGTTAAAACTTCATCTATGTCCATGTGATCTACATATCTCACCAAATGCACACATTGTGGGGCTGCAGTGGGCCTCACAGAATGCAGTGTACCACAAAAATCACACTCATGGGCTCAGATGATGTTAACCCTGATTCTTCAAAAGAAAGATTATGCTAGCCAATGATTGCATCACCTTTTCTTACAAGTGATGTCTTCGAAAGGAAAATGATCAAACCTACTGTCCACAACTGTTAAGTGCTACTCGATTGGCAACTCTAAAGCCAATGTAATTTATAGGACACAATCCAATAGAACAGCTTACAAGATGGGTTTTCCTTGATAAACTTCTCACATGTGCTGGTATGGATGAGTGTCAAATAACTATAACAGAAATCATTGGATATTTGTCTTTTAATAATTCAACTAGCTTATCATATTTCAGTTGGTTGGTCCAATAGCAGTTGAGGGGTTAATTTTCACAACACTGAGGTTATCTTCAATATGGTACTGAAATTAGAAATATAATTTTATTATACAACACTTGCCCTGAAAACCATGTTCATTTTGTTTTGACCATTGTTTCTGGATCCTGTCTTCTGTGAATCTAAATTGTTCTGGTGCCAGCCAAAGTTAATGCCCTTTGCACATTAATTGGTTTTAAATGGTGTTTTCCTAATGACATTTGCATATATACTGTTGGTTATTATCAAAGTTTTAAGCATCCTTATATCATAATAGCCAATAGTGTTTAGTGAGATGAGTTTGCAACTAATTGTTGCGGCTATAATACTTTGAAGGGAAGGGGTAGAGGACATGCTAGATTGTAGAGTGACTGGTGGTATGGTTTATGATAGGGTCAATTGGAGAAGAGCTCGTAAAGTTGACTCCATATAGATGAGATATTGACCTTTGATGATGATGATGATGATGTTGTTGTGACTATAAAAATTACATTGGCCTTTGATGATGATGATGATGATGATGATGTGACTATAAAAATTACAGGTGGTAACTACATTATCTACTATACAAGTGTCAACTTTTTAATTGCCAGTTTCATCACAAACAAATAGAATTTTTTAGCATCAGTTGGATGACTGACTGCTTATAGCGAAAAAGTTGTAATTTTTGTCAGCATAGCGCATCTATGTTGCAGCCCATGGGGCATATGGGTTGTTGAAATGTTATTCCCATCTATATGGGATTTTCGCAGGACTAAAATGTCATTATTTTGGGCCAAGTGTCGTATAATTCCTCCTCCAGATGCTTATTTCTGTATTGATCTATGAGTGATTATTTCAATTAAGTTTTTTGAGGAAAATGTTTGACAGAGCAAATCCTGTGCAAGCTGGATCGCAAGCTGAATTCTCGCAATGGATGTGCCATGTACACAATGTTGTGAACAGAAGGTATGTGTTCCAAGAATGCCGCAATAATTTGAAACAATAACCCATGCTCTACTGACATGCATACCCATGTGGTACTTCTGGTCATAGATTACAATTATGCATAATGCATCTATCCCAACTTGCCATGCAATATCTAGCTTGAACTGTAATTTAAAAGGTTGAAGATTGGGGGTTTGACAGGATGGTCCTCCAGTTGTCACACTGTGAAAAGTTATGTGCATGTTGGGATGGATGTCATCCTATTTAGCAATTAATGGTGGGATTCTTTTGATTTATCCCATCTATTCTTTAATGTGGAATTATCATCTAAAATTTAGGCAAATGCATACTTCCTTGTGGTCTAAATTTTGTATTTTCAAGGCCCATGATTTAATTATCAAGACCATCGATCTAGTTGTGTCACCATGGATGGGAGATGCCACAAAGTATCTCACATTCAAATACCTAGCAGTTTGTGTATCTTTTGTGGACTGTTTTCTCTAGTGAATCTCCAGTTGTAGGCTGCTATTCAATCAAGTGCTTGCTACTTGTCTCAGTTTAAAGATGTAAAAGAGAATTCAGTCATTATTAATTTACGTGGATTCGTTTTTTGTTGAATTTACAGCCTTGGAAAAGTAGTGTTCCCCTGTCATCGAGTTGATGCAAGATGGGGTAAATTAGAGTGCCAGAACCGTGCTTGTGATTTGGAAGGTACAACTACAAAGTATATGACCAAGCAATCGAATATTTTTCGGGACACATGAGTAGATCTCTTGTAAAGAAGTGTTTTTGTATGTCAATTGTGTTTTGATGAGCTGAACTGGCATTTTCCATTGGCAACTATATTGACATGTCAGAAAAGTCATGGAAGAACTGTGTCAATCAATATCTTTGTAATCTACCAAACAGCATAGATATTTCACCTCCATAAGCTTAATTTTGTGTGATATAGGTTAGCAAAGTAGAACTTTCTGCACTCGAGAAGATTCTTTGGGAATGGTATGGGATTAGGCTTACAGAGGATTGTGCTCATCCACAAGATCATCTTCTCTGCTGTTTGGCATACAAATTAACGAAAATATGTGGTACGCTATTCTTTTATTTTTTATTTTTTTAGTGAGGTGCATGTCTATGATTTGTTGAGGATGAGTCAGCCCCTCGCCTATCACTGAAAGAAATTTTGATGTGATCCATACACTGAGGATGATAGGATACATGATGGAGACCCATTTTAAATTTGAAATGGAGATCCAAATCACGAGTCCATGTTCGAATCCCAAGCCGATTTAGATATAAATTCAGCTCGAAATTTGACCTTGGCTATTTTCTTTTTAACATTTTTAATATACACAAGAAACAATCTTCTTAGGTGTTGGTAAGTGTTACCATACGGATATTCTCATTCAGATTCTTGAGATCAACGTTTTCATATCTGTTTTCATCAAAATTATAATCCATGAAAAGAAAATAGATGAGAAATCTAGATCCAAAGACAGCTCCAGCCTATATATATATATATTAACTGAAAAAAATAAAAAATAAAGAACCCAATATTTGAAAAAAAATAAAATTGATATCGATGATATATCAGTTGGAACAATTTTTTTACCCCTGCTCTAGAGTACAAGTAGATAGAGATGCATTGACTTCATATTTTTGGGATTCATATTTTGTAAGGTTCTTAGGTGCATGATTGGAATTCACACATGCTTCTTATTATTGGATTCAGATTTCTAAATTTGATTATTTTAATTTTTTTTTTTTTTTTGACATTTTCCCTAATAAAAGTGATTAAATTAATTAAATAATTAAGTTATTATCTCAATAAAAGAACTCAAATTTCATAAAATATGCAATTAATGAAATTTAAAAGGAAAAGGCTAAAAATAATCATTAAAACGTGAGTAAAAGAAATATAGATGGGCAAATAGTAGAGAAGATATTGAGATCACAAACTACAAGCTATTGACATGCATGTTAATTGATTGATTGGCTAAAGCTGAAATTAAATGATATATCGGAATATTCTTACTTTTCAAACTTATCCATTATTAATATTTTAATCATAGTCACTTATTAGATTTAGAGGGAAAATAAAAAAAAAATGCTCAGGCATTTTTTACCCAAAGCACAACGATCCAATTAGAATTGATTGCTCATTCCTGAATAGAATTTTAACAGTATAAAATTTTTAAGAGATATTTAAAAAAAATAAAAAAAAATTGATTGCTCATTCCTGAATAGAATACAACTTTCTAAATATGGATGGTAGCAGTATTCTCAAGTCAGTTTTCCTTTCTTCACCCGAGTGTTGTCAGAATTAGATTAACCCACGATTGAACCGTTAATTCAATAGTGATCGGCTTAGACACGGTTCCGGTATCCTAAAAAGACCAATGAGTGAAGAAAATCGTAAAAAACAGATTAGACTTGTGAGTTGATCGGTTTTCTCCAACCGACCGTGAGCCATGACTCATAAAAAACATTTCAAAAATTATAAACAAGTTGTTTTTAATTTTTCAAAAAAAAAATTGAACATCCATTTTTTATTTTTTTTCAAAAAAACATTCATTTGTTTTTAATTTTGCCAGCAGAAATAAAAAAATTCATTTGAGTTCTATTTCTTCTCTCCTTTTCATCTCTCTTATTTTTTATTTTTTGGTCTACGAGTGAGGTGGGTTATAAAAAATTGAGGTTATTGAGTAAATGGACAAATCTAAGAAATTGGTATCGGAACAAGATTGAAAGACTTTGAGTGTTGTCATCGATTCTTGTCATCCTCATCAGGTCATCACTACAATAGTCGTCCTTGTGACGTCGTTGCTAATATGACCCATTTATAAAATTTATAACTGAAATATTAATCTTTTTTTTTTTACTGATTTGTGAGGTCATACTCTTAATACAAATTTTAGTGAAAATTAATTGAGATATCGAAAATTTTCCACTAATATTTTAACTATATCGACTACATTGTCTAAAATTTATAAGTGGGTCCTATGTACTGAAATAAACTTTAATAGAATTTTGGACGCTCATCTTAACACGGTTAAACTTTGTTAGGAGACACAGATTAGGTGAAATTCCCATTTTATATCCCTACCGGTGTCGCTCATCAAGTAGCGGTATACCGATATTCAGAACATATACATGCAGGGCGTGTTATCGGTACACTGATACTTGATGATCGATACACCGGTAGTGATAAAATGTGGAATTTCACTTAACCCCGTATCTCCTAACCGATTTTGTCCGTGTTAAGATGGATAATCTAAAATTTTATATAAAATATATGTGGATTCTCATTCATCAGATGAACAGCCTAGATCAGTCATTTTCAGTCACTCCATCCAATCTGCAGAGTACAAGTAGATAGAGATGTAAATGAGTTATATTGAAAGTTCACATCAATATTTATTAAATAGTTGAGAACAAATAATTTCTTTACTTATTAAGACGGTTGCCTTGAAATATTTTTGAGATAGTTCTATATAATTAAAAGATGCCTTCATCAGATGAACGGTTAAGATCATGCATTTTCATCTACTCTATCCAATCTCTAGATTACAAGTAGATAGAGATGTAAATGGGTTACATTTGATTGGATTAAAATCTACATATACCTCAACTTCATATTTTGTCAGTTTCTTAGGTGCATGATTGGAATTCACATATGGTTATCAGATTTTTAAATTTGGATATTTTAAAACTATTTTTTTTAACATTTTCCTTAATAAAAGAAATATTAAATTAGTTAAATAATTAAGTTATTATCTCAATAAAAGAACTCAAATTTCATAAAATATGTAAATAATGAAATTTAAAAGAAAAAGGCTAAAATAATGATTAAAACGTGGGTAAAAGAAATATAGATGGTCAAACAGTAGAGAAGATATGGAGATCACAAACTACAAGCTATCCTTACTTTTTAAACTTATCCATCATTATTGATCTTGTATTAAATAAAGAAATGCTCAATCAATTTTGTCCAAAGCACGAGTGTTCAATTGGATCTATTTACTATTAGTAAAATTATATATATTTTTAAAATAGATCTGAAATGACCCATCAAAATATAAAAATATTGGCCACTTGTGATCAAATTTTCCAAAAAAAAAAAAAAAAATTCAAATTTTGGCCAATTTTGTCTATATAGCTAACATGACCCATTTATAAAATTTGGCTAATAGCCAATATAACTGAAATAGTAATTAATTATTTCGACTGATTTGTAAGGTAATACTCTTAAATATAAATTTCAGTGAAAATTAATTTAGATATCTAAAAGTTTTCACTAATATTTTAATTATATCAAATATATTGTCTGAAATTTGTAAGTGGGCCCTACTGTTGAAATCAACTAAATTTTTTAGAAAAAATGTAATTAACTTTAACAATATAGTTTCCTCTCTCCAACGGGAGAATTCTTTAGTGAACGACTTACAGAGTCACCCTCCTCTGCTCTAAAAGCCTTCATCATCTCTTCCTAGTTCGTACAGACACCGGATTTCTGAAGTCGGGTTAGGGCCAACCAGATCCTAAAGCAAAAAAGGCAATCGCCTTAGGTCTTTCTTATAAAAAGACCCAATTTTTAGCTATTGTTAGTGTATTTCCCCGTTCATCTCTAGTAAGAAATTAACTTTCCAATCTCTTATATTTTTTAAAAATCCAACATGTATAAACTAATTCCAATCTAGAGCTAAACAATTTAATAAAATTGATTTCATTATTCAAGTTGTTGTTCGTATCTTAAAAAATGGCATATCGCTGAAACTGTCTCAAACTTTCTATTTATTTAACCATTCATCTTACCTTATGTATAGATTTTTATCTGAATATGTTACTGTTCTCTTTCCTTTTGTTCTCTATGAACCTTAAACTCATAGATCGTAAGAATTGAAATTTAGAAAGGAAATAAATTTGATTTTAACAAAACTTGAACACAAAAATTTAATTAGTAATTTTACAATCTTAAAAAATAAGAAAAATAATTTTGGATCAATTCTTTTTATTATATATAATTAAATTTTAATTAAATATTACTTATAATAATATGTTAAATATCAAAAAAGACTCGCATTAGAATTTTTGTCTTGCCCGTCCAGTCGGTCCTAGTCAGGTACCGACTACGATTTCTAAATTCTGCTACCGACTCCCATTTCTAAATTCGGCTTTAGGTTCTATATAAAAATCATTCACTTACTAATCTTTGTTTCACCAAGACTGAACGATCATACCCTCTCTCTCCTTCGATCATACACTCCCTCTGTTTCTCTGCTTACACCACCTTCGATCATATACTCTCTCTGTTTCTCTGTCTCTCCTTCGATCATACGCTCCCTCTGTTTCTCTGCTTACACCACGTTCGATCATATACTCTCTCTGTTTCTCTGCATACACCGCTTTTCCTATGGCATTTCTCTTTTTCTCTCCGACCCACTTTCTACCTTCTTCAGAGGGCTTTCTTGAAGAGACCCAATCTTCCCTATCTTCACAGAAGCCAGTTAAAATCATATCAGTTTGGGCAGAAAATTTGGTGTCGGAGTTTCAACGCATCCATCAAGCCATTCTCACGCATCCTTTTATCTCTATGGATTCCGAGTTTCCAGGGCTTTTCCACAAACCCACTGAAAGCTCTGGTTTGAGCCGACCTTACTGGAAGGATCCTGAAGAACTATACAAAGTCGTCAAAACCAACGTGGATGGACTCAATCTCATCCAGATGGGTCTCACCCTCTCAGATGCTGATGGAAATCTACCCGGCTTCTGCTCCGACTTTTGCTACATCTGGGAGTTCAATTTTTGCGACTTCGACCTGTCCCGCGACCTACACGCACCGGAATCAATTGAGCTCTTGAGGCGCAGCGGCATTGATCTCGAGAAAAATCGGGTTGAGGGGGTCTGCTCTAGCCATTTTGCTCAGTTACTATACTGTTGCAGACTCGTGTGTAATGATGCTGTAACTTGGGTCACCTTTCATGGCACTTACGATCTTGCATTATTAGTAAAGGTGCTGACTCTGCTTGAGCTGCCGGAGCTGCCGGAGAAGTTGACTGGTTTTCTGGATTTGTTGTGGCATTTCTTCGGACATAATCTTTACGACGTCAAGCACATGATTCGGTACTGTGATGGCTTATATGGTGGTTTAGATCGTGTGGCTCAGACACTAGATGTAAAACGGATGGCTGGTAGATGCCACCAGGCGGGCTCAGACAGCTTGCTCACATCGCAAGTATTTTTGAAGTTGTATAAGACCTTCTTTACAGAAGGAGTAGAGCAGCTTGGTGGAATTGTTCATGGATTCTACTAGAAAATGAATGTACCAATTTCGCAGCAATGCAAGCAGTCATTTTATAAATATTGTTTTGATTTTAATATCTTAGTTGACAACTGTTATACAGTGCTTTGCTCTGTTAAGATTTTAACTGGTTTACCTTTCTACAAGTCTTATGTTGTTTGATTATCTAATTCATAAAGTGCATAGAAAATCAAATGAGTGGAACCCAATTTTTTTTCTGCTGAGGACAAATTAATTTTAGTTAAACATGTTTTATTCTCTGCCACTTCATACTTTGGCCACATTATTGTTCATAAACTAGACATTTTTTTTTTTCTAATTTCCCTTGGAGAATATAATGGAAAGAAGTAGAAACATTGGATGTCATGGAGTCCGGTAAGAATGTTCTCTGTTTACAGTGAAAGACAGCATGAAATGAATTAAATGGGGAATTTCGAAATCTATTCCTACTTTTAAGGATGAAATATTCTCTTTGGCTTTTTATGTTAAATTTATAGTACATTGGCAGAAGAAACTTGTAGAGATAGTAGGCCACTTATAATAGAAGGAATCATCAAGTCTTAGTCATGTTTTAGTTTTACTCTAATTTGGTGCATTCTGTATTATTGAGCCCCGCTGCAACCTTGATGAGCAGTTTAACCAATTGTCCTTTTCGTGGGACCTGGATGAAGGCTATGATCGGCCAACCATGTTTTGGGACACAAGCAATTAGGTGGAAATTATATCCAACTGTCCATCATGGTTGTAATGTGCGATGCGATTTTAGTATAGTGATCAACGGAATGCTGAAATTTTACATCTTGATGTAAATCTAAGAGATTTATTCAACACTTGAGAATGTGCACCAAAGTTATGGAACAGAGGTTTCATAGGAAGTGATGTACTTTGAAGTTGTACTCCAAGTTTAGTTTTCCATTGAAAAAAGCAGAAGGGTGAGAATCCTACTTACAAATTCTAGACTGTATAGCCTTCAAAGGGCCTTCTCCCAAGTCCAAAATCAAACAATTGGCATGGTTTTTGCAGATATGGAACACTTGGTACACCCTATCCATACATATTACACCAACCAATTTATGTTTGGAAGCCAATTTTTTTTAGCAAAATCAAAATTATGTAGAATTCTAATGAATTTTTATACCTCTGCTTGATCTGAAGTTTCACAAAATTCCAATTCCACATAGTAATTCCGACAAACCAACAAACAAGAATAAGACTCTCAAAGTCTTAACCTGTATTATTGGCAGAGTAGGAATTTGCAGATCCAAATTTGTATCTTGCATCAATCAGCATCAGCTTCCAAGAGAGTGTCACTCTCACACTTGTCCCTTTGCACCATTTATTCAATCTTGAAACCTTTTAATCCGATTGTTTACCTTTTCCATTACAAGAGACTAACGTTGTGGAAGACCCTCTAAGGTGCATCTCAACATTCTAGTTTCTACTACTAGATTTCACAATGAGTATCAGGTGGTTCCTTGTTTTGCATAAAAAAATTTAATACAATTGTTTTGTTTCTATCCATATACAAGCTGTTCATATCAGCCTGAAGTTATTGGTTCTCCATTTATCATAATTGAACATAAATTTCCATCAGTGTAGCAATTTGTATGGAAGATAATATTCCGAATCTACTTTCTGTTATCTGTCAATGTAGCTGTTGTCATTGATGCCCTCTTTCTGTAGCTTCTTTGTTTTAAGATACACTCCTTCAGTATTTAATAATATTAATGAGAAAGAGAAATCAACCATTGCTCTAGTGCTAGTATGTTCATCCACCTTTTCATCATTCTCTTGTTCTTTCAATTCACTTCTGCAGTGCTTGAACTTTGAACCAATACTTCTAACATTGTCCTCATGCTTCTTTCAAATGTATACTAATGTTTAGTTACTGACCCACACACTATAGGCTAAATGTCCTTTCTCTTGAATCTTGATATCTGTAATGAACCACAGTCTTACTAACCTATTGAGACCACTCAAAGTTGGAGCTTTGGACATCCCTACAATTAGGAATTGGAGACTGTTAGGACTCGGTATCCATCCCAAAAGACTAGCCTGTTAGGTGGAGTGACCCAAGTTCTTTATAAATCCCTAGATCTCCCTCTACACTTCCAGTGTGGGACTTGTTTGCAGCCCCAACAGAGACAGTAGGAACCATTTTCCTTTTGAGTAAGAGAGCACAATGATGTATCATGATCTCATCTTTATACCACATCTCTTAACAAAAATGAAACCCAAATTTTTAAATCATTGCCATGCCTGTTGGAGTTTACATGGCTGGAGGCTTGCCATGTTATCGAAGCTCGAGCTCAATGCTGTCTCAAATTTGTCCTGAAGGTAGTATTACAAGTCAACACCTCCTTTCAAACTATCAAGGGATCATTTCTGGCTGGTTCAGGAAATTACAGTCAACTCATTTTTGATGTATTGTTTGCTTGTTTCTTCTTCTTTTGTTTTGGCCTAATTCTCTTAGGCCTTTTGTATATTTCTGTCACCGCTCAAAGAAAAAAGAGAGTTGAAGTCTCCGGTTCTGTTCAAGTATAACTCTGCTCAAAGGGTAATTTCAGAATTTTGCAAGCAGACAGCAAAGTATAGAACTTCACCTGTTGCCTGTTGACTATGATTAATTTGTTTATGTTTACTGTTTTTATAATTGCTTCTACTGCCTTTTTTGTCTGAACAGGATGGATTTTACATAAACTCTCTATGGGCCTTTTGGCCATACTTTTCTCAAGTGCTATCAATATTCATGCTGGTATAATGGCTTGAAGTTGGACAAACAATTGTGACTTGAATCTGCTGTAACTTTCAGACCATTAAGATTATCTGGGGTCAAACTGAAATGTTATATTTCAATTGAAAGGAAGTTTTGGATGCGAATATATCTGAGAATAATACGCAGCTATGATTACAGATTATGACACATGATATGATGAAAATTGGAGCTTATACAGACACTAAGTATGAACATACTCCTGCATTTTCTAATTGTCACTATCTACTTCATTGGCTTTACTTTTCTTGTAACTGGTAATACAGTTGTTCTGTTCAAAATATCTCATTCAAATGATGGATGCCTTTGAAGGTTATATTCAAGCTCAAATGTTGTAGAAAAGCCAAATTCTTTAGATGGAAATGTCTTCAAATAGGATTCCAATCCAGCAGAAAGTCATTTGCACAGATTTTTGAGAAGCATCTCACCTATATGCACCAGATGCGATAAATATGCAGAAACTGTTGATCACAGTCTGACTCACTTGTATAGAAGCAAAGAAAGTCCATGGCCATCTGTCTTAATCGTTTGCTAAATATGAAAATTTTTGACTTAATGTTTGCTTATGGCTGCTGGTTCATTTGAAAATATAGGAATGATTTTATTTTTAACCAGAGTGATATTTCTGTATCTAACCCAATTCCAAGAATTATATTTTCTTCAATTGAATTCTGGAGTTAAACAGAATCCAGCTCTTCTGATGCACATCAGTCCTCATGAGAGAGGGGCTTTGAATTCCACCTAGACTGGGTGGCCAGAAGCTGAATTTTCATGTCATGTTGATGAAGAAACAATGCTGGTGGCATGGGAGGGGTTATCAGGGATTGCAATGATAATCCTCTAGTTATGTTTTCTGAAAGGATTAAGAATTCCAGTATTCTTCAACCTGAGCTCCTAGCGATTCTGAAAAGGGTTGCTCTCTGTGTGGAATATAACATTCAAGCCATTATTATTGAGGGTAACACTTAATCTTATTAGGAGATCTCCCAAGCAAATGGGATGGATGGTCTCATTCGAGGGGGAGATTGTTGGGGTTGGCTGCTACTCCAACATTGGAAGTGTAGAGGGAGATTTAGAGATTTATAAATGACTTGAACCACTCTACCTAATAGGTTAGTCTTTTGGGATGAATACCCAATTCTAATATCTTGTTATCTGTAAATTAAAAAAAGCTTTCTTTTAGCAGTAAGAAAATCCATTCAGATTTCAATGACTGTCCCTTTGGTCCATTTTTCATGTTAATGATGCACTGGCTGTGATTCTATATGGTCTGACTGTTCTATGTGATCTGTCTGCAGACCGGGTTGTACCTGGGTGCAACCAATTCATCATAATACTGGAGGACCAATTAAGAGTCTTGCTCCAATCATATCTGCAATTTTAAATGAAAAGATTATTAAAAAGGCTTACTATTGAATATGAAATTTGTTAGAAAGGGGTCTTTATTAGATCAATCAATCCAATTCATGCAGACCTCTTGAATGCTTCAAAATAACTTATAGTCATCTCGTCAGTAAAACTGCAATGAAACCACTAATTGCTAGCTATTTTGTTTGTAATCTCTTAAAACCACCCACACAAAGAAGGATCTTGATTTGTATACCAATATTTTGTTTGTAATTCTAAAAATAAGGGTTCAGAGTTTTTGATTGGTGGGGCTCTAAATGTTAGAACTGGGTATTCAACCCAAAAGACTGGCCTATTAGGTTGAGTGACCCAAGTCTTGTATATATCCCTAGATCTCTTCCTTCACAACCATCGTATGACTTGTTCGCTGCCGCAACACTCAAGAAAACTCAAGACCCAACTCAAAATATTATATTACACATAATAGATGCACCAAATAGTCTTTACAAATGCAAATTCAAATGAACACATTGAGAGAATTATTAAATGTTTCAATCACATTCAAATACTTCCATCGTTCTGACTAAAGGATCTATACATTTGAACATACACTTCTACGAGGAGCCAACCAATGGTGATAAAGATGGTATAAACAGATAATGATTCAATTTTGTCAAGAAATTTTATCTTGTGGCAATCCAACAGTAAATACAAATTGATCTTGTGTGATTAAGAGAGGCTGAAAATGATGGTGGTGCAGACTGCAGAGGTTAAGGCTTACGAGTCCTACTGACACAAGTATTCATCACACCTTATGGATTCTCTTTTTAGAATGAGAAAGAGACCTTTCTTTATATAAAGTTAGAGAAAGATGAAGCGTGGGCCCCCTACAATGTGGGTGTAGCAATTCGTATGGTCCGTCGATCATCTTTGCTCTTTGTACCTTGTACTGCTTCTTTCGTCATCGCAGAAGAATCTCTTTGGTCCTTTTTGTCTTTGACAAACGTAATTCTTAAAACACTTACTCCTCTATTTCAATTTTTTATTCACTGTTTAATTGAAAATATTTGTAAACTGATAGTATTTTTTCGCTCGTCCGATCGGAAGATAACATTGTGGGGTCACTAGAGGCTGCATTTTGATGAGGGGTAAATTTTGAAGGGGTCATCTGAGATTACTCTTGACCAGAGATTACCCTGAGTATTATGAATACCCCATATGAGAAAAGGGTTTTCAAAAGTGAAACAGTAGTAAAATTTTGATTTTTTATCTTTGTTCTTCTATTACCAAACAAGGTAATGAAGGGTAACCCTCCAATACCCACCATCCAAACGCAGCCTGGGAGGACTGGACTTGTAGTGATAGGGGTCCGAGAGGAGGCAATAGATTGAGTTCATTGAGACCTGAGAAAACAGGGGAATAAGAGAAAATCCTTAATATGAAAGGTTGAGAAGTTTTATAAAGGGAAGTCAAGATCCTTAATGTGAAAGAGCCAAACATAGTGCCAAATATATAAAACATGAAAAGATAAAAAAATAAGAATAAAAATGATAATTGCAGTCATAAAACAGTTAATACAAACATTAAAGACACATGGCTACTTGTAAAGGATTCCCAGACGTGATACTGATAGGATCACCTTCACATAAAACTGTTAATACAAAAATTAAAGTCCAATCAAAACCTGTTACTAAATCACCTTCTATCATTCCATAAATAGGATCATAAGAGAGAACAGATTGGTTGTTCAATTGTCTAGACAGCAAAATACAGAGTAGTACAAAGCTTACAGATTTCACAGCTGATGTATCAGTTCTGAAATCTCTTCTGCTTTGAGCTCTGTAGATTTTGACCTGAAAAATGAACTTCTTAGTTTAGAAATGGATGTACTAAGGCTTTGGATAATTCATAGTTTATACTGTTTCTTTGAGGCTACTTATAATATAGATGTTGTTTATATTGATCACAGTTTGGTACCCTCACATCCATATCTGGAATTCATTAAATTCCACAAAGAGCTTCATAGTTTGGTGAAAGCCGAATTCTCTAATGGCAACTGTGTAACCCCAAAGAGCTTCACAATAATCCATTTTAATGCCTCCATCTTTAATCCATTTGCTTATAAAAAAATTCAAAATTTTAAAATGAACGAAGAGAGTATTATATATATACATTTGACATTTGAAAAATATGTATTTATCCCTTTGGTTTTCTTATGTTTTTGGGTAAGTTCACTTCAATTTAATGTAACCTAAGTTTGTGTGCTGTGAAATAATTGAATTCTTTAAAAGGGTATCTTGAGAACGTGGTTATATTCTTTACTTTGATGTTTACTTTGTTTCTTATGGTATGGATGAAATAGAAAAGAAAAAGTTTATATCTGGATTGCTAGCGAGATACTAAGTAGAAATGAATTTTTAGGATTCATTTTGTTGGGTCTTAATTAAAGATGATCATATGAATAATTTATGTATGAAGTTTCACTTACATCTAATGATTTTTTCCCTTGATTTTAAACTTTTAAAAATCAATGACCCATATTCATCAGAATTTAAAAGCCAATATTATACGGCTTGGATCATCAATTGATAGTAAAATATTATATATTCCATATATCAATATAATCACTTATCAAATGAACCTAAATTTATGAGACATATTATTGATTTAATGGTATATTTCATTAGTGTATCTTACAAACCTACTTCAATATAAAAAGCTATCCATGCAAGAGAATCCTTGTATACACATTCCAAAACATGCTTCAAGTGTTTGCATTATCCCTTGTGTCCTTTAGTTCTTGTTTGTGAAGCTTAGGTATCGTCCTAAAAATACAAAATATACTCTCTTGAGCGATATGCTTTTAAGAACCGGAGATAGAATCCTCTGCAAAGTTCTGTTCCTGGTTTTGAGTTGTTTTAGATCTACATGGGAAAGTTCTTAGAATGGTAAAGTTTTAAGATTTACTGCTGCTAAAAATACACAAGAAGGTAAAAAACAACATGGGTGCCCACCATAAAAGAAAAAAGAATATGTAATTGCTTTTCTTCTTCCTTTTTTTAAGTTTAAAACCTTTTCCTTGGGCCAACTTAGTAGATTGTGGAAAATCTCAAAACTGTACCTTGGAGACTTTCCTCCAGATTTTTCTAAGATTGTGGGTAGGCAGTAGAGATTGAAATCAGCCATTTCTTCAAAGGATAGAACTAGTCTCTCTGTTACTGATTGTCAAAATCGAAAATTTTATTATTATTAAAAAAGTATACTATTATATGTATTTATAGTCTCTGACCGATCTTAGGGCCGCTGATATTATGAATGCTCTGTTGATGTCTCTATATGAGATAGATTTGATCATTCAACTAATCTTAGTTTGTTTTCTGTTCCTTCATAGTTAGATGTTGAGATTTATCTATAGTAACGATTTCTATTCAATGATCCTAACCGTTGATCAAGTGTAACTATCATTTTGTTTGTGGAACTATTTATCTCCATTGGATTGGATTACTGTTTTTTAATCAATATAGGTGGCTGCTTTCGTCACTTTATTCTGTATATCAACTTTTGTATTCACCTGTATTGACGAGTATGATAGAGAACATGATTATAGATAAGGTAAGAGTGTAAAAACGGAACTTAGAAAGAAATTTTTGTTGAAATTTATTTTAAATAATCAATTAAGTTCTCATTAAGAGCTAAAACAGCCAAGAGACAATAGCTCTTTCCATTGAACCACCTCAAACGTTTCTATCATTCAAGAAGACCCACGTTTATGGAGAAATTCAAATCATGTTTAAATATGAGAGTCAAATGAGAAATCTGAGAGATTTGATGAAAAATAAGATCTCTTGTACTCTCTCTATATATTTCACTTCAAGCAAAATGAAATTCAAATGGATTTCGCCACACTGGACGACACATACAAATACACTAATGAATACTCTTATTTTGTGCTATAATTAATAAAATGAGCAAAATTTGTTAGGAAACACAAAATAGAGTGAAATTCTCATTTTACCCTTATAGTTGTAGCGCTCATCAAGTACCGTTCTACCGATAATATGCCGCTCTGTATGTATATGTTCTGCATATCGATACACCAGTACTTGATGAGCGGTATACCGGTAGAGGTAAAATGAGCATTTCACTTCATCCCGTGTCTTCTAACAAATTTTGTATGTATTAAGATGGACATCCATAACTTAAAACAAATTTTAGCTTCTTCAGTAATTCATGCTAGTAGAGAGTCAATTAGATGACTTTTTGAAAATTCAATCACTGAATATAAACAAGAATTTCTCATTAAATGATGGGTTACAGTTGATTAAATTATAGATTGTTTTAGTATAAGAGCTTCATGAATGCAGAACTCATTCAATGAAAAATAGAGAGGAGTACATTATGAGGTCCTGCACAGAAGGACTGTAGTCCACTCGTTTAATTAATCGTACGTCCCTCGCATTGGGTCCAAAATTGTTGACAGGAAAGTTGTCTTGTATTTGATTGGGTATAATGGTCCCAATGGGTACCTCATGCATCCATTCCCTAAAAATTGTAATTGTGATCTGTAACAAGTAATAATCTAACAAGACCCCGTTTTAGATTACCCTCTCACAAAATATTCCATGGTAGATGATGGTAATCAGTCTTTCTTCTTTTAATTGTATGTTATTCGTGTTTTAAAATTTGAAATTTAGATTCAACTCAAAACTTCTATTGAGTCGAGAAATTCAATCAAGTTAAAAACTCATTGACTCACTTAATCTTAAATTTTGTCGAGTCAAATCAACTCAAACTGACTCGCTCAACTCAGTTTGAGATTTTAAATAATGCTATTTATAGATTTGCTCCAATCTTACTGTAATCCCTTCTTAATGCTCAGTACCTATCACCTTGTCCTCCCATGTCCATTATTTCATGTTCATGTTACTCAGTTTGTCACATTAGTCCCCTACTGAAGCTCAGTATCTATCACCATGTCTTCTATGGTCCACTATCGATCTCTACATTACTTCATTGTAGTATTATTGTTTTCCATTGGATTGCTGTACAGTCTTTAGAAACCCTTCATGTGTTTCCATTGCATTTTCTACCCTGTAAAAAGGGTGGAAAATGCCTTCTTAGGTTTTCAAAGATTGATGGTCATTGGGTAAAAGTAGTATTATATATTTGTGATAGTTTAAATTTCAAATGAAGTTATTTAATTGACTGTTTATCTTGTCAAAGCTTTGAAAAAACTAGATGGTTTAGTAAATCATAGAGTATATTATATAGGAAAAGTCTTAAAAATATTGTTTTACTCTTTCTATGAAGCGAAGTTTGGATGAGAAGAAAAATAGAGAACTCTTAAAAGGCATTATGGGATTCGGTCTTTAAAAGAACAGAGATGGATGAAATTCGAATAAAAAATATCATTGTTAAAACTTGGATTGAGATGAGATCTTAGTTCATCTACCACTTTGTGAAACTTTTTTTCATCTAATTTTACGGGCATGTATAAACTTCTCAATTCAAACACATGAGTTAAGTCTACCGAAAATGACCCGTTAGAGTTAAACTTGAATTGAACTCATGACTTTCTTCATTAGGCGGGCATCTTGACCGACAGGTGAACTCCATAAGGTGGAGATACCCATGTTATAGAAAAAAATTGCATCCTATTTTACATCTTTTCATTAAATGACAGTGTCATTAATGACATGAACACCTATTTAATCATGGTGGCCGAAGGACAGCAATGGTTACATCAGCTCAGGTCATGATAGTTACACATCCACGCATGAGGGGAGATACAACAAATGACCCAATAATTTTGAGTAGACGGATATTGAGATACTTTGTTGTTACTTCTTAACAATAACTTTAAATGGCATGTAATATGAGTAGTATATAATCCAAATCAGAGCAGAAGCAGAAGACTACATGAGATGATAGCTACATGAACGAGCCACACCAAGCCAACATGGATAACTGGGTGAAATGAAGAGAGATGGTAATGACAAGCAAGGGCAAAAACGTACACACTGGGGCCTTGTTTGTATGAAGGAGATGATGGTATTGATGAAGATTGGAAGAGAGAAATGGAAGATGAAAACAGGGGATTGTTGTTATGGTGGGGAAGAGGCATCATCGACTAGTCTATTTTGACTGGGGCAAAGGGCATGGATAGCCAGTCCTTGGCCGTAAGTGCAGAAGACCGTGTGTCTCGTGTGGGCGTGCTCTTCACATGAAGAATCTTCTTACTTGGCACAATCAAATTTGAAATTCCTTAGTGGATATCCAAAATTGGGTGGATAAGATATGAGAGAGAGAGGGGTTGGATAAGGTAAGACGGGGTATTTCTCTCAAAAGATCATTCTATTAGGTGGAGTGACCAACAATCTCCAAGTGGTTCGCAGTCCCAATAATCTCCCCCTCGAACGAGACCACATGAGATACTTTGAGACCTAACTCTAATACTACTTATTAAGACTGTGTATCCACCCAAAGTGGTTATTGGTAATAAATCATCCTAACTTGAGAAAGGAAGAGAAAGAGTTCAAATTGAAATATAGAACCATGAGTTATGGTATCGATTTTGGCACTTCATTTTATATAATTATGTGATTTTGTGGGAGAGAGATGGTAATAAATTATTGATAATGATTTTAATACTTGTTATTTTAATATCAATAAAGTACTTAAATGGGTGTATTGTTAGATAAAGAGACAAATAGGTTGATAGATAAAAAAAAAGTAGGTGTTGGTTGGTGTGTGGTTATAATAAATCTTTGTGTGAGACAAATAAACACATATTGAAACATAATACGTGTTAGGAATAGACCATGCATATTGATACTGACATTCTTCAATTTCAATAAATCAATTTATATTTGTATTTTTCATAGCCATTGCAAATTATAAAAATTTTCAAATGATGATAATGTTATGATGGAGACATCTACCTACGTGAGGAGGCTGGGAGTCCAACCACGTGGGTCTATACTAATAAATAAAAAATTAGAAGGAAAAGGAAATGATATCAATTTTTTTTAAGATGTTGGATATTTCTAAGTTTAGATAATTGCGCAGCGAAACTTAAATTTCAAGTATTTTTTCATGGAAATCTAAAGAGGTTAGATTGATGGTTAGAAATTCATTTAAAAAAAGCAAGAGTTTGCAAAGACCTATTTCTTATAGAGTTACTCAGTGTAGTTAAGTGCTCTAAGATGTCTGGACACTTTAGTCATATAAATAAGTATGTGGATGATAAAAATGGTTTTTTTAGACATAAATAAGTAATCTTGTATTTTACTATTTTTTTGTAATATTTAAGTTTGGAAATAACTTAAGGTAAAAATTATTATTCTATTTTTTTTTATGTAAAACAGTGTGCCACAGTACAACCCCACGGGAAGAGGCGGCAATTTTGAAGCAGACAATGGTAATAGGATTAAGGAAGGGGTCATTATCATTGCCAACAAGGAATGAAAGACTTTCCTTGCTCCTATAACCTCACCCCTTTCAATAATCAATCAACTCAATCCCAATTTAGAACACCTTTACTTACCTAGTCACCTTTACTTACCTAGTCCACAAAAAAAAAGATTTCTTATGGAAACTCCTCATATGATTTCCTCATGATATGGCCCGTGAGCCTTCCAACACTTCATAACCTGACAAATCTCAACTCCCATGCCAAGACAATTTCCTGGCCGGCCACCTCATATGACCCTAGAAACAAACAGAAAATCAATTCCCTCTTTACACTGTAAACTTGTAAAGTGAACACACACAAGCCCTCTTTCTCTCTCTCTCTAGAGCCTCTCAATCGGCCATCAAAAGCCTACTACTTCTGCACACACTAATTGGTGCTGCACCCTTCTTCCAAAACTGAGAAAAGCTGATATGCTCGATCATATGGGTTTCTTTTCCTTGTGGAAATTGACTTCCAACTCAGTTTTTGGGACATGGGTTCCTTCCCCTGTTCAGTCCTCTTTCATAGGAAGAGCTAAAAATCCCCAAAAAGCTGAACTGTCTATTTTCTATATTTCCTTGTAGAATTTTTCCAAAATATATACTAAAAAACTGGGTTCGATTCCCAATATCCAACCCCAGTCTCGTCTCTTTCTATTTCTGCTCTTTCATCTCTCCTCTCTTTTGAGCTCTTTTTACCAGTGTGGGTAATCAGGGTGGATAACCAATTATGAATAGCTTCAAAAGGTTCTTAAAAGTGAGAGTGGAGTAAACGAGGGTAAAATTGTATATGAATTGATCTCTCTGTTTTGGGGATTTTTAGCTCTTCCTACATTGATGCAATTCAGTGAAACAGCATCACTGTACCAAAATGGAAGTGGGGAGTGTGGAATGTTGGCATGAGCAAGAAGCCATGTTACAGGGCCCGTCCATGGCCGGGCTTCCCAACATCCAAGGGCCAAGGGAGCTTTGGGGACACCAATTGCATGGAGCAGCTGCTTGTTCACTGCGCCAATGCAATCGAGAACAACGATGCCACATTAGCACAACAGATCCTCTGGGTATTGAACAACATTGCTCCACAGGACGGCGACTCCAACCAGCGACTCACCTCCGCCTTCCTCCGAGCTCTCATCATCCGTGCAGCCAAAACAGGAAGCTGCAAAATCCTCACTGCAGATACCACCGACCTTTCACTACTCACCCACAAATTCTCTGTCATTGACCTTGCCACCTTCATAGACCTAACTCCATGGCACCGTTTCGGCTTCTCCGCTGCCAATGCCGCCATTGTTGAAGCCGTCGAAGGCTTCTCTGTCATCCATATAATTGACTTCAGTCTAACTCACTGCATGCAAATTCCTACCCTCATTGACTCTCTTGCTAATCGCCCTGAAGGCCCTCCATTTATTAGACTCACTGTTGCAGGTGCCACACCAAATGTCCCGCCCCAACTCGACCTCTCCTATGACCAATTGGGCTCTAGGCTAGTAAATTTTGCCAGGTCCCGGAATGTAGGCATGGAATTTAGAGTAATTCCTTCCAATTCATCGGATGGTTTCATGTTCTTGATTCAACAGGTCCGAGAACAAAGACTAGTTTTCCGCGATAGCAGTGAGGCAGAGGCTCTTGTTATAAACTGTCAGATGTCTCTTCATTACATACCAGAAGAGACTCTTGGTGCAATTTCTACCATAAACCCAACTCAATATTCCTTCAATTCACACACTTCTTCTTCTTCGACGACGTTGTCTCTTCGTTCTGCATTTCTCAAGGAGATTCGGAGTCTAGACCCAACAATCGTAATTCTTGTAGATGAAGATGCAGACTTCACATCCAATAACTTGGTTTGTAGGCTGAGATCGGCTTTCAATTTCCTATGGATTCCTTATGATACAGTTGACACCTTTCTCCTCGAGGGAGTAAGCAAAGGCAGTGGTATGAAGCTGACATATGTTGGAAGATTGAGAATGTTATTGCACAAGAAGGGATGCAGAGGGTCGAGCGGGTCGAGCCCAAGAACATGTGGGTGCAGAGGATGCGGAGCGCAAACTTCCGAAGCATGCCGTTCGGAGAAGACGCAGTTTCGGAAGTGAAGAGCATGCTTGATGAACATGCTGCTGGCTGGGGGTTGAAGAAGGAAGACGATGATCTTGTGCTCACATGGAAAGGACACAATGTGGTGTTTGCTACTGCTTGGTTACCTGCTTGAGCCTTTTATTTTATTTTTATTTTTAAATCTCTTTTCTTTCTTATTCTTCTTCTCAGCAGAAATTCTCCTCCTTCAACTGTTCTTCTAAAGTAGATGAAGGATTTCAGGTAAGCCGATTGTCTATTGAGTGCTTTAATTTATTGTCATATTTTGATTTACTTTCACATGATTTCCTATGCTTGAGCTCAGCAACTCCCTTAAATTTTATATAATGATTGAGATTTGAGAACTTTTCTTTTTGAATTTTTACATAATGGTAAAAGCCTGTTAATATAAAAAATAGGATTAACTTAAAAGCCTAAAGTTTAAAAGAGCATTAACCATCCTATATATACGTTACATCAACTATGAACTATTGTATTAATGGTTCAAAACAAAAAAGGAAACAGGGTGGCCATGCTAAAATATATAGATCTTCTAAATGTGAAGTACATGAGCAGTGGCCATGCTAGTGATGACTTCATGGTATCTGGCATCTCACTAGATGTACAATCTCTCTAACACCCCAATAAACTATTTGATTTTTAACGTGTAGATACAAGGCAAAGATATTACTTTATTTGGTAGGTTACGTGTAGTTTGGTCATTAGAGATGTATTGTTAATTCAGTGTAAATCCTAACCTTCAATATAATAATCCAATCTTAAATGTTTTTTTTATTATTATTATTGAAATATCATAAATGTCTTTACTTATTTTATTATTTTTGAAAATGACCATAAAAGCACTCATGAAGTGCTTTGATTCATTTCCTTAGGCTTTCAGCAGAACCCAAATTTCAGTAATTATTTTGCAAAGTATTTATGTGATTTTGGTCAGTCATGCTTGACAATGAGCATAAATGAACAATGAGATATGTATGTGTGTAATAACTGATTTAAAAGATACAAATAAAAGTATTAAGTTTTAATGGGTAAATTTTATATGTTGTTTTTATTTTACTTGGTTAAATCGATTGAATTGTTTAATGACTCATTAAAATTATTTATGGTCTTTCAAAGTATTTTTCTCTTATTACAAAATTATTTTTGGTTTAAGATATTGTTTCATTTCAAATTACTTTCATCTAATTTCTATTTTTAATTGTTCTTGTTTTACTGTTGGTGTAATTTCTTTATTAAATAAATATAAATCCTATTTTGGTTACTCAGTTATATTTTTAGTGGGTTTTAAATGATAAAATATATTGTTTTAAAAGCAGTTGCTTATTTAGAAAAAATATTGATTTTATTAATTTAAGTATTAAATTCTGTGTTGGCATGTATATATATTTCTGATTTGATTTAGAACTAGTTTTGATGTATATTTATTTCTGATTGTTTTGGATTGTAAAGAACCCTACTTCCTCCCTCTCTACTCTCTGTTAACTTTGAGTTCTGTTTGAAAAAAAACGGTTTACTGGGCAAGCTGCAATCATACCAATAAGCCATCGAAGGTGTACAAAATTTTTCTTTCGTACACTTTATATAAATCGGCTTAACTTCTAGTGTCCTCTTGTTAATTTGGTTTCATATTAAGTGATCTTAGACCCTTTTAAATTATTTCTGGGTCTAAATTATTTCTGAATTTATTTCAAAAATATTATTGAATCATGTTTCCTTATAAATGAAAAAAAAAAAATTGGTTTAAAATTATCAATCCATTTTTTTTTTTTTTGAGGTCAGGAGGTGTCTAAGCGTCGCACCTAACTAGTCCTCGGAGTGTGTAAAAACCCTCCTATCCGCACACACTGGATAATTCCATCGGACTTTACTCTATATATAGATGAATTCCATTTTTTGAAATAGCATAGAAACATATTTGATCCAAGTTATGTTAGTAATGTGTATGAAAATGGTTTGTTTTCAATTGATTTTATTCTTTTAGGCTTCATTGTTTCCACTGAAATAAAAAATGCTTGTCTACAATTTAGGATAATTGGATTCTAAATATGAGTTTTATAGATAGATAAACGTTTAATTATGGGTGATGCACTTCCCTATCTTCGATGTAATGTAAGAATACCTGTAAGCAGGGATTTAAAAACCGGACCAACCGGTATATCGGCCGATATGCAAATATCGGCCGATATGCATATCGGCCGATATACCGGCCGGTAAATTTCTCTCTCTTCCGATATTTGATGGGTCCCACTACCGATATTTTTTTTTTAAAAAAAAAAAAACCATACTTTCCAGCCCGATAAATACAATATCGGGCGATATTGGGCCGATATTCGGACCGATATATCGCCGTATCGGCCGATATTGTATTTTTTTTTTTTTAAAAAAAAGAAAACAAATCAAATATACCGATATTTTGGAATATCGGCCGATATTAGGGCCGATATTGGGGACCGTTTATCGCCCATATCGGCCGATATTCCAACAGTACGGCCGATACTTATCGTATCGGCCGATATTTCAAGGTTTCGAAAAACCGGTATATATCGGCCGATACGATAAGTATCGGCCGATATTTTAACCTTAGCCTGTAAGACTCTAGCCTGTTTCAAGCACGATCGCTTTGCCTTTGACACTGGAAGAGCAGGGAGGGTTTGCAGGTCCTCCAGAATTTGGTTGCGCAGGGGTTGAAAATGGCGGATTTGTATAGCCAAATTTGCTTAGGTTTCTTCTGAGCCAAAATTTGCTTAGGCTGCTTTACAGCTATAGGACAGTTCGAGTTTGAATGACTGAAGACTCGACAGGTAGAGCAAGGCATCGGCTTCCAATCGTACTCGTCTCGTTGATAGACAATTCCACTGAGGTTATCTGACGTACCTCTGTCATATCACTGCCATATCACTGTCATACCACTGTCCAATAGTTTCGCATATTATTTATCATATTTGAAATCATAATTGGTCTACTATACCAATATTTCAAATCATCCGTGATACTGCTATGCCACAAAGCATCTGTGATACTGTCATGCCACCGTAACACCAAAGCATTACACTGACTACAAATGCATTAAGTCCCGATAAGGTCAAAATGCATCATCTTACAACAAACATCTTCGATACACTTGGGCCGGTAATCGACACACCTGAACTGGTAATAGTTCATCAGTTGAGGGTACATGGAGGCAGTATCAATATCATAAATGCTCAAGTTCTCACATCGGAGCATCTTATCAATAGTATCAACTTCATACTTCAGTCTTCATTATAACATGATGCTCAAGTTCTCACACCGAAGAATATCATTATCAATATCAACTTCATACTTCAATATCTCGTCATAACATGATGCTCAAGTTCTCACATCGGATAATATCATCACCAATATCAATACTATGCATGATATACATCATTAGTAATAATATGAACATATCTTAGCAATATATATCAAGTATAGGCATATAAGTGGGTTCATTCTTCGTTTATAGACTAGTAGACCTCGACTCCTTGACACTGTGTTATGCTTCCGTTCTAACAGCTAGAAACAATTTTCATCCCTCACATGGAAGCAGTGTTAAGTCTCGCATTCTGACCCAATCGGGCTTTTCCATATCATGTATAATCCATGAAACCACTCGTTGCACTAGATTTAGGTTTACAAAACCTGATTTACCGATCTGGTATTATTAAGTCTCCTCACCTTAAAACATAGAGTATCCCGATATCTGTTACACACACAAATAGGAATACAATGAATCATACAGTCATTAATCAAACATAATACACAGATATGTATACAATACAACATACATTCATAGTTTTTCAAATCCTTCTGTCCTATTTTACGGAAAAACTCCAAGGGAAATGGATATAAGTCTCCTTAATGGGTTACTATTCATTTTTAGTTACAATAATCCATCAGTATAATAAAAGTGTTCAGACCACTACACATATTGTCTTTTGGAAATGATCATAGAGACATATTGAGTTAGGCCTAGAGATATAAGATGCTTAGTCCACTACTCGTATATTGAGTTAGGCATAGAGATCACTCAGTGCCCGAACTTTTCTTTTCTACCGAGCAGGGAAACTAATCGCTCAGCTACTGATAGTTATTGGGTTGCGTTTCCACTGCGCCACAGATAGAGAGTATTGACCAGAAATTGAATACATAATATATGTATATATAATAATACAAACAAGGATTTATATCATTTTTAATTAAAACTCAAGTCTTTGCAACTAAACATCATAATTTTAAATCAAAATAATTAAAATACAAATAAAAGACATAATTACAAACACAAGTAAGCTTGTTAGGTGAAAATAACATCGATAGTAGGATTTAAAATAAGTATTTTGGCTATTTTCAAATATTTTAAAATAATTAGGTAAAATGACCATTTTGCCCTTATGCTTTTCTAAAATTACATTTGTGCCCTTTTAATTAGATTTTAAAATCAAATTTTCTAACTAAAATACTACCCAAATAATTTGAAATTAAAAAATATCTTGTAATCATAATTGTATTAGAACATACAAATAAATTTTGACTCAAGTAAGACTTATAAAAACCAATTTTCAAAAATAAAGCTTTAATTAACTAATTTAAATAAAACAATTAAAATAACTAACTTGAGTATAATACCTACATAAAACACTGGTAGAAAGAGAGCTTGAAGACAGGGCCTTCTGTTTTTTAGAGAGAAAATATTAGAGAGAGAAAACTTAAAGAGAGAAAATTTAGAGAGAGAAAGTGATAGGGTGACGAAAAATACAACAACCCTTACCCTATTTATAGTTGGGGTGAGGCGGTTTGGAGGGTTTTAAAATATATTATTATTAATTTTCTATTGTTATTATTATTATTATTATTTAATCATTTAATATAATATATAAAATATGTTAACCATGCAAGAGGACACCTCAGATGTGTAGAGGGTAGATTCTCCACTCCTAGTGTATACCTTTTTAAAAAATATTTTTTTAATATTTTCTTAATTATTTTTTATTATTTTATAATATTTATTATTATAATAAATTTTTTTATTCATTACCATAGGCGTGCAAGCCTACACGTTGACACAACTCATGCTAGTGGCTTTATGAGTCATATGCAAGGATAATATATTTAAATGATTTTTTATAATATTTTCTAAAATCTTATATTCATTTATTAGATATAAAAATGGTTTAATTAAATTAATCCATCCAATCTAAAATGTCGAGTTTTAAAAATCATAAACACTATTGAAATCTAGAGAAAAATACACTTTCGAAATCGTTTAATTTAGGCGAAAATGACACGTAGGTAGATTTTTGTCAAAAATACAGTATTTGTTTAAGTATTTTTTAAAATATTATTTTGTAAATCTGTTAAACAAACTAATTGATTAGAATAGAAATTAAATACTGATTATTTTTTTGAAATTTTATGACTTATATAATTATTTAAAATAATTATTTTCATAAATAGGACCTTTTAGGGTCACATTTATAAGTACTTCTGAAAAAGCACAGACTAAAAGGTCCTATGAATTCATCATTTAAAATCACTACCAATGCATAGCTTTGACAACCCAATTATTTCAAACAACATATTTTAATAATAATCAATAATTAAATCACCTAAATAATAATATTTATGATAAATTACCATTTTGCCTATCCAACTTAAATGAGTTGGATGTCTGAGCTATCGAGCTCTAATTGAGCCGATCCTACATTTCTAAAATGCCCAATCCGTAATCTTCATGATTAACGGATCAAGACACAATTAATTAATACAAATAACACAATTAATCTTAATCTTGGGTCAAGGTATTACAATCTCCTTTCACTCAGGTGTGACGCGTTTTGAGCTTACCGGGTAGGGTCATGACCAAAGGCAAAACCGTGAGGGTCATGTTTTTGGATTCAGAGCGGACAATTTCACACTGAGTTAAACCCTCAGTCCTGTTCATGAGTCGGATCATTACATTTACACACATCCCAAGGATCAGTCATGTGCTTTAAGAGGCCTAGACACCTTGGTCCGAAAAAAGAAGAAGAGAAAGTGATATATTTGGTGGATATTTTTTCTATATTACAACCTCTATTAAAAATCACTTTTATTGAATTCATCAAATTATATTTTTTTAATATTGTAAATTATAAAGAAAATAATTTAAACTAATGACATTTTGATTACTTAACTAAAGTCGGTTTTTGGAATTACATTTTGCCAATCTATATTGCACAAATTTATTTTTTAAGTTGTATTATTGGACTTTTGTAGATTTGACAAGAAAAAATATTAGAAAAGTAACAAATTAGAGGATTTGGAACCACCTATTTTCGTCAATTTGCTTGGAACTTGCCTGGCCAAAATACTCCGAAATAGCTCATAACAAAACTTAGTATCTAAACCTAAACACTACAAACCATGTGAAATATTTGAATTTCCTATTATTTTCCATTTTATTAGGATATTTTTACAAAGGATAATTTAGTCTTTTTACATCAATTTTCTTATAAATAGTCTTGTAATTCCAATTTTCATAGACAACTGAATAATTTTAGAAAAGAAGACTCCTAGACTTTTGTGCGAGAGCACGCCGGGCTGTGGCCCTTGGCGCAAGCCAAACCCTAACTTTTCAAATAAATCTTGGTGATTATGATTCAATTATGTGTTATTGATTTTTAGATTAAGATTAATATTGCATCTTTTTAATCACTTCTAATCATTCGCTTTCGCGTTTGTAATCAACTCGATTAAAGGAGACCTTAATCTAGATCCCATAAGACATATTTGACTTCCCAGACAGTTGTGTTTTCGATTTTGGATCTCTTTAACAGGCCCCTAACCAAGGCAGAATCCTTTCACAAACCGTAATTGACTGCATGGGTTCTCAGACGCCATAGATATGAACAAACACATTATGAAATTGCGACCTATTGGCGAATTCCCACATATTTGACTCTAGGCCTGCATTAAATTATAAGATTTATTATAGGATGAATCAAACGAGAGGGTTGATAAATTTTATAAGTTTTCTAATAAAAATCTTTTCATTTATCTACTCGTGATGGTCTAATAATTTCGAATATTAAAAAAGATATATATGCACATTTGTATTTAAAAAATTAATGAATAATTTAATTTTTAAGAATAGATCATTTTTATGGTATGTCTAAAAGCATAGAATCATTCCACTTCATTATTTTGCTTTATTTGACACCTTTAGTTATTTTTTGCATTGACTTTTCTTTTTCTTCTTCATTATCCTTTTTCATGTAAATTTCTGTAGATCATTTTTAAAATTTTCTTTTAATTTCTACTAATTATATACTTTTACAAGATTTATATTATTTTTAATAGAATTTGATTAATTTAATTTTTATTAAGAATAATGTCAATCGTTTAAGTTTTTAAAAGTTATAATTAAATTAATAACATATAATATAAATGCGGGTTTAAGTTATACATCTAAAATTCTTACACAATTCAAAGTCTAAATCCGAATTCAATATCTACAAAGAAATGCCATGATATAAACAGACCATGTTGATGAGGCACTTGCTCCGTCTCAGCCTACAGCAGTCGCTCCAAATGTGATCCAAGACCGTCGATATGATGGGGACCATGGTGAATGGATAATAACCAAAAATCCACTGACCACCAAAAACCTAAGGTCCAATCATTGACCTCCAAATGGAAACAGTAAGGTACATGCATAGATCTACATGTAGACTACATTTTAATAAGGAAAAATAAATTCAAGCTGACCTAAGTGTGAATTCAAGGATGGACTTATATAATTCTGTTATTACGAAGAAAAATCCTTTTCCACATCTGCCCATATTGTGTGAAAAAAAATTACCATCCATCTAAAGGTACTCATAGAAGAATTTGACATAACTATAAGAAACCCAAAATCCAATTCTTCAGTGATAGGGGTGAAATTTGGGTTGAGTTTTGGCCCAATCTGATCCGAAAATAATGTGGGCTGAGTTAAGGAAATTGTAAGCTCAGGTCGGGTCGAGTCGGATTGGATCTGGTACTACTGACTTTGAGCAGCAAAGGGGATATGGAGGAGATACACCGAGCTATTTTTTATTTTTTTTTGAGGTCCGAAGGTGTCCACGTGTCACACCCGACTAGTTCTGTGGAGTGTGTGAAAACCTCCTGATGGGACCTTACTGTATATATATTCCTTATGGAAAGTGGCCCTTTATTGAAACTCCCATGATTTGAACCCAAGACTTTTCACTAGAGAACTTGTTTTCAAATCAATTGGGCAAACTCTTTAAGTGGAAGATCGTGGTAATTGTAAAACAAGAACAAGAAGAAGAAAGAGGTGATGATTTATTATCTCCTTTTTTTTTTTTTCTTGATCGGTGATTTGTATGGGCTTGTTTAGAACTGACAGAGAGGATACATGGAGATTTTCTCTTCTTATTTTTCTCCTCTTTTTTATCTCATCATTAGATTTGAAGCCCAGGTTTTTGCAAGGGCAACATGTAGAAGCCGACTGGTAGGGCTGATCATCCCTAAGTCATAGACTTAAAACCAGACATCCAACGTGTCTTTGTTTCAATCCTTGAAGTGGGTTGTAAATTGTATGGATAGATTTCTCATTTCTCAAGGATTGTTTTTCAAGTCTCTTTCCTCTTGGGTGTGATGACAGAGGTCATTCCTCATCAGAAACCATCAAGAAGATTCGTCCAGCCATGTAAACCACTCAGATCAAGCAGAAAAATTAAAATCAAAGAGATGCTGCTTTTAGGTTTTTTTTTTTTTTTGAGAAATGTTAAATTGCATCTATTTTATATACTGCGTTCGATATGATTTCACAATTCAATTATTATGGGATAAATTAGTGAAAAAAAAGAGACTTCAGTTGGTTCCTTCCTTACTCTTATTTTAATCAGATTTTCTTTTTTCGTTTATTTTATATTAGTCGTTCTGTCTCTTATAACTGGTCTCACTATTCCTCTCTTCCTCTAATCTTTCTCTTACAATTAGTAGTCTCTCCATTGTTCTCTTCACAAATCTTCTCTGTACTAAAAATATTCTCTCTCTACTAAAAATATTCTCTTTCCCTCTCTCTCTCTCTGAACATCCTTCTTCGAAGAGACTATCTATGGGCAACTGCTGTACAAAAGCTCCAACAACTGAGAACGGAGATCATGATCATGGCCAGAAGGCTGAGAAAGGTATGAGAATATGAATTTTAATTCTAAAAATCTTAGTAATTATTTTCTTCCTTCTTTAAACTAAATGCGAGAATCCTGTGTTGGCTTATGGATTTTGGCTGCCAATTATTTGTTTCCAGTTTAAGAATTTTGATTAAAGATGTTCTTTATTTTTAATTAAACGATCTTATGGTTTAAGTGGGTGTTTGGCTGACTCTTGATTCTTTAATATGGAATATGGATTCCATTTTGAATTTTGGTCTGAGTAGCTGAGTTATCTTTGCATAAACCAAAGATAGCTGAATAGCAGTCATATTTATAGAGAAAGCAAAGAGAATATACCGACTAATACCAGTTTTCGTATGTTCAAACTTCAAAGTTCAAACATAGTGTCTACATTGCAATTAGTCGGTATATTCTTCTGCCATTATTTTCTATAAAAAAATTATCTTTTGGGTGTTCTTATTTTTTAGAAAATGAAATTTTATAATTTTTATTTTTTATAAATATTAATTTCTTTAATTTAGTGCTATAAAAGATTTTTATAATAATTCATATATGAATTCCTACTATGGTTAGGTGAAAGGTGGAAGATATGTAGATTATAACTCGATTATAACTAATTCTATATGATGGTAGTGATGATCATAATGATTATAATTATCATAGTCATCAAATAACGATAATAATTGTTATATATTAAAGAGTTAATTCAACCTATATTTTACTTAAAATGATAATATTATATAATAAACATTACAATTGATTTAGATATTAGCGTGGCATATCTCAATTTAATCTAAAAATTCATAAGTTATGTTGGATTTCATTGATTAAGAATTGGGTAAGCATGGAATACGGGTTGAGTTTAGTCATGGGTCGAGTAATAGATTATAGATATTTGGTTAGTTTAGGCCATCAACTAGGTTTCAAGTCATAGATTTATTCACAAGTTTAGTTAAATTGACCATGAGGCAAGGGTTAAATTGGTTGTGTCATGGATTGGATAATAAATCGAGTCAATTGAATCATAAAATGGGTCATAGATTGGATTTTAGGTCGGGTCAGTTCATGGGGTTGAATTATATACATTAAAATCCATGAGCGGTTGAAATTACATTCTAACCCCTCCTTCTAGAAATTCTTTTTCCATTTCTCTGGTAGAAAATAACCGAGCTAAAAATTCACACAGAATAATGAAAAACAATTTCAACATAATTTTTTTTTTTTATAGAAATATTACATACAAACATGCCTGCCTTTATCTGGTAAAACTTATGGGTAGCCCTAGCGTTAATAAAATGAGTGAGTTTGTAATCTCAATCCTTGATCTTCTCCTAACAAAAAAAAAAAAAAACGCTTAAATCAATAAAAAAAAACATCAAAATTTCCAAACCCGGGCTCTCTCATCGGCTGGGCTTCATATGCACGATGGTCTCCCAATCTCTTTTATTCTCCCTTTCCTATTCTCTTTTGCTGCTGCTTTTTCTTTATTTCTCTTCTTCTACGGCTGCTGTTTTCTTTCTCAATTTTTTGCCAAATAAATGGGGTTTGTTGCCATTTTGCAGCGCTGATTCTGCGTCTGGAATAGCTCAGATTTGTAGCAGAAAAGAGGGTCCCAAATGACTTGGATTTCTTCTTCAAATTCCTACCAAATCGGGCCCATATCAACACCTCACCCATACACGTTCCTGACTGGTTTCTTCTTGCTGTGTATGCTGTAGATTTAAATCCCTTAAGTTCAGCGCTTCATCCCATAAAATCAGCCTTGAATGTGGAAAAATTGTATGGAGGATGAGTATGTTAAAAAGGAGATCTAAATAGACCTTAGAAAAATGTTTGTTGCGAACTTAGAGTATGAAAAGTTTTTCTTTATTAATAAGAATGAGCTTGTGTAAAATCTAATTAGGTATACTTGTCCATTAAATTGTTCAAAATAAAGATAATTAGGTCCGTCCACTTTGAATTCTAAATTTGATCAGATCCATTGTTTTAAAGAACTTAAGCGAGTCGAAGAGTTTTTGTAAGTTTTTTCATTTTAACAAAATTTACTAGAGTTTCTCAATAAAATAAGATTTCTAATTGAATTCAAATCTTGAATTTTTGAACATCGGTCTAGTTAGTGATTTTCAGTTTCCAACCTATGCATCTGAAAGACTAGACCCAATTTTGTAACTGTTGTACTTAGGCCTAGGTCTCAAAGCCCATTAAAATCTAGTGGGCCTGTTCTTATACAGAAATTTAAGAACCTTCCTTGTGAAAGTACCTTCATGCCATGTGAGATCGGGTAGGATTTGAAAGGCCCACACGACCCACATCTTATGGATATAAATGGGCCTACTTTTGAATCATTTACCATGTGGCCCAAAGTCATATTTTATCCGCTACCCCTTGCTATATTGGTCAACAAAGATGTCTAGTGATGGCAGGGGTCAAAATCTCGGCTGACACTGTGCGTATGAATTTCCACCGATCCACATAGTATCGGCTAGAGAAAAAAAAAATCAGCCGATACAGCCGATTTTTATTTTTTTATTAAAAAAATATATATATATATCGGTGTGGGCCCAATGGATACCACAGCCGATATTTATATATATTTTTTTTAAAAAGTCTTTTTTATTTTTTTAAATGATTTCTTTCAAAAAAAATTAGGAGAGAGAAAAACCTCGGTCGAGATGAAATATCGGCCGAAAATTCAGATGAGCCGAATTTTCGACCCCTGAGTCATGGTTTAAGAAGAAGACGATGAGAGAGCAAGGGCCTTACCGCAGTGGCAGAAGAGCTGGCCGAGGTGGAGACATCCGTCGAACTGGGGAACAGAGTCAGAGGTCTCAGTTGGTGTGCTCGTCATAAATTTGTCTCAAGAATTGAGAGGTCTGAATTCGAATCTTATTTCATTTCAAATAATCACTTTTTGTAATTTTATTCGGTGCGATAAGGTAGGAAGACTTGCACACATTCCAAAAAATTGTAAGATGTTGTAAGAGGCACGGGATCAAATCCATATTTTTAAGATATTAATTTGATATTTCAATTTGACTTTTTTATAATATTAATATATATGGTTGATAATTGAATGTTATATTGAATTTGCAAGAAAAAAGGCAATATTGGAATGATGGTAACCAAGTTGCGATACATTATTAGAGATTTCGGGTTTCAGTGTGGTGGCACTTTGATGGTTTAATCATATCATTCATTCTAAATGAGAAAGCCCAACTGTCAAATTAAATGGCATTCAATCTTGGCCCAGAAGGTTGCCACGTGCTACCATCAGGCATTCCTCATTGCTTATTTCTAAAATTCAACACATGTTAAACTTATAAAACCGATTTTTCAACATCTTTTACTATTTAATTTATATTTTACCTATATTTGATATTTAAATTTTAAGAATCATATGATTTTTAAGATAAATGAGTAGGGTTACTTGATTAAAATCTTTAAAAACTTGAATAATAGGATCTTTTATAGCATAAAATAAAATAAAAAGAAAATTAACTGCAATAATTAAAATTAATTAATTTAATAATAGTTAAAATTAACCCAACGTTGGATATATCAACTGGTTGGGCTCCCATCTCGGAGGGCATACTGTGTAGGTGTGAGACTTCTCCTCTGAAGGTTTTGGAGTGGCTTAAGGGGTCGAAAGCATTAATTAGTCAGGAGTTTTTCCCAGGTCAAAAAAAAAAAATAGTTGAAATTAATTATTTTTTCAAACCAAATAAAGAGTAGATTCATTGAAACATCATAGAAGAAGTATGAGCATCATTAACCTGGGAATCTGGGATCCAATCCAAGTTGGTGATAACCCCAAAACTCATTGAATTGGTATGAGTGACACTTGGGTACCTATAGTCGGATCATGGTCTTCATAATTCACTGCATATCCAATATTTTATTTCTTAAAAAGGTAGATATTAGAGTTAAATATTTATTATTTTTAAAATAACTCGAAAGGCACATAAAAGTTTTAAATTATGAATTGCTTAACATCTCACTTTTGAATCCTAATATTTCATTCTTCTCTGTACATTATTTTATTAACTATTATCTTTATTTATCAATTTAATGGAGACTATTCAAATGGATAACATGCCCATCCAGCCTTATCTTCACCATTTAAAGTAGGATATCTTTTACCCATTGTCAGCGTTTCACTAAATTAAAAATAGTTTTAAAATTAAATAGAATTTGTAAAAAAATAATTCAAATTAAAATAGAGTTTTAAAATTTGACTCTGTGTGTTTCTTAACTAATTCTTCCATAGACTCAACATTACTTGAATCTAATGTGGCCACTTAAACCAGATAAAACATGAAATTGATTTTTTTTTATTTCATTTTTTTGCATTTTAATTATAAAATTATAAGAACATACTTAGAAACTAGGCTAAATGATCATTCGAGGGGACTTACAAAAAGAACGTTCTATTTTTAAAACAAAAAATAAAATAGTGACTTATAATTGATTAATTTTCCAGGAAATATTTTAAAAATCTTTATTATCTTAAAATTTGGAATTTGAGCCTGGGCTTGGGCTGTTTGGGTTTGGACCTTGCTGTATCTGTTTCTGGCTTTCTGCTCTTTGTTTAGTGGGCTCGCCCATCCGACTGGTTGGGCTCCTTTCTATTTAGTATTTTGTCTGGTCGGGCTTGCTTCGTCCTACGGCTTACATTGTTTGTTTTCTTTTTATTTTCTTTTTTTCTTTTTCTTCTTCTTTTGAATGAATTATTTACCTAATTGTTAAAAAAAAATAGAATTTGAGATTTGTAAAAACCTTAAAAGGGGTAAGATTCGTTTTCACTTTTCACCCAAGTTTTTCTCGTTTCTCTACAAAACAGAGAAAATTACAGTCGGGAGTAAAAGAACTGACGTGCCCGACACCCATCTCTTCTCAGTTCTCACCCCTCCTCAGAGGCCCATTTCCCGACTACTCTCCCTCATTAATCTCTCATTCATTTCCTCCCAACAACCCAACAACACAGCACAAAACCCTTGCCAGTTGCCATTGCCACTGCCACGAGAGAGTCACAGTCCATATCTGTATATTATCACAAATAAAATATAAAGGAGAAATGATGGGTTTGTAGAGATATCTCTTTCTGTTTCTTTCCCTTTTTTTTCTGTTTCTTCTCTTTCTTATAGAAAAAGTCTAGATTTGAATGAATGAATGGATGGTGGTTTCCTTTCATTGGTTGGGCTATTTAAAGTAGTGGAGAGAGAGAGACAGAGCCCTTGTTGGGTCTTGATTTCATGTGTAGGAATTTGAGTTCTAGGGAGGAAGATGAAGATTTTTGGATTATGGATTTTGTTCATGGTGATGGGAACCTCTTCTTTAGTTTTCCTTGCTTCCACCAGTAGCAGCTCCTTTACAGGTATGTCATGTCATATGTTGGAGTCTTTATTTCCAAGCTCTGAATCTGTTAGTCCCACCAATTTCTATGATTTGTTCACATTATCTAATTTTTCTGTGAGAGTTCTATTTTTACCATAGTGGGTTTACTTGAATAAACATTTTTAATACTTTTGATGTAGCTATTCACTCCATCTCTTTAAAATCGACACTCACCCACCACAGGAATTGTTGAACGCAAATTTTAATATTTTCAACTATGAATAATCATCAATTATTCTACAGATTCTCTATACATTGTGGTAAATAACCTTATCATTTGTCCCATACTTTCATGTAGTGGTGTTTTCTGTAGATGGTATCAAATTTTGACACATCTTTTTCATACAGTTGCCAGCACGGCATCTGATTCACAGTGAATTTGATAATGCCCACCACAGATGATGCCAAAGAATATTTCAGATTGATTAAATCCTGGCCATTTAACCAAATGGGTTACCAATCAGGGCTTAAGAGTGTAATACAGAAAGATCCAGAAAAAGGGGAAAAGATTGGGTGTGTGGGAGCTTCCAAAATCTGGGTTATCGATTGTGGGCCCTGAGATTACATATGGAGTGGGCTAGCTTGGGCCTACATAAGCCTATCTTGTTTGGGCTGAATCTGACTATGTGAGTCGACTTTGTTTGCCTCTAAAGAGGTAGGAGGCCCGGGTCTGATACTCTGTCACTTTAGCTAAATGGGCCAGGCATGCATGGAAGTCATTGTAAATCGTCATGTTCAGAATACTGCAAAGAAGGTTACCATGTATCTAATTTCTGGTTCAGGGATTTAAAATTCTGCATGCCAGTTTGCCACATCTCCTACTTCTCTCTTTTTCTTTTCAAAATTCTGCGATGAATAACCCAAAGGAGTTGGAATGATGGTCAGAAACCCGCCTCAGGAAGATGGAGTCCTTAGTTCGATTCTCACTCTACCGGAAAGGGCCATTCTCTGTAGATTTACCCAGTGTGTGGATAGGAATTAGTCGGGTTCTCTAAGAGACCTGGACACTTTGGTCATCATAAAAAAATCTGCAATGTATTAGCCAAAACTCTGTAGCCTGTATATTAGAATGTAATTTGCAACACTTATTATAGAGATTTGTCATTTGTCACAAATAATCCATTCCATATGTATCCTTGTTGGTTCTCCATTCTACAAAATTCAGTTCAGTTTCTAAAATGCAGTCTTTCTCCGCAGGTTCTGCATTCCGAAGTGCGACGGTGCGAACCAACAGGAAGCTGAAGGTATGGATTGCAACCTGAGTTCAACTTAAGCTTCCAAAAAGCACCATCCCTTATGTTTTTTTTCCCTACTCAAAACTGAAATTGATTTGGATACTTTGGTGGAATGGATGGCTACCCAGTCTATGTACAAATTATTGAAAGATAATTCTGAGGTTTCATCAGACATCAACCATTAGCCCTGTTTTGTCCTAAAAGCATGGAATGAAGGTCAAGCATCCTTTCTTTCAAGATATTCAACCCTGTTGTGGAGCAGTACATCCAAGTTAAAATTCCAAACAGGCCACTAAATGGGCAGGCTGTAATTTATTTTTTCCCTAATTAGATGCTAAACTTTGAGTTGATCTTTTAGGAGAACAGGTTGGGTCAGAGTAACTGCACTGAGAAGAAGAGGGACTTGGGCAGTACAAATTTAGAGGATTACCGCCCGTTCGATCCATCGCCGAGTTCAAGGGCTTGCATACAACCTAAACCAATTGAACATGGCACTCCTTTGAATCCTTACATTCCAAAGCCAACACCTCCAGCTCCCCCCAAGAATGGAGGGACCCCTTAATGGATCATCTCTTTACCTCCCACAACATCCTAATCGGCTAAACTTGATTTGTCTAACAGGCTGATTAGAGAAAGAAATCAGTATTTAAGGTAATGTTTCAAAAATCAGTTCTAAAGTGTTGGATTTCTCTTTCCAGCATGAATACATAAATGGTATTGGAGTTGCCTACTCTTTGAATTTCTACTAAGATTTGCTCCTGTTACTGTATATTGATGTATCTGCCACTATCTCTAGCATTTCTTAATATTTTGAATGGCAGGTTTTTTGGGTTTGAATATTTCCTGTGGATCCCATGTTTTCCATTTCCAAGTATGTGTTAGTTCTGAAGCAATCAGAAACCACTGTGCATGGCATTATCCAAATTTCATAGCATTTCCCTATCATATTTTCCTTCTATCTCTAATAAGATTCTCTCAACCATTTTCAAATACTAAAATGGTTGGTTTTAGGGATGCAACTTGGGCGAGCTGTGTTGCATTGAGGACCAACAGTAGTGTGGCCTATGCTGAGTTGGGCTTAGACATTTCAGGCTGGACCCTGATCTGAGTTGGTATATTTTTCTGGAAGTTTCTGTTGATCATTTTGTATTTCAGATAAGACAGTTGAATTACTTAGTGGATTTTGGGTTAAGTGTCCTGAGAACTATGATTATGAAGGTATTGGGCCAAAAATGGTTTCTGGAGGTGTATCAATAAAACTAAGACATATATGACCCAATTTCTCGGTGTCGATTAAATTTTATATCAAACTATAAGATTTGACCATTCACAACCACTAATGCGAATTGAATAACAAATTCCTTGTAGACAGGCTTGTTCACAACTTCACATGGGCGGGTTTGGGCTGGGCTTTTTCAAACAAGCTCGAGTCCATTTATAACTACGAAAGTCCGACATTGTCTGGAGCCCATCTAGCTTTTAAAGCTCAAAGCTCGAGTCCGCCTTTTAAAACACGTTTATTTTGTAAGTGGTCATATAGTCACAATGTTGCACATGACACTATTTTTATTTTTAAAATTCTTGTTTTGTAACTTGAAAATATAACCGTATAAATTAAAGGTGGTGGACTTAAATACCTATTACCAATTAAAATTATATTTTAAAACTCAATTTCTAGTCACTTGATTTTAACCACCAAAGTTGACAAATATCTTTGATTTTAAAAATCAAAGATGCTTGGTAATTTTAACCGGGTTAAAAATAGAGTTTTGGAAATAAAGTTTTAACCCATTGTAAGTCTTTAAGTATGTTTTTAATATGTATGTTATACTTACAATTTACAAAATAAAAAATAAAAATAATATTAAATACGATCTCATAATATATATATAATATATAAGAAAATATAATGGCCTAAAAGTCCGATGGCTTCAGTATGCTTTGATGTTACTGAAAAGAAGTTGACAAAATATTTCTTACAATCATTTTTTCCAAAATATTAACTCTTAATTCAATTAGAGTGAATTGACAGGAATATGCTTTGATCTGTGCAAGCATTCGAATATGGTCCGTATCAACATGTGCATGATCTTTTGACTGGAATCCTTGCTTTGACATGGTTGACTTCATTGATGTTAACAAGCAAAACAAGCAACTTTCCAAGAAAGGTAATCATGAGCATCTTTTCATACAAATGAAAATGAAATCCCTTGAATTACAAAAAAAAAAGAAAATAAAATTAGATAAAATAAAGCTGATAATACTAATTTAGAGAAATGAAAAAATTCAGCCGACTTTATTCGAATGAATTCAATGTTGTATTGGCATAATTATCAAACTATTGAATTTTAGAGAAAATACTGATCAAGTTTTTCAATTACAATATGTCTGGTATTTATAATGATAAAGAATCATTGAAAATTCTATAAAATAATTAGCGTGCTTGAACTCTGAGAGGTTAGTTTGATGGTCAATTCCCACCCTTGTTTGTACGAGATCTTGAGATCAAGCCCCCTCTCACTACAAAAAGAGTCATTCCCCTTAAGTCTGTACCCGACGTGTGTGGATTGGGAGGTTTACATATGCCTAGGGGGTCAACTCGGATCGGGTGAGAAATCATGTGGGTCGGGTTGAGAAGACAAAACCCCACGTGAAATTCGAGTTGGGTCGGGTTGAGAATTTTACAAGTTAATCCGACCCGACCCGATTTAACCTGACTAAAATTACGCTAAAATCAAAATGCGGGTGGATCAAAATTCAAGTTGATTTGGGTCTGTTCGGGTTGAAAAGTTCAGGTCAAGAATTCGGGTTGAATTGGGTCGAGTTCCATAAACATCAACTCGGGTCGGATTGGATTTTAAAGAACCCGACCCGCTCGATCCAAGTTGCAGCCTTACAAATGCCCCAAAGATTAGTCAGATGAGACACTTGGATACCTTGATCTTCAAAAAAAAAAAAAATTAGTGTGGTTGATGAACATAATGGTTTTAAAAGAATTATTGAGAATTACTATAACTCTTTTTTTATATTTTAATCTCTTTAGAAAGAGTTATTGTTTTCATTTTGATGAAAATCATTCTCATTCTATCAAAAATGATTTAAGAAACAAATTCTATGAGAATAAAAATCATTCTCACAAGTCTAAATCTAAATCTCAAACTTACCCTAAGAAGATGCTTCAATCACCTATCATCATATTCACAACTTTTGCAGTGCCCATATTGGATCGATAAGTTGATTTTAATTAGAATCAGTTATGCTTCTATAGAAGTGTATGAAATTTTGATACTGCAGAAGTTTAATAGTAGTGAATATAACTTAAAATATGTTCAAATTGATTATGAATTCAATCCATAAAAGATGAAATCTAACTGGGACAATGAGTGTAACGTGAACCTAAAATTTTGATTATCTAATGTATTAAGTCAATTCTTTAATAATAACTTACGTTAAATTCAGTTCACCTATTTCTATCAAATAGACCATAAATTCTATACAGTTGGGCTTATTGATAAAAGTTTAAAATTGAAGTGAAATGTTGTATACACATTAATCATCTGATCATCTTTTACGTTATATCCAAATGATATTCTTGGTAGTCACATTAAAATTGACAGAGAGAGATTAGGGCAGCCGAACGAGTCCCACATTAGTTGTGAAGAGAGAGATTTAAGGAGTTATATTGAACTTGAGTCACTCCATCTAATAGGATAGTCTTTTGGATTGAATACTCTCAATCCTAACAAATGGTATCAGAGTCTATCTCAAGCTACCGCATGTGGACTGAAGAGATCCTCTAACCAGTTGGGATGCCCGACGATATTCTATCTATCGAAGAGTCTCGTTTAAAGAAGTATTATTAGGCAGCCGAATGAGTTCTCCATCAATTGTGAAGAATACGTCCTAATAATATGGTCATTGAGTATTTGAAAGGGCAAATGAGAGCCCTTCATCTCAAAGGAAGTTGAGAATAAAGATACCAACAGTCGAAGATAGAAGATACAGCTCACATCCAACATTCCAGCTCTCCAAAGCCAAATTAGAGAGGAAAGTCCACTAGTATCTCGTATCACTTATCAACTCAACCCAACCCCACTGCAATTTCCTCTCCCTTTCTAAATATATTTCTTCTTCCAATAAAGAGAACAAAAGAGGGGCACTGAGTAAAAAAAGAAGAGAGACAGAGAGAGATGGATTTATAAATCCAAAAGACATGGACAAAATGAATATGCAAAACGTCCTTGTTACGTTGCCAGCCATTCAAAGCCCTTTGAAAATCTATATAGTTTTGTAATGTAGCACTTGGGTCAAGGCCTGGTCAATAAATTTCCATTTCAAATGTTTCTTCCATCAAAGACCATTCCTTTCTAAAAAAAATTCATTAATAACAAGAACACGTAAACCTTGGAACAGATGAGGACATCGATTGATTAAAACAAGGACGTCGCGATGTGGGTAAATCTCCACCGTTTAAAAAATGAATTAGACCTTCAACTGGACATACAATCATTCAGAATTTCAGATGAGCTCTGCTGTAGTCAATCCAAAGTACTCCAGACCCACCATATAATCCTACTCTTTCACCTAATCTCTATCTCATCCATCTCCTAGTTGAGTAAACACTCAAATTTATATATAAATTTCCAAGACCAAAGGTTGAGAATTGAGATCACTATTAGACTTTAAACAAGCCCTCTATGGATCCTCTACTGAGTGCCTCTAATTAAAAAATATAATATACATATACAGCTGTAGATTTTTCACTACACCAAATTTTAAATTCAATAAACATCACCATCCTACGTAAGTGACTCCGCTTCATTTTTCTTAAGAGAACAATCCAATAGATGATTCTTTTTTCTTAAAATGGGTATCTCCACTTTACATTGAAGATGAGACTAATCTCACGATTATGTATAAACCTTGAATCCACACATAATGAATAAGTCGATAAAGAGTAACTCCATGAGAAATGACTCAGAGATATTTGAACGTAAATCGAACTCAAGACCTTCTTTCATGAAAAAAATTTCTTAACCCTCAAGACCTCTCTTCGTGAGAGGAGTTTCTTGATCATCAAATGAACCCCTTTTAAATTAATTTTATAGACTAGAGCACCTCTCTTCATAAGAGATACTTCTTGAACTATCATACCAATCTCTTTTCGGCCTCAGCTTTGGTTTTTCTCTGTGGATAAAACCTTGCAGAGAGTCAATTGAGGAGGTGCGGGGAAGTTTCCTGGAGTCAATTCCATCACTTTCTCCACCACCAAGAAGGTTGGAATTTGTCGTCTTGCCGTGAACAAGGGGAGTCGTGAATGACACACAACAATCCTTCTAACATTATCTATCTAACTTGTTTCTATATCTGTTCTATTTGGGTTAGGAAGGCTGAAGACAAAAGAGCTAGAGAGACCGACAGAGGCCACCTTCTTCTTCTTTATTAACCATTCTTCCTTTCCTTCTCTTGTGGATAAGCTTCATCCAATTAATTAAGTAATTAACAATACAATTGTATGAGGAATTGGGTGGTCAACATTCTGCCCGTCCCTCTCAAAACTCATCTCACTTTGATATCTATCTGTACAGTACAAGGGCAGGGAGGGACCACAGCCGTCCATCTTTCTTGGTCCACACGTACGGTACTGTAAGGACTAAGGATTAGGATTTCCCTTCAGCCTAACTCTCGTCTATTCTACGGACATGATATTTTTAAATAAATTATCAAAATAACAATCATAATTCCCTGTGCAAGATAGATAAATAAGATACACTGTTAAGAATGACCATATCAAAAAGATCTCATTTGATAGCCTAGAAACAATTCTTACCCAAAAAAGATTGAATTAAAAATTATAATTAGAAAAGATTAGGACAAGAGCGAGATCTTTGAGAATATAAATGAAAAGATTGACGAAGGATACAAAGAATTGGGAAGTAATAAATAACATTAAACAGAGAGAGAGCGCTAAAGTAAATAGGATTAATAACTCTAATGATGATTTGAGATAATTCATCTATGGCTGGAACGCTTCTCCCCACATTTTGTAATATTGTCTATTTAAATACTATCAGGCTGGTGTGGGTTTGTTCAGAATTTACTCGGGCCCGGCTGTGTTGGTTAGATTCTGCGGATCAAGGGAGATTAGTTTTGTTTAGTAAAATATGGACACTCTTAGTTACAAAATATATATTATTTATTTATTAATAAATTCAAGTATGAGATTATGAGTCTCAAAAGGTTCGTAGTGTAAATCATTAAAATATTGATCATTCTAAAAACATTTATTAATATTTATTTGATATAAATATTTAAGATTAATATAATTTGATAGTTATTCAACTTTTTATTATATAAAAGTCTCACTCTCTTAAATAGTCCACCACAACACACTGAAACTTAAAACTCTAAATATTACAAGCTCCTCATGGAAGAGCATGGTGAATTTGATAATGAGAAATATTAAATTTTTTTAATTTTAACGTGTCAATATAAATTCAATCTCTCTTCTTATAAAAGAATTTGTAATATCTAGTGTTGTATTGGTTAGTTCATTTACAGTAGATGATGAACAATGGTGATCACAGGGCGTGATCAGATCATATAAACGGTTGGTGAGAGAGGCGACCTTTTTATTTACAATTTTGATATTCATATAATCACTTATCAAAATGAATTTAAAATTTATAAAATTTAATAATATATTTAATTAATGTATCCTACTAATATATAATTTAAAAGAGAAAAAAAATAAGCGCAATTGTAGTTTATGGGGGCAGAGGTGGGGTCCACCATGGAAAATAAGAGGCTGATAAAAAGCATGAAATAAGAGAAAAAAAAAGAGGGCCAAAGAATGGAAGGTGGAGTGGGACCCGACCCGAATGCGGCGATGCGCAATGTGAGTTAATGCATATGTCCCTGAATGATAGGAAATGAAACTTCACCTCTTTCTTTTATTAAATCAGAGGGTCCCACCAACAATTCCTTCTCGGCATCTCGCGCGGATCTTGTATGCCTCTTTCCTCTCCCAAGAGCCGTTTTTCTCTCTCTCTCGTACACTTCTATATTCAAATGATTCTCATCCGCCTTTCTTTCTGTAATTTGTAATAATGAGCTAATTCGAAAGTGAAAATGAATAATACAAAAAAATTTATTTAGATTATACAAAAATATATGTGAAAAAATCACTATTCTTTATTTAACTTTTTATTGTAAAATATAATATTTTGTCAATTTAATAATAAATAAATTAAATGTAATATTAAATGATTTTAATTAAACATTAAAATTTTTTTTGAATTTTATCGACATAAAATCATTTAGTACATCAATTTAATATTAATATTTATAGCTATCTTCTATAAATTTATTATTTGTTAGAAAACTTGAACATATAGTATTTAAACTAGAACTATGGAATTTCTTGTGAACCCTCCCGCGGTTGCGGAACTGGATATATCTAACATCAAGGTTGCTGGTCCCACTCAAGAAAACATTACGACCGATACCTAAAGTGAATCCTTTGCTTTCATTTGGTGATCTTATCCTTGTTTGAGATAGGAGAGAGGAAAGTAAACCAATTTTTGATGAGATTCATTTTGAGTGCATTTTCTGAATGGAGTGTTAGAATTATAATGAGGCAAAGTTATTGACTATTAAAAAAGCGATCCTTATTTAATCATCGTGTGATAATAAAATGAAAATATTCAAACGATGATGGTTACGTTTAAAGCCAGCAAAATTATTTATCTCATCTAAAAATATTAATTATCAATCACCAACAATCTATCATTCTAAATATTTAACCATCTGCACTTGAATTAGAAGAAAAAAATAAGAAAACCCCTTTTATTTCATTCATTCCCTGTAATAAGATTTACAACTCATTGATTAAAAAAATCATACCGTCAGACTCATCTTCCCGCGAAAGGAAATCCCCTGCCGGGAATTGCAAAACTCCGGATTTCAACCCAACCATTGAAATTCCGGAACGGAATCTGACACTACACCTCTCAGGCTCAAACGAACAAGCTCAAAAGCTTCCGATCTCCACCGCTGCAACCTGCAGCTACCATAGGTTCACCACCGTTCATAAAGGTCGTCGTCACAGATCCTTCTGATTCCACCGACGGCGTATCCGGCCGCTTCGCCGCCGGCTCGCAGCTCATCCCTGACGACAGGCAGAGATCAAGATCGCACGACTGCAACTTCGCCACGTCATCGCACTCCCTCTTGAAAACCTTCGCACGCACCGGCGCCTCCGATGCTTCGTCCAAATCAGGCAACGGCAACTCCGTCAGCGGCCGAAGCGTACAGCCGCGGAGGACCGTTTCCACCGCCTCCTGACACACGTGCCAGTTCCCGGTCCACAGCAGCCCCACCGCCCCGCTGACCGGGTTGACCGTACGGCCGCAGGCCTCATAGAGCAGCGACTGAAAGAGAGCTGGAAAAGAAAAGGTAACGATGAATCAGAACCACCATGTAGTACGAAGTAAAAGAAAAAAAAGATGTACGAATTTACGATATTGCCACTGGGATGAACATGAAACTTACCGGGACGCTGGTCGTTTGCAACGGCGGTGATGAAGGACATGAGGCCAGCACGGCCGAAGAACTTGGCAACGAAGACGGTGGCGTTGGCCTGGGCCTCTGCGCTCTCGATCCACTGCAGGCACGGTCTCAGAATGCACGACTCGCTGCATCCCTTCCTCAGCACTCGGCACCCGTTGCAACTCATTTTTCCATACAACTCGCAACTCAGAACTCAGAAGTAATGACCGTTTACTTCTCTCTCTTCTCTGGTTCTCTCTGCTTTCCGATGGTACGCTTCTCGTCTCTATTTTTCTTGCGCTACAAGAAAAGAAAAAAACGGAGTTTTCGACTTTTTTCGGGGATTGTGCGAAGGAAGACGTTTTGGTCCGGTGCAGGGTTTCAATTATAGAAAGTAAGGAAGAGAGAATTAAAGAAAGAAAGAGAAACAGAGTACCGAGGTTCGGTATGTGGAGTTAGTGAATAACCAGGGTTAGGTTCCTATGTCTTGGGCAATGGGTTACAAGCGGCACCGTCTTTTCGCGAATGAATTTGTAATTAACTAATTACTAATTACTGTGATTGGAGTTTGGACCTTCGTACCGTCCTTACAACGAATAGAATTTTAAAATATCTATTAATTAGAATTATTTATAAATTAATTATTTCATTTATTTAAAAATAATCAAATTGTCAAAATCAGCTGATTTTTAAGCTATCATCTAATAGTAGAGCTATAAAAGATCAGACAGATTAAGGGAAAACTTGGACCGTAGGATTAGGGGCGCGGATTACGATGGGAAATTAATGTGTTTAATTACTAAAAATATTATGAGATTAAATTTAATAAATAAAAATAATGTTGGAGAAGGAAGGAATATGTAGAGTTTGCTTGGTTTTCAAGTAATGGAGAGGGGCTTCGATTTCTGTGATCACAACCTGTTAGACGTTTCGATCGTCCTCTCTAATACTCTATTCCTACTGATTCGTGGACAGTTTCTTTATGGATTCTTTCTTAGCCGCTCATTTCCCATCTCCAATCAACACCGTTCAATATCTGAATCTCTTGCCCTAAACGAGGAAGAGAAATTATTTCACAATAAAAATTATAAATAAAATATTTTAAAAAATGGGAAAAATCAAAGACAATAAACTTAAGTCACAATCTTTAAATGGACAACTTTACTGATTCAATTTGAGATTAATAATTCATTTGTATATATCATAATTAAATTGACTAATTATGGACAGTATGCCAATATTATTAATTTTAAACTTTATTTTGCATTCAATCTTGTTCATAAGTATGTGCTTTATTATCCTTTTTCAAATTTTCATATATAAATAATATAATAATCAATTTTATTTATTTGAATTACACTCAATATCAAATTAATGAATTTCATAAACTTACACTCATTTATTTACCATCAATTGCAACCAGTCAACTTTATAGTCAAAGGCGAGTCCCTTTGAGGATTCTCCTCTTCAACCGCATGTTATGTAAACATAGGAGAGGTTAACAAGAATCAAGATAATTGGTATCAACAACTAATTGAATTTTAAAAAATCAATGAATATTCATTGTGATCCATACTTCAAAATTTATTATTAACTAAGTTCTAGATAGTTGAATAGAATAAATAGAGAATTACATAAATAATGTTAAAAATTCTAACATTGTACAATAAAAAAATCAACAACTTTAAATTTTACTAATTCATTATTTTTACCATTTTTTACATGTTTCCTCAAAGAATTAAATTTTAGTGTGCAATCTCTCAAGAATCCCTTCTAAATTTTTCAAAAAATAAAAATAAAGTTTATCAAAATTTTAAAATCTAAAATAACAACTTATTAAATACAATGAATTTTTACCCTTTATTGTTTGTCATTTTTCATTGTCTGTGACCCCCTTTTTATATCTCATCCAAATATATAACCAATTGAAAAATTAATTAGTATATAAAAGCTAACAGACAATTTTCATCACTAAAGACACCATCCCTAAAGATAATGTTTATCCATATTTTAAACTAGCCGGCCCGAAGAGTTTTGTCGCGAGGTGAATGCAAACTGCCATCCATTGATGCTATCGTACGCGGGGGTCGTACGATAATGGGAAGCGGAGAAAGGGAAGAGAGATTGCGAGCCTTTAGGACTCTGACTTGGCTGTGAAAGAGAATGGACAAAGTACAGCCTCCCTACAAGAAAGCATGCCCTACATACTATATTTAATTATTTACAATTCTATCCACCATTTGTACCTTTTTTAATAAATTTTTATAAGGTGAGATTAAGCCATCGACAATTTTAAACTTTTCAACCTACACATCATTATCGATTAAATTTATGAAGCATAATCTATTAAGATTAAATATGAATTGAACTCAAGATACTGTTTAATATAGCGAACATATTGGGCACAAGAGTTCTTACATATTGGCCACAAGAGTTCTTTTCCACTACTCTTCTCCTACAATTTCTTAACCAGTAGAAGAATTTGAGAAGATCCAAACATGGATAAGGTGGTAATATCAAAGTTCCGCTTAATTTAATCGCCCTAGATATGTTTCTTTTAAGACCCATCTCTACCATGCCAAACTTATCTAGAAATGACCCAGCATGGCCTATACGCCGAATAACTAAAAGAATTTTTTTCTGCCATTTTAGTAGTTGGTGGGCACCACATCTATAGCAATTGCAATTAATTGAACAGCATCAAATAAATGTAGCATATACTCTTAGGATTAAAAAAAGATTTTGATTTAGACTTGTCTCAGACTAGCTTAACACGATTTTGTCTATGATGTGAATTAGTCTCACCTCCAATGCAAAGAAGAAATATCTCGCAATAATCTTTAAAAAAATCAATGCAGTGTATGATGCGGCAGGAAGATCACCTTCGGATGGCTGCATCTGTGAGTACGATTTAACCCAGGTTTCATGTAATTGATCTCTGCTCTTCCTATAACAATGTGAACTTAAACATGCAGTATCTTCAGTAGTATATTGAAAGAGTCCGGTGATGCTGCAAAGACGGGGACTGGACACCATAAGACCAGAGCCAAAGATCCAATTCTACACTCAGCACCTAAAAAAGCACCATGCAATGTATCATTAAGAGGAATTGTAGGGCAATGCATGCAGGTAGACTGTGCCAACATCATTTATGGTTTAATTCCCATTGCATGTCTTCTCAATATTTATGTTTATCATATTTTTCATAGATACATTGATGTACAGTCCGGCACGAAATAATACAGGAAAATGAGAGAGCCCAGCAAATCTATATTTTTGAGAGCCTAGAAATTGCACAAGTTGAAGCATAATCCAAGAATGATTTTTTTTAAATGAATGATCTCGAGTGAAATTATCAAATTTAGTGCCGATATTACCAATCATCTGCCTTTTCATAGATTTTGACTGAAATGAAATGCTAGGTTCTGCCAAAAACCAGGTGCCAGGATCTTCGAAAGAGTTAGGTAATCTTCCAGGAAGGTGCGTCTGGATGAAAAGAACTATGGGGCCATTTGGTAGCTCATTCTATGCATAAAATGAAGCTGCTACATCATGAACTCATTCCATCTCATTCATTTCTTCTCAATTCTAAAATTATAATGAAAAAGTGGGGACTAGAAAAAAAAAAAAAATACATGCTTGGGGGCAGGTGTGCTACTTCCACCATTTCGGCAGAGCATGTTGTGAGCGATGCATGCAGGGAATTTTAACATTTACACTTTTTTCAGTCCCAGATGTTTCTTGAGGTAGACTGCAGGAAATTTATGGTAGTTGATCAATTAGGAACTCCTATGGACATATAGATTGTAGCAACTACTGTAATCAAGGACTGCAATTTGTTCTCGGCATCTAACCACCGTGCAGGAATGGTTTTAGGAATTTAATGCTAGAAGTAGTAGACTAAGAAAACTTTAAATAAAGAAGCTGAATTTTATTTTATATATTTTGCTCACATTTGGTTGGGCATAATTGGTTTGGATTTTAGAAAATTCAGCCAAATCCTCTGACGAATCAGGACCTAAGCATAAAATGTCAGCCCAAATCTCAAAGACACAATATGCATCTTGTTTGGAGCTCAGTTTTCTTGAAAACAGGTACATGAATAGCTCATTCAACAAATCACAAATGGTTCATTTTCTCAAGATTATTCAAGTTAAAATGGTCCTCAGAGATACTGGACATCCAATACTCTTTCATTTGCAAGCAAACTGAACCTTGGCACAGAATACAAGAAAATCTCAAGTCAGCAAACACTTTCCCACATGACCCATCCAAAGGACCTACTAGATCAATAGCGCAGAAGGGCATGATCAAGAGCGACAACAGCTGAGCATTACTACTTATCAATAGCGAGAAATTAGTAAATGGACACTGCTTCAAAATAACTTTTGCTTTAAAAGGGGAGGAAAGGAGAGCTATGATGTACCTGCTTCCCAAACTTAGCCTTGATCAAGTCCCTCATTTTCTCAACAGCATAAATAGTGCAAGCTCGAATCTCCACCTCCTCTTCACTACCCGAACTTATTTCATCATTTGCATCAATAATGCCAGCTAATGCTGAACTGTATTTCAACACTCCAAGCTGCCTAAGCACGGCAGGAACAATGTAGTCTGCAAATATAGTTATTGATCCAATGTCATAGAATTCACCATATCCTTGACCCTTGAAGGCACCCCATAAATCAGCTGCAAATATCTGAGCCCTTTTGTATAGGAAAACTTGGCGACCTTTGTACAATGAGTAATCTCGGAAACCTACAGATTTGAAACAAAATTAAACCAGGAAATGTCAGTGTTGGAAGCACTCTCTTAACTTTCAAAATATAAATTAAAAAAAAAAATGTGTTGGAAGAGGTTAATTAAAAGAATGTATTGGCTTCATAAATGAAAATGGAATATTGTGAAAATGATTTAAAAGTAAATCCAAGCAAACTATCTAAACCAATACTTGGTACAAGAGGAGTTATATGATCCTTGAACAAACAACATGCATACTACTTCATAGCTAGTGCCTTGGGTTTGTAAACAAGGGATCCTACATGTCTTTTTGATCCAGATGTTGATTTCAGAATAACCACTGTGGTGGCCTATTCCACTAAATCTGCATCATTACAGTATTAATTAACCATCTGTTCAAAGGCAATTGATATAAGAATTGATTGCCCCATTTGGTATACTTCACATGTGAGCCTGAAACAGTCTAGACAAATGACACATGCTAATGCCAAATGTGTTGTGCGCATCCCAGGTCAAGGATTATATAAATCTTGATTACAATGGATAAATGGCATTGCCTAAAGAAATATAAGGCACTTCATCAAAAGATGAAAATATACTTCACCACCAACGAGGTACATGCAGATGATGTCAATGACAGTGAGCACGACCAAGAATAATGCATCAGATGTACAATGAGGTGAGCATGACTAAGAAGAATGTATCAAAAATTTGGGAAATCAAGTGTTCTGAGTAATCCAGTGTTTCGACTTTTGGATGGATTTGAACTATGCTCAAAGAATGAACACATAAAAGGCATCAAGACCTACCATTGACTGCCAATGCCACACCAGGCATGAAAGGGTCAGAACACACATTTGAAGTGATCAACAGAAAGGTAAGAATGCTTTCAATGATCAGTCATAAAGGTTGTAGTAAGACCAAAAAATAGTAGTGGGAAGGTCTCACAACTTAGTAAAAAATGAACAGGTTAAATAACAGCCAATAAACTGGAGATTTCTGGTAAAGTGTTTCATTTTGAGCGGTAATAAGTTGCAAACATTAACATTTAAGAGTGAGAAGTACAAGCAATGCCTCCTATGAAAATTGGGTGTCTAAATCACAGCCCTTTTCTATTTGGTAAGGTAAAAAATAGCAGATATCATGATCTGTATCACAATATATACAATTAAGTATCACATCACTTGGTGAGAACCTAAACATACTTTCCATGAATATTAGAGAACTTTTTTTTTTGAAAGATAACTTCATTAATCAAAAGAGAGAGGGAACAAATACAAAAAACCAAAGTAGGCAGAAATAAAATATTAGAGAACTTTTTGCCAACTATTTCAGCACACAATTCGTTTCTCATCAATGCGAGTATCAACTATCATGTCTCTGTTTCCATAAAATATTCTAGAGCATGTCAACATCATCGTCGTCATCATCATTTGTCAAAATCCCATCTATCTAGAGCTGGTTTTTCAAGTTCTACTTCTCCATTCAGCCTATATTGTAGAGTATGTAATGCATATTAAAAGACAACATAGGTTGACAGGAAAAGGCATACCAGGGAAGTGACGTGTAATACAGGCAACAAGAGATTTAGCAGATTTTCCACAGGCCTCCACAAGATTTGCTGCTTTTCCTCCAAAGCTTCTCTCGAGTTCCAATCCAACCTATAACAATTATAATTATAGTTAAAAGCCAGCAGCATGAAGTATGTAATTTCATTCAAGACAACTTTGGAAAGGTCAATATATCAAGAAAGGCAAACCATTTAAACAAGCATTATGAGCAGCAGCATTTCCATCATAAAAGCCTTTTGTCTAATCAATTCCTAATCGGCTTTGCGAGTTCTAATTTTCTAATCAATCGCATCAACAATCAATAATCACAGGATAACAAAAGAATTGGGGATCAGGAAAAGAAACGAAATAAATAAAACTACCATGCATGATTAAGCATTTGCCAAGCCCGACAAATTGTACAAGTAGAAGTTCACCTTTTAGGAATCCAAATTATAATAGTAGCCTCATGATCAAGACCCAAATGATGGGTTAACTACCATGCATGATTAAGCATTTGCTAAGCCCGACAAATTGTAGTAGTAGAAATTCACCTTTTGGGAATCCAAATTATTATAGTAGCCTCATAATCAAGACCCAAATGAAGGGTGAACCAAACTACGCAAATGACCTAGACCTGTATATGAACTCTTGGTACAGGTTATGTTAACAACATCTTAAAAGCCCAATGTTGACTGAGCCTTTTTGTTGGATGGGTAGAGGTGGATAAAAGATATCAGAGAGATGGATAAACATTTAAGCCACATTTAGTTTTGAGGTAGCACGAATGATTTTGCGAGTGGGCCCACCCTCTTGAAACTCCAAACCTCTCAACCCCTCCCTTTCCCCCTTTTTCTTCTTGGTGAATTATAAATCATTCCCTTTTACACCCATTTAACCATTGTAAACCATTGGATTTATCGCAAGAAAAGAACACACCCATAAGCTATTAATCTTGGGGTCCTAAATCAAGGGTTAGGATGATCTTACTATCATTGTCATCATAGTCTTTGCCCCCATCTAGTTATGATGATCTGATTATTATTGTCATCAAAGTCTTGTCCCATCTAGTTATTATGATCTGATGGGCTCCAAAATTCATAATCTTGCAACATATCAAGGAATTCCAAATACATCACACCCAATAGTCATCCAAAATGTAGAGCCCCATCCTTTAAGGCTGTAACATCACCTGACAAAGGATTGGGGCATCCGATGCTTTGTGTATGTATGTGTGACCGTTTCGGTGTGGCATGTATGTGTGTGAGTTCAATTCAACAATCAGACCAATATTGTGTTAGGGTTCAAAGCAAAGTGTAGACTTTTAAAAAGTCTCAGCGGCCGCGGAGGGCTTGATCTAATGAAATAACCAATAAATCATTTAAGACATTGGGACATGGTCCATAACATGATGGAAAGAGAAAAAGTTGGTCAATTACAGTTAGGTGGAGACCACTTGTCAACAAGTTGGGCTAAGCAAAACTGTTTCATTTGGAAAACCAAGCGTCAAATATCTCATAAAACTGACAGATTTTTTTCAATGTTTTAATGGCCAACAAATGAATATAAATTACAAGCAATAAAGAGAAGTGCTCCAAGAAATGGCTTTTTTAAAATGTGATAACAAAATCACATTTCAAGAGATGCCAGGAATGAGAAGTTGAGAACAACCAATCCAAACTTCAAAAAATAAGTAAAGCTAAATCCAGAAAACACATTAACAGATGGGTAAGGAACACTAAACAAGGGCAAAATCCATGGTACATAGAGTCCTAAGAAATGGGAGACCACAAACCAACCCACAAGATTCTGTAGATAAGGAACAACGTTTTTGGCAAATCTTACCTCATGAAGTAAGCGGATGCGTTCATCTTCTAGGGGAAGTGGTCGAGGCCAATTCAACAACTTCCGGAGTTCAGGAACTAATAAAAACATAGACAATTTAGTTCAAATACATTTAAGGAATGACCAACATTAATAACAAAAATCAAAATTATTGTAAATCCCAGAAAGCACCATATGTACGAATGGCCAAATAACAATTTAAAGAGTTCTTACTTCTTAAAACATGGACCAAAATAATATGAGACTTGAGAAGATAAAAGCAGCACATAAAATGCAAGGTTTCTGTGGAGGCTAAATACCAGTGTAGCTTTGTAGGCGGTCTGCATCAAAGGCAGATTTGTCATTTTGCAAAGCTACCTTCAGCCCTGAAGCTAAAGTATCATAATTCAGATCCTTGTCTGTTGAACAACAGAGACAGAATATTCATGACCAGATGAAGTAAAATAAACAGGAAATCCATGAGAATAGATAGAAAATGCATAAGAGGAAACATCTTAAACCACTGCAAATCAGCAAAGCACATGCTCCCATGTACCAGTGCAGGTGTGTGGGAGTGGGAAGTTGTGTGGAGTGGGGAGGAGGGTTCATTGCTGCTTCTTTTTATTCCCCCTTTTTTTCCAACTGGTAAGCAGGGAATGAAAAGATTTCTATAAAAGAAGTGTTGAATTTCACCAATGATCGACTGCACTGGAGGGCCTGGGCTGTGGGACCCACCCGATTAGGTATAATTTTTTTTTAGATTAGAATTCATATTTTTAGTGATTATATTTTTTAGAATATTTTAGTTGATTTGATTTTATCTAAAATAAATAAATGTAGAAGGAATAGATTTAAATAGATAATCTAGGTTAGCAAAATCTTGAGTTTCAAATTTGTGATTTGGTCTAGGTTGTATAATATTTTATTTTTATTAGTTTCTGAGTTAGCAGGTCGATGATGCTATGTACAAATACATATGTAATGGAAAGTGATGAGTGTGTACAATTTTTAATTCTGTCAGTCCTTAGCCTTTTGCTCTGCTCCCTCTCTCCTCTCTTTCTTTCATGTTACAGAAAGTCAGTGACATTTCTCTCACTTCATCTTAGTTGTGTGGGCGTTTTTCTGAAATTCTAAATCAAGGTTAAAAGTGGATTCGGTTTTCTCCTTTTGTGGATGAGCACAAAAGACAAGGTCTTGGATGATTGCTTATATTCACAAGCAGGTGATGGATTATTCTCCATGCAACATGAGTTTCTTGGCATGGGTTGTAATTGATTAAACAATTCAATTTCAAAAGGAACTTGAAGACTCGACAAGAAGTTAGGACTAACAAACAAAAGATAAACATCCATATAAATCAGCAAAGCATATGAGCACATGTACCAGTATGAGAGTGGGAGTGGGTGGTTGTGTGGAGGGGGAGGGTTCACTGTTTCTTCTTTTTTAATTCCTTTCCAATATTTTGGGTAAATGAAAGATAAAATGGCATTCGCTCATCTTACCATTCATTACGGCTACATTTAAGGTCCCTCTAATGCAATGATTCCTAATTTGATTTTTTAATATTATTCCAAAAAACAATATTATCTTATGCATCTTCTCTTCTTTTAAGCATTTTCGTACGCAAGATTTCATTAAATAATAGTTTAGCCAACCAAGCCCACTATAAGACCTAAATCATACTCCACAGGTATACTCTAGCTCTATGTGCACTTCCTTTTTCATCTTCACAAGGCCAGTGTAACTTCTGTTTCAGATTTTTGCCAATCATCCCTTGAAATGGTTATGATTAGTATCACCTTACCCACATATGTTACCCTTCCAATCATCATGAAAAGAATAAGAGCAATTTCAATTATTATCTTCTAATCAAAACATTGACCCTTGTCATGGAGGTCTTTCCAGTGGTGATATGGTCATAGAGGTTACCCAATATTTTTTATAAATGCCTTCATGTTTCACTGAATATAGAAGGAACTTGACAAGCAGAAGTGTATTAAATTTAGTGCTAAAGTGAACATAGCATGCCAATCATCCAAAGAACCATCCAGTGAATAACTTAGAGCGCAGGAGAACCAGCAGTCTTAAAATGAAGCCAATAACTAATGACATCACAATGGCACTTCCACCAAAGCTTCCATTAAGATTTATTAATAATAAAAAAAGGAGTGGAACTTTGAAGAATATGTTAGGTTCATTGGAGTTTTGTCTATTTTAAGAACTATCCATTGACTTTAATAATTGAATCATCAATATAGTAATCAGTCCAAGAAATTGCATCAAGCCTTCAATGGAGGCCCAAGAGCTTTAACTAGAAGGATGCTTTAATTGATGAAGAGTGGGTTTCTTTTTATTTTATTTTCTCCTTTTTTTGAACTGATAAGGTCTTTCAAATCAAGGTTTTGTAGTTAAAGAATGAAGGGGAAAATGTAGCAACAAATCAACAAAAGAACTCCAAAAAGGGTAGGAACTTCCAAATTGCAAGGGTTTCTTTAAAGATTGTTGGATTTGGTGAAACAACTCACATGTTAGGTTCTGTGGAGCCTGATTATCAGATATGTACTGTAATGGAGGACAATTCAAGACAGTATATAAAGTATATTCTCGTGAGAGAGGATATAGTGAGCGAAAATTGTAAAAAGAGTCGGACATCTCTTCTTCATTGTTTTGCCTTTGAGCATAGTGGATCTGGTTTGAACCTATGGACGTAGCGAAAGGGAATCACGTAAAACTCTGTGTCTTTGTGTGTGTTTGATCTGTGGTTTGTTTTTTCCGTTCATTGTTTTGTGCACTTCTATTCTCAACATCACATTGGTGGTCCTAAGAGATTTCTTCATTGAAAATCAGTCTTAATATTCTCTTTTTCTAAGGGGAAAAAGTTCCTATTGTCTACTAGCCGCAATTTATTGTTACTTGCTTTTGGAGATGCATCAATTGTGTAATTAACTAAAAGTAGACTGATCTTCATATTTTGTAATTTAAAGATAATGTTTTCAGCATTTACATGAGACCAAGTCTTGAATACAAGAAAAAGCAGCAAATTAACCTACCGAGAAAGCCATTTTATTACATATTTTAGCATTACCAATGTTTTGAGGCAACGACGTGAAGTCATTTCTCTTTTATGGAAAAGTTATACGTGCAAGGAAAAGAAGGTTGGATAGAAAGATTGCATACCAGGCCAAAAACAAAAGTTTAATGCATCCAAAACAAATATGTACTGAACTGTGAGTGGGCCATTGTCAAAGTAGTGAATCCCTTCAAAATCCCATTCTACCTTTGGAATTGAACCTTGAATTTCATCCACAATTTTGCCAAGTCCTATGTTCATGAGAGAGTAAATGAAGTTACCAAACTGATTATGGTCATAAGCATTCGTCAAAAAATCTAATAACATAAAAATAGACAAATAGGTAAAGATACAAATATTCTCTAAAAGATAGAGAATCAAACAATCTCAGCAAGTTCCAGGAATATAAGATAAAAATGCAATTAGTATTTTAGTTAAACAAGCTTCATTAGCAAAAATCCTAATTAAATGGAACAGTATCACTTCAAAAGAAAGGGTAGCATTTTACATGATAACTTTGGGGAGAAAAAATATTTCATGCGATAGACTTTCATTTAATAGACGAGAGAGCATAGCACAATTGGAACTGCTATTATGTAGCCTCAAAGGGTGACCTCTTAAAGAGGAGATACCCCTAAGTGGGGGTTCTTCTTGATACCAGAAATTAAGAGAACATAACTTCTACCATGTTGGCAGTAGAACTTGGGGTGCCTAAAAAGAATATGTTGATGTCTATGATGCCATCCACTGCACTTTCTCCTTATAAAAAATTACCAAGTCAAGATTTTTTAGGAGAAAATCCTACATTCTCCTAATCCAAATAAACCTACGGTTGTCTAACACAAATACTTATTTATCATTTCTTAAGCCAAGTCACGATGAGAATTTCCTTTCATATATTAATTGATAGCAAGTAACAACTCATGACAATGCAACATGGCACACATGCATCCCAATCTAAAACATCCAAGTTATGGGCCCATCTGCAGATGATTGGGTCCAGCAAATGGATAACTAATGTAGAACAGCCTGCAACTAGGCAGGAAAACAAAGATAAAGGAAAAATAGGAAAAGGCTATGCCTTAGATAATCTCATTGAATATTCATTGTGTGTTTATCTCCCATATGGGTACATGTATTTATAAGAAAAAAAAATAAGAAATCAAAATAGAAAAGGACTCCTAAATCAAAGAGGAAAAGGACTCCTAAATCAAATAGGAAAAGAACTCCTAAATCAAATAAAAAGGACTCCTAAATCAAATAGGAAACTAACTAAAGTTGGACTGCTAAGATCCCAAACGAAAATAACAAATCCTACTTGCTAATTAAGAAATAAATAAATAAATAAATAAAAATAAATAAAGTGAAATCTGTGTGTTGCATCTTCCGTGTCCTACATCAGTCCCCCGGTCTTGAAAATAACTCGTCCTCGAGTGGAAATCAGCAAAAGCACACGGCACCAAACAAAGATGAAGACCAAGTCCGAAGATGCGAATGATGAAGCTTTGAACTGCACAATCTTCAAGGCACAGACGACGAGAACATTCTTTCTGTGGGGCAAAAAATTGAAGGATCGCAACTGGGCGCAAGCATAGACGAACCAAGCTGATGGCGAAGGGGTCGTCATATGGCACTGGAGTGATCACACGGTCCTGATGGTCTGTCGGATGGAGGACAGGAGGCTGACATGATAAGGGAAGAATAATCATAGATGAAGTCCTGGTATCCGTAATGGGATCAGGTTTGGGTAATGTAGATGGGTGAGAAATTTGAGGTGGTGGTGGAGGTGTAGGTAGAGGTGGTGGCGGTTGATCGACACTCGTCGGTTGTATCGACGGTGGTGCCGGCAACACAACTCGCTCTGTCTCCAACACGGGCATTGGTTGTGGGATCACGACTGCATGAGGAGGATACATGAATTCTGAGTCTGACTCTGGGGCAGTATGCACGAACGCTGATGATGTCTTTGGAGTGGTCGGCATACATTTCGAGGAAGCGGGCACGTATTTCAAAGTTTTGTTCACCTTCATCGAGGCTCTGTATTTTCGACCGAGCAATAGTTCTCTAAATTCTTGGAAAAAGTCATGAAATTCAGATCGCAACTCAGAGATAAACTCGGATTTAAAGTCATTGAACTCAGATTGGCCGAGAAATTGAGCACTATTTTTGTTGGATGCTAATGGGGCTATATGATGCTGGGAATCAGATCGGGGTGTCACATAATCCAAGACATGACGGTTGGAGTGGGGAAAATATTTAATAGAAGGGTGAGGTGGGACCGAACGATAAGACATGGGATCGGTCAACGTGGACACATGGCTTGTCAAATAGTCAAACTTGGTATATTTGGCAAGGCTGGCTCGAAGAGGTTGGTATATTTGGTTGTTTTTTTTTTGTTTGTTTTTTGTTGTCTGTGGGAAAAGGGGAGGAGGATGGGGATTGGGATGGTAGATCGTACCTGGGATAATGCCCAGATTTGGCCAAGATGGCGGGGATCGAGACCACGATCGTCCCTGATAACGCAGGAACCTGTCTCGGAACAGGAACGTCTCTGTATAACAGAGATACAGAGAAACTCGGCTCTGAACCAATTAATGTAGAACAGCCTGCAACTAGGCAGGAAAACAAAGATAAAGGAAAAATAGGAAAAGGCTATGCCTTAGATAATCTCATTGAATATTCATTGTGTGTTTATCTCCCACATGGGTACATGTATTTATAAGAAAAAAAAATAAGAAATCAAAATAGAAAAGGACTCCTAAATCAAAGAGGAAAAGGACTCCTAAATCAAATAGGAAAAGAACTCCTAAATCAAATAAAAAGGACTCCTAAATCAAATAGGAAACTAACTAAAGTTGGACTGCTAAGATCCCAAACGAAAATAACAAATCCTACTTGCTAATTAAGAAATAAATAAATAAATAAATAAAAATAAATAAAGTGAAATCTGTGTGTTGCATCTTCCGTGTCCTACATCAATAACCATAAAGAAAAATGGTAAATATTCTAAACTCAACCGGAGAAATGAAATGATTGATTACTTTGAACATTCTCAGCAAAATGAGGCACACAAGTGATCTTCCAAATTGAGAAACATGTTCACCCTTTATTCTGCCTATAGATTATTACCATTTAAGAATCGGAAGGAAGATTGACAAAGTTAACTCTCGAGGGAATACCAATTTCATGCTTTCAGACAATCCCCCCTTCACTCCCCCCTCCCCCCGCCCGCTCCCGGCTTCTACCCAAAACACATCCATTTCAAATGCCTTCCCCATGAAAATGAATGCATGCCATTAAAGGAGACTTGAGCATGTGATCCTAGAGATGCACATATGAAAAATAGAGGAAACATATGATATGCACTGTTTTTCACTATATCCTTGAGCCAAGTCATATGAAACCTATGAATCTATGATTCAATGATTAGGAATGTTGAGCTGATGAGCTTTATTGTGAATAATAATCATCATCATTGAAGTCATCTCATCTATTTGTGGGTTGACTTTATGATTTTTGCTTTTCCCCTTTATTAGTCTACCTATCAAAAATCATATTCTTCGTTAATCCACAATTGTCATGTCCTTTCTTACCACCTTAATCCAAGTCTTTGATGGCCACCCCTCTTAGTAATTTGTACAATTAGCATAGGGTTGTCTCTAGTCCTCTATAATGTGCTTGAACTATCTTAAACAACATTCCTCCAAATTTTCCACTATTAGAGCAACCCTCATGTTTCCTCTAATGCACTCATTTCTAACATGAATAGATAAAATCCAAGATGAAAGTGAAATGTCCTAACACGGAGCCATTACGCATTCAGTGTAGGTAGTTGTGATCACTCGCTTACCTTTGATGTAAGTAATCAAACACTTCAAATAATTGATTATCATCGGGTCTAGAAGAGTTCCATTGCATGGTCCATCAACGGCAACAATTCATCATCCAAACAGTTTTAATCATTGAATAATAGGCCCCAATTCTACCCCACACCCTCCCCCTGTAATACCCAGTCCCAAAAAGTCCCACATTGCTAGTTGCATTGGAAATTCCCTGGTATATAAGTGGTAGCCTTCCTCCTTCTAGCACAAGGCCTTTTGGGAGCAACAGTGGGTTGACTCACCAAAGCAAAGTTGTGCGGGCTCGTGTGTAGGCCCAAAGCGGACAATATTGTGCTAACAGACGGGTCGTTACACCCCCTCTCCAAAAATAAAAAATAAAAAGAAAAATGCACATATTCTTGAGTTGAGTGTTGGATGTTTGTTGCTAAATAGATATTAGGCAAAGAAAATCTAAATCCACAAATTTCAAGTCCTAAAACAAACTGGCAGCTTGATTAGATTTTTTTTTTTGTTTTTGAAATGGTAACTAATATATCAATAAAATGCACTAGAGCTGCAAAGAGACAGAACAAAATAAAAAGTGATAAAAAAGCATTGCCCCTTACACCCAAGAGCTCAAGCAACTAAAAAGGAAAAATACAAAGCTATAGAGGCATGGAAAAAATAATATTCATTTTTAACCAGAATAAAGATGAGTTTAACCATTTTAGATTAGAAATGGTTACTTTCGAAAAGTAATTTTTTCCTGACATCCAAACTAGAAACTCTAATGTGACCTTGTGGTATTGGGAACTCCTGATTTCCAGGGATTTGGACCTCTCTTCCCTATTTCTTATTTTATTGACGCAGATAATAGTGGAGTCCAATAGCCCCACCAAACCAAAGCATGGTTTTGGGTGTGCCAACTAAAAGTAAAAAGTTGGAAAAAAAAATCATGGATTTTAAATATTCACTCGTTCCATTATAAATCATGTTTGATACTAAAACCAATCCACATGGTCATGAGATTTACTAGTCGCACTTGGAACCCAAGTTTTCCTCCAATGGATAGAGTTGGAGAAAATGGCGATAACCTGAAGAGGTGGAGAATGCCACATTCTCCCGAAGGCTGAGTACTTCTAATTTACTCCTTAAAGTAACACCCAAACAGGGGAAGACAGGAGGAGTTCTCCACCTCTCTTCCACTTCCAAACAGCCAACATGAGTTGTTAACGGAAGGTGAGCAGCATAAAGTCTCTAAAAACCACCTAGTCATGTTCTGGAATGGAATGTCAAGTAAGCATTCTCATTCCTCGAAAAGACAACCAAATCGAGCCCAAGGCATATTCACAGGCACTGCTTTAGTTTGGTGGGTCAGTAGAGCTCGTCCACTCTCACATGCCAGTGAATAAGAGAGTGAATGAGCAGAACCTCCCCTTAGAACTTCACTCTAGCATGGTTCCGGCATTATCCATGAACAGAAGGCATCCAATAAATCCATTTTCACAACAGAAATTACAAGGCTAGTAATTTAGAGATAGATAGACAGATAGATAAAAAGATCCCAACCTCAAATTGATAGAATAAACAGTTTTAGATGATGATAGATAGAAAGAGTGACTGACAGATAGATAGATAGATAGATAGATAGAGAGATGAAGAGAGCGAGAACCGGAAGAATCGACGAAGACGTGAGTAGAGCGGGTGGCAACCCAGGCGGAAGTGGCCTTCACATCATCCATCGTGCAATGCCCTTTTTTTTCTCCTTCCTATTGCGTTGTTGGGTTTTGAAGGGTGGGGAGAGAGAGAACCAGAGAGAGAGGGGGTACGGTTGGTTCGAGATTCATCCGCGATTTCGCGCTTAAAGGCAGGTAGCCGAGCACAACGAACTCTCGTAATTGAATTTTGTACATATAACATTACATCTTATTAACTAATAAAAAATATTTATAGATTTAAATTTTATTTAAAACAAGAGTTTTAATTTATACATCAGTACTTTCTCGATCAAAATAAATAAAAAAACTTTTTTTATTTTTCTCCTTTTTATTTCTCAAAGATAAAACTGTAATATATTCTTAAATTCAAAATATGCAAATTTTATTCTCAGCAATTTTTTATTCGTTTAATGAAGATTAAAACAACTGATTATATTATATTAAATCTATATTTGTAGTTTTCGTTAGAACGAACAATATTTTTTAGAAAACAAATATTTAAAAAAAAATTATAAAATATATATTATAAATACTATTTAATAATCTATTAGTGCTTACAATTGAAGCATCAAGTTAATGAATATAATACAGAGCATACGAAAAATTTTGTATGACGCGGAAGATTTTTTAAAAAAGATTTTGATTTTGATTTATAATTAAATTCTTCTAGATCATTTTTTATGAGATTATTTTTTATTGTTTGAGCCTATGTGTAAGGAAATATAGATGTCTAGACACTTTTAATTATAAAAAAATATATACTATAAATAAATAATAAAATATTAATATGAAGTATACTTTTATGTATCGTGACCTTGGTAATTGGTATTATACCACGGAAGAGTGGGTGGAGGGTGGTCCATGGTTTCGTCTCATTGACCACTGACTTCGTCAGCCGACATTGTTGTTTTTAAATTATAAAAAAGAAAATTAAGGAAATTGCAAAAATTAGTATGGAACCATAATTTTGCAACAGGGTCGAGTTCTCGTTAAAATTAATTTGGTTTGATCAAAACTTTATTATAAAATAAAGTAAACCTAGATAAAATTTAATGGTCTAGTCATTGAACAGAGTCACGAAATAGATAAAATCGAGTCACGAAATTAAATAAAGTTAGATAAAATTTTATGGTGTTTATGCAAATTTTCAAATTAATTTTTTTATGAAATCCAGGTTCATATTTGCATTTGAGGTTTATTGTGGAAAACTTGAATGAAATGATATATATTTTTTTATGAATTTTAACAAGAAGCCCTAAATATGATTAATTTTATAGTTTTTGTGATTTCTTAATTTTCCAACATTTTCATAAATACTTTTTTAAATGTTACTATTTTTTTTAATAATTCATGTCGATTTGTAATTATGTGTTCTTAATATTAATTCTGTCTTAAATGAGACTTACTTAATTTTTTATAAACCACTATAGTAGAATTGTATTACCACTTTTAATTCATTTATTAGGATTTAAAAAAATTGTAGTACCACTTTAAATTCACTTATTGGGATTTAAAAAAATATATGTAGAAAATATTTCTTATTCATTTCACTTTGTAATGATGAAATGCACAAAAACTTTATTTGAAGTCATAATTATAAAAAATAATTAATAGAAAATTTTATATATTACTATCAAATATATTGTTAGCTTTTATTTGAATGATATTATTTATTAATTATATTTAAAACATTATATTTTTATATTATATAGATATACTAAAAATCATTGATTTTCGTAAAGTTGATTAAGCTTCCCCACTTATACCAAAGTTTTTTTAGTGTTAAGGTACTTTTATACATTTTCAACTATAATTACCAAATAAAAAAATGAAACCTCTACATAAAGAAAACCTCTGTTGAAGATAAACTCATGTAAAATCTACCTCTCATCCGTATAGTATAGAGTCAACAAAATATAGAAAATTGTTAAATAGAGGTTAGCAGCCATGTATGAGAATTATATAATTTTTTATCATTGAAAGTGTTCAAACGTCCCATCCAACTAATTTTTCAGAATATGTGAAAATCTTTTAATCCACACTAAATAATTTTTGAAAAAGTGTCCCTTCATTGAAGTTGTGAACTAACTCAAAAGCTCGTTCCACAGGACCGATGAACGTCATAGAAAATTATATGTTAATGAGTGTCACTAGTTTTTTAAATTTTATAAGGACTCTATTTTTCATTGCGAATTTATCAAATAATATCAAATATTATTATCTCAATCATAGGGTATTCTGCATTTTCCTATATATAAATAATAAAAAATCAAATATAATATTTATTTATAAAAAGTAGTATCTATAGGAAAAAACACTGCAAAAATTTTAATTGTGCATTTTTAATAAATAAATAAGAACTAATTAAACAATCCCCACACGCGAGAGTATGAGCAACCGCCAGGTCGAAGACAAAGGAGCAAAACCTCGGCCCGAGGAACAAGGGCAAAATGACTCAGCATCTAATCATGAACACCTTATACGAGAGAAATTAATTTCACCGTTTGCCCTTTTTTCCATCCCCTCTTTTTTCTCCGTTTCATGGCCGCAAGGCCTCTTCGCTCCATTTCCCTCCGTCTTTTCTCCAGTACCACCGTCCGAAATATCGGCTCCGTTAAGCCCCGTCTATCCCAACCCGATATCTCGGCTCGGACAATCAGCCCTTCCGTACCCGAAACCATGGCGCAGAAGATCGGGAAATCCATCCGGCGGCCCGGCGCCACTTCCAAGGCGAGGGTGCACGCAGATGTTAACGTGATTCGTCCTAAGGAGTACTGGGATTACGAGACCCTCACCGTCCAATGGGGTGGGCGTCCATACCCTTTTCACTGTTATTCATTTCATGCAATTTCTCGGCCGTTGGGTTTAGGATTTTGTTTTTTTGGGGTTTTATTTGTTTATGCAGAGAGCAGGATGACTATGAGGTGTGAGGAAGGTGGGGAGGGGGAAATACAGCGAAGTTTTCGAGGGCGTCCATTGTCCGAACAACGAGCGCTGCATTATTAAGATTCTCAAGCCCGTTAAGAAGAAGAAGGTGAGTTTGGGCCCATTCACTCTCCTCTCTTCGGTTGTTTTTAGCTATCGATGCCTGCATTTATCACAAGCATATGTCACGAATTTGGTTTGATTGTTCTGCCCCTCCCCCTTTCAAAAAGATGGCTCGTGATTGGCATGCCGAGGTTTTTTAATAAAATGTGATATTGAGTCTTTTCTACTTGATATTTTAGATGGCCACTGTTTAACAAAAAATGAAGCTGGTGTTCTATTTCATAAAAAAAGTCGAGGTGCCCATGAAGGATAAAGTAATGAACACCACCATCATCGGCCTACCAATTTTTTTTTTTGAAAGATAACTTCAATATTCACAAGAGAAGAGCCCGCCACACAAAATAAACACTTACAAGAAAAACCACCCCCAAGGGATTACATGAAATTATTTACAATTTCCGATGATGAAGACAAACCCACGGACCATTTCATCAAACAGCTAAATTTCCAAAGTGAGGAACCTATGAAATCATAAAGCCAAAAGAAGCAATAGAATGATGAATCTTTTCAATTTTATCTAAATTGGTCCATGGACAGAGAACCCCAAGCCATCTTATTCTGGAATGTTGTTTCCATTTTATTTCCTCCTGATTCGTTCTTTTTAAGACATTCTTTTATCTCCTTTCTTTTAAAAAGGCTTGCTTGAGATAAATGTTCCTCTTCCTCTAATCAACTAAGATATTGTAATTCTTCCAACCAAGAAATTTCCTGGTGAATGACTACATCTTGACGAGCTTTCTCCCACGACCTCAGCTTACTCTTTAAAAATTTAAGTTTTTACTGAAAGACAATATCCCTTCCATCTAGTAGGATTAACTTCCCTCCACCAATTTTCAACTAACTCCTTAAAACCTTCCCCCTTAAGCCAAGCAATTTCAAAGTGAAAAGGGGTAGGACCCCAAGAATCTAAGCAGGAATCAAGAAAGATGGGAATATGATCAGAGACGGGATTAGGAGCAGCCCGCTGAATGGTTCGATGATAGCACTCCAACCAACTTGCATCCACCAAGAATCTATCCATTATCATCAATAAGATAAACTTTAGGCTTGTCATCCAGAAACTTGTTCAGAAATACCGTAATGAAAGGAACATAGGAGTTTGTCGCTAGGTATATGACCAAACAGGATCGTCCAATTCCTATAGACTTGGATTATCTTTCATATTAGACCATGAGAAAGAAGCACCCCCAAAGGCAGGTCAATCAACTCCATATGATCAATCAAGTTACTACATCTCTACATAGGAATTGAAATTCTTCTACACCTTTCCCTTTCAGACAATCTTCAGACTACACTAAAATCCCCTATCACACACCATGGAAGAAGAAAAGACTCCCTTGACTGCATATAACTCTTTCCAAATCTCATTCTTTTCAGAATCATTATTCGATCCATACACATTTGTAAACAAAGTTTTCCTCCCCACTGAAATGTCCTCCAACACCATAGAAATTGAGAAAGAATTTACCTCAGCTGAAATCAACTTCCACTTGTTAGCAATCAAATTGTCCACATGCCATTAGAAGCTCCCTCAGAAGCTTTAGTCACCCACCCCATATCAACACTTCCCCACACAGACCTGATGAAACCTTCCTCCAGTTCTTCACATTTTGTTTCCTGAAGAAATGAAACATCCAGCTTCTGAAGTAAGACTGATTTCTTTACCATAACCCGCTTTCCCACTGCCCCAATCCCCTTACATTCCATGATAGAATTTTCATTTGGCCACTTCCACCTCACCCAATGTACCCCCGACAACTGTATTTTGATCGTAATTCACCGAAGATTGAAAAATTCTCAGTTCCCTCTGTCGTTTTCTTTCAGCAACTTTCTGGTCTCCTTTTGGCTCTCTTCGTTTGCCTCCCAGAACTCTTTCAAAATTTCGTTCAACTGAAGAGTCCGATGTTGAGATGAGATACCAAGCAAATCTCCCACAAGCAAAATCTTCTCATCATCAAATTCTTGTGTTTTGACTGTCAAAGCTAAAGAGTCTTCACCTTCTGTAGCTTCTGCCTAGCTCACCGGCCTCATAGTCTTGCCGGACATCTCCTGTATCAGAGTACTAGTCTCCTGCAACTGCTCACCTTCTTTCCTTGAGACTTCAACCGAGAGAGCACCATCGCAGCCTCAATGAAGGCTCGCTCTTCTTTCGCCAAAAACACGTCTGAGTTTGATTCCTGACGGTTTTGCAATATCGTGACTGGAGGAGAAGACCGCTCAATCTCACGAAAAGAAGCAGGAGACTGAATCCGATTCTGAGAGCATACCTTAGAAGTCGAAGGGCTTGACTTAAGCTGGGACGTTGGGCTTGGTAGAAGCCCAACCCGATGAACAGAGCCCAGATGGACCAAGCCCTATTCACGGGCCCTAGACAAAGCCAAGGCTTTAGAATCAGATTGGGCCTTACCTAAACTCATTAACAAAGCCTCTTTATATCCTCGATCCATCCGGCCGACCATTTTGCACCAGACACAGGAAATTTCGAAACTCCCTAAGAGGTTCTTGGTTTCATGGGTTCCGAGCGGCAAATTCCATCGCGGATGAGTTGGTGAGATAGGGGCTCTTTAGTTTATCGAAAATTGTAAATAGAGTGTTACAGGGGCTCTTTAGTTGGCTTTTTAGATAGTGTTGGGATGGGGGGCCTGGTTTTGTGGTTCCTTCTTCATTGTGAATAAAATAGTAACCATTCAAAAAAAATTCTTCCTCTTGATGGTTTGTTTCCAGAGATTCTCATATTTAGCATGCATTTAACACTGTGTTCTTCATTGGAGTTGAATAAGTATGTTCCTCAATTTCAGCTGTTTAAATCTAATAAATGACTATTTCAGAAGAATGACAATACTTTGTTCACCTGTTTGAGTCAGGTTGAATAGGTACAACTAAATTCTCTTGTGAAGCTTTAGGTATATTATGATGGATAGATTAGTTCTATATGCACTTGCTAGGCATTTTGTAACTATGCATGCGTAGATGATTGATCCTTGATAGATTGGTTTTATGCATATGTAACTTGTTAGTGATTCCCCTCAACTGGTTTACCTGTTTGGTGTGCATATCTTTTCAACATCTAAATTATTCAAATATTTATTTAATTAATTATTTTTATGGTGTTTCCTGTTTTTCATTTGGTTCATACATTTGCCTGTTTTGTTATCGTTATTTTTTTTTATGACATCGTTATTTATTTTATGCCTGACGGATTCTCACCAATAACATTATTGACAACTCTGGGGAGAGTTGTAGAGCCTCCCTATTTAGGGAGTTTTATTAATAAAATTTAAGTGGGTCATGCATCAGTGGTTGGGATGTGTAGGAAATGATAAGGTCAGTGGGGCATAAATTTAGTGTCCATCTGATTATTTTAGTCTTGTGATTGTGAACTTCGAAATTTTGATTACCATAAGCCATTGATTTTTCATAGCCCATTGATTTTTCATAGCCCAATCTCACAAAGCTATGTTGATTGAATGGAGGAGTTTCCCTTGAATCGTATCATCCTTGAGGTCATCTTTCCATGTGCCCCCACCTTCTGAGGCCATACAATGATAAATATACAGTTCTCTTGGGGATTGTTTGTCATTTTCTAGCTATGAAAAATAAAGGGCATGGAAAATGTGATACTTCTCTCTTCTTCAATGGAGTAAGGTCTCTTTGCCAAGTAACACAAGAAATGCGACATTTTCTCCACCTCCCGAGGAATCCATTTTCCATATAGGGGATAGGAAAATTTAATGAGGAAAAGAGGGAGGTTTTCCTCTCTTGCCAAGACAATGCATCGTCCATTGTCAACGTAAATAAATATTTGGATGCAAACATTGGGTTTTCATATCCCAACATGAGTCTGGATTCATAGCACATTTTGGATAACATGAAAAAACCCTAACATAATTTTTTCAGTGGAATTGCTTTCCTTGAGGAAATAAACAAACGACCTAGAAAAAGCCAGCACTCAGCCTCCCAAGAGCTGCTCTAACATTATTTGTCTTGGGCACTACATGTATATTTTGTTTATAATTGTATTGAAGTAAATTGTTTTCTTTTGATTTCAGTGTTTGCACTATATCAGTATGTCTTTATTTTAGGAATTAAGTCTTTAAAATCTTCCATCATATTCTGCAGATCAAGAGGGAGATAAAGATATTGCAGAACCTATGTGGTGGGCCAAATATTGTGAAATTGCTTGACATTGTCAGAGACCAGCAATCGAAGACCCCCAGCTTAATATTTGAATATGTCAACAACACTGATTTCAAAGTTCTATATCCGACACTAACTGATTATGATACTCGATACTACATCTATGAACTATTGAAGGTTTGCGCCCTTCTCATGGCATATTGAGCTAATGATGCACAGTAGTATGCCTTACAGTTGTATTTTTGTTCTATATTTTCACATTCTTCGGTGTGAAATTTCTTTTCTTTTTCTTTTTTAGTGAATTTAATTCTTCAATACTGTTTTTCACCTATTAGATTTCATTTACTCATGCCCCCATTCTTCAGTGACTGCGGTCTGATGATTATTAATGGGCCTGACATGGTATTTCGTTAAGGCAAATTTGTTGTTGAAATATTGTATTGTTAAAAGCATTGAGAGGTAAATGATGAGGCACTCTCTTGCGATTGAAGAATGCTTACTTTCAAACATTTATTTATATTGATTATTGAATTATGATTTAAGCTTGCTCTCTCTCAAATGATGTAAGTTAGCTTGATATTTATGAGAATGCGATATTATTAATTTTGGGACAATTCCTATTTTTTCTTTCATTATTTCACTAGTAATTCTTAGTTCTTGTTGATGAGGACATCATGGGACGACAACGAAGAAAGATGCATCAAAATCTAGATTTTACCTCAATATGGTTGGATGATGATTTTTAGCACTATCGAACTATATCTGACCATGGATAGAGAGAGATCTGGCCATGAATAGTTGAAATTGTATGTTGATCTAGTAGTGGATTTGAGATTTGGTTTGATCCATCCATTTACATCACTTGAGTCACTTGTTTATGGATTGGACTGAGCTGGCCGTTGATCCCATCCACACATTTGGTTTTGTTATCTTTTATTAGTATCATATTGTTTTAGTTTATATGTTTCCAAGATTATTGTAGACTTGTATTTATTTTTATGGTTTTAGATCGTCCACTTGAGTGTCTTAAGTCACATGTATCTAGGATTCTTAAGAGTCTTTTTTTATAAATAGTTGTGAAAGACTTTTGAGAATGAGAATGAATGAATGAATGAAAGAAGAAATTCAAACTTCTCCCATATACAGATCATGGTGTGACTCCATTTGTCTCCTTGGTGTGAGATCGAGGGACCTTGTGTGATTTAAGGTGCAAATTTTTATTCTTCTCATTTTCCTCCCTCTCTTTTTCTTCCCTTCCCTTCCCTTTTCTCCTAGCGAAACTAGGAATAACCCCACCATCAGTGACCAAAACTCCGTCAGACCACTAGTCCATTCAAACCTCTGTATTTGCTCGTATCGAGATGCCCTCTTTTGATCTCATTTTGTCCTATTTTGCGCCTCAACCGTTGGATCTATATCTTAGACATGTAAATCTAACCCTAACATAATGTATGTAGGGGTGTTCTTCGGTCGAGTTCGGGTCGAGCTTCACAAAAAAATCCCGAGCATGATTATTTTGAAAGTATTCTTTATTTTATTTAAAAAAAAATCAATAATTTTTGAAGAAGAAGAAGAAAGAAAAAGGGGAAAATAGAGAGAGAGAGCCCTGCATGAGAGAGAGAGCCCCTGGTCGGGGAAGGAAGCGACAACGGCTAATTGAGTGGAGAATAGTCCCAGATGACGCCGAGCAGAAATCCCTAATTCGATAAGCGGGGTGGGAGGGAGCGACCACCGACTGCTGCAAAGAGGGACATTTCTCTGGGAAGAGGGATGGGAACTGAACTGGGAAACGAGAAGAAAGGACATTTCTCTGGGAAGAGGGTCGAAGAAATGAGAGGCAAGCATGCTGGAAAGCCTGACGGGTTTCAAACTAAAGCTCAGGCCCGGCTTGTTGGACAAATATACTTGTCCAAGTCCCCGGCTGTTAATGTCGGGTTCGGTCCAAGTTTGGACAAATGGACACTCCTGACTATATGAGCCTATTTGAGACCTTGTTTTGCTTAAACATTAAAAAAACCCTAATTCCTTTAACAAATCCTAGGTGATCCCATAGCCCTTGCATCCTTTTAGACATTTTTAAATATAGAAGACTTAAAGATAGAGTTTGGTATGATTTAATAAGTCTTTCGAGGAATTTTACATCAAAGGCCAGCTATACAACAATGAAGGTTTTATGTGTAGGTGTCATTCCTTTTTTTAAAAGAAAATTCTTTGATTAATTGAGTGTGAATTTGCCTAAGTTTTTGTTATATTCTTTGGTTAATATCAATTTGTCTCTCTAACATCTTATGTGAACCATGGATGTAGGTTTCATGCCATTTTAGAATTTGCCATAAACATTTTTGTATTTTCATAAGAGCATCCATCTAGTATTTAGATCTAGGGTTTTCAATAGTTTTGACTTGTCCTGCATCAGATTTGGTCTTAGAGCCTCTCCTATATCACTTGTGTAAGGTTAGATGGCAATCACTATATTGGTTATGGTCCAATCTAACCTAAATGCCTCTCAATTGATCAATATATATAATTAATCTCTATGTCCAAAAGTCTTGGTGAGGACAGATGTTTTGGCTGTCAAAATGTACAATTAATCTGATGCAAGGTGATCAAGAGTAAGCTTTTGCTCACATCTTTGTGCGACTTTGTGTTACTAAGCAATGGGACTTCACTGCGAATTTGCCCTTTGACATCCTTCAAACTAAACAGCTGCTCTTTTTCACTGTAATTGTTTACTTGATCTGTCAGTTTGCATTTGCCTTTGGTATCCTTTGGGCCAATTGCAGCTCTTTTCACAGAATCTCTTTATTCTTCTGATTATTTTGTAATCCTGCTAGACAAGTTCCTTTTTTTTTCTCTTTTAATGATGAAGAATCCTAAGACACCCACCTCTCTCCAAGTACGAGTGCGTTGGATAAACTCTAGATGCACAAAGCTCCCCTGGAAGCCACGGGCATCGGGTTACTAGGGACCCGATTTGGGACGTCTGGTTCCTGAACCAGACTGCCAGCCAGTTGAACTACCCCGTGACGCGTTGCTAGACCAGTTCCTTACTACCTTCTTTGATTCATACCATTTCGCATATCCTAGGCACAAACTGCAGTTTTGTGATGGCCATATAGACCTTATCCGTCGTTTGATGTTGCTTTCTCAGTTTTGTGCCTTGTGTTTATATCTTTACCTTTTCTTTCTTAATAGCATCTATTCACCATTCATTTTACTAGAAAAATCTAATAATCTCTCTCCCTTCCCCTTCCCCTTCCCCTTCCCCTTCCTACCAAAAAAAAAAAAAGAAAAGAAAAAATAATCATCATTATTAAGAAATCTTAAAGAGGAACAATTTGACGACTGGGTGTTCCTCGCCCTCTAGGCCCACAAACCAAAAAGCCAAAATAACCATCCATCATAGGTGCCTAGATGTGCAGGCTAGGAGGAAGTTAAAAACAAAAAAACCAAGGTTCAATGACCAAGTCTTCGACTTGGATCAATCCATAACCGACTGATCAGCTACTTGATATTGAAATAATTTTTATGTTAATATTAATTTTTTTTTAAGAGGTAACAAAAAAAAATATTAATTTCTTGTGAAATATGACTTTATTCCCTGTTTTCATTTTTCAAATACGTAAACTCTTAGATATTGGTATTGAATTTACATCGTTTGTCTGTAGGCATTGGAATATTGTCACTCACAGGGTATTATGCATCGTGATGTTAAGCCACACAATGTCATGATTGATCATGAGCAGCGTAAACTTCGCCTTATTGACTGGGGGCTTGCAGAGTTCTATCATCCAGGCAAAGAGTACAATGTACGTGTTGCTTCAAGGTGTGTTCACGCTTTATAGTTTCTCTTGGAAATACTCATAACATTAGACTTATGTTGTTGTTGTTGATCATATCATAATGGCTTTATCTTGTTAACTTATTTTTATTTAAAGGTAGCAGCAGTCTTGCACCGAGCGGGAAGTATAAATCTGTACAAAATAAGAAAGTTAAAGGCAAAAAGTTTTATACCGAATCTCCCCCAAAAATGAGTGCTGATGCCAACAAGTCTATAGGGTATTTGATGTAGCACACGCGTGGGACCCAAGGCCCCAACGCGTGAGCTGAGAAGATCACCAAAGAAGCCAACGAACTCAAAGAAGAAAATAGCAGTGGACTGATTTTTTTTTCCCTTTTACCTTTTCTTTCTTTCTTTATTTTCTTTCTATTTTGTTTGATTTTCGTTTTCCATTTGAGATTATAAAAACGTATTCATGGTTATAAGTATAGACAGATTATTGATAATGAAAACTTGTTGAGATTTCTCTCTTCTCCTGTATGGGTGCGCCCGTCCTTCTCAACTCAGGCATTGAGGTCTTGGGTCTCACGTGTGTGCTACATCAGTATTAAATATCCTGATGCTAATTTGGCTAAGAGAAGGAATTGGCTTCAAAGTATCCACCTTTTTAGATTTGAAGAAAATGTGATCGAAATTGATGCTTCAAATGTTGTTCTTTGATTCCAATGGAACAAATCTCTATGCTCTTTGCTCCTTTTTGATGCCCATCTTGTATCACTACTTGTTCCTCCTTTACATACAATGTCCTTCAAATGACTCTTGCAATATCTTTAGCACTTCTTTAATAGCTACATCTTTGCCTCATTTAATCAATGATGCATCGTCATCATCATCATTATCCAATATCCCATCTATCTGGGGTTGACTTTATGAGTTCTTCTCCAATTGACCCTATCATAAACCATACTTTCAGTCACTCTACAGTCTAATATGTCATTTTTTATCCCTTCTTTCCATGTCTTCAAAGGTTGCCCTCTTCTCCTAGTGCCTTCAACCCGTAGCCTCTCAACTCTACACATTGCGACTGTGTTTGATCTTCTACGAATATGACCAAACTATCTCAAACGAGTTTTTCTTAATTTGTTATCTATCGGAGCTATCTTTAAATTATTCTTAATGCGTTCGTTTCTAACTCTATCTTTTAGGGTAAACCACTCATTCAACGTATGATGCATATCTTCGCTGTCCTAACTTTTTTATTTATCTTTTTTTCACCGTTCAACTCTCTTCTTTGTATATCATTGCAGATTGAATAACTGTTTTGTAAAATCGCCTTTTTAGGCGAAGAGAGACTCTTTTATCACACAAGTCTCCATTAGCTTTTCTACATTTTGCCTATTCTGCTCTTATCCTATTCGTACTATCTAAATCAAAACCTTCTTAAGATTCTACGATAGAGCCCAAATATCTAAACTTATCACAGTATGCAATTAAGTTGTTTCCTATTTAACCAATGATGCTTATTGGGTGAAAACTTTTAGTTATATGTCATAAAAAAATGTCAGTATTGGCTCGAAAGTTGAAACTGAGCTAGCACTATACCAAGTTGACTTTGTATTAGTCGGATTAAGCTGAGTACCAGAAAAGCAATATTTGAAAGCATGAAAATTTGAAGATGCAGAAAAAAGTAAGAAAAAATGGAAGTTAGGGTATTAATTAAGTTTACTAAATTTTAAAATCAAGAAATTTTATGTAGAATGGGATAAGGATATTGACTCTAAGAAAGTGATTAGAGGACCACATGATTCGGATGAAATGTGTAGGGGACCATCTGAATGGGATGTATGTGAAATTACACTCCTATTTGATCATTTTAGTTTGGTGATCTTGATCTTTAAAAGTTATACTGCTATCAGCTCTTGATTTTATATGGATCATTTGATGATGTGGGATGATTCGATTGGCATGAAATTACACCCACACTTTATCCATGTGTTTCTTTACACATCCCACCTAATTATATTCTCCAATTATCATTTTTCGAGGGCCATTCTCCTTCTTCATTCTCCTTAAAATACATTATCCATAGAGTTGGTCTTTAAAATTTAGAGATGGTTGTGGTATTTAATATTACTCTATACAATTCAATAATTAGATATGGACCTCTATTCGTGAATGTCTATGTTAAACATCGTTATAAACAATGAAATGGACAAACATGAAAAATGACACCTATTTAGTTTGAATGCAAAATTTTGAAATTGTGCTTTCAGTTGGTAGTGTAAAATTTGGTTTTTGCACTTTCCATTCTTGATTTTGATAAAACAAAAGATTAAGATTACTCTTCAACATGATTTCAAGATATATACTTCAACATCCAAATTTTATACTGATATACACATCATCCAAGGAGGTATATACTGATGGATTCTAGTGGATCTGATTTTGAGAATCTGAGTTGAGAATATTTCAAAAAAATTGTGGGTTCAAGTCCCATGGTATCAGATGGGTAGTTGTCCCTTGGAAATAGTTTGTCCAATCCAAATATAAAAGCTAACCTAGATTGATGGAAAAAATGGCTTAGATAATGAATATTTCAAATTTTATTTTTTGCTACAATTGTTATTTTTGGGATCCCAAATAGATTATTTGGTTAGATGGGATCTCTCCTTCATTTGGTTATCAGAGCCTGGGTTATGGTAAACATGTTATTTTTAGAACGCCTGCTATTTTTGGAGGCTGACATTTGTGGAAAGATTCCTATTTCAAGAATGTGATATTTTTGGAATGCTCGTTATTTTTGGAACGTTCTGTTTTTGGTAACTTTGACATTCAGAGTGGTTTCAGTCTCCAACATGAGTTGAATATTTGTCTGAAACTTTAAAGATGATGATTCAGAAAGATAATTGTTTGATTTTGGTTCTTTGAATGCTCTTGTTATTTGCATGCAAGGATTGAGTCAGTCCATGCAACCGGTTCATCAGAAATTTGATCAGTATGAAATGCGATGAACAATATGGGGTTAAAATTGACTTTGTGGTGGTCATAATTGGACCAAGAGGACAGTGGTACCTAGAAGGGAACCTATCAAATCCTCCACAACAAAAGTCAGATTTGGGTATGGTCGATGTGTTTAGGTTTTCAAAATTTCAAAACAGGGACTGGCAAAAATTGTGGACCTCAATGAAATCTAATTGTGTTGAAAGTGAAAAGAAGTGGTTGGAAACAAGTCTGAACTGAAGCCCATAGAAGATGTAAAAGCAGTGGTTGAAGACAGATGTGAATCTAAGCATGATAAAACTGAACCCATTAAGCAGAAAATTAAGGGAAGCAAACTTGTAACTCTTTTCAAAAAGAAAAAGGTGAATGAGGTACCGGATGGAACATGGCTTAGAAATAACATATTTAGAACAAGATGTACGATTGAAAACATATTGTCATCCCCTCACCCCCACTGCCACTCACAACCAGGAAAAAAATGAGGGGGAAGAAAAAAGGGTCCTGCAGTATATTTGATGTTCCTTTTGTGTTTGGAGTTTGAATCATCTTTGTCATTTTGCATGTTGATCTTTCTTATTGCTCCACTTGCTTTTACCAGATACCTTTTCACATTCTGTTAACAGGTACTTCAAAGGCCCAGAGCTCCTTGTCGATTTGCAAGATTATGACTATTCATTAGATATGTGGAGCCTTGGTTGTATGTTTGCTGGAATGGTAGTGATCATCACACATCCCTGTAGGCTTGATTCTATTTTACTTTTCTGAGACTATTAAGTACCCCTGTTATGCAGATATTCCGTAAGGAGCCATTTTTCTACGGGCACGACAATTATGATCAATTAGTCAAAATAGCAAAGGTCAGTATAAATGGGACATGGATTGTGTTAATATCTACAGTAGACAGGTAAAAATGTTTTCCATATATATATTACATCATGAATTGTCTGGCATGTACACTGCACTTAAAGGAGGGTATTGGGGTGGAGTACTGAAATTGTTTTCTGATGGTGAGGCATTCTGGAAGTGATTTATTTGCATTTGCCTGTCGTGTGTGTTCTTTTTTGTGGATGGTTGGTTGTCCAAAGTCATGAATCTAATCAATAGTCATTTTGAGATTAAATGCTACTCATATTCAAATGAAATACCTCAAAAAGGTCTTTGTCTGCATGCTTGTGTGCCTCTGTCCATGTGCTGGCAGTGGGTTGCTGGGTGGGGGAAGAGTGTTCAAAGTTGTGAATCTAGGTGATGGATTTTTTGAGAATAAATAGTACTGATATTCAAATGATATTGCATCTCTGAAAAACAGATATTGCCATCAATGCATAACCTGTTGTACGTGGTAAAACTTTTTTTGTTTTTTAGTGATGGGTAGTAAAACTATGGGAAAATGACTCTTGTTGTTGTTGATGATGATAGGTGGTAAAACTTATTTTAAGTTGATATCTCATTAGGTTGGGAAGTGGCATGCAGGCCAAATTTCTATTCCGCTTCTAGATTCAAGAATTAATTTCTCTTATATCTTGTACTAGGCTCTTTTTTTTTTGTGTTCAAGGAAGGCCTGTATCACAAAGAGCTTCATGGGAAAGATTCTCGTTGATAATCAAGCCATCACTAGCTTTTTTTGTAATGATCCCTATGTATTGATGGAATCACAAAGAGCTTCATAGGAAAGCTTCTCATTGATAATCAAGCCATCACTAGTTTTTTTTTTAATGATTCCCATGTATTGATGTAATCCCAAAGAGTTTCATAGGAAAGCTTCTTATTGATTCACATTCTACTCTTTAGATTACAGATTAATTTGTCCATATTGCAATTTGCATGTTGATCATTATCTATTAGAAAGCATTACACATGACATGGTTTTTATTATTTCCATGTTTCCATTTATTTGGTACTTCATACCGTGTTTAATGTCATATGAATAACCATTGTCCTCGTTTAGATATGAGGATTTATTTACTGTCTGCTTCCAGGTACTCGGAACTGATGAACTAAATGCTTATCTGAACAAATATCGTTTGGAGCTGGACCCTCACCTTGAGGCACTTGTTGGCAGGTTGAAACACTCATTCTTGTGATTTTTTTCCAGCTGCATGATGAATATGCTTCTCTAACATTATACATTCCTCTTTATGCAGGCATAGCCGAAAGCCATGGTCCAAGTTCTTGAATGCTGATAATCAGCACCTGGCAGTTCCCGAGGTCTGTTACTTATTATGAGAGATAAAAGTGGGATGATATGATCCTTGAACTTGGATGACCATAGACAGGTGGTGCTCTTGGTTTGGTGACTGAGACTGTTGATCTGATGAGTGAGATCACTCAAGTAACTGAAGTGACTCTGATAGCCTCGACTAGTCACTACAAAAGAAATCAAGTGATATCCCTCATTCAATGCTAAGGTCAACAGATCAGTCCATTTCACTGAACTGCTCCATGTATGTGGACCATGCTTCATTTGGATGTGGAGAAAGTGAGAAGTGTTGATTCCTACTAGGTGGAGAAGGAGAAATCTTGCAGGGGGGAATTTTGTGGAGATAACTTCCTTCTAGTCTTGTTTGATGTTTATTGGAGAAAGCGTGGTAGGGGAAACCTCTTGAAAGGACAAATATCACTTCTGAAAAAGAGATAATTAGATTCTCTAGTGATACCAGCATTTTCACTTTGGCAAAACCATTTCTGCTTGAGGAGAAATGGCATGTCAACACCTTTTCACAATTATCCAAATGAAGCCTCAGTATATGGGGGTAGTAGCATGTCACCTGTTCATGGTTCCTGTAATCCCCCACGTGTGATCTTCCACTTATCTATTGCTGACTCAGACAATTTTTTGTTTCTTAGGCCATTGACTTTCTCGACAAGTTGCTTCGATATGATCACCAGGAGAGGCCAACTGCAAAAGAAGCAATGGTGATATTATAATTTTCACTTAGCTTATTTGTTTTTTTTTTTTGTCCTGAACTTTGTGAAATGATCACTGACTTACCCATTTTGATGTTTCAAGGCGCATCCCTACTTTGATCCAGTAAGAAATGCAGAAAGCAGCAGGACCCGTATGCAATAGCTTCATCTCTCCATTGCACGTGGAGTGACATCAGGTGTGCAGTGTGGGTCTCCTGTATCTTAAACTGTATTAAATACTGCAGATGTTTTTTTGGTTGCAAAGTGTAACCATTCTGTGCCGTCATTGGGAAGATCTGCAATATCTATAGTTCTAGACATTACCCAATGATTTAACGTTATTGTGGATTGATTTACCCATGTGCTTTGATTTTTTTCCTCTCCTACCATTGAAGTGTAAAGTTTCAGCCTCCTTTTTTGTCGACCATTTGGAAGAATTCGACTATGATATCATTTTTAGCGGGCTATTTCTTTCAACTGGTGCAATGCTCGTAAATTTAAAACATGAAGTCGGAGAACTCTCGACACATTTCAATTGTATTTGGATATGAGAACGAGTAAAAGCTATTCAAATATCAGAAGTATACCTACTCTTATTGGTGTTCCAGTTAAAAGAAGGCTTTTGCTTTTCCTTGAAGTGTCGTGTTCCAGTGAACAAAATTTTAATGGCTTTGTGCTTTTCTTTGAGAGTGCAAACCAGGAAGTGTAAATGAGCCAAGGTGGATGTATCAGATGAACATGCTCGATCTGCATTCTGTTTATTAAGATTGTCAAGGCAAAGCCTTAATTGACTGCTTGTGTTTGCAACAACTGTTTGATTTTAATTTGTTTCTTGGGTGGTTTAGATGTACATAAACCTTAGTATAGTTTGATACTTGTTGTTTTTCGCCTTTCAACTGTGGGATAAAATCATCATCGACATTGTCGTCGCTACCATTAATCTTTTTTTTTTAATTTTTTTTTAAAGACCATTCTTGCCACACTCCTATCTATCTATAGCTGATTTTCACAGTTCTTGCAAGTACAAGGAGAAATCTATGTAATGAAACGGAAACCTAGCATTCCCTTTATTATTGTGCGCCGGACCGGACCGGACCTGTCATCTGATTTATAGTTTCAAGGTGGTATATGCTAATCTCGTCGCTTACAATATATGATTTATAATCGTGGCACTGCCTTTTTATTCAAATGAAGGCATATAGATATACCCCTAATTCCAGTTACTAAAAAAATTGCCTACCTTGTCTAACTTGTCAAACAAAAATCCTTCATAGTCAATAATATTTAAAATTCAGTGCATTGTAGTCAATACAGCAAACTCATTAAATTATTTTCAAATGTTATAATGAAAATGATTGGGGCATTCTACTTTCCTTCTTTGTAAAATGACAAAATATTTTTTTTCAAATCCACAATCACTCGATCATCCTTTACATTGAATTTTTGTTAAAATGACAGATTTCCTTCTTCACAAAAAAGTGGGGGTGCTCCAACCATTCTATAGTTATAGAATCTTTTCCTTTAGACATTTTAAGGTTTCCCTTGCACAGTGTGTGTGATCCCAAATCATCCAAACTGCTGGCTTTTTTATAGGACGGGCTGAAAAAATCAGTCCCTCCTCCCATTGCATTCAATCAGATGTAACAATTCATAGAACTTGATACATGCCATGCCTTGCTCGAACCTAGTCCATTGCTATCTATGGAGATGTCACTTTGTCCCGAAAGCCCAAAGCTCATGACCCACTCACTGTCTCGGCCTTGGCACAAGCAAAAATTGGGCCGAAAACCCTACCTGTTTACGTCGTCCTCAACTGAGGCCATATCTCTGATATTTTGCTCAAAACTTTGTCCTGTGTTCTTCTTTTCCACGTAACTCTAGTTATTTATCCACATTTCTTCATCAACTTGAAATATATTTGACCCATATCAACCTGCACCGTTGGATTTTGGACTGACTTGAGTTAGCCTAGCCCAACCCAGTGTTTGAGAGAGAGAAAGAGGGAGAGTTGACCAATCGTTGTACAAAATCTCCTCCAGATATCTTGTTTGGGATATAGAAAAAGGACATGGAATAAACCATATTTAGTCCAAACAAGTAGTCGACAACTTCCCTTAAGAAAGGCCTATGTCCTCTGCTTTGTCCATATTTCATCTTGTTCCTTTCATTGAAAACGTTTTGGGATTTTTCAATGAAAACTCTCTTTCTCCTTATCTTATTCCTTTCATTGAAAACATTCTGGGATTTTCAATATTGATCTTGAATGGACAAGGCAAGGGGGCAGGTGTCCCTAGTCCTCCACATCTTTTCAATGAATCCAAATCCTCATTTCAGAAGAGCAAAGTGGGAGATTTTGCAACAGCAACAAGACATCAACATGACAATTTGGTGTCCTCGAACTTTTTCATGTCCTTTCAGACATTTGGCATCTCAATGAAGGCGGTACCACACTCCATGTCAAAAGTCTGATGTGTACATCTCATTGATCGTATGGCATTGGCCATGATGGGCATGTGAACATCAATCAGATGGGCCATGCCCCATGTCATGGATTAGATTGATGCCTGTGATGATTCCATGATGTTGATTTTGTTCTTACTGCTTTTTGTCCTCTTCTTATGGAGAGATCAACCAGACAATGTCTCAGATGGTCTTCTCACTGAGTCACTGCAGCTTTTGTTGAAATTAATGGGAAAAACATCACTGAGTCACTGCAGCTTTTGTTGAAATTAATGGGAGAAAATATATATATATACTAAGATATTTTGGAGAGAAGTATTCCACCCATTTGAATGTACAGTGTGTATACCAATTCTCCGAAGTGATTTTTGTCTATGATTTTTTTTTTTTTTATGATACACTAATATTAAATGAAATTTTAATTATGTTTTTACTTTCCTCATTTTCTCTTGTTTAAAAGTAAAGGTAAAATTAAAATTTTCTTTAATATTGATGCACCATAAAAAAAAAATTATGGTGAAAAAATCACTACTCATAATCTCATATGCTGATGGGAATATTTTACATTTAAAATGATAAAAATAAAAAGAACTATTTTATCAATTTAGATAAGGGTATTTTAAAAATAAAAACAGCAAATGTTGTTACCATTAACCTTTATTATAGCTTAAAAAATTAAAAAGTACATCACTCTTTATAATAGATCTCTATGCTAAAGTATGTGGTGTATTAATTTATACCTCACACACTGAAAAAGAAGAAGACTCCCTTAAAATCCTAAATATGAGAATTGGACACCTCAATGATAAACAATTTAGATGGTTGGATAGCTAAAATGGGCAAAATGAATTATTCTACTTTTTAATTTTTGATATCAAAATAAACTATTAAATAAATATTTTTTAACTAATGGTATCATTCCAACAGAAAATATATCAAATAAATATCAATTTTGAAAATTTTATTTTAACAATTTAGATCGGACATAAAATGAGTTCTAGATAGGATTTTCCAGTGTATAATTCACGCCTCAACATTTCCTAATTATAATCCTTTTCTATATCATCTAATAAGTTCTGATTTTAGATATTATAATTTATAATATAATTAAATAAAAAGTAATATTCGAAAAGTTAATTATAAAGGATATGACATGCACAATTAATATATGAAGCCATCTGAGTCGTTCACTGTTGTGGGCCCCACTTGTGAGTTGGGTCTCTCATTTGGATTTGGATTTCTGCAGAGATCTCTTGAATGTCAGACGCAAGAGATCTCTGCAACTACGGCGAAACTGCAGCCCGCGCCTCTTTTTTTTTTTCCGAGGCCAGTACGGTTGGGTCGAGTTTCATGCAGTTTTTCACGTGTAAAGTAAAAAAAAAAAAAATATTTATGGAGAGTTATATAGATTTAAATCTTTCTCTATATACTTATTTTTCAAAAATTAATGAAAATTATTCTTTTATCATTTCACTTAAAAACGCTGCATCAATAGAATTTTGAAGAAAAAATTATATTATTTTCACTTAAAATCAATTCTGAAGTTTATAAAATCAGATTAGATGAATTTTAATACCTTATTTATAAAAATCAGTCGAGAAACGGTTTTGTTTGAAAATTCTACTTCACAGTCTAAGAATTCATTCGAACCAATTTTTTCATTCGGTGGATCACATCCTCCAAATAATTTTTTGGTTCGGTAAATGCTGTGTTTTTAAGTGAAAGGGTAAAAAAGTAATTTCAATCAATTTTTGAAAAACAAGTATGTAAGAAAATATTTCGTGTGTTTATATAGACTCTCATTATTTATAGTTTATTTAATGCATCTTTATATTATAATAGATTAAAATATTCATATAGTTACTAATTTTTAAATAATTCAACATATTTTATTTTTATAATATAATAGATCTCATAATAATTTAAATTTTTTTTTTATCATTTATATTGTCCATTAGAAATCAGAGCTTCCAAAGTAATACTTTCTTTTTGTCTCAAATTAATTGTCTTATATGGATTTTAGAATTGTTCTAAAATAATTGTCTTATTTAGTATAAAGTGTATTAAAAATGAATAAGATTAAATGAAATGTTAGTTTTATAGAGAATTTTTTTAAAAAAATATAAATATTTTAAATAAAACAATTAAAATGAGACGAAGAAAGTATATTATTATATGTAAATCTATGTAAATCTTAAGGTGTGAAAATTTCAGTCTGATAAAATGGCAGAAAAGCAAATTGCCAATAAGAGGAAGCACTTGGACAGCTGGCCAACTTCTACCAGAAATGAGGACATGTGGAAGCCTTTTTTTTAAAAAGTCAAAATGTCTTCATTGGGAGGCCTTTCTTAGACAAAACCCTACACCTTTTTTTAGAGGATCAGCCACAAGATTTTTCTAGTTTAATAAGGTCATTTTTGTCTTTAAATAAAATAAAAATTCTACCCTCGATTCAAACACGCTGAATACAAAATTTAGTAAAGTTATCATTTTTATATTGAGAGATATTTAATTTCATGATTTTCTACAAATAAAGATACAAACTAATTTCACTCTGATTTCTTATTCTTATCTCATTACAAAGAAGAGAAAGATAATTTATCCTCGTCGATGGAAAGAAAAAAATAATAGATGATGATAAGTTTAAAATTCAGATTTTATTTATTTAATTTGGAATTATTTGGATTTTCAAGTGATCTAATATTCTCTATGTTCTAGATGAATCCACAATGAAAATCCAATTTTAAGAATTACATGAGATTTCAGAAACCCTAGACAAACTCTTAAAAGGAGGCCTTTTGCCTTTATATACATTCAAAAAAAATTATATATTTTTTTTATAAAGTATGAAATATCTAAATAAAATATAAAAATGAAATTTATAACAAAGTATTATTTAAAAATTATTCTTCTCAGATTTTAACATACAAAATTATTAATTAAATTATTGTATTCAACCATTTATAGTAGTTGCAGCTAAGAATTAGACATTCTTAACGATGTTATTTATTCTTTATTATTAATTTTCAATTCAGAATGGATAAAACGTGCTTTACACTGTACTTATATATAATATAGATCAAGATAGAAAGTTAGAAACAGTATCAAATTTGGTAATAAATTGGATCAAGAAAAATCAGTGGAATAACCTCAAGTCAAATGTTGTTGTATTCACAAAATGCTTTTAAGTAATCAAGAACTCTTTCGGTGAGGCTTTGTAACATGATAATCACACCCATCACAATTTGAGATTGATATTTTTATTTATGTATATTAATGTGAAATGACAAAAATAATTAATCACAGTATTTTTTATAAATTTATAGTTTTTCATATTTTATTATCTTTTTTACTTTTTATTATTTTTTTAAAAATAAAACACTAAACACCCAAAACAGATCTCAAACACCCATCAAGAATTCAAAATGACGGGATCGATGAAAAAATACCTGCAAATCAACAACTTAGCAAGCTAAAGGCGAGAGAACATGGAGAGAGTCAGAGAGAGATCAGAGGAGAGCGAGAGAGAGAGCGCAGTGAGAGAGTGAGAGATCAGTGAGGGAGAAGGAGAAGAGATACTGGGGGTATTTTTGGGTTTAAAAAGGGCGTACGTTTTGATCGTTTTAAATAAGAATATGAACTGAAAGAAAACGTGGTAGAACACAAACGTGCAGAAGAAAAAGTGGAAATCCGCACAACGAAATGGAATGCAAGGACGTTTCGCATCCGCACAGAAACGCGAACCGCGTTCCACACGTGGGAACGTGGAACGCACAGGCGACGCTGACTTGAAAATGAGGAACCGCGTTCCGCACGTGGACGGGGAACGCGGTCTGTGGAATCAAAAGGGTTTTGGGCGGGATTTTGGGCGGGATGTTGGGCCAGGCCCTGAGGCCCTTTACGAGTTTTATAGATCTTTAGAGGCCCTCTCTATGTGGAGGCCCTAAGCTCGAGCCTACTTCGCCTATAGGCAGGGCCGGACCTGTTATCCTCAAATCTAATATTTGTTAGAAATTAACTAGAATATTTATATTTACTCTTAATTTTTTTTAGCCGACTCAAGACATCTCAATCTTATTCTTGAAATTGGCCTATATTGAGATGAATAGAGGGAATTTAGACATTTAAAAATGTCCTCTAATATAATGGGTCCTTAGTATTAGTTAGACATTTATCAGTTAGAATAGACCAAAGTTTCAATACATAGTAAGTTTTCTTCGAAGCACGATTACATTGACCATATATGTTATATATATCAGCTGATATTTAAAATATTTATTAAAATATTGAATTTAAACTTAATTGTTCATTTCCACATGCTTTATATTTTATTTTATAAATGATTTATAGTTGTCTAATTAAATAGGCCGCCCATTTAGACACCAAGGTTTTTTTCACCCGACACCAGTTTTTAAATTTTTCGATGAAATTACCGTTTTGCCCTCCCGCTTTTGATCCTTCTAACGATTCTGCAGTTTATTTTTGAATAATTTGAAGGATCAGTTTAATCTTTCAAATGAATGCAGAATGCTATAGTAATAAATAATAAAATTTCATTTAAAAATTTAAAGTTATTTTTTAAATACTTTGTATTTTCAAAATTTCTCAAATTGAATATCCGGACTAATTACGCTAACATGATAAAAATATTTTAACACTTTAAGGTCTTTTGATATTTACAAATGCTTAAAATACAGTGTTTTACAAATAAGGGTATCCCTAGACTGTGCCGAAAACACATTTGGAAGTGTCAAAAGTCCTAAAAGTCTTAAAGTATTTTTATCAGGTCATCGTAATTAGTCCGGATATTCAATTTGAGAAATTTTAGAAATTCATAGTGCTTAACAAATAATTGTCTACGTTGACGATACTATAATAAAATATTCTTTAAAACATAGACAATTATTTTTTAAAATTTGTGTATTTCTAAAATTTTTCAAATTGAATATCCGAACTAATTACGATAACCTGATTAAAATACTTTAAGACTTTAAGATCTTTTGACACTTCTAAATATGTTTTCGACACAATACAGGGATACCCTTATTTGTAAAACACCCTATTTTAAACATTTGAATGTGTCAAAAGACCTTTAAGTGTTAAAATATTTTTATCATATTATCGTAATTAGTCTAAATATTTAATTTAATAATTTTAGAAATAAACAGTACTTAAAAAATAACTTTAAATTTTTTAATGAAATTTTATTATTTATTACTCTAGCATTCTGCATTCATTTGAAGGATCAAAGTGATCCTTCAAATGATTAGAATAGAATGATTCAAAAATAAAATGTAAATCATTATAAGGATCAAAAGCGGAAAGAAAAAATGGTAAATTCATTAAAAAAATTGAAATTTTGTGTGTCGTGAAAAAAAAAAAAATTACTCTAGGTGTCTAAATGAGTTGCCATTAAATATTTTGTTCCATTGTCATGCACACATCTACATTCTAGGAAATAAATGATTAAAAACTTCATATGAATTATTTTTTCAAGAATGCCACTGTAGGTGATGGACCGTTCAAGTTAGGTTACAATATGTCAGATCAATGTGATTGCATGTATTGCCCATTCTAGTGGGACCCACAGTGACTTATGGTGTGAGTATGACACGTGCAGGTTTTGGTGGTGGGGCACGAATTGCAGTAGTATGGCAGAACATCGTAGTCCATATCTTTCTTGGAAGTTTATTTATTGTCGGCAGCGACGGATATATTAACGAGGAAGCAGTCGTGGGCCACCGCCTGCGTCAGCGATCCGTTAGGTGTCTGTGCCCGACAAGGAACGGCCAATATAGAGCTAGAAATGCCAATGATTTGATGGGCCCATTTAGTCCTTTCTATTTGTATTCCAATGCCCACAATTAAATGGAGGATGGGCCTTGGACATTTTAGTTTTATCTTATATTCTACTAAAGATAGGGACAAATATACCCAATCCCATTAGGGTTGGAATGTGTCACATTATTTTACATATTTATTTATGGATGGGATTCATAAATGAGATAATGATAGATTTAATTAAAAAAATTTATTAAATATGTGGTTCATCAAAATTTTAATATTTTTATAGGATGATTGATTTAATTAAAATATTTTTTGGTGGGTCACATTTCTATTTCTTATTGAACGATTTGGATTTGTCAGATCATTGGTGGTGCACTTATGTTTATATAGGAATTATTTGATCTACGGCTGCAAATTTGTTGCTGAGCCCCTGCATATTTCTTGTAGGGTCAGGCCGGGATGCAACTTGTTTGGTCCATGGGCTCAACCATCTGAAAATTATGAGGCGTATTTGGGTCTTAAATTGATCATTTTAGTAACTATGCCCATCTGGATAGGTGAAGTTTCAAGAATAGGCCTAGCCCGTTCCCACTCAAGCGGGCTGCACTCAACGGGCCCAGCCTAATTGAACCTTGAACTAGAGAATCAAATTGCTTCATGCATTGCCCACTAGAATGCCATAATGAGCATCATTTTTTTTTTTTTTCATTTTTCCCCCAAATCATGATTAAAAATTTCTACTCAAGGACATTCTGACATATTATTTATGAGTCATTATATGTTATTTTTATTTTTGTTAACCTTCTATATGCTTAATTAAATAAAAATATTAAATTAAAAAATAATAATTTTAATTCATCGAAAACAAATATGCCAAACGTGGATAGAGCGGTCATCTACTTCTATATTCAAAACTAATAATATCGATGTGAATTGCTCCTTAAGTTAATAAATTTTAGTTAATTATCAACCTATTTATTTATTAAATTTAAGAGTTTTCTAAAAGGGTTCCAATCCTTTGGATTTGTTTAAAACAAGTCTAAAATAATTGTAACTTTTGCTAAAAAATTCATAGATACTTCTTTCACATCAATTGACCTTGGCTTCCTAACATGCATTCGAAATTAGATATAAGATTTTTATTTTAATTTTAAGATGAGTATCTTAACTTTACATTAGAAGTGAGATTAATTACATAAGTATATATAGATCTCTCAATTCATAAACACTGATTTAGTCAATAATCATATAAAAAATGATTCAGGAGAATTAAACAGAAATCGAACTCAAGATATTACTTTATGAGACAAATGTATAGACGATCAAGTCAATCCTCTCCGGACTTTATTTCATGACGTGGGACTCCTTCAAATCGAATTAAATGACATTTTTTTATAGATCAACCACTAAGGAAACATTTATAGAATTTAAAATTTTAACAGGAGCAATTACTTGTCAAATAATAAGATGCATGTCACTTTAAAAACTTTGTTTTTGTTATGAATTTATTAATAAAATTAATTCAAATTTGATGTGACGCCTGCCATTCACCATACACTGCAAGCCCAAATCATTAAAGATAAAAACAGGAAATGAACCTTGATATAGAAAACGGAGTGGGTGAGAGGCATGAATGTTAAGATAGCAGTAGAGCAGCAGTAGGGATTAGGGGATGGGCAGGTGTACATGTATCACTTTCCAGGCAAGGACAGGGCACATAAATAAAAATGAATAATGTAAAGACCAAAGAGGAGAGACTGGGCCGAGCCAGGGGCTGCACCCTTGATTTGTCGGGCCAAGCACAAGAAAACAAAACAGTGACAGCTGCGAATTCACACCCAAACCCAAAGGCGTCTCCCTTCAAAGTACGTCAATTCCATTCTTCAGGCCTTGTCCCCTCTGCCCTGCCAACCTCTCTCGCCCCGCCCTCTCTTATCACCTCTGTTCCATTCTACTCTGCTCCACCGTCCAAACCCACGTTTCATTGCAGGTTTGCAGATGGGTATTTTTGCCACTTCATTCTATATAACCATTACAAAAAAAATTAATGAGGTTTACTCTGTATTTTAATATGACCAGTTTTCAGAGCATTGGTAAGTCTTCTCATTCCATCTACACTAAGTAAGCAACTACAGAAGTAGATTGAGTGATTTGGAGGAATATTGTACGTCAATCAAATTCAAGATTTTTTTTCGCTGAGAGTATACCAATCTCCTCTTGAATTAGAACTATTACAAATATTGAAGGGCACGTTAGAGTCTAAGCAGAAACTGGAAATATTGGATCTTTCATGGGTTATGGCTCTAACTTGTGCACATGTTCTCAATGATCAGGTAAAATGATGCGACTTAGTACATTTCAAACTTGGCCTTGGGAAGGAAATGGTCTTCTAACTGTGGCATTTCTCACACTCTGTAACGACTTATATAAATTGATGGATATTAAAATACTTGAAATGAGGTTAAGTCATATAATATTACTTTACGTGAGTATATATTCATGTGAGACTAAATTCTTAGTTTGACTTGTCAATACGTTGGGTTTATGAAAAGAGATTTTGGATTTAATTCTTAAATTATTTTTATCAAGTTATTGTAATTAATTCGGATATTTAATTTGAGAAATTTTAGAAATACACAGTATTTAAAAAATAACTTTAAAGTTTTAAAAGAGATTTTATTATTTAAATAATGCACTATGCATTACTGTAGCATTCTGCACATTCGTTCGAAGGATCTAAGTGATCCTTTGAACTCGAATCGTCCGAAAGAACCTATTTTCCACTGATGTGTTCCTTCGGATGATTGAATCATTTGAATGATCTGAAAAATGAACTGAAGAATCATTCGAATGATAAAATGCAGGAGGGCAAAATGGTAACTTCATTCGAAAATTTGAAATCAGATGTCTAGAGACAGATTTTCCTGGTGTTTAATTGGGGCGCCTTAGTTTTTTCAGACAATTTTCTATGGGGTTACCCCTTATCGGCTAACTCAATGTATGTGGACTATACTCATGGAATTAGTTTTACCTCCAATGTGGGGTGGAGATACCCATATTATAAGGAAAAAAAAAAACCTCAAGAATCACCATGTATCATGTTAGTCAAAACGGAGTTGAACCCATGAGTTTTAATCTAATTCTAAAAAGTTAGACCAATTGAACTATTTATATAGAGAATTAGTTTCACCTCCAATGTGAAGTAAAAATACCCATGTTGCAAAAAAAACTCAAGAATCACTATGTATCATATTATCCAAACAGAAGTTCTATAACGATCCGACCTGAATAAAGGGCTTAGAACTTGACTCAATAAGATATTGTCCGCTTTGGACCTCGCACACAGCTCGAACCCGCACGATTTTGCCTTTGGACCTTGGCCCACGTGGCCAGGCCCAAAATGCGTCATGCTTGAGTATGAGGGGTGGCCACTTAAAACCCCTTCACTCTCCTCCCTCCAAACGGATGTGGGACTCTTCCCACATCAGTTGGAACAAGGTATCACAATCACTCTCCCTAAAGCCTCGAGCCGTCCCCGGCTCGACTCGGTCGAGCTCAATAACTCCAGGGAATGATGATAGGCACACACAGTCCGAGTGTTGAACTCGACTCTAATACCAAATTTATAACGATCCAACCTGAGTATAGGGCTTAGGGTTTGACTTAGCAAAATATTGTCCGCTTTGGACTTCGCGCACAGCTCGAATCCGCACAATTTTGCTTTTGGACCCAGGCCCACGTGGTCAGGCCCAAAATGCGTCTTGCTTGAGTATAAGGGGTGGCCACTTAAAACCCTTTCACTCTCCTCCCTCCAAACCGATGTGGGACTCTTCCCACATCAGTTGGAGCAAGGTATCACAAGTTCAACCCATGAGTTTTAATCTAATTCTGAAGAATTAGAACAATTGAACTATCTGTGTAGATTTAAAAATAAGTTGTATAATTTTCTGATAACAACATTTATTATTTATATTGAATGTCCACGAAAGAGAAGGATGTGCATATGTGAAAATATTAAAAAATATATAATCTTATTTTATATTTTATAAAATATTTTTTAATTTTATATTTTAAATAAATGATATTTTTGTTAATATTAAGAGCCTGTGACATCTGAATTGGTAGAGTCAAAGTATGGTCTAACTAGTAGGACAATGTCATACCTAGATCTGAGCACAAGTCCACACCAATGGACATCACTAGGCGCGGTAGCCTGTTTGTGCATTGACTGCTGCTTAACATGTTATTTAATGAACCAAGTTCTTTCACAGTGCTTTACTGGTAAGATTCCAATTTGAATAGTGTATTTGTGAAAAATCACCAAAATTATGGCTTTAATATCTCAAAAATTTGATTTTATCCCATAATGAAAACTTTATGACTTCAAATTAATAATTCATTTAATTTGAAATAGGGTCCCTCATGTTTAAAAAATCATGATTTAGAAAAAAATTATTGATTAAAGAATATTTAAACAAACTATTGTCTAATGAGACAGGATCATATCAGCTCAAATTATGGGATTTCGAAGCAACACGTCTGCTGTGTGTTTGCACCATAGGTCCCCTTCATGTTCACCACATGTGCCACCTACTTGCTCTTATTTGCATTTTTTAATTAAAGTGGGTGTGCCCTTATCAAATGCGTGACTCGATCCATACTAATAGAGTCCTAATTGTGATTGTTACTTATTTGTATTGATGAATTAATATGTATCAACTGCAACGTATCGATATACACCTGTCTGTCACTATTATGATTTGAACTGAACTTATTCTATGTGGGTCTGAAAATCTGAGTTGGGCCAACTCCATTGGCCTAAGGATAAGCCAAGATAAGAACTAAGAAATCTGACAGACTACAGTGGCAACATTGCCTAATCAAAGACAAGAACGTTTAATATAATTTTAAGATAGATGTTTTTGATTGGGGCCTATTAACAAGTTTGGCAATAGCTTTCGAGTTCCAACATTTGATTGTGACTAACCATATCTTTCTTTTTATTTTCAAATTTATTTGTGTGAAAAGCTATGTAAAGCCTGGATTTTTCTTTAGCAGTCATTGGAGTGTGATTTTGACTGACCAAGCCAAGAAATTTAGAAAAGGAAAATGGGTCATTGTAGTTGAGTCATGTTCTTGTATCTGACCAGAATTGAATCATATCTTACTAGAACCATCTCACATCTGAAAGCCTAGTTCTTATTTCTTTAATTATTTTTCTGACCCAACTTCTCCTTTGACCAAACATCAAGCACGCTCAAGGCAATTGATGGTCTCGATGACAAAAGCCCTAATTTGTGCACGTCTCAGTCATTGCCATTTGCCACATCTATTACACCAATGAAGAGAGAGATTTAAAAATAAATAAATTGTATATTAGTGTTTACAGTATATATAGAATCTTGTAAATAGACGTGGCCATAGATTTATCAGAAAGGTCTCTGTTACTTCAATAGAGTTGGTATGATAAAAAAGAATTTCAAATAAAGGAAAATCTTGATTTTGATTTTCAAACCTTTCTTGACCACTTTTTATAGAGTTATTCTTTATCTACTTATCAGTATCTGTAGATTAAGAGGTTTATACATACTCGTGTGATTAATCTCACCTTCAATCTGAGATAGAGATGTCCATGTTAAAAGAAAAGACCTTTGTTTTAATATATAACTTATTAAAAATCTTTTTTTTTTTGAATTTACGTGTGAGAAATCACATGATACCCAGTGAAAAATCTCTACGGATGAATTCACTACCCCTAGGGCACACCAATTTTAGACCATGGGGCTCGAACCCGCAACCTCCCGCTTCCTGACGCGGGAGGTAATCGGTTGAGCTACACCCATGTGGATAAAAATTCTATGTGGCTAAAAATCATTTTAGTTGAATCGATAAAGTCACATTTGTTAACATCTCAAAATTTAATTTAATTAAAATATTTTTTCAATTTCAAATTTTGTACTTTTTAAAAACATGGTTTGATTGATTTGATTAATGTGACTGTTAGTAGTTTTATATTTAAAAGAAAAAATATTTTCAATGTATCCATCATCCCTCGTTTAGAAAATTCTATGTACAACTAAACAAGATAATATGGCGGGCACCAATTAACGAGTGAGTAGTTATAGACTTAAAGCAAATGGGTATTTCCACTAAGTCTTATTTAATTTAACAAATCCTATCATTCCTCGAGCCACGGACACTCCACCAACTCATTAGACTAAGACGGGGTTTCACATTGTACTGATCGCACTTAATCAAAGCATGTAATTGTTTTGTACAATAAATTAACAACCCTGTCATTTACATGCATTGCACATGTTAGACAATGTGCCTGATAAAAGTAGCATGTTTCACTCTTGCTAATACCCTTTGCTAATCATGTTTAACTGCCGCAATTAGCGAGGCTTTGAACGGGTAACATATACTTCTTCTCTGTGAATTATTAACTAATTTGGTAAGATTTGGCCTTGGCCATTGTTTCTCTGCAAGAAACATTGCCTGATAATTGAACCTCTGGTTTCGCGCTGGCCCGACATTATTAGTTGTGCTTCACTTATTAATCAGAGATTAAAGGGTTAATAGGGATTGCCAGCTACATCTACTGAGAGAGGAAGAAGCAAGATCTTGGCATCTACAAATCGAGGTCATTGTCTCTCAACTCTCTGTCTCTAATTGTTTCTTTGTCTGTCTTTCCTTTCTTCATCTTCACTTCACTGTAAGATCATTAAAAAAAAAAGATAAAAACATAATTTAGACCCATGGTACAACATCCTCGAAGACTCCATGGATTTTTTTCTTCTTTATATATTTTTGGGTTTTCTGTCTTGAGGTTAAGAAAGATTCTATTGGACTAGATTGAGGTGTTTTATATTTTATTAATCAAATCATGATGTCATTGATGATATCTTTCCCCATAAGTATTTGGAAAAATCTACAAACAACATGGTGGTCCTGCCTCCATTGCTGCATGAACTTCTTCCAAGGCACCTAAGTGAGGACAATCTAAAATAATATGTTTGAGATTTAGATTAATTTCATTGATCCGTCGGTCGAGTTGATTCAATTTTTATTGGCTATTGTGATCTGGCATTGAGAAATAAAAATTAAGAAAGAAAATTTGCGATCGACATTTCGAGACAATAATCATCCGTAGCCTATACAAGCAATCATGTATAATGTCGCCATCTTCATCACTGTTATCATCATCAGCGTCACCGCCATCATAGTAGTTGTCATCCTCATCTTCACAATTATCTTTTCCGTATTAAAAAATTATATATTATTGAAAGGGATTTCCTCTAACTTGTTTATTCTTAAAACCCACGATTGAGTGATGATTTCTTAGGATAGTTTCTAAATCAAGGTCACACTACTTACTCATTTAGTATTTAGAAGTTCTCACTAACATCATATTTTTTAAAATGTTCATAGAAATCTCTATCAGTCGTCAATTACTCAAAGCTATAAGAGACAATGTTTTGATGATGATTAGTTTGGATTCAAGAAAAATGATGAGCAAAATTGTTGTTTAGTCACCTTTCTATGATTAAGCATCTAATGACAAGTCATAGATGCAATAATCATAATTGTTTTATTTGTTTGTGGTAATTATGGTTTTATAGAAACTTGTAATCTCATTTAACTTTTTGGTACAACATATGAAGAGTTCTAAGACTTAATTAAAACTTTTTTCACTCTTTAAAGAAATGGAGAACTAAGTAAAATAAGTAAACCATGATTTCACTGTCTTCAAGAGATGAATCAATTTATTTTAAATAAATAAAATAATTTTACTTACACTATTCTCTACTTTAATATCCATTAAATGAAGACAAATTTCTTTTTCTATGAAACCATTTTCATCCAAACAGGTCCCTTTCATCATGCACCGCATGTGATTCACTTTTAGCTCTTCTTGCATGGTACTGGTTGATAAAAGTCATTGAGAGATGGCGATTTTAACATGTAAGTGACTCACATTTCTCGTGAGTCACACACTGTGGACTTTCTCATTTGGTTATTTGCCTTTTGAGCATATGATTTGATGTTTTGAGTACTTTGGACTTTTGAACACATGAGATTCATGATAGAGTTAGAGGTTAAATTCTTTAAGAAATTATTTTATTTCACTGGTTTGGATGCCTATTTTAACATGGCCAAAATATGTCAGCAGACACCGAATAGAGTGAAATTTTTATTTTATCCCTATCGATGTACCACTCATCAAATATAGGTGTACCGATTGATAGAACATATACATGCAGCGGCATATTAACAGTACACCTGTACTTGATGAACTGTACACTAATAAAGGTAAAATAAAAATTTCACTCTATCCAGTGTCTCCTAACATATTTTGCCCGTATCAGGATGGCTGGCCTAGAGGTTTTTACATCTTTTTTTTTTTTTTTTTAATAAAGGGTAAATAATTCATTGAGAGAAAAGTCCAAAGGAAATAAATACAGAATGCTTAGGCCAGGCAAAAAACAGCCATCGAAGATAGTCCATACAGATTTCTTTTATGGTGCACATCTTTAAAAGAATTTTTTTAAATAATAAAAAAGTGGAAAAAATAAAAAAATATTAAAATTTTGGGACACATACTCAGTGGGCTCAATTACCTCTGAAGTTGTACAAGTATATTGGATGTGTTGATCGAGAACAACCTTTATTATAGTAATGGTTAATTGAAAATAAGTAATTTGAATTATTTTAATCTCTCATTAAGTACTTATCATCATCACAATTTGGGGTCCACATGGGCAGCAATACAGATTGTTTTGATCTTTGTGGGCCCAATTGTTGATCGGTTAAGAATAGGAAATTCTCCTTATTTTGGAGCAATTCCAATAATTTGATCGGCGGCATATCTTCTATTTTACATTGACTGTCGGTTGTATTCTATACTTAAAATGAAGGCAGATATCAGCTACGATCTTATGATGGCATTTCTCAAGGCAGGTGGGGCCCCAGATTCCAACCAATAGCAGAACTATATAATGTGGGACACACTGTACGGTATCAAGGTCAAGTTGATATTATTTTTCTTAAATTCTCTCCTCTCACACTTCCCTTGTAGGCGATGATGATCCCTTAATTTTAATTTTTTATTAATTAATTATTAAAATCTAAATGTAATGCTTATATGGTAGAAGTGCTATTTGATTTATTCAAAATGCTAAAAAGTGGGTAAAATAGAAAAAATAAAATAAAATCTTGATCATATCATGATTCAAATTCAAACCTAAATAGGATTTGAAGGCCCATTTTCAATTTAGAAGCTGATGCAAATCATATATTTAATACATGTTCAAGGAATTAATATGGATGTTGATGATCAAATGATCACATTTGCCTTTGTTTAAAAATTATTTTGATAAATTGAGAGAAATTCGTTCGAAGTGGTTTGGACATGTAAATAAATAATTTGCAAGTTAAAAAACTAGAGGGCATGATAGATAGCAAATTGATTGACTATAAGATAAGATTAAATGGAAAATAGTACCTCTAAAAATTTACCCCAAATAGATTAGACTTTAGTTATGTTGATGATGTTGAGTAAAAATACTTTTTTTACCACATATAAACAATAATATCGAAAAGAAAACAGAAATGAGAAAATCATTCAAAGAGAATCAAACTACTAAATGGAGATTTTTTTGATTTCTTTTTGGCACATCCACGAGTTTAACACCGATCCACTATACTTAAAGGCAAAAATGAAAGAGAGACTACTCTCGTTAGAGATTTCGCTCATAAATTCTCTCTCGTGGAAAAAAGACATCATATATTATCTTGATTAGAGTTTACATAAAAAATTACAAAATTACCCTGCAACACATATCGGATTGGCAGTTATTCTCTGATGATCAGTCTCCATAAAACTTAACAGATGACGATAACTCAAGTGGCAACTTTGGTAGCTAACCAGTTTATGTGCCTACTTAGTGCATTGGCTTGCTCAAATGGGTTGGTGGAATCCATTCAAAATAGAGATTTTCTCTTACATGGGCTCAGCCTGCTGACAGCCCAAGTCCATGGTGTGAAGCGGAAGTTGATGGGAAATGGGACCATCAAATTTTTCTCCTTTTTCTCGGCTCGGATTGGATTGAATGGAGACCACACCATAGGTTCAAATGGCTTCTAAAGTTCATTTTTGGATGATTTTAAGAGAAGATGAGGATTGCAACATAGGGCCCACACCTTTTCAAATTGGGTCTCTCACCTCCCAGACATTGCCTGTCCAGCTGAGTACATTTTTTCTCAAAATTTCAAATTACACCCTCCCTAGATTCATATCATGATTAAATTAAAGACTTTTTTTCTTGAATTTACACGTGAGAAACTGTACGATATTTCATCTAAAACTTTCACGGATGAATTTACTATCTTTAGAACATACTAAAGTTAGACCAGACGCTCGAACTTGACTTTTCATCGTATTAATAATGGTAGTTGTTTTAGTGCGACGCCTTCTACTTTTTCCTATAAATATCACCAACTTATTTTCACTAAACCTACTAAAATAAACGATTAAGTTTTTTTCTTTACTGACCCAATATCTCAGGATAAGTTGATGAGAGGAACTTCTCGTGACTCTACCCATTCTCAGAGAATCCTAATCATTGTTGGAACCGTTTTAGTATTAAAATTAGTCATTAAAACCACTAATTAATGTTTTCATCCTCTTTTCTAGTTCGAAACTTTCCAACGACTCGGCTCTCTGCAGAATATCAGTATGATAATCACATCTACTAATCATAGCGTGAGAAGTATGGTGTCCTTGAGGTCTACAGAGTAACAGTAGTCCAGCACTCAGGCCCGCCCATTTCTTTCTAATAAACTGGTACATGTGTGTTCTATAAATCATGTCACTTACAAGATTTAATAAATATAAGATTTAATTTATTTATTTAATAGAAGAATACAAATGAAAATAATTTTTAATTTAAGTAGATCTGATGGATAAGATTGAAATGATTTAAATCTGAAAAAGGACATTGGGCAACAGATTAGATGCCGCTACGGCAATGCCAAATCCACAATCCTCTACCGAATGTGTGGGCCCTACAACTACGAAACTCACCAATGAAAATGTGTTGGAAATGGTGAAAATTTTAAATTATATTATTTATGAAATTTTGGAAAAATAATTCAAAAATTAATTTCACTTATATAGAATTTATAAATAGACTGAAAAAATCTCTAACATAATTAGTAAATGATCGTAAATTGTAGGTCTAAATTTTAAAGTATTAAAAATATAAATAATTTTTCAAAAATAGTTGAATTTAATTGTGACGGTTAAATCTAGATTACCAAAGTAAATAACTTTCACGACGATAATAATTGTTATTGAGAGAGCGCAAAAGAACTAAATGTTTTAAGTGTATATATTATATTCAAAATACATATTGAATTATCAAGTTTTAAGTTTAATTAAAAAATTTAAAATTTGTTGGAAGTATTTTTAAAATTAAATACTATAAAAAGGAAAATGCTGTAAATTTCTTAACTCTCTCGAGGTGAATTAGTGTGAACATGGATAATTCCAAGTTAATGCAGAGTTTATCCAATCCAATCTAAAAAGCCAAAAATGAAACGAAAAATAGGAAATGATATATGAGGAGGGAAGGCTTTTCGAGATTCCCAGCCGCAGAGCCGCCCTAGCCGTTCATCTGGCAGGAAGCGACGGCTAAGAAAGCGGTAGCCAGCTCGCGAAGCGGGCGGCGATCCTTTCGCCACGTCATGCCATATATCATTGAATGCATGGGATGCATGGAATGAAATGGATGAACTCGTATCATCTCTATACTGGCATGTCATCATGAAAGGTCGGCACGTGGCAATGGGGACGAGCATTAATCCTCACGTGTCAAACGACAAATATCAAGGGATAGATGGATGGACAAGATTTGTCTTCTTTAGGAAAACGGACGGAGCGGATGGGAGTAATGTGGGCCTGTTTTGTAATGATTACAAACGGAGCGATTCCCGTAGTATAAAAAAGATTATAAACGGCACAAGACTGCGCACCCTCAGCCGCCATTTCCACCGTCGCCTCTCTTTTTATCCCTTTTCCCTGAAATGATGGTACTATTTCCATTAATTTTCTAGAGAGAGAAACAATCAAAAAAATGAAGAAAGAGGACTCTAAAGAGAGAAAATCGAGTGAGCGCTCGACTATTTAAAGCATTAATGCCTCAATGATAATCTACTCTCACCTCCAAAGAGAAAAGGAGAGGGCCCAAGAGAGAAGAGGGAGCACTTGAAATCAGAGGCTTCTCTGGCTTCTGTTGCTGTTGCATTAGAGTTTGAACTTGGAATGAAAATACAAGGGATTTTCTGGGTTTCTGCTCCTCTTCTTTCCGTGTTTTTATCCTTTCGTTTTCTTTTCTGGGTTTGAATCGCTCTCGTTGGCTTGCATACTGTACACATGATTTGAATATTTGATAGCCTCCGTTCAGCTCTTTCTGCCATCTGCAACTTCTGCTGCGCTGCCAGAGCAGCTTCTTCATTGCTCTGTTATCTTCTTATCCTCTTTCTGCTAATCTGCTGTTGCTGTTACTTTCTGGACTTGCCTGCTTTTTTTCTTGGGATTAGAGAGATGAGTGTTGTGGTGAGAGATTTCGACCCCGAGAGGGACTCTTTGGGCGTGGAAGCGCTGGAGAGGAGGTGCGAGGTGGGCCCAAGTGGAAAGATGTCTCTGTTCACCGACCTCATGGGCGACCCCATTTGCAGAATCCGCCATTCCCCAGCATTTCTCATGCTCGTAAGCTTATGTTTTTCTCTACTTTTATTCTTCCTCATAGCAAATGCATGGAATGATGGATTCTTCTCTTCCTTTTCCGAGAAAGTTCCTAACGTGGATGGCTCTTGGTTTTCCTCTTTTTGGCTTCAGGTAGCAGAGATGGGTCCGGATAAAGAGATCGTGGGCTTAATCCGTGGCTGCATCAAGACCGTCACTTGCGGCAAGAAGCCCTCCCGAAACGGAAAGAACTCATTTCCGATATACACCAAGCTCGCGTATATACTAGGCCTCCGCGTCTCCCCTTCTCACCGGTATGTACACCATTTCTCTTTCATATGATATTAAACGCATCCACTTTCTGTTCCCGCACTGTCTCATTTCAGCAGCTTTTGAAAAACCCTCTAAAACCCATTTCTCAAGTTTTTGAGTTTGTTTATTTATTTATTTATTTTTACTGATACATTTGTTACGGTGGTCTGCGAATGCAGACGAATGGGTATAGGACTGAAACTCGTAAACCGAATGGAGGACTGGTTTAGAGAAAACGGAGCTGAGTACGCGTACATGGCTACAGATAAAGACAACGAGGCTTCGGTCATGCTCTTTACGGGCCGCTGCGGCTACGCCAAATTTCGTACTCCTTCGATACTCGTCCAACCCGTGTTCGCCCACAGAGTCAGAATCCCGAGCCGAGTCAGCATCTTCCGACTCGCCCCGAGCGACGCGGAGAAGCTGTACCGTCGCCGATTCTCCACCACCGAGTTCTTCCCCCGCGATATCGACTCAGTCCTCAACAACCGGCTCAACCTCGGCACCTTCCTCGCTGTCCCCTCCCACCTCTTATCCAACGCCGAATCATTGCCCGGCATGACCGGCTTCCTCTCCCACCCGCCAGAGTCGTGGGCCGTTGTCAGCATCTGGAACAGCAAGGACGTGTTTCAACTCGAGCTCCGTGGCGCCTCGCGGGCCAAGCGGATCCTTGCTAAGACGACCCGGGTCGTCGACCGGGTCCTCCCCTGGCTCCAAATACCCTCTGTACCCGAAGTTTTCCGACCCTTTGGGCTGCATTTCCTTTACGGGTTGGGTGGCGAGGGCCCCGAGTCAACTCGGCTGACTCGGGCCCTCTGCGGCTTCGCTCACAACCTTGCCAAGGAGCGCGGGTGCAGCGTCGTGGCCACTGAGGTGGCGTCCTGTGAGCCGCTCAAGTTAGCAATACCCCACTGGAAGATGCTATCGTGCGCCGAGGATCTTTGGTGCATGAAGCGACTCGGCGAAGACTACAGCGATGGGGCCCTCGGCGACTGGACCAAATCTCCATCTGGACCTTCCATTTTTGTGGACCCCAGAGAAATCTGACTTCTCAACCTAAAAGAGGGGAAAAAGAGGGAGCTCTTACTCTTCTTTCTCTTAGGGGTTGGGATCATTTTGGCAATTACTAGAAAAGTAGGTTTGAAACTAGAAATGAAATCCCTTTTTTTAAAAAAAAAAAAAATTAATTTTAGTTTTGTTTTTATTAATTAAGTTAAAAGAAGACAAAGGGGGGCTTTGCTTTTGTAATGGCTGAGAGAGAGAGAGAGAGAGAGAGAAATGATTTGCAGTAAGAAGAATCCCATGTACAAAAATGGATGTGATAGAGCTTATGTGTGTCTCTTTCATTTGGTTATGGGAACTTTGTATGAAAGATGGTTCTAGTTGTGGAGATGAATGATTTCTACTTTTGGCTCGTTTTGTAACGGTCTTGTTGTGAGAGAAAACGTAATTGAATATTCCGCCACACGTGGCATGAATATAGGAGGAGGGTGGCACTCGGCCATTTTTTACCCGTGTTTTATTATTGTTATTGCTATTATTATTTTTTAAAGGTCTTTTTTTTTTTTAATTTATACTTGGGAAATACCTAGTCTACTATTTTTAGAGCACATCAAATTTGATAAAGTTGGAACTTTCAACCTCTCAATCAGTTGAATTAATTTTTAAAATTAAGAAATGAAGTAATTAGTTGAATTAATTTTTAAAATTAAGAAATGAAGTAATTATAAAAAATAAAAATTCCATATACATCAACTATAAGAGCTTTCATGGTAGATGTCTTCGGAGAATCTTGATAGAGTCCATGGCTCACTTTGATCATGACCTCAGTCAACCCAACCCAATACTTCTCAAGTTGTTTAATGTTGAGTTGACAGTAGATGTGATAGGTTTAAAATATTGTATCAATTAAAAAATAACTTTGATAGAATATTAAATATAATTATTATTCACATTATGATTGACATGTATTATTAATTTAATTGATTCTTTAGCAAATCATCCATCAGTTTATTATTTAACTCAAGCATACAACTTTTATGGTTATATAATAACAATTGCATAACTAATATAAAATATTTGAAGAATATTGTTTAAGAATATTGCTCATTTCGGTAAATTCACTTTACTGCCATTTCTGATACAGGTCATCTTTATGTCATGTTGGTAAGCTGATTTTAAAAAGTTGGGATGTTGATGGATGATGTGAAATTATAAATTATATTAGATAATTATAAAAATAAATGAATAGATTTTATTAGTACCGTTTAAAATAAAGTTAATTAAATATTATTAGTCATTAATTTCTAAATTTTAAAAAGAATAAATAATTCTAATGAATCATATTTAAAATAAAGTAGACTATGCACAAAACTCTTGCAGCCATGGTCAAAGCGTCTCTCAAATCATTTCACCTATGATGGTGATATATTTATGGGTGGTATTTTTTATTATAATATCCTTGAAAATTTAGAATATTATTAAATGATGAAATATCAATATTAAAATATTTATTTATTGACGTAAAAAACTGGCCAGTCATTTTGAATTTAAAATTAATCTCACAAAGATCTATAATGTACATGCTCCAGAGTATCTTAATTCTAAGTTGACTCATTAGTTACTGAGCTTGTTAAAATTTTCTTATTTGAATTAAGCGCAAGCTCTACGCCTTTTTCATCTAGTTTCTGATCGGTTTGAGCTAGGCTTAATCAATTCCATATTCACAGGAAATCACTTACTAACTTTGTATATCAGGTAAGTTTGAAAGGACTCGAACCAAGACCTCTAGTCTAATTTTAGAAGTTTAGACCAATTAAACTATCTATGTGGGTTTATATATATTTTTATTTTTTTTGGATCATACCTAGTTTATAATATACGTCATAATAAATATATATGCTATGTAACTATGTTTTATATTGTTTAAATTGAGCTCGAATTAAACACATATTTGATATGCATTATAAGTAGTACTAAATATGAATCATACTAAGTTAGATTTGTAAACAATAATTAGATTTTAACTTGTAACAATATGAATTAGGTTTGGACGTAGCTCAACAAATATTAAAGTGAAGTACATGTATCATTAAAAAAAAAAAGAGTGAAGTACAAGTGATTCTAACTTCATTTGTTTGTACTCTCAAGTAGTACACATGAAAAAAGAGTTTGACATATGATTAGAGTGTCCTTTGAGCCTAATCATAGAATATTAAATAAACGTATTTATTACTAAGAGAATTGGAAGTTCAAGTTATTTGTGCATGGGAGTCTAGGGAATGAGAGCTTATACATTATAATGTACAGGTTTTTTTTATGACAAATCTCCACTTCTCTACGAGGATATTGGGTGAAACTTTAGAGGCATGTAACCCTCAACAAGACACCGGCATCGATTGATTATGAGATTCGAATCTGTGACTTTTGATTTTTAAGCCAGTTGAGATATTCCGTGCAACACCATATTATAATGTACATAACCACATTTATGACTGTCATGACATTTCAAATAAATGTCAAAAGATAGGTATTGTTTACATTATTTTTATATTATATAATAAGGTATATGCACACTTATCTTCTATAAATTGTCATATGATTCAATTTGACACTCATGAAATTTATTCGCAACATGACTTAAAATATTTTAAACTTTAGATCATATAGTCATGGTTTTGGATCAACGCACATGTTCTCTGCATCTCTTCCCTTTATTGGAACACATCCTTGATACAGTACAACTTACATCTCTTTATGGGCACTTAGTAGGGCTGCAACTCGGGTCGGGTTTTGGCCCGACCTTCATGACTTGACTCAAGAAATCACGTGGGTCGGGTCAACAGATTGAGTTGAGAAGATAAAAACCCACATGAAATTTAGGTCGGGTTAGGTTAAGAATTTTACAAGTTAATCCAACCCGACCCGACTAAAAATTGGCTTAAATAGGTTCAGAGTGCGGGTCGAGTCAGAATTCGGGTTGATTCAGGTTAGAATTCGGGTCGGATTATGAAGTTCGAATCGGATCGGATTGGGTTCCATATATATCAACTCAGGTCGAATTGGATTTTAAGGAACTCGAGTTACAACCCTAGCCCTTAGGAAAAGGTAGGACCTATGAGAAGCCAAGTGTATTGAGAATAAGAAAACATGTGTTTTTTTCCAATAATGCCAGAGAATTTAGCTTCACTTATATAACTCTTCATTAGGTTTTTGTTCAAACTTGCACATCCCCTTTTCTACCAACAAAGCATGGCATGGATTGATGTGAAGTACAGAAGGCATGGGTGGGTAGTTGTTCTCTCACCTTTTTTTTCAAGCTTTGTGGGTAGGATTGCACTAAATAAAATGATCAAAGTGGTGGGGTTGGGACTTGAGACAATGGAACTCCCTTTCCTCATTATACTATCCATGACATGGGTTCTCTTGTACTAAAACTAAACTAGCTTTATAAATGATTAGCCACAACATCCAAGTGGCACCAATATTGTTAGCTTCTTCTGTGTCTCTCTATCTTATTTTATTCGGCTATGTTTCTCTTTCATGTTTTTTCTTCCTTCCCTTTTCTTCACATCATTGCTCTTTTGATTGTGACTTTGTCTAAAAGAATCATTAGATTTTTCTTTATCTGCTCTCAATTTTATGGATGTGCATGTAGTTATGAGTGGCTTGTGTTTTTCCTCCCTTATTTATGCTATTTCAAATCAGGTCATGAAAATCCAATGTTTTTGTCATTTTCGGCAAAATATTTAGGATTGTCTAGGCGAGCAAAGAAAATCTCTTTGTTTTTCTTATTTACCTGTCTAGTGGGAAATGAATTCCTTGTAAGAAGAGAAAAATGTCTCATTCTTTGATTTTTAACAAAGAGCGCAAGAGAGAAACGTCTTATTTTTTATTATCTAAAAAATAACAAAAGCCTCTAATCATAAAAGATTTCTATCTCGTACAACAATACTTGTCTTCCCTTTAACCATGTGAAAAAAGAATCAACGCACGCGGGAGAAAAATTTGAAGATCCTATGTTGATCAGCGATCTTGACCACTCACTCTTCAGTCACTTTCCTAGAAAATTGATCGAGAAAATGACAAGTTACTGTATAAATTGAAAGCCTGATTTGATGAAAATCAGCTTTCTTCATTGGGTGCAATCTTTTAATGTAGGAACAAACTAGCCAATGCAGTTCTCGACCTTCTTATATTTTTATAATTGTCACTTGCACAATGGGTTGCATAATATTGCCGCGCACACCTACGCGTCGGGCTTACAGAATGAGATAGTGATGAGCCAGTTAAAAAGACATCTTTTTTAATATATACCTATAAAAAAATCATCTCAATTAGATTGATCAAGTCATGTTTTAAGAGACTATACAGTTTAGTGATTGAAAAAATAACTTAAAGTGATCAAATTTTAAAGAGTTCAAAAAGTATCCAATCATGATGATTTTTTGCGATAGATAAAGTCAGAGAAAGATATTTTCGAAACCCGTCATCACTGAACTCCATATAGATGGAAGATGTGCAAGTGAACATTTTATTTTATTTTTTCTTTGCTCCAATCCCTTTCAATGTTCCCCAACTAATATGGAATTGTTTGAAATACCTACTATAGAAGTAGAATAATTGGTCTTCCATCACGTTATGCCTCAACAATCAGCAAGAAAGTTGATCCCCTTTTAACAAAAATGATGAAAAGCTCATCTGCCTATTTGATTTTGTGGTGAATATTTCTCCCTCAGTAGTCAAGGAAAGTTGAGTTAGGCAAAATAAGGTTCGGATTTGGAGAATTAGTAGTCAAAATTGGCAGGCACTCTCTTTTCTTAATGAGTCAAAACCAGTTACTTTCTTTATATCTCCTTTGGAGGTGACTAGTGTCGATCAATGTTTAGAAAAAAGAAGTGTTGGATTGACTCTGTTACAGACATGGAGAGCTACTCTTGATTAAATTAATCTCATTCTTTGTCCTACTTGTAAGCTTTATAGTTTAAACAAAATGCTAATCTCACTTATGAAAGAAAAAGTGGTTGATATGTCGTTCGATTGGTCCACGTCAGCCGTGGGACCCATGAGTTAGAGTTTCATGCCCCCTCTTTTCCTTGGCTTAGTCTAGTCAACGAGCAATACAACTAATGTGGGGTCTTGTGTTCAAGCCCAACCCATCCTGCTTCTAGTCCAATGAAAAGTGGGAATATCTACCGAACTTGCCCGTTCCTAATCTCGTACAAATTCTAGATCATGGGCCTGACCAGATATGCACGGATTTCCTTGGGCTTGGGCGGACAGGCCCAGATTTTTATTTTCCTTTCTTCTTTTTTTATTGGATAAGTAGGGGATTAGACAGTGGGCTGGCTCCACTAAGAGAGAGATTTTACATTGTAAAAAACACAAATGGAGCACTAAAGTCATTAATTATTGACTGCAGTTGCCAAGCATTACTTTCCCTTTGACAGTGAAAGTCCATTTACCAACTATTTTCAACTTTGTTTCTTCCACTTTCTCTCTCCTCCTCCAATCAATCATATGTCTTCTTGCCTCTGCTTTTCCTCACTTTTTACCATTTATGCTGTGAACCAACTAATGCACATCCCATTATTCCAAAAAGCAAAACATTTTCTTGCCTACTTAATTCAAGGATCTTTAAAACCTTTATTGACTATTATGGTCTATTTCTGGAGAATCTAATTTGGAATTACAGGAAGTAATGGGTGAAAGGTCATACAAAATTTCGGAGGCATAAATCCAAGACAAGTAGAGCCATTTAGGCCAATGGTTCATTTATCCAAAGGGTTGAAAAGATGGACCCAATAGTGTGGCTGGGTAAGATCAAGGCCTTCAATTTTACCATGTTTATCGGGGAACGATCCTCCTACGGGTATTTTGTGTAACCCAACACGGGTTTTAGTATATTGCTAATTTTACCCTTCACATGAACAATAAAATTTCAGTGAGCTGATTTTAGTATATTGTTAATTTACCCTTCGCATGAACAGTAAAATTTCGGTGAGCCGATTTACTGTTCATGCGAAGGGTAAAATTAGCAATACACTAAAACTCGTGTATGGTTACACAAACTCCCGTGGGAGGATCACTACCCCTGTTTATCTTATATGATTTTTATCGTTTTGTATAGTTGATGATAATGATATCCATCCATGTTGTGCCATAGAGAAGGCCCCAAGTCATATCCATTGCTCAAGTGGATCCAAGCCTTGGTTTGAGTGACTGTTACTATGTGAGATTGGGCCGTTCACAACCCACGGTACTCAACTACTCATAATATGGCCAGAGCCCAGGCCCAGATGCCTGTCATCCTCCTAAGTCTACTATTTCTCTATAACATTACTTAGATCAAGGTACTGTTCAATCAACTTTTAAGAGCTAGTCAAGTAGGACTAACCTTCATATTCCACATGCTATGTTTTTTTCTCTCTTTTTATTTTTTCTTCCAACGATCTTTTTTCTTCATTTCAATTTTTACATTAGATAATATATATGACAAAGTATATGTCGTTGGTTTTCTAATGTCACGCCAACTCCCTCTAAATTTAAAATTACTGGTTTTATTTGTTGACACTTTCTGTTATACGGGTTTTATATTAAAAACTATAATATACTTTTTTTTTTTTATGACAAATTGAAATTCAATCAAGTCTCATTGGCTTAGTTAAGTGGAACCTTAACAAATTTTTAAAATTAAACAAAGGTCAAAACGAATTGAGATCAATGATTTCAACGAAATAAGGAGGGTCTAGCCTCAATGTTCCCATGGGCAAGGACTTATTCTCCTATACATGGAAAATGGGTTAGTTAACTATTTAAACAGAGTCTTAGCAATTAAAAGCACATCTAGCTTAGCATAAAAGAAAGATTAAAGAGCTTAATAGTCGCATGTAAAAGTAATAATTATAAATTAGTGGAATGTTAGGCAGATGCTTATGAAGTTCATTATTTCATAATCACCCTTTATGCTTTGGTTCCTTCCTTCCTAAGTCTTAGTTTAGATTCTACTAATTAATTAATTTTTTTGCCGGTAGATGTTATCTACAACATGATTTTGAATGGATTACAACTATAATCAATGTCTTAAAAGCTTGACTTCATTGACCGGTTCGACCGGCAATTTGTCAAGTGCACTCTTGCCTAGAACTGGTTGATTTAGAAAATCAGTCAAAGGACTAGTTAATTTTTGATCAAATGGCTTGAGCACTTTAATCTTTTCAAAAGGTTTTTATTTTATTATACTTTGATGGAGTTAGGCTGTCCAATCAAGAGTCTTGACTTTAGACCAAATTAATGAGCAAAGTAGTTTGATTTTATGCAAGTTCTACATATTATTTATTTCTATTTAATAGTATTTTAAATGACGTCTCAAGTAAAATTAAGTATCAACCAATGTGATGCATATAACTTGGTATATCTTTTTAAGCATGGTTGATTTAGTCGACAAGGTCACAACACTTGTCACAACATCGCCATATTCAATGAAAGATCTTTTCAATGGATCTATCGCCATGCACTCGGTGGTACCTAGGTGTGCAATGCACACCAGTGTGTAGGTAATCATAATTTTCTACAAATGATATTTAAATTTGTTGTAATCTCTTATACATTTAGACATTGAATCCAATAATGTAGTGATAATGAGTCTATTGGAAATATCTTTATTTAGTTAAATAGATTTACGAAAATAATTCAGTTGATATTCAGAAGAGAACTAAGTGTCAAATTTTAAAAAAAAATTATGCTCTGACTCGTTCTTTTCTTAATAAGGAGTGACAAACTTCCTCACAATTTTTTAATTCTACCAATATTTGAAAAGTCGAAACTCTCGTTGAGTCAAGAAATTCAATCAAGTATTTCAAAAAATTGGAAAACTCACCGCTTGATTTAAAATATGTTGAATTGCTTGCTTGCTCAAGTCATTTCGAGTTTTAAAACCATGGATAGGTATAAATAATATTGCCAAAATCATAAATGCATAATAATTCTCATTTACTTTAAAAAGGAGTGTCTTTTTCGAATCAGTATCCAAAATTCCCAATCATTCTCTTTCGATAAATATCATAATTTTTATAAGGGCTGCAACTCGGGTCTGACGGGTCGGGTTTCTTAAAACCCAACTCGATCTGAGTTGATATATATGGAGTCCGACCCGACCTGACCCGAACTCTAGAACCTGACCCGACTCGAATTCTAACCAGAATCAACCCGAATTCTGACCCGACCAGCATTCTGAACGCATTTTAGCCTAATTTTAGCTGGGTCGGGTCGGGTTAACTTGTAAAATCTTCAATTCAACCCGACCTGAATTTCATGGGGGTTTTTATCTTCTCAACCAATCCCGACCCGCATGATTTCTCAGGTCAAGTCGTGCAGATCGGGCCAAAACCTGACCCGAGTTGCAGCCCTAATTTTTATACTCAATTTGTAGTTTCAATATAAAAAAAGAAAATGTCACTTTAAAATAAATTTGAACATAAAGGAAAAGTGATTGTGAAAAATAATTATCAAATATGTATCCACTTGTTTATGCAAAAAAATGTAGGCTATTCACGTGGACATGATCACACGCGATAGGGTGCACCCCGTCCCACTTAATAAACATGCACAGGTGAAAGGCACAGAATGGGAATGTAATCACGACAAGTTAATGAAAAGAAGATTCAAATCTAATGGCAAAGTGGTTTGATCATGAAAATGGGGTGGATTCAACCCATTGTTTTTCTTATGATCGAAAGTGTTCAAACGTCGTCTTATTTGAAGGGGTTTTTCTTTGACTAATTTTTCTGAAAATGTGTGCACCACTCTACGCATATACTGGGTCCAAGCGATGAAGATTAACTCTATGGAGAGTGACCTATAGGAATTTGAACGTGAATCAAACTCAAGACCTCTTTTCATAAGAAGAACTTGTTGACCGTCAGATCAACTTCCTAGATTTGATTTAATCCATTGTTTTGCTCTCAACTGTGTCAAGAATGGCCAAAAGCTAAGGATAAATGGATGATGGATAGAAAATAATAAAAGAAGGGCAAATAGAGATTTCTTTGATATTAATGATAAGAAGACTACATGAAAGAAAATTTTCTCTTCTTTCTTTTCCATCAAACCATTTAAGCATGTGGGCTCAACTACATGGGTCAGGCATCTTCAATTTTGAGTCTAATGAATTATAATGAGCTCTCTTTTCGGTTCATACAATCTTCAGTAAAAAATATACATTCTTTATCAAGACTTCAGAATGCAAGCACATAATTGACAATGTAATCGTTCTGCAATACCTATTATTCAGATTGAGATTTCGACTATTAAGAGTCTAATACTTTATAAAAATGATCACTTTTAACAAAAATATGCTCATATTAAATTTTCATTTATTTCTCATTTTTTTTAATTTTATAAAAAATAATAAGAGGTAAGTGTGTGGCCTTCAAGGACCAAGAACAAGAGTGTTGGGTGGCCCTGAAATGGAAGCTGTCATGAAGAGGCATACATGAATATCATGAAGCACTGAATCTCCATCATCTCTAGAGATTTTTACTATTTTAAGAATGGAGAATAACTAAACTGGAATATAAATTTAATATATAAACATGTACATAATCTCATTTTATTTGGTGGAATGCAAGCCTCTAAGCGTGACATTAACACGTGTGTAAACACAAATTTGTATGTCGATCCCTGACTCAGGGTAATACAAGCCAAAGCCCAAATCATAAACTGGAAAATCTAAATCCAAGTAAAGATTTCTCATTTGCTAAACTTTTATGCATTCCTTCTCTCTCGTTTGTAGGAAGATTGTGAGATCTAGAGGTGAAAACAATGGTGCAAAGGACTGGGCTTGAACAATCTTTAGACGTATCACATCTGGGTTCCATTTTCTGAATCTTTTAAAGGTGCAGAACTCAATCTTACTCCACTTATATTTAATTTGAGTCACTATTTGTCAACCCATCAGTATTGAAAACCCGTATTTCAAAAACTTAAAAGTTAGAGTCTAACTTGAAATTCAATTGAGTTGAGTAATTCAGATCAATTTTTGAACACTACTAAAAAAACATTCAGTAAAACTCGTTGACTTGCTCCACTCAAAAATTCTACCCAATCAAGTCAATACAAACTGATTCGCCCAAGTTTTCTTGAGTTTCTAAACTATGCTCTATAGAGATTAAAGAATTCCCTGAACAATCTCTTTGTTTGATCAAACCTCTCACTCAAATTTTCTTTCAATTCCAATATAAGACTAAAAAAGTACCAAAAAGTATGAAATTTAAATTTTTGTAAAAAATTTGCCTCCTAAGTTCAAAGTTTAACAATAAAGCATTTAAGAAAGAATTTTAGATTTTGTTAAAAAGACAATAATTTTTCGTTTTAATATATTTTTTTAGAAAATACTACAACACTGTTTCCTTTTAAATATCTTCACTTTTTTCCTACTAACCCAACATGGCTATCCATCTAAAGAAATGGAGAAACCTTGTTATATAGCTTCATTGGTAAACAGAGTGAGAAACAACATAATTTAAGCACCTGGATTTCCAATGGTTGCAACCCATTTGCAATAAAGAAAAAAAGAAAAATAACATAACACTACCTTTTCGTTTTAGGCACAGCAAAACTGGGTCAGCATAAAAAATCATTAGAAAAGACACATTCTCTCAGATTTCTCTTTTACCTTTCCTTCTCCATCCCCATTGAGCCAACCCCATTCATCTCATGTTGACCTGAAGATGTCAGCAGTTCTAATTTCTATTTCTACTGCTACATGTATCAAGAAACTGAATATCTCCTGTTTCTGGAAGGTGTAGACTTGGCTTCCTCTGGGTTGGCTGAACTTGAACCCGGGCTCCCGGATGTATCTGAGCTGCTGTTCTCACCTGCCCCGCTTTTGCCTGACCACAATTTGTTCAAGATTTTCTTGGGCTTAAAGATCCCACCCATGATCTTTGCACTTCTCTTGTCATCGCTGCTTTTGACAAAATTACTGCCATTTCTCTCACCAGCCAATCTCATGGAAGAAATATCATCCTTGAGAGACCTGAGATCATCTGGACCAGCCTCTGAATCCTCTTCTGTATTGGTCGTCGCAGACCTTGAGCTCCCATGAGACACACCATTCTCCTGTGGAAGTAATGCCCGGATACTCCCAGGGATAACAGGCCTTCTGGCATCAACAGATGAAATGGATGTCCTCGCCTGCTCGAAGAAGAGGACCTGGACAACCACCCGTAAGGGTAACCGTTCATTTTGTGCCGCATGCATGCAGGCATCTGTAGACAGCTTTTTGCAGTCCATCAACTTGCATATCCTCTTTTTCTCACCTTTGCTCAGTCCCGGGTGTTCCTGCATGGAGACAACCATGAAAGATGCTAAGCAGTTAATAGGCCAAAGAGTACATAGATGCATGGGAATTAAGCAATTTCCATACATTAATGTTTTCAATCTGATTTCTGTCAGACATGAAATGTAGCTGATGCTGATTTGGGCAAAAAAGTATCCCATTGTCCTAAAGTTTGCATCCAAATGCAGAACCAGAATCCTCTAAGGACTAGACTACTCAACATTAAAGGGGTGATTTAATTCATTCACACAGTGAAAAAGAGCAATGATGAAATGACCAATCTGGGTGTGTTAAGTGGCACTTTCACATTTAAAGTCCACACAGTTTCTCAGTGGACCAGTCCAATCAGGGAGGTGTTTTCACCAAGGGCATTGACAAATAACATTACAGTTAAATCAGGATCGGACTAGGTCACCAGAATCAGCGAGGTCTTTCCTTGAAGAACTGTGAAAGAAAACATCTAATTCCTAGGCCATGAGTGTGTACATGCAAATGCGACCAGACATTTGGTGATCCAGATGATCAGATCAGTCCAAATTTCCCACTCACCCCAATTGCACATCCTATGTGCCTGTATGTTAAAAATTATGACAGGCAATACAAAAGTGATCTGCCTTTAATGGTTACAAAAGGCAAAATAATGAACACCCAAATAGTTTCTTTGGGCATGGAGGCATAGCCCATGTTAAGCCCTCAGATCAACACCACCCAAACAGAAGGGACCTTCAGACTTGGTGCCTGAGAATGCTATACATCCTGGATTAGGATTTTATAATCCTCCGAGATAAGAGCAAAATCAAAGAAAATCACCTTTAAGTACATGTCAATTGCCCGATAGAGTCCATCATGAGCTGGCCGTGAGTCGCTTGTTACCATGTCTGCAAGATCAACAAACTTCGAGAGAGGAAGATTTGGGTCCCTCGCAATTTCAACTAGGTATCCGTCAATTAGTTTTGCCACTGCAGGCTTTGAAGCACGTGAAACAAATGAAGTGCTTCTAATCTCCTGCAGGTCTCCTGCAACAGCTGGGCTGATTTGAGCACTCCCTTCCTGCATCACAAACTCCTGCACTATGCTATGAACCAGGTCGACATCATACATCACACTCTCCCTGGTAGGAGCAGGAATCAATAGATCAGTCACTGATGCTTGTTCCAACTGCTGCCCTATTCTCCTCACCAGCTCTTTCTTAGCCAATTCTCCCGAATCCAGCAAACTCACTGCTTTTAGAAGCTTGAGCAAAAAACAACAAGTCACACTACCAGCCTCTGAAGGCAACATCCAGACAATTGTCTCTAACAAGGATCGACTTTTTATAATATCGCCATGTAACATTCCCTTAGTAAAGCCTGGAAGCCTTCTTGCTGCATAAGCTTTCAGAGCTTCCCCAATTACTTCAGCAGAAATTCTACCCTTCGTTTTAACTGCCAATAAAACCCGCTTATAAAAATCGACTTCAAGTTCGCATAAATCTTCAACCCACCAGTCCTTCGGTACCATTGGCTCTTTTTTGACACCATTCCACTCTGACTCTATGCCATTCTCCAATGTAAGTTTTTTGCGGTTGTTGTATGACCAGTCAACCTTAGATGTATCAATAGAAGCCTTGGAAGCTAATGACTCAATGCAGCGGCCCACCACCTTCAAGTCCTCACACCATGGAAGAAGAGATTTCGATGTTTGAAGTACAATAATGGAATCTTTCCAACTACGGAAGATGCTAGCATTGAGGAATACTTCAATTTTGTAGATAAGGTTTCCTTTCTCAATGGTCTCGTGCATTTCTAAATACTCAGCTGCACAGCGAGCTGCAACCACATTGTATGCATTGAGCGTAACAGTCATGCCATAGCAGAACTTGGCACATATTTCAAAGGCAGATGGACCACCAGGAATATCATGGATGCAGATTTCATCACTGCTTTCCTCATTCGCAATGGCTACCAACTTCTGCAAGTGGGCACTCTTTGACAAAAGGGGGAACTACATGACCGGTTGGTACAAATTATATTAGTGTCAAGAATTCACACATGATTTTAAAACAAAAATAAAGTAATAACATCAATGAGAATTCAAATAATAACCTAATGGTTGCCAAGACGTAGTCTTGCACTGTGACAAGTTCAGATCCCTAGGCATGGGGGATCTAACTTGGATAATGGATATAACTAATAGGACGGAAGCAAGGAAAGCAAAATATAAATAACCTAATGGAGTTTTGTGCGATAAAAGAGTCACACTCCACTTTAAGGGTCAATTTTATAAAACAATCATAAGATCAGCAATTCTTTATGGAGCAGAGTATTAAGCTATGAAAAAAAGAAGAGAAATAGACAAAGCGAAGGTAACCGAGATGTGCATACTACGATGAATGAGTGATTTAACTCTAAAGAACAAATTAGAAATGCATGCATATGGGAAAGTTTGAAAATAGCCTTAATAGAGGACAAATTGAGAGAAACTCGATTGAGGTGGTTTGGCTATGTAAGTAGAAGATTGGAGACAACACTAGTACATAGAGTGGAAAAGCTACAAATTGCAGGCACAAGGAGGAGAGATAGACCACTTAAAGCATGGAGGAAGGGATGAGAAAATACATGATAGATAGCGGGTGACTAATTGTATGGTTTCAAATAGAGTCATGGAAAAGTAGAACACAAAAAGCCGACCCCAGATAGATGGTACTTTGGCATGATGATGATGATCTAATGGTTTGCCAACTTTTCAAATACTAACCTATTCTTTTTACTGTAAGTCCCATCTTGAGTTACTGGAGTTCTAAGTGGAATGAGAGAGAGCTTGTAAGTCCCATCTTGAGTTACTGGAGTTCTAAGTGAACGTGTGTGTGTGTGTGTGTGTGTGAGAGAGAGAGAGAGAGAGAGAGGAGAGAGACCTTCTCCTATACACGCACTTTCTCATTGGCTGGTGACATGGCTGATGTCTAACATCAACCATGTCAACGATCATGAGAAATTGCATGTACATGATTGCACATCTACCTGAGATTTTCTCAGATATTTATAAGGTAATAATCCCTCAGATCCTCCTTAAGTACAAGCACCCACAGCCCCCACCCACTCAACCCCAACAAACACAAAAGAGGATGCTATCACATGGCAAGTACTTAATAGTTTTCAATGTAGTTTGGAATGGGTAATGTCATGGACATCAGATGAACCTTAGGTTCCATGTGACTTAGACATGGTAACCAATAATCAAACCAACAGATACTAAAGACTGCCTTGTCTTTCAGGACCCATCAATCAACTCAATTTTAATTCTCAAGAAAGTGGAGTTCCAAAGGGCCTTTTCCTTTGATGTTTCCTTCTCTTTTTACACTTCTAAGATATTGCCAATGGAAGCATTTCCGATACATTTTTACCAAGCTTCTTAGAAGGACCCTTTGTATAGGAGCTTTTGTTAAAGGGTTTCCGTTAAATATGCATCTCAAGGCCAAAAACCCTTCTTTATTACACTACATCGCCTGTTGTTTTCAACATTTCTATCGGAGAAATCCAAAAACACAAAATGTCAAGATTGCAATTTCTGAGGAGCCTCTTTCCCTTTTGAAATTCAAATTAAACCATACCAAAGGGACATTTATTGAACTGCTCCAGCTGAAGTTATTTTAAACTTAGTTTGGAAGGTACAACCACATAGATCAAGAGAACAACTCAGCTATCTAACCAAGTAAAAGTCAATTGCAATGTGCAATTATGTGCGAAATATAGTCTAAACTATGAGTATAATGACAAAGATAAAGATTATTAACATAATGTATATGAGTTGGCAAAGCACTAAATAACAATACCAATATATGGAACAGAGATATAATCAGGATCTACCTTATGCAGATAGAACTTGACTTCTCCTATATTAATGATTATGTCAGTTGCTAATTCAGATGCCACAAACCTGCAAAATTGGAAGTTACATGATTATGCATCCATGAGCTTGATTAGATACTCACGCACCCATCCACCAACCACACACACACAACAGACACTAGAGTAAAATATGATCTTGAACACTAGACACTACAGTAAACTATGGAGACCTAAACAAAAAGAAAAGCCACTCATTACAGAGAAAAATATGGTCTTGTAAAAACACTAGAAACTAGAGTAAAATATAGAGACCTTAACAAAAAGAAAAACCATTTATTACAGAGAGAAAATGATATATAAACATGGAAGGAATGCTATATAAGCTAAATAAAATAACCACTGCAGATGCCCACCAAGTTGACACTAAAGTGAAGCAATAAGCATTTTCTGCTATCTTTTATGTGAGGCAGGTCTCAAATCATCAACAATGGTACTGAGAGAAACAAAGGAAATTGGTATGTAATAGATCATAAGACAGGCTCTCTATCAATCATTCTATACTTGCATCTGTGTAAACTGGTAATATCAACAACTCAATCTTGCAAAGACTGCTGTCTTTTTTATCCCTGTTGTTTGTTGTGGAGAAAAAAGGGAAGAATGAGTTCACTTTGGTGACTACTACTACTACTCCTATAATTATTGAGGGAGAGTGAGAGAGAGAGAGAGAGAGAGAGAGTTGAACAAAAGCAGTCCACGTATATAGGCCATCCACAAGGTGGAGGGCCCTAGTTAAAAATAACTGGTCTCCAGTCTCCATATTTATCAGACATGACGATCCCATACAAATCCATTGCCACTGAGCTCCATTAACTGATAATTAATAAATTTTCTCACATTCCTTTCCTTCCAAATTCCTGAGCAATGGTATTATGGCACTGTTTCCACAAATTTTGACCTTTCCTATATATATATATATATATATATATATATATAGAGAGAGAGAGAGAGCACAAAGACTTTGAAGGTGGTGGTGAATGGATTTGTTCAGTTGGATTTGAGCACGATTGATAAATGCAATTTGCTAGGCCTTAGCTTCCCCAATTTGAAATATATTTCTTTTGGGCAAGGTATTAAGCAAACCTTTAATTTTACAAGAAGTAACTTAAGATAAAGGGCCAGTGATAAGTCAAGATGCTAATAGAAAGGCTGGTCAGAAGGACACTATTCCACTCAAAAGAAACTTCAATTGAGTGTGGGACCAGAAACATTTCTGCATAGAAAGACACATTGAATGCATAAACTAAACACTTTCTGATGTTTATCTGATTTTGCTGCCATCTAAAACACATGGCACATTGACAGGATTAATAGGCAAATCATATGCTAAGGAATCTACAAATCACTATTTCAAGGCAATATTTTGAAAATCTTTACACAAAGAAGGAAAACCATTAATCAATGAATAAAGCAATTAGCAATAGGCAAATAGAATACAACATTAGTGCATCCTATCATTTGTTTTAGAAGATATATTTTAAAACAAGAGAAATTAAGAAACATGATTGTGCTATAACCCTTTCAAGATGAGGAAGGAGATCAATGTTCAAAATATAAATAAATAAGAAAATAGGGTCAAACTTTCAATAAAAGTCCTCAAAAGCCCCCCATATATCCAAGAAAACTCTAATTGAAACCAAAACCCTTTATTCAAATTTGTGCATATGGTAACCGAATACAACAAATAGGTGTGTAAGAAGAATCCCTAACCGATCCAATAAAACAGACGTGAGAGAATGTTGTTTGAGATCGTTTGGGCACATACACGAGATCAGAAATGGATCTAGAATTAAGAATCAAAGGGACACTGGTAGGAAAGGGGGATGCCACTAAAGGCTTGGATTGTTATGTAGAAAGGGCATGATAAATTATGGAGTTACAAAGAACATAATTTTAGATAGCACTAAGCAGATAAGTAGAACTCAAGAAATCAATCCCACTTAGACTGGATAAATGGTCTTGTTTGATGATGTTAGGTTTTGTGGAGCCTGATTGTCAGATATTTATTGGTGATCCCAACCCCACTGGTTCGATCGTGGGTCGAGCTACACGCTGAGCTCCCTAATTAGGGCAGTATATAATGTATCTTTTCGTGAGAGAGAGGTGAAAGAGAGAAAATTGTAATAAGAGTCGGTCGTCTCTTCTTCATTGTTTTGCCTTTGAGCATAGTAGATCTGGTTTGAACCCATAGATGTATTGAAAGAGAACCACGTAAAATCTATGTGTCTTTGTATGTGTTTGATCTGTAGTTTGTTTTTCCATTCATTGTTTAGTGTGCTGCTATTCACAACGGATGACAATGATGATGATGAATGACCCAACTACTTCATGAGTTAATTGGGAAGTCACTACCCTTTTATATTTCCACCTTACATAAACTTCAGTAAATTTGTTTCCTACAGTCAATTTATGGTGCAATTTCATGGGGCATGGAATGCTTCACCTGATGAGAAGAAACACAATAGAAAGTACTTAACCGGCCAAAAGCAACTCAAAAAATATATGGGTTTCACAACATTGCAGGAATCCAGGTAAATGATCTTAAGAGAAAGGGAAATGTCAGGAAAAAAAAAAAGGGGGAAGGGGGGACGAACAGGTCGTAGAAACAACTCCAGGTTAATATGCAGCACAATATACACCAACAAAAACCCAACTCTCTGCTGTAATTATCCCCAAACAAGTAATTGATTCACAGTCCAGTTCTTACTAGAAATTCATGAAAGAACAGCACAACCACAAAGCCCTTGCTAGAAACGCAAAACAGCATATAAAAGCAAAGAATCAAATGGTAGTAGCAAAATAAAACTCTGAACCTCACCTCACATCATTCCCTTCTGTCTGAAATGAATCTGGCTTTGATCCTAGTTTCATAAACATCTTGTTAAAGAAAAGCCTAATCTTCTGATGAACTCTTCAACAATTCTGCAACACCGCTCGACTAGGCAGTCAATCCCAATCAACTATTGCAGTGGGCGGCAACGACTAACAAACATCTTCAGATGGAAGAACTTCCCCAAATGGAAATAAAGAAAGAGATATAAAAAAAAAAAACCCAGGTGAGGTTTTCTGAAGAGGGTGGACTTTCCGATCAAATGGATTTAAAACTAAGAAAAAGATCAGGTGGGTATGATTTTAAAAGGTCCTTCTCTTCAATGGCAAGTTAGAGCTTGTTTCCCTTATCATTGGCAGAGCCCACGGAGTTCGGGCACCAACGGTCAGCGAAGGAGACATTGCCAACAGACCTTCTAGACTAAACAAATGCAAAACCAAAGACACCCACAAGCACAAAACTGACAGCACCGCCCCAATGATATTTGTTTATGCATTGATCTGCTTTTCTTACCTTGCTTTCCTTTGAATTAAAACATTGGGCATCAAAGATCCCACGATCTTCAGCTTCAAGTACCAAACTCTGGAATCCACATTCCTTTAATGACTTGTCATCAAGACCTGCAACTGAAAACAGCATCTTGAGGTGAGAAGAAAAACCACCAAAACGGTAGACAGGAAGCATCTTATAAAGATGAAAAAATAAATAAATAAAGGTAAAGAAGAAAAACACATGAAGGGAATCTCGGAAAGTGAGAAAAACTCAATACCGAGCACCCAAAAACAGCTCAAGGTCAAAAGTTTACAAAAAAAAAAAAAAACCACCACTGTCATCTGAACTGTAGAAAAAATTGCACCTTGAAGATAAAATCAACATAAAGCTAAAAGAATAAAGAGATACAAAACAATTGCATTAGGAGTATGCTGAAATAATTTGAGAGAAGAAAACAGAAGGAAAATTTGATCAAAAGTTGGAGCAAGAAAGATGAAATCAACTAAACTATTCAACCATGATCTTGCAAAATTACACAGGATCAACAGTGTTCATCTCAAAATAGGCTTAAGGGGGGAAATCGTATAGAAATAAAAGAAAATTAATATTGAAGAATTTCGCCAAACAACCGAATATGATGATAACATGTCCACCTCAAAATAAATAAAAACCACTCATGAATGTCAACCATGAAACCTAAATAATGAAGGGAAAAAAAACACCCAAAGCCTATTCATGATCCACCATTAATACCTCACACCAACCAAAAATATACTAGAAATGAGAGAGAGAGAGACAGAGAGAGAGAGAGAGAGAGAAGGGCTCAAAGACCTTCTCAAAATGAGAGAGAGAGAGAGAAGGGCTCAAAGACCTTCTCAAAATGAGAGAGAGAGAGAGAGAGAGAGAGAGAGAGAGAGAGAGAGAGAGAAGGGCTCAAAGACCTTCTCAAAATGAATGACAGCTGCCCAAAGATCATATGAATCCGAAAGATGGAAAAAAACACCTGAAATCCACAAAATTACTGAAACAATGTCATTTGCTAATATCATCCATTTTTAACTTCATGGCACCTAAAAAAATAAAAAACCTATCAACAAGAACCAAAGCCCACCCGAATGAAAAGAAAAATCCTACCAAAATCATTCTCAAAGACCCACCTATAAAACACCAATCCTTCTCTTCTTCCAGTTACCCAAAAACCAATCCATGCATGATTCATAAGTGGCGCAAGAAGACTCAAGCAGCAAAAACAAAGTAGCAGCCAAAAGAAAAACAAAAAACAAAAAAGAGAAGTAGAAGGAAGAAAAGAAAAAAAAGTAAACACCTTTCCCACACCCCCAAAATCAGAACATATATATACTACTAGACTTATGCACATCACAAAAAGCCAAGCAATAGACCAAAAGCTTATCACTGATAAGAATGTTCTCTGTCTTGTTACTATCAGCACCTTGAGCCCATGAAGAAAGAAAGAGAGCACTACCCCCACCTTCCTTCGTAGAGAATGTGCATTGGAATTTGTTCTTCAAAACAGAGAAATCCATAAACCTTTTCTTCCCTTCTTTTCCTTCTCTCTATCCCTTTTCTGCATTCTCTCTTCTTTTCCCTTCTCAGCTATCTCTATCCGGGATTCTTCTTCAAAGAGAAAAGGCCATTGGCATCGCCATGAGAGAGAGAGAGAGAGAGAGACAGAGAGAGAGAGAGCTCTGCAACGTTAATGCACGCCACACTGACACTGCTGCCGCTGCAGCTGATCCTTAACTACGTATTCTGCGTTTTGTAGAAATGCCCTCCATTCACGTACCATTTTACAAACCTGCCACTGAATGATAGAGCATGATGATCTTGCCACGCGCATGTTCAGTGCAGATGCTTAGTGTCGTTTCTCTTAACCGATCACAGCCGTCCAAATCGTGGGATCCACTTTCTCTCAGCAGGTTGACCCAAAATTTCCGCCGAGTGTGGGTGGAGTAGTCAGGCTCCCAAGATTTCCTCCAACCACTAAAACAGACTATTAAAAGTTTAAAAACTAAATTATAAAATAATTAAATGAAATAAACTTATATAATCTTCTTTACCGTGCAATCAATTATAAATGTTATTAATTAATTAAAAATTGATTATTGATTTCAATAATAAACTTTGATAACCAAAGTCTTGTATGACTTCCTTTCTAGTCTTGACACTTCAATTTTATATGTAAAAATTAGAAAGCAAAGAAAATAAGAATTCTAAATTTGAATTCTATTCCACCTTAAAAAATCACTTCTTATAGTTTTACATATATTTTGAGAGAATTAATCAAGTGCTCTAACAGACCTGAATGATCATTGAAAAAAACAAATAAGCTCTAAAAAATAATGATAAATGTTTAAATAAGGTTTTTCGTATGGTATAAAATGGTGAGGCACATTTTAGTTTTAAATATGAAATTTATTTTTAATTAAAAATTTATTGGATCATAACATCTCCCTATCATTGTAATAGGTCTACATACCAACCATTCATAAGAATCATTTACCATTGAATTGAGATCGACAATGATAGATTAAGAGAGATCATAATTCAATCGACAATGATAGATTAAGAGAGATCATAGCATGTCTCAATCTGATAGGAATCAAAATTTGTAAGCTGCTACTTTTTTAGTCTATTATCCATAATAATGAATTTTGAAATTCAATGATTTTCTTAATCTATCATTTACCAAATTAAAGAGATTTGGTTTAAGTTGTTTGAGATCTATCTTGAATTCAGATTTTGAGTTTACTCATTTACCAAATTAAAGAGATTTTTTTAATAAGATATCTCTTCAATTAATTTAGATCTCTTATCATCGAAGGGTGCTGTAGATGGTCAGGTCTTGGGGTCAATACATGACCAGCTCCTTTGGAGGGTACTTCCCGTGTGGAGACATTTTTCCATTGCATGAATCTAGTATGTGTGTGCAGAGAGGTATGCATGTGCCCCGAAAGAATAGTTGGGCTTGACACTTGGACACCTTCGGTCATAAAAAAAAAAATTTAATTTAGATCTCATATGATTGCGTGCATTATATAAACATCTCACAATAATTGAATTAGATAGATCTGCCCATTTATTTTCGAGTATCTATTTTTTTCCGCACACTCACCTACTATCCATGAATTGCATCCATGCTTAATTTGACATTAATTTGATTTTTAAAATCTGTTGATCTAACTCAACAAATTTCCATCATTAAATAAAGTTGAAAACATATGGCTTCACTTACCTAAACAAATTAAAATTTTATACAGAATATATACAAGTCAAAAGTTTTTTAAACTCGCTGATTTATATCTTATTTATATATGTTAAATCAGGTCTACAACACTCTTTATAAAAGTTTCACGAAAACTATTTGAAAAAAAAAACATTTCTATTTAAAAAAAAAAGGGAGATTCATGCAGTAATCTGCAACATTTATTTGGGTTAATGAGTCATCATGTCACTTCTTTCATATTCTCTTGGATCATATTGTAGGTATGGTGTTGAAAAAATTAATAAAATCAGTGTAGGTTTTCATTAATTAATGATATATTATATATTACACAATTTAAAAAATATCACAAGATCTATATAATCCAATCCTAGATTTGACTACCATAATGAGAGATACTCAATAATACTAAAGAATAATTTGGAATATCTAAACATGCAGCTCATTAATTTAATCATCAAGGGTCTCTTAAAAGGCTAAGGCAGCTATAAATTCCTTTAAGACACAAGACCCTATAATTTTTTATTATTTTTTTTAGATTTACGTGTGAAAACTTAGATAAATTCCTAGTAAAACACTTGTGGAATCATGGGTGAGTCCACTACCTCTAGGGCACACTGAAATTAGGCCATGGAGCTCAAACCCGTAACCTTCTGTTCCCAGGGAGACAACCCGTTGTTTATTTAATGAAATAGGATTTCTATTAAGTATCAGCTCCATTTCCTCTTTCACATGTCTCTTGAAATAAGTATAAATAATTCATTTAAAAACTAAATCTAGTTTAAGCATATTCCTTCCTCCTTGGCCTGGTGGACTCTGTGTTACATGTGCTGCTGACCATATCACAACCCAAAGAATCTATGAACCACAGATGTAGAATGCAGAAGAAATGGGTCACTCACATTCTGAGCTGGCTTAGATATAAAGACATCAATTCAGAAGAATGGTTAAAAAAAAGACCGATTAGATTAATAAAGTTAAGTCCAAATTGGTGAATTAATTATTGTTTTGACCATAAAAAATGAGAAATCATCAGTATTCTGATCAACATGTTTCCTAACCCTTCTGGATTTCAGGTCTATTGGGTCCTTTTAAGTTGAAAAATCCTAACAAAGAAAATCTTATCTTACATGCATCTGATTAGACAATTTATTAAGTTAACAGAAGTGGATTATTATGATAGCAATAACAGTAATTACGTGTATTCTAATACGGGCAAAATTTGTTAGAAAACATGAGATAGAGTGAAATTCTCATTTTACCTCTACCGATGTACCGTTCATCAAGTATCGGTATTCCAGTAAGCACAATATATATATGCAGATCGCGTGTTATCGCTATATCGGTACTTGATGAGCGGTATACCGATAGGGGTAAAATGGAAATTTTACTATATCATGTGTCTCCTAACAAATTTTATCTGTGTTAGGATGGCTGGCTTAGCGGTAATTTATTTATCTAAATTCATTCATCGTGTTTTTGACTAATTGATAGGATAAATGACTGGATAAAAATGATTTTTAATCGATCTCCTCTAATTCATAAAAAAATTAAAAGATTGTTGCTCTAGATGGATCTCTAGCTGACTAGCTTAATGTTTTTTTAATGAATCAGTAGGCAGTTGAACATTACTGAACAACTTATTTTTTTAAAAATAGTGAGAATAGAATAATGGACAACTTAGAACTTAAATCAGACCAAGATCATCCATTCTATCTGTACTATTTTTTAAACTAAACAAGCTCATTAAAGTTATTCTATTCCATTCTGGTTATTCTTAAAATCATTCAAGCTCAAGTATAATTTTACAGATTTAAAGATCAATAAGAGATGAGTGTAATTTTATCAAGTTTCAATTCAGAGATAGGTGTAATTCGAGCAAAGGATTCAATTCACCAAAGGTCGTGCTGGTCGAGCTAAGTCGTCGTATGTTTTTAAACGAAGCTCAAGGGACATCAAGATAGTATCTTTGGTTAGACTCGTTATGATTAGGTGAAATGAATAGAAGATTAATAAAAGATTATGTATTAAGAAGATGTTGAGAAATGACAGCAACATTAAAAAAATCAATAGCTCATGCTAGTTGAAAATTGAAGAGAGTTTCCCTAATGAGAGACAGCCTCACTGGAGTATCATGTGGCCCAGCACTTGTAGCAGTCAAGTGGCTTAATATATAATCATAAATTTGTGAAAAATATACAAGCTAATTATTTTACACTAATAAGTAGAACTTTCTCTTTCAAGATGAGCATAAGTTTATTGGATTGCAATCCATGTGCTGGGACATGTGATAGACAATCTCTTGGGAATATGTAACGTGTTTGGGTAGGGTTTAGTAAGTTTTAGATGGGCCATTTGTAAATAAGTCTCATTTGTTGGAGATTTTCTTCTTTGAATATATATTGAATTATGACATGTTAATAGAAGATTAGACACTGTTCGATTGCGTAAAGTTGAGAGACTACAAATGGTAGGCACGAGGAGGAGTGGTCAACTTCTTAAAACTTTAGGTATATATATATTGGCCGACATGTCGTGTAAAAATGACAGACCTAATGCAACATCTAGGACTTCAGAAATATCTAGACCTTTGGAACATTGCATTGTAGGGTGTGAAGTTTTTTACCCCAAATTTAGTGGCAAACATGATTTCATGGCCTAAATGCAAGGGCTTCTCTCAAAGTAGCAACCATCAATTTTATGGCCATGCTCGGATTGTTTTGAAGGGCTATAATACCTTGATGAAAGGTTCGATTCACCAGTTGAAATCTCCATGTTCACCAAAATTAGCCTACACGTGAGTAGTCCAAGTGGTCTTTGGCGTGGGGTTTGCTCTCTCATGTTCCGGGATCAAACCTTAGTGCAACTACCTAACTTATCCGGGCCGACTGTATGGGCATTGGCGGTGTGGGGCCCGGAGGATTAGTTTTGTTGGGTCAATACTTCAGGGATACTCTCATTATCCCAAAAAACTCTAACCCACTTTAAAGTATATTTTGCCCTGGGATGCAACTTGGGCAAGGGTTAACCCAATTCATAATGGAGAAACTCAAAAGAAAAGTTGGGTTCGGGCCCATCTTTCGGCCAAAATATCAGGTCTGGATTACAATTTGGGTCAGTGAACATAAATGTTCAAATTTGAGCTACAATTTATGAAATTTAATTTAATTTGATATTGTGTATAGATATAAAATTACGTAATATTCCCTTTGTCCCAAATTAGTTGTCTTATATGGATTTTGGAATTGTCCCAAAATAGTTGTCTCATTTACATTGGAGTAGTAGAAAGTATGTTGAAAATAGATAAGATCACATGGAATGTTAGCCTTATATAGAGAGTTCTTTAAAAAATATAAATATTTCAAATGAGATAACTAAAATGGGACGGAGAGAGTATATAATTTATATTTTTAGATAATAATACAAAAAATTGTTTAGGTCCAAAGAAACCTGATCCTGAATAAGCCACATATACATTTAGGGCTCGAAATTGGTCTCTGCTCCTGAAAAACCTTACCTCAGGCCAAGGTTTGGCTCCGGCCCTTCAGTTGCAATTTAGGCCTAAGCTTGGGTAAGCATAAAACCCAGCCAAGCCCAGCAGGGCCTTGAAACCCCTAATTTTTATCTTGCCTATGGACTCCATATGCATTCTCTCTCCTTTTTTTCTTTTGGAAAAAAATAAAAATAGGAAAAAATGGAAAACTAGGTGAGATATATATATATTTTTTTAAGTAACGGTTATTTTTATGGAGTTTTAGACCTTTTAAAGTAAAAATTCCGGTACATCATAAAAATTTGAAAAATGACCTAAAACTTTAAAAAATGTCTAAGAATTTTATAAGAAAGGAAATCAAAATGGAGAAATATCTAATATGAAATTCATGCTCTCAAGTAGGGCTGCAACTCGGGTCGGGTTTTGGCCCGACCCGCATGACCCGACCCGAGAAATCATGCGGGTCGGGTTACAATGGTCGGGTTGTAGGGTCGGGTCGGGTTGAGAAAAGAAAAACCCGACAGAAATTCGGGTCGGGTTGGGTTGAGGTTTTTAAATTTCAACCCGATCCAACCCGACCCGAGAAAATCCGACCCAACCCGACCCGACCCTATTCTCATAAGTTAATATAAAAGTTGCCTTACCCATTTACCCCCAAATCTCAAACAAACCCTAGCAGACCTCTTTCTTTTCCATTTTCCATTGATCCAGCCGACCGTTTTTCCCCCTTCCCTCATCGCCGCCTCGTCGCTGCCGGTAATTTCTAATCTCTTCGAATCACCTGCAATAGGAACTCAAAGTTTGAGAGAGGTTCATGAGTATTGCTCACCGTATTAGAGATGGAAGGAGCTCAGGTCTCCGTTTTACCCTTTTTGCCGCTCGATCTGAAAGTTTGAGATCTCTTCCTCCTCCGGCTCCTTGTTGTCATTGTTTTTCTTTTTCTTTTTATTTAATCTATCTTTACTTTCTTTTGCAGCTCTGTTTTTTTTTTAAAATTTTTGTATCCAACTTCTTTGATTTTCTTTCTTTTTCGCCTTTGGGATGTTTTGTTTAGAACAGAGAAGGGTTTCTCGGTGATGTGAAAAAAGATGACGAGTCTGAGATAAATCCATTCTTTAAACCCTTGATGTAAATTGAGGCATTTGTCTGAGAGAAACCCTTAAATACACCATTTTAAATAGATTTTCGTATTTTTTTTTTTCTCTTTTCCCTTTTGCAGATTCTTTCTTCCATTCCAAATCTTCATTTTGTTTAATGCTGGTGTGCATGATGAAAACCACAGCTAGGGCTGCAACTCGAGTCGGGTTTTGTCGGGTTAAGGGTCAGGTCGGGTTGGGTTAAGGGTATTACAATCTCGGGTCGGATCGGGTTCACTATCTCGGGTTTTTTATTCGGGTCGGGTCGGGTTGGGTTCAATATGGAGTGAGTTGGGTTAGGGTTGGGTTTATTAAAACCCGGCCCGCCTGACCCGAGTTGCAGCCCTACTCTCAAGTGTCTCTTAGTGACATGTATACTATATTACAATTCATAAATTTTTATTGTAAGAATTTCTGAGTTTCATAAAAATATCAAAATATTAAAAAAAATAGACAAAGACCCTAAAACCTCTACCGATTACATTATAAATGATTTCATTTAATTTTTTTGTTAAGAAAGTAAAAATGGGAAGTATCTTAGAAATCTCGATTTTTATCAAATTTTTCAATAAATCTTGAAAAATTACACAAACACCCTATAAAGTACAAACTATGTAAATGACATTAACACATTTCTTTTGAATTTCATAACCACTGAATATTATTTTCATAAAAAACTTGAATTTTGAAATTACCTTAGAGCCAAAACTCAAAAAAATTAACAAAACTAACTCAAAATGATAAAAAATTATTAAATACAACTCAATAACTCTAAAATTTAATAAGTTGCTTTAAACCTTTTTAAATTAAAAAATATTGGTGAATACGAATCAGTAGATACTCTTTCGTGTATCGGCGCTTCGTACGTTCGCGATTCAATTCATCATGGCTGGTCCAACCCAAACAATCTTAAATGGATTAGTTTTAGTTGATCCAACTCAATTTGTAACAAATGCCAATTTTTTTATAAAGTTGACTCAACCACATAACCTATTAATTTGGTTGACCCAAGGAGCGCAATCACATACAAATAGATCTAATTACATAAGCTAACTCATTTACTAAATATTCAACCTCAATATCTAACATGACTCATTTATTAAATGATCTAAGGCTTCGGACGGTATAATCTCATTGTAGCCCTTGATTTTTAAAAATCAAACTAAATCGCTGAATAAATTATACTCCGTCCGTCCCACTTTAGTTGTCTCATTTGAAATATTTATATTCTTTAAATAACACTCTATATAAGGCTAGCACTCCATGTGATCTCATCCATTTTCAACACACTTTATACTACTCCAACATAAATGAGACAACTATTTTGGAACAATTCCAAAATCCATATAGGGCAACTAATTTAAGATAGAGGGAGTAATATTTTTCGTTCTTGATAAAATGATCGGGATGACTAATGATCTCTCCCATTTATATTTGGGCCTAAAAGGTCAAGGCCCAATCCAAATGCAGCACTGGGCTTAGGCCCAGTATTTTATGTTCTAGTTAGGTCTGATCAGGGGTCAAAAAATCGGCCTTGTCAAGATTTCGATCGAGATTTTTTCTCTCTTTCAATTTTTTTTTAAATCTCAGTAACCTTTTTTTTTTAAAAAAAAATCATTTAAAAAATTAAAAAAGGTTGTTTTTTTAAATAAAAAATATATAAATATCGGCCAATATCTAGGCCGATATTCGTCCGATATGGACAAATATCGGCCGAGATATCAGCTGAGCCCATAATCGATATTCGGCCAAGATCTCGGCATATCGGCCAATTTCTCGTTTCTCTAGCTGATATGCACAATGTCACCCGAGATTTCTACCCCTAGGCCTGATCTCATACGCTTGCTGGACTTGTCTTGTTTGCTAGAGACTAAAGAGCCTAATTTTCACACTAGACCGTAGCTATCGTGGTTGACTTGTAGCGCACCGGAAGTGTCCGGAACGCAAGCCACCGGGCACCAACAAGATAAGATCAGAAGGTCGGACGATAGGATTAGGATTATACAATTTTTTGGATTTTTATGAGACTGAAAAATAACAAGGACCAAAATTTTCAAAATGTGCCGAGATGTGTTGGCTGGAATGGACTAAAATTTTCAAAATTTGGACCAAAGTATCGGTGATCTACAGAAGTTTCAACATCTCTGAAAAACCAAAAGATATTTTTTTTTTTTTATTATTATTAGCAAGGTGCCGACTGCGTAGGTATTTCTTTGAAGGTGACTTTATCTAATTATCTTTAGGACATTTCGGGTAAGGAAATGTAGAAAGTGGCATGTTGGAGTCGAATATAAATTGAAGACTTGCTTCTTGAGATGAATGTCTTGATTATTGTAAAAATAATATTAATTTTTTATATTTTGTAGATTTAAAAGTGAAAATTTTATAACAATATCTAAGATTTGAGTTGAAACACAATGTTTTAATTATGGATAATAGCATTTTTCAAATTTATGATAAATACTACACGTACAAAAGTTGGTAGCATGATTAATAAATATTCATTTTTACAATAATAAAGGTTCAAGATTTGACTTTTCAAGTCATATTGGTGTTAATGAACATAATAGTTTGATTAACAAAACAGAAATATGAGATATCCACGACATCAAATTTCATGTTTGACATGAATTAAATCCAAAATAATTTTTAAAAAAAAATTAATTTCATGTCTATAAGGGAGAAAAAATAGTTAAATTTCTAGTTTATTACAAGCAGAATTTGTGGGCCCACACGTGATCTCGACAAACCATTAGATTCCATTTTTTGGATAATACCACTCTCACTGCCACATTGGATAATGCCAAGCATATATAATATGCTTAGTTGCTTACAACTATGGATATTATCAAAGGTCATTAGATACTTCGATTAGTTTGAAGTTTTGAAGAAAACACTTGATGGAATCAAGCCAATCAGTTGTATTGATTTTTTTTTTTTTTTTGGGTTTTCTAATAGAAAAACCAATAAAATTATTCAATAAGATTAGGTTGCAAAACATATCTAAATTTCAAAGTTTCAAACCAACCCATAAGCAATTCCTATATGAAATTACTCTGAAATTACGTTTTCTTCCATCTCACGACTCTCGTCTTCTCCTTCAATCATATGATTATTCAATTTTAATTTTTGTGGAGTTGATCTTACTATTGGATTAAACATTCATCTAAAATTTACATCATTTTAACGGTTGATCTTCAAACCTTTGAAAATTATAATTTCTCAAATTAAATAAATATCACTTTCATGAAAAATATTAAATACTTTTTAAACAATCCATTTTCTTCCATTAGATTCCACCTTTGTAAGCCAAAAAAGTCCTAGGGCTTCCTAAGACAACACCACTGTAACTAGAGAAGAAGTGTCATATTTTACTAATGAAAAATAAGCGTTTGAGCTTTGAATGGTTTACCTAAAAATAGACAAGTGCAATTCTAGAAAATCCTTCCACTCTCAATTCTCAAACAAAATACCAACTATTAGTACTATTACCTAATTCTAATCATCAAAGTCAATTAGAATATTTTTACCAGGGGAGCTGTATTTGATATTCATCCACATTCCATGTATTTAGCTTCCCACAGTTCTACGGTTTTGTTATTCCAATATTCAAATAATATGTCACATAATTTTATTGTGTCATCAAAAAGTACAATTAAGAGAGTATATAACATTATTATATAACTCTCATTTTTTATAATATAATGTCACACTTATACATCTATATAATTTTTATAATCATTAAGTGAGATGTGTTGGGAATTTGGCTCGATTAGGAGTCATCTTCTATTTTTTGATTTAGAAAACTTCCTAAACTTTTTTTTCTCCTATTTATTCTCTACTTTCATTTTCGTTTTGGGTTGGATTTGTAAAAAATGACCAAACCTGTCACTGTAAGAAGATTTATTGTATTAGGAAATCTTCTCTCTTTGAGTCTACGAAAAGAGAGAGGGTCTCTTTCGTGGCTATATGCTATCGATGAGTTTTGTTCGAAAAAAAAATTTGTGAGAGGAAGAGAATTTGTAAATCTCTTTTGTATTAATAAAATTTAATTTAGTTTGGTGGACTAGACTTTTGACCGAACCACGTTAAATTTGTGTGGCCTCATTAATTAGTTTGATCTGTAGCTTTATTTGATTAATTTGAAGAGGAAGAAATCCCCAAAATTATCTACCATTAAATACAACTCGATATATATATATATATATATATATTTTTTTTTTTTTTTTTGAATTTGTATGTGGAAAAGTGTAGGATATCCAGTATAAAACTCTTATGGATAAGTCCATTGCCCTTAAACACACTAAGATTAGGCCATGAAGTCTTAAACCCACAACCCCTCACTTCTTAAAAAGGAAAATAATCAGTTGAAGATAAATATATATACTTTCCAACTAAGTCATCCAGCATACCTCCTTTTATTTTAAATATAAAATTATAATATCACAAAGAGAACTTCTCTTTTAAGACTGGCTCACTACGTGTGAAAGCTTTTTCGACTCCCTTGAAAGCCCTTTTTCAACTTTTCAACCCCCTTTTTTATATTCTTTTCCATCGTAAATATAGTTTTAGTAATTATTATAAATGTATATAAAAAAATTCCTATAAAAAATATATCCAATTTTATTGAGATTGTCTTTGAGTTCAATTTGAGATGCAAATTTGTCACAAGAAATTTTTGAAAATCTTAGATGATATTTAACAATTTTATGCTTTTGCCTAATTCTACATTGAAAATTTTGAATTGAAGTTTCATGTTAAATTTATTACTTTCATGACTGTATGACACAGCGTTTATCGGTCATGGTTGAGTGGATTTCCATTCAACTTTTGAAATCCTTATCATGTATCACGTTTTTCTTATTTTGTAAATAGAATAATATATAATGTGTTCCTAGGGTTATTAACATAAATTTAAATCTTTATATTTAATTTTTCATTCAATGGAGTGAGTCAGCCATCCTAACAAGCTACAAGTTATAATTTTAAAGATTTAGGTTGCAAAGACTTTCAAATTAAATTTTCCATAAATGGGTTGAATTTGGGTCTAATTATATAAGATTTAAATTTGAATTTATTTAATAGTATTGATTCGGATTCAAATCTCATTAAAAGAAATTACTTTGAAAATATCAATTACAATCTCTTAATTAGTAACAAATATGGTAAAATATAAATACAAAAGTAAACACTTTCCTGTAATAAATAGGAATTGGAAATTTTGTAGACTAACATTTCATTCAAACTTGGTAGTTTAGTTGAATTTTCCAACTTAAAAAATTCAGTAGAAGTTTTTCCATAAATCCAATAAAATCAACTTAACACGACGAGTCATCGAGTATTTGATAATCCTTGTTTAAGCTTAACCACATGTTTTCTTCGTGAGTTTGTCAGATGAGTCGTGTGAAAATAGCTAACGACATTCGTGCCGCCTCTATCTTATCTACTTCTTTTTCGTACCCCGAAAAACGACTGCAACATGTAAGAATCACATGCGTCCACGTGGAAGTTTCACGGGAAGAAGCCATGTCTGCGACCAGGCCTTTGCAAGTAATGGATGGGCTATTGACGTTGATGCTGTAAACTGTAAATTTTGTAATTAAATTATATAAATTTATTAAAATAAATTGTTCAATTTAACAATTTAGGTGTAAAATAAATCTTTTAGGTAGTCAAAGGATTTCATTGAATTACTTTAATTTAAGAGATGGTTAATTTAATATTTAGAAATTTGTTTGTAAAGACAATCTAAACTTATATTTGAAGCTTTCCCAGAGTTGGTAAAGCCAATCTCATTCCTATTGCCATCTTGAACGTACTGAGTAGGGAAGAATTTAAGTATTCTAGAATTACTGGTTTGAGTTTGAATTGGATCACTCAGTCAATGGTGAAGGAGATGTAAGATGCCGTGTTAGGAAGAGTTTTTGCCCCTACTGATCAAGATGAGTGATTTAGAAACTGCAGTAGAAAGAAAACTAGCAGCTTCTCTGTCCATAAATTTGAATGCTGCATTCTACCCTTTCATCCAAGAGTAAGCAAAATTTTAAATTTTACTTACATGGGTGCAGTTCAAATATTAATCTCTCATCTTAAAAAGTAGGAGGTGTCATGTTCGAACCCCCATTACCTCACCTATTATAACACAAAAGTAGTAGATATCACAAATGGAAGTTTTACACTGAATTTCCTGCCGTTTCAATTCAGCTCTATTTCAGATTTGGATTGAGTCGAATTATCCACGTATCTAAATAATTTTTTTTAATAAGAGTTATATGAAAATTACTCTTTAAATGAGTATACACTTTATATAGTTGGATGTAGATATAAAAAAGTAAAAATTTACTCACTTGTAAATAGGTTTGAGTCAAATCCGATTATTTTAAAAAATAAATTCAAGTCAGATCTACTCATTTTTTAATCGAGTCAAATTAAGACTATCTATTTATTAAATAAGTGAATTTATAATAATTCAGGTCTCAAATTCATTTAAGAGGAGTTTTAGAGAGAGAAAGAAAACCACTCACTTACATCAACTTTTGAGAACTAATCTCAATAAAAAAATCATTAAGATTGTTGAGATTCATTAATAAGTTAAGAATAAAATATCTGATTGTTTGGCTAGAGGGGTTGGTGGGCCAGATGTATGGTGCAAGTGACTGGAAGCTTCCACAATCCACATGCATTGCATCAACGCGGAGGCCGTGATCAAAGGACTACAATGACTCTAAGGAGTTTCAGTGACTTCACATGACTTGAATCCTTCTCCTTTTGACGTGGACTTGTTGGAACAGTCTCACTTGTCTGAATTCAGTGGCTTCAGCTTCACTTGCTCAGTCTTCTTTCCCCACTACTCACTCCCCTCACCCCCCACGTTGACAGACGACTTTTCCATCCACACCATAACAACGACGCAATTACAAAGTTCCTGCACTTCACCTCACCGCCTCTCTCTTAAATTGTGGCATTTCTGTACGGAAAATGGGGCCCAATATCAGGCCTATTATTCTACATGTTTCGGGCTTTCAGCACAATTTATTCAGCAATCATTGCAGGGCTGTGTTTGGATGGGATAATTTTTATAGAGGTTATCTTTAAGTAGAGATCACTCTTGAGTAAGGGTGCTCTTTGAATTGAGATTACCCTTAACTTGTTTGGTAATTATTTTGGTAAAGTAAACCTTATCCTATGGGTAAAAAATCTTATTTGGTAACTATAACCAAGGGTAATCTGATATATTAATATTTTTTTTTTACAAAATATAATTATAAATAATATTTATGAAGTAAATTCTAATAATATAACTTATAATTTAAAATAAACACTTGCATTCTAATATTAAAAATATAAATAAAGATTTTTTTTATATTACTATTTTGAATTCCAATAAATAAATAAAAATATCAACATATCTCTTCATAAAAATTATAATTATTATTTTTTATATTATATGAATTTAATAAAATTATTAATTCTCATAAAATTGTTAATATATCAGTTTACCCATACGTACAATTACCCCTGCTCAAGAGTAACCCCTGTAAAAATTTACCCCTCACCCAAATGCATCACGTTGAAAATATTGCAGAAATTTTATTTTTATATTATATAGATTTAATAAAAAATTTAATTCTCATAAAATTATTAATATGTCAGTTTACCCTTACGTACAATTACCCCTGTTCAAAGGTAACCCCTGTAAAAATTTACCCCTCACCCAAATGCATTACATTGAAAATGTTATAGAAATTTTATTTTTGTATTATATAGATTTAATAAAATTATTAATTCTCATAAAATTAATTAATATGTCAGTTTACCCCCACGTACAATTACCCCTGCTCAAAGGTAACCCCTGTAAAAATTTACCCCTTACCCAAATGCATCACGTTGAAAATGTTGCAAAAATTTTATTTTTATATTATATAGATTTAATAAAATTATTAATTCTTATAAAATTGTTAATATGTCAGTTTACCCCTACTTACAATTACCCCTGCTCAAGGGTAACCCCTGTAAAAATTTACCCCTCACCCAAATGCATCACATTGAAAATGTTACAGAAATTTTATTTTTATATTATATAGATTTAATAAAATTATTAATTCTCATAAAATTGTTAATATGTCAGTTTACCCCTACGTACAATTACCCCTGCTCAAGGGTAATCCCTTTAAAAATTTACCCCTCACCCAAATGCATCACGTTGAAAATGTTGCAGAAATTTTATTTTAGTATTATATAGATTTAATAAAATTATTAATATGTCAATTTACCCCTACTCAAGGGTAACCCCTGTAAAAATTTACCCCTCACCCAAATGCATCACGTTGAAAATGTTAACACATTTTTAAAATAATCTTCTAATAGAATAAATTATTAATTACCAGATATTATCATAAATCTCAAAATTTTCAGAGTTTTGAGACCCTATCGAAATTTTGACAGAATCACCCCTTAAAAATAGAACATTTAGACAAATACGTTTCAGAAACTTATATAATATATAATTGAAAAATAGATGAAGGCACGAGATAAATAGGGGAAAGGTTTTCTTAAAAAATAAAAAATAAATAAAAAACTACTATTATTATTTTAAATTTCAATAAATGAATAAAAAAATTCTTCATATCTCTTCATAAAAAAATATAATTTGTTGTTTGGTGATATTAAATTTATCAAATGGAAATAATGGAGTGCTTTTAAAAAAAATAAAAGCTAAGTACTCACCAAAATAAATAAATAAATAAAATGTAAAAAAAAAAAAAATCATAAGCAAAAGGGGGGGTAAGGAGGGGTATTCAAGAATGAATACCCCTTGCCCCATGGGGGTATTGAAAAGGGAGCCAAGAGGGGAATTTTTACCCCTCCCCCCCTATTACCAAATGGGGGTAAGTAGGGGTAACTGGGGGTTACCCCCCCTTACCCCCCATCCAAACGCAGCCCTAGTGCATCTAGAGTTACTTCAGTCTTCTGTTTAGAGGAGACCCCAGTTTAGTAATTTCTCCAAATCACTTATTATTTTATTAATATATAAATATAAATAATAATAATAATATGTGTTTTGATAAATATTTATTCTTCTTAAAAACAACTAATTTTGCTAAATATTATAGTAATAAAAATAAATCTAAGATGGGTAACTCATTAATCGATTGGATATGATTTTTTTTATAAGAGAGCTCTCTTAAATTCATCATTATTGATAACTTTATTTATTTAGGATCAACTTTATAAATTCTTCTTCTCTAATTAATCATATTATAAATTATATCAGTAACTTTACAGTTCAATATCTTTTTTTTTAACTCTTCTACTATATTTTTGAATTTTTTTTCTTTTTTTAAATCTTCAATATGTAGCATTTTTATGTTATGCATTATGATGTATTTCACTCTGCAAATATGAGCACATTATACCTTAGAAACAATTCTAGGGCTGGTTTACCCTTTAATAATTAAAAATGAGCCCTCTTAACTTTTGAAAACTCTTTTGAAAAAGGTCATTGATCCTCTCACGGATATTTTATGTATATAGACACAGGTTTTACCGTGATATATAATTTGTCCACCACCTGTTGTATTGAAGAAAAAAAATACCAGAAATTCATACAGTATAAATTGGCTCGACAAAATTATAAGTTGACTCGCCAAAATTTATGAACAATTTAATCGGCTCGCCAAAATTACAAGTCGGCTCGCCAAAATTTATGAACAGTGCAAATCGGCTCGTCGAAATATATATGAACAGTAAAAATCAACTAATTGAAATTTTACTGTTCATGCAAAGTGTAAAATCGAGAATACATTAAAATCCGTATCGGTAAACACAAAATGTCTATAGGAGAATCACTTATCTTTCCAAAAAGGATTTTCATATTATCTCAGAATTTACCCTTCATCCAAACGCAGCCACAATCAAAGTGGTATACTATAAATGGAATGTATTTGAACTGAAAAACAAAAGGGAAAGTAATATCTTAATTAGATTTTAAACATTAAGATTAGAGAAAAATGTAATAAATTAAATAGTGGAAGAAATAAAGTTTCATTTATCTTCGGAGGCACTTCTATAGCTATTCCGGAACATTCTTATCAACTGCCGATGGACCACCGAAGCCTACAGGTGGGTTTCTTACACCGACATAAATCACATAAGGCGGGTTCTTACAAACGGTGGGAGACGCATATTGAGGTCTGCCACCTCATCCAATACGTCCGCCACTTAATCCTACGCGTCCACCACTCTCAGCTTCTCTTTTTTGACGCTTCCTTTTCTCTCCAATTTCTCACGCAACTTCCGTCTTTTCCTTCCCTTCTTTATATATAAACTCCCCCTCTCCACTCTTTCTATTCCATCACTCCACTCTTCTTTCATTTCCTCCTCTCTTCTTCTCTCTTTCTTCCATCTTTACTTACTCTCTATCAATCTTTCAAGATCTCAACGGCCCATCAGATCAATTATTCATCTGGTAATCTTCCATATCCAATGGCTCTCGAAGCTCTGAATTCTCCGGTGGGTCACGCAGGCCATTTTTCGTTAGGCGAGACGATGGATCTGCAAAGTCTGGAGCCGTGGGCGAAACGGCCGCGGACGAAACGCCCACGAGTCGAGACACGGGAACCCACCGAAGAGGAGTACCTCGCCCTCTGCCTCATCATGCTTGCACGAGGCGGCGCCACCGACTCACCACGCCCACGCCAGTCGTCTCCATCTCCTCCCCCGCCTCTGCCTGCACCCCAACTCAAGCTCTCGTACAAGTGCTCCGTCTGCGACAAGGCCTTTGCGTCCTACCAAGCGCTTGGAGGCCACAAGGCCAGCCACCGAAAGCCCCCCACCTCTGTCGACGATTCTGCGACTGCCGCCACTTCATCCTCGTCCGTAACTGCCGCCTCTGGAAAGGTACACCAGTGCACCATCTGCCTCAAGTCCTTCCCCACTGGGCAGGCTCTCGGCGGCCACAAGCGCTGTCACTACGAAGGAGGCAGCAGCAGTAGTGCCGTGACGTCATCAGAAGGCGAGACTGCGGCTTTGAGCACAGGCCGCCCCTATTTCGACCTCAACCTGCCTGTAATTCCGGAGATGTGGCCTGCGTTGAAGACTTCCGCCGCAGAAGATGAGGTGGAAAGCCCTCATCCTTCGAAGAAGCCGCGGCTGCTGCTTTTTCCTTCTGGAATGGATTTGTAATTTGCTTACCGGATTACGTGGGTGCTATAAATTGGCTGGAATTACGAGGACCCCACCTCTCCTTGCCAATCACAGCCGCACACGTATTACGCCGGATGTAGGGCTTGTTCTCGTGTGCCATTCATTCATCTTGTTCCGGTTTCTGTGTGTACAGAAAATCATTCATTCTTTGTGATGTAGCTTAGATTAGTAGTTTAGTGTGTTCCAGGCTAGCTTGCGCCGCATGTATTCATGCGCACCACCTGATTCATTTTTTGTATTTTTGTTCTCTTAAGTAGAATTTAAATAGAAAAGATTTAATACAAGTAGTTGTGTAAGTTGGTGCTTAGTTGCTTTCTTTCTAATCTCTGGGTGCAAGTTTTGAAAGCAGCAGTCTTGATGATGGTGGGCCATGAATGGCGTTGATTTGATGATCTTTATAGTTCATTTTGAGCGCATTTATAATAGAATATATATTATAAAGCATAAATTAATATATTTATAAATGCTCGTATTAATATAAATTAGATAAAGTAATATTGAATATAAGATAAAAATATAAATATTCATGATGATATGTCCCGCACGGAATGAACTCAAATTGGCATATTGTATTACTCACGCCACAAGAAGGCCTTTCGTGTAGTGTTCCTCGTGTCTATTGTTTTGACTGTTTTTTTTTTTCTTCTTGTTTTACTGAAATTTTGTATTTTTCAGCTTTTTCTTTTTTAAAAACGTTGTTTAAAAAAAAAATTCTAAGATAGTACTTTAGCAGCCAAATCACTGATTGAGCTTTTAAAATGATAAATTAGTGATTTGACCATTTATTTCTTACCACTAAACTCCTTCTTATGTTAATTTATCTATTAAAATAGGGTGGTATAAATTAGTAGATTTTCGTTTATTGAAATTTATTGAAATTAATTTATCATATTTCTTGTCAGATTTATTTTCTTGCCATTTAGTTTAGCGAGTTTTTTTAAGAGTCAATTCTCTGTTTTAACACTTGAAAACAAAAATAGAAAGTTGTTAAATGAAAATTTCGTAATTTATCCCTTTAAAATACGGTTATAAATTACCAGTTTTATGAGAACATTTATTTTCTAGCTATCTTGACATATATAATTTAGTTTAACTAGTTTTTTAAAAGTCAAAGGAATATTTTAACAAATAGGAACTTCTTAAAAGATATTTAAAATTTTCAAATATTTAAAGAAAATAATTTTTTAAAATAACCATTTTTTATGGCAAGCAGGCAAGGGCCGGCAGTAATTAATAAAGTTCACATCTGTTAAAAAATTGGCACGTAGTTTTTGTCTATTAAATTTGGTGCTTTTAGTGGTCTTTGTTTGTAAAAGCCTGCAAAATATAGATCTCTTGCAGGTTGACTCAAGCTGGTTTTGGCTGAATGACAACTACTTTTCATAAAAAATATATTTTTTATAATTTTGGAGAATGGTTTAAAATTTAAATAAAATCAAAAGGATGAGTGATTATAGTATAATAAAAATAGTAGAGCACTAATTATCGACATATAACACTAAAAAAATCAGAATGCCCATCTAATTTTGAGTCCTTCGATCATTTTATAATTAGTTTAAAATTTTAAAGAGGATGCGAGATTAAGAAAGAGAGTGAGGACTACGATTTATTTAAATTAATTCTATATGATAGAATTTTGAGCTGCTAAACTTGAACTATTTGAATTCATTGGATTTTTAATAATTCAATCGATTGAATTATATGATTTACAGGGAACAAATTGACACCTTTAAAGAAAATACATATGTATTCAAAGAAATCTCCACTAAAAAAGAAAAATGATTTAATACAACAGATTGACCGATAATGTTCATTATAAAAGTCACAAATTTTAAACATTTATCAAAATGAATGGCAAATCTTTTGGAGAAAAAAAAAAAAAGCAGCAGATAATATATAAAATACCCAAAGGAAAAAAAATCAAAATAACCACCTATGCTAATTGGTTCGAAAAAATTCAACCTACAACGTCCATCAACCATGTCCAACTATATCATCCCATCTGACCTATTAGTTTGAATTTTTCTTCTATTAAGATTGATATTGACTCTGATGATATGTATTGACCACAACATATAATCTTTATATATTATATAAATTATTTTTTTAAATCTATGATTTCATTCGTAGATGCAGTCGTCCAAAACTCCAAATACGATCAAGTCAATATGGGTATTATATACAACAAAAATGAAAAAAAAAAAAATTTATTCTTTTTTCCTTATATTAGAAGTTTATAAGAGGTAAGCAGCGTGCGGCAAAGGGCAGTGGATCAGTGGCGGCATTTGATTACTGGTGGTGACCGGTGACTTGCCAATTGCCGTGGAAGATTCCCTGGCTTTTAAAAGAAACAGCGAGGAAACAGAACAGAGGGACAGAGGATTTGCCAGCCACCGACTGACTGACTGACTGACTGACTTCGCCGGCAAGCTACCTCGCCCGGCATAAATAGTGGGACCCACTCAGTTCAATACAAGTTGGCTGCCGACTTCCATAAAGAATTGTTAGGCCTCCAAGAGCCAGCCCCTTATTGGTGGCAATGACGGTTCCCACTCGTCATATAAATTGATGATGGTCCCACCAATTCCACTTAGTTCTAAGTCGGCTGGTTGGTTCCTCTATCCATCGTCCATTATTTGACATTCCGATGAGAAACAACAGCCCACCAATACTGTGAGCACATTGACGCATGCACTTAATAGTAAATCAAAATTATGCTTGGACACCTTCAGTCATTAAAAAAAAAATAGTAAATCAAAACCAATAAAATGTACCTGTTCCTTTTAAACTTGAATACAATCATTTTTGTGCGCCTTTCATACAACTTCAGCATTGAATCAATCATGCTGGGATTGGCCACGAGGCAACCCCTGATTTAGATAGATGGTCATGAAGAGTTTGATCAGAGAAGGAAATGCAGAGAAGATGAAGATGGAATTAACATGTAAACTAAACTATTCTAATCCTATGTTCTCCATGTACTGTATCATGCCGGTGGAGTGGGGTACACCTTTGGCTTTGGTTTGACCTCAACTTCATTTACATTGCGCACGAAGATTGCATCAGGGTCATGACTGCAAAACAAAAGTAGCAAATGGTCATACAACAACAGAGAAATGCTTAAAAAGATGGAAAGGAATGTAATACAGGAGATCGGATATGTACGGTTTGTCTCCCTCCTCATACGTATAACTGGATGCCACAGCCAACAGACGACCATCTCTGCTAAATGAGAGAGCAGCAATACTTGTAGGGTATTTAGCATACTGCAGAAGAATACAGCAAGAAAAATTCATGTTACATGTGCTGCACAAGAATGAATTCTAGTACTGATATGCAACTGGAATGACAGATGGTACTGATATCCTTGTAAATGTTACCTGATATAATCTTTTCTTGTTATTGCCATCCCAGACATTTACATACCCATCACATCCGCCGGTAGCAAATGTGCCATAGCTGAAACCATTGAAATATGAAAAATGCCTTGAGCACTTCAGTTTAAAGTGGTAGTTGAGGAAAAGGTATTGATTCTGGATAAGTAATTTACTTAATTATGCATGTAGCATTGCTCTGAATAAATTAATTAGAGAGAAAGAGAACCTACATTGGGTGGAATGCAATTGCATTGACAGGATAGACAGTGTCCCTTCCAGCCTCTGTTTTCCGATGGCACTTGAAAGCATATCTAATTGAAATTGGAAATAACAGTAAAATGTTAAATGCAAAATGCAGCCCATAGTAAAGTCGATGAGACGTCATGGACTTGCATATGGAGAAATTATCTGTTAAGAAACTTGAAAAGATGAATGCACACTTGCACTCTTTCTCCCTACATGCCCATTATTATCCTAAGTTGGATACATAAACGACTTCAACCCATTTCGAAATAAACTCAATGTTTGATTAAGCTCAAGTCCTGCAGACAATAATTTTTTTTTGAAACTATGCAGTTGATGGCCTTGGCTATGTCAGCATGCTTTCTGCACTTAGGAGATGCATATGAGATAGCATCTTCCATAAAATATCAGTTACTTTTTTAACGTCTGATAACCTAGACAATAAATGCAGTTTTACCATGTTATGCAAATTCCCCTATATAATGAGTAGAAAAGATACACAAGTCCCTCAAAAAATAAACAGTCATAGGAGAATTTATTAGTTAATGGAACATTTATTATGAATAATTCCTTTTAGTTGATATGATTTTTGTGAACTCACTTTTCAACATTTTATTCAAAAGCATTTCCTTTCTATGTCTTTAATTGCATGCATCGAAATTCAAATTTTAAATACCATTTTCAGCATATGATCAGACTAGAGTAGGGAACATAACTTGTTCTCTTCTTCATGCATATTGGCCTAGAGACAACTGGATAGGACCAATACATATCAACCAATTCAGTCAATACATGTGAGCTTCTGAATTACCTTCACCATTTCAAGTATAGAGAACCCATCAAAATACACTACAACTGAGATGAAGAATTCCACTAAATGATGATCCCTAAGTTTCAAATTGATAAAACTGATATATATTTTCTTTTTTTTTGGGCAATTTCAGTTTTTTTTTACTTTCAATAGAACTTTTGTGAGACTCAGGTGAGTCAGACAAATGGCAAACTAACTTAGCATTGGTACTGGCCAAGACTTTGGCTGATACCCACATTTTCCTTTGATCTCACAAAACATTTTTTATGAAACGTAGCACTTGCAGGTTTTTTTTTGGGGCTTCCTCTTACTATATCCAAGAAACAGTTTTTCAATATAATATAATGACAGACAAAAGAATGAAACGTACTTCTTGGCTTGACTAGCCTCAGACAAATCAAAGAACTCCATGGCAACACGCCCTTCAACGGAGCTTAAAGCAAAACCTACAGATAGCAATTATTATCAAGGAGAATCCAAATCTTTAATCAACACAAGTCATGAGACAACATCAAATACATGAAATATCTGCCTTGACAGCCAAATGATTTGGATTAACAGAAACAGTAGCAGCAAAAAGAAAAAAACAAAAAAAAAAAAAACATGGCAATCAATCTACACCTGCACAGCAGAGTTCTATTGTTCACCTTACATGTTTGTATATAGGTTTGTCATTTATGTTTATAATCCATCTTTATACAAGCCTTCGACAAAATGTGTCCTATTAAAGTGAACAGAAAGCCTGACACCATGCAGCACCACAGCATGCAGGGCGATTTCTTTGCGCTAATGTTGTTTGTTAAGAGCATCAGGTTGGAGAACTTTGTATTAAGGGTACCTAGTACTTGGCAAAGAAAAGATCAAGTTCTTTCATAAATAGAGCTTTAGAGATAATGTCTGCTTCTTCTGCAATGACTTGCATCAATATGACTTGGTGTTGGACATGTGCATCATCACTGTGGCCTCAAACATTAGTTACTGTCGGCCATGCCAATAGTGAAAGCAAAAGGCACAAAAATGACAAAACAATTATTCTTGCAATGAAATCTAGCACATTAAACCACCACAACAGAAAATTGGGAGTTTTGGCATGCTTTCCTCTTCTATTCTGAATAATAAGATGTCCTATAAATCTTAGATCCTTCATACTTGCAGGTTTAACAATTAATAACAAGTTGCCATTTTTCATCTGCAAGCTAATACAATTTCAATAACACGAAACCCCATTGGAACACAGGAATAAGACTTCATACAAAGTGACGACCAAAACATCAGCATAATAGTCACCATCACTACATATATATGAACAGTGAAACCAACCCCCAATTCCCAAGAGTGGAGATAAGTTTCAAATGTGTGAAACAGTTGAACAAGCAACATATAAGTTAACAAAATACCCCTCTAAGCACAAGTCAGTCAAGCCATCCATGCCTCAAGTTAATTGACATGACTGAAGCATATGAAACTCATGATATCATCTCCAACAGTTTGCTTGGTATAATAAGTTTAACTGGTATTCCTTTAGAACCTATGCTTGGTTAATGAGCTGATCCACACTCATTCCCCTCCATGGGTTGAAAATGATGCGAAAATGTTATAACTGGCAAAAAGTAAAGGCACGATTGCATTTTAATATGCTTGATGCTTTCACATGTTACTCAGTGTGATATGCACAGCAGGGACCTCATTCATGAGTCCAAACCATTGATCCTCATTCTAGCACTCTCAATTGGCAATACTGATGCAACTCGGAAAACTTTGTGCCAACCGAAGACCAAATTGTGTATTTGAGCCTTAATTGAATATTTAGGCCTAGCCAAAAGTCTCATTATTGAGCCTAAGCCAGAAAGTCTCAACTGATCATAAAATACATGCTGCACAATATTATAAATATAACCTGCACAGGTAGCTCAGTTGATCTAAGCTTCTAGGATTAGATTAGAGGTCTTGGGTTCGACTCCTCTCGGGCTTACATGATACACGAGGCTTGCGGGTAGATCCATGGGATTAGTCTCACCTCCAACGTGGTGGGGTGGGGATACCCATGTTATATCCAAAAAAAAAAAATCACATAATGTATAGCCAAGTCATGCCTTTGTGCTTTTCTCAGGTCTTTCAAGAACTAGGCCCAAGCCGGCCCAAATTCAAACTGGTCTATAGTTTTTAGTGCAATTTCAAGCCGACACGTACATAACAGCATTTCCCAGGCTTCTACATGCAGACTCAGGCTGGACTAGGCACAAGTTACACCTTTAAATGGCAGACAACTGTCTGGAGTGGGGCTGTTGGATTGAACATGAGGAATTCACATGATCAAATCCAAAAGTCAAATCACAGCATGGTCAAATCCCAATTGGTTGAAGCAGTGCTTGTCTGAACTTACTAGTAACATTACTTGGCAAGTTAGAACAACTTATCTGGGTTGGCATTTGACCAAAATGATTAATCGTGTGTTTTACAAATGTTCACCAAGTTGTGAATCACTATCAGATTGGAGTGAGAATATACAGTTCACAAGGGCCAAGGGGTGCACAATACCCCTTTCATCTGGATATATGAGACCCCCATGAAGGTGGCAGAGTATGAGTCTTTTTCTTCTGAGTGATGGCACGTCAAAATATAGAATGAAAAAATAATAATAATAATAAAGAAAAGCCTTACAACATGTAGAGCCAAGAAATGTATTTGTGCACAACAAATAATGCTGAGAACCATACTCATTTTTAAGGGAGCATCTAACAAGAGTTCAAAACTGGATCTCATCTACTGAAAGGGAGGCCCTGCCAGCAAATTGAATAGTTGGCAAGCTGAGAACTATGGTAATGTAATCAAATGCATACCTGTCCCATTGGGATAACAACGCACACATCTAGTTTGATATTTCAATGATGACTCCCTTCTCTGCTCAGGTTGAGACATATTCCGAAGATCATAGACATTTACGTGTCTTCCTGCAGTAGCCACCACCAAGCGATGACCAACCAAAGAGAGAGAATACACCCGCTCGGGTTGTGGGTACGTTCCAACAAGTGTACGTTCCTGCCCGCTTGCACCTCTAGGATCCCAACACTTCAATGTTTTGTCCCAGCTGCCAGTTATCACTTGTCCTAAAATAATAACCAAGAGGAATGAGAAAAAAATCAGTATAATCTGGATATTTTTAACTTTGAATAGCCACACAGACTAGAGTAGCCAAAACCATAAGGAATGTGCAACCAACAACTACATAGTGCTACAATTCTAAAGCAAAAAATTAAGATATTTTTCCCTCTATTCTTTTCGGGTAGATAACTTTAAGGAGAAAACTACAATGAGCCCAAGCAAACAGCCCACCTGTGCATACAAGCCCCATGTAGAGCCCATTCAATGATAAATCCAAACCTTTAAAAAACTAATTTTCTTCTGCAGATTTAGATCCAACCTGAATTGATGTCCATTGGATTGATCATGATAGGTAAAAATATTTATCTAATAAATTCTATTTTCATTAAAAAATTAAGGGCTAGGATGATTTGATGGGTCTCACTTTGAACAATTTAATAGTTCAAATGATGATCTATCCATTCATCTAGATTTTTATCATGGGGTGGGTCTCACCTCTAACATGGTCCATCAAAGAACCTGGGCTCTTAAGCTTTAGCATCTACTAGACCTCCCCCCACTTTAAGATAAAAGTTTCATTATATTGGGTTTGCTTGGATTAGGAGATATAGGAAGAGAAATGGTATAGGTCTCTCAAGCACCTCCTCTAGTAATTTTTACTTGGTGACAACATGTCATGACATCATCTTCATTCAAGAGTTTGCTAAGTCCTACCACTTCCTTGACTTTCTTAGTTCTCCTATTTTCCAGCCTCTCTAGTAAGGGTAAGTTGTTGTTTTTCATTGAAAATGAACTTCTACATAAGAATTGAGGTAGTTTTTACAAGAAGCAAGTGGTTTTTAAACCACGTTTTATTCTCCTATATTTGCTAGAAGATAGGATTTTTAATGAATATGCGCACTGACACCTGTGCAAAAAAGTAGATTTTTCTACCTAAACAGTCATTTTAAGGATACTGCATGCCAAAGGGAGATAGGGAAAGTTGGTTTTCCTCACCACTTTCTTATGTGTGGAAATACACAAATACACCATGAGGAAAAGAAAATCACTTGGAAGAATCCTACCTGCAAGAATACAATCAAACTCTCGTCCGTTCCATTTTTTTGAATCTATTTATATCATAGGCAGATAGCACAGATTGAATGTATGTGATTAATAATGGGCCTAACATAGTCACATCATTGTCTAAGTGGTGGGAATAGCTCATTGCATGAGTATGTGACAAATGATAGATCTATCTATCAAAAGGACATATGAGATCTAACTGCCAAATGACTAAATTGAGACATGAAGCCAAATCAGCCATTTGATCATTGTTTTTTTATCAATAAAAGTTAGTGATCAACCAATTAAAAGGATCTTGTTCCCCTAAATGATAGAAAAACACCATGATAGAGTACATGAACCAAAAGATGAGAGGGTGATAATATTGTAGCAGTGTCATGTAAATCAAGTATAAAATCAAACAACCTGCTGCATATGAATATTCAACACACCGCACAGGAGCATCGTGCTTTCCCAAGATGTCCTCCTTGCCAGAGCTAAAAACATACCTATAGAAAAATATGAAAAGTGAAACAAACCTGACAAAATCAATACTTCTAATCGACTAAGTCATGACTTTTAAACTATAGTTAAATAAAGACTAACAATCATTTTTATAAATCATGATCAGAAGTTATGAAATGATGAGTGCAATGGATTTGTGGGACTGCCTGAGAATGCACCAAATTCAGAGGTATGGGTTTGATGTGAAAGGGAACACAGGAATAGTTGGGTGAAAAATCACCCTTTTCCAATCACCTTGGGTAAGTGGGCCTTATGAATTTGCACGTTTGTAACAGGTAAATTTTCAAGAACCCGAAAGACAACCACATAATGATTGGATGGGGGTGATTTTTCACCCTCCCCATGTCCACATGTTCCTTCTAGATCCCACCAAGACATTTTGCAATCACTAGCTAAGTCAGCAAAGAATCACATTTGACCTGATTCAGGGTTCCATGTGTGTGTATGTGTGTTGATACTTGATAGTAAGACTAAGGATTATAACCACCAACCAGGAAGATTTCAGGGTATTGTCAAGCACTAAGACAATCAAATTAACTGTCTGGATCACCAAATCCCAGCTCAAACAAACTCATCCATAGACTATGTGGTACATGTAGTTCCACACTACCCATGGCATCAATGCAATTTATGCAAATAATGATAATAATAGTAATAACAACAGGAACAATAATGATGACGGTGATGATGATAATAGTGGTAATAATAATACATTATTCACAAAATGGAGTAAGTACATTAGTATGTTTGGATGCATGGAGCAAAATGCAATTGTTTGGAACATCCAATCTGAAAGTAGCCTGGAAGTTGAAAAGTTTTAAACTTCATTTTTTCCAACCCAAACTCGGCAATTGACACTGAAACTGGCTTGGGTAGAAATTAGAAGGAGGCAAAAGAACCTTATCCTGCCAAATCACCATCATCATTAACTAAGTGTTACCCCATCTACCCAACCCAGGTCCTATGAACCCATCCATCTAGCAGAATGCAGTCTGTGGTTTAAAAACTTAAAAAACTCACACAAGTCACTTCGACTCAACTTGGTATGATTTAGTGTTGAGCAAGTGTCAACAAGTTATATCAAATTTTGAAGTCGAGTTGAAAAAACCTACTCAAGTTACTTGATTGGATTTTGATTAAGTCTGAGTTCTGAGTTTTTAACTCCGATCAGCCACTAATAGCTTAATCCCTCTGACACCCCCAAAACACATCCATGACAGAAACCACATATTCTGACCAAAATCAACAGACCCAAATAACTAAGAACTAAGAGAAGGCAGAAAAAACCACAAAAGGGAAGTAATTTCTTCAAACAGCTGGCGTGCAATCTTAAAACCACTGACCTCCGCACAGTGTGGTCTGCACTGGCACTGAAACCAGAAGAATCGTCATGAAAACAGCAGTCTAAGACTGGTCCCCCGTGCATGAACTCTCCTCGCAGCACGTTGGCGCTCGCATCATATAATCTAACGCTCTGTTTGCCAAGAAACAAGAAAATGATGTATAAAAAAAACGATGACGGGATAGAATTAAGGTTTTAGAGGGAGAGAGAGATAGAGATGACACCTTGTCCCAAGAGGAAACAAGAAGATTGTCGCTGTGATTGGAAAAGCGGAGGTTGGAAATGCCATCAGAGGGCGGATTGGAAAGCTCTTTTCCAGAAACAGGAAGATGTGTGGCAGTCATGGCGATTTCGAGAAAGGAGGGGGGAATGTGTTGAAAATTTGAGGGGGTGATTGTCTTTGATATCAGCAGAAACGAAGGGAGAAGAAGGCAAATGTTTTTTGAATTTTTGGTGGTCGGAATATAAATGGATCTGATGCCTTTGAAGTTTTAAATCGAATGGTTGGGTAGGGTTTTGGGCGGGCAGTCGGGTTCCAAATTGAAACATTTCCAAGGGAGAGAGAGAAAACGGATGATGACATTATTAAAAAAGAAAATATGAATACATAGCATGGAAGTCCACAGTGATTGGTCCAATGAGAGTGTCTTATTTATAAATAATAATTGAAGTCTCAAAATTAGTTTTATGGAAATTTATAATATAATTTAGTAGAATTTACTTATAAATATTTTTATATTTGTTTGCCATTACACACCCATAAAAAGATTAATACTAAAGTTAATTATAATGTAGTTAAAGTACACTTGATGATGATGTTACTTTTTATATTAAATAACTTTTAAAAAAACCAGAGTGGAAAAAATGGTATAGATGTTTCATTATCGGCCGATATTTTTTTCTCTCTTCTTATTTATTTTATTTATTTTTTAACAAAAACGGTTGATATCAACCGATGTTGTAATATTGGCCGTTATGACAAGGTTTCAAAACCGTATCATATCGTATCGACCGATATTCGGACCCTTGACAACAACAATGAAATTTATTATATGATTATGGTCTATAATGCACAAATAAGTCATAAATAATTAGATATGATATAGGCAGTCACACTATCAATATATTTCACACATATAAATGATGGAAGTTTGGGATGTTTATGGACTCTCAATTCTCAATTGGATAGTTCATTTTCTATTTTTTGATATTTCAATGACATCGGTTTCACCATATACTCCACTTTATATTCATGTAAAGCTTTTTATTTAATACTCCATTTATCTCAAATTAGTTGTTCTAAATGGATTTTGAAATTATCTCATTTATATTGGAGTAGTATAAAATATGTTGAAAATGGATGAGATCACATAGAGTGCTAGCATTATATAGAGAGTTCTTTAAAAAATATAAATATTTCAAATGAAACAAGTAAAATTAAACAGAGTGAGTAGAATAAAGTAAGAAAACGTGACTTATTCCGTTATAACTCAGAGTTTAACATATCTTTGCTGAGTAGATATCGTAAAGAGAGCCTCTTTAAATGCCACCTCAGTGCCATATAATCTATCATGTTAGCTACCATCTTACCTATTGAATGCCCCGTCCCAAAAAAAATCTTGGTACTCTTTAAGTCTTAACCTGAATGAGTTCAGGGCTTCAAGCCCACATCAACAGTGAAACCTAATCCACTAATACCATCAGTTGGCCCACTAATGACATATTTTTCACCCAACTCACTTTAGTACAATTACCCCCAAAAGGCTTTAAAGATCAACTAAGCTATTCATGCAAGTGCGCATTCATTAAAAAATTCACTAGACAATCAATCCAGTAACTTAGATGCCACCTCACTGCCCAATTTTTTCAATCCTAACAACTTATATTGCACCTCTCCTATCTATTCAAGCACCTAGCCATGCAATTTGAGTTGGGCCTAAGTCTAAGACTGAATAACTTTTTTCTTAAAAAAGTTAGATTGAGATCTGGGTGGGGCTCATCTACAGGCCTAGAATATTAGACCTGAATCGGGCTGGGCTAGGGCCCAGTATACAAAAGTCCAAATCTAGTATGAAGTTTAACTTTAAGCTATATTTTATAAAATATAGTTTTCTTTAGTTAATATTTGTATAAATATAAAAATTGTATAACATATATAATCTATATTTTATAAAATAATATAAAGGAAATTTTATTTTTATTCAAAAAGGATCAGCACAGATATTTGGGCTTGAAATTGGATTCAGATCCTATAAATATAATTCAGGCCAGTGTGTGAATAGAGGTTTGAATATACTTCGAAGATTAGTTGAATATTCTAAAAAATTAACATGATTATAAAAAAAATATAATTCAACCCAAGCTCGAAAAGTGATTTTTTTCTCCTCAAATATATAATTTCACAATTTACAAATTTTTTGCTGGGCCTAGATGGGAAAAACACAGCATTTTCCGTCTCAGTGACATTTCCTAAATTCCGACCGCTTTACAACCTCGTGCGAGGAAACTGACCCATCTCGCCAACGCAACACCCCTCTCTCTCTATAATCCCATTTAGCATATCTGTCGATCTTCCTTCCCTCCATCTGCAGGCACTCTTCTCGATCCGATGGTGGTTTGCAAATGCCGCAAGGTACGAAAATTCACTTCCTTGCACCCCATTTCAGATCTCGCACCATTTCCATCAATTTCTACTTGTATACGCCCTTTCTCCCATCTGGGTATTATATATTTTTAGCTCTAGGATCCGTAGTTGGATTTGGTTGTTGATTGAACTGAGAGTTTGGCAAAATCACTATAACATCATTGCAATGAGTTGTAGTCTCCTAAATGCTCACGAGTCTGCGATCATTGATAGATTTATTTATTTTTTTGTCACAAGACGAGAAAACTTTGGTAAAATATATTTCAAGATCTAAGGCACTCTCAATTATCCTGTTACACGTTTTTTTTTTTTTTTGAGTTGAACGATTACCTGGGATTTTCACTGGAAAGCCGAATAGACAATTATAATGGTGCATAAAACACATAAGTGTTTGTGATGTTTCATGTACAACCATGTCAATGTTGCTTTTGCCAACTCAAACGCTTCTTGAATTGCATTTACTTTTCCCTAAAAAAATCCTTCCTATTTTGTTCATTCCTTTTGGATCAGTTGATCATAGATTTGCTGCTGAAGCTGTCTTCAATAATATTTTCCTCTCCCCCTAAACGAAACATGCCTCCTAACTCAAAATGTTGCCACCAAAAGAAGTGTCTTTCATCTATAAACAATTGCAGAAAGATTTAAACCATTCCAAATTCCTGAAGAAAGTTGCACGTGACAGATAGTTGCTAAATAGCTTCCTTTGTTTTGGCCGCACAGTCAGGGCCGGCCCTGAGATTCCCTAAAATATCAGAGGTCCTAAGCGGAGTGAGATTTCAAGGGCCCTTTATGACTGGTATATTAAGGAGTTTAAGTGTGTGGGGGCTCTAGGCGGCTACCTACGCCCACAATGTACATGCTGTATCTCCATCCTTCAAAATAACTTTTGAGTGAACAAGGTGCTTTAGTTGAGTACTATCCTTACCACCTATGTTGCATGGATATGGGTGGAGTGTTGGAGTTTGGGCATGGGTGGAGTGTTGGAGTCTGACACGGGTGCGAGGTGTTAGACTTGGCAAATTAGAAAAAATAAGACATGAGGACATGACACCAATTTTAAATAAATTTAAATATAAAGCATTCTTATGTGGAGGACATATTGGGTCTAGCTTGGTCTTTATGATGTGAATTGCTTGCATCAACTAATATTACCAAAAAGGGGACTCCATCTTACCTTGTAAAGTAGGTAAGCTAAGATACGCTAAGTTTTTTAAGAAAAAAGTTATAGTTTATTATCATAGTAAAATAATTCAGCGGCATTGACCGATTCTTAACTTTTAGGATTCTGTCAAGACTCATCTTGACTGAACTTAGTAGCTTTTGTCGAGTCAAGTGTGAGTTTCAAGTTTCTGAACCATGATTTTCTAGATGCAAGCGTGAATGACATGCTTTTTGGTAGAGTTCACTGCAGGTGTTTGATTATGGATCGTTTCATCAATCATCATTATCATCAAATGTCAAAATCCTATCTATCTGGGGTTGACCTTTTGAGTTTTACTTCTCTATTTAATCCTATCATAAACCATAAAGTTAGTCACTTCATTGTTTATCATGTCTTTGGATGGTTTCATCAAATTGACACACTAAATTGATTGAGTAGCTCTAGTTATTTATAGATGTTCCTATCTACAATGACAAGAACAGAAGAATAGTTTGATGCCTTATTGGTAGTCTTAGATGCAGAGACATTTAGAAAATGCAGTTTGTTTTGCTGTTTCTGATCTGATATTCTTGAACTGAAAACTTAAAAGGACTACCGATTTTTAAGTGCTTTGTTAAGTGATGCCTCTTGTTGAATATGCACTTGGCTTTCATTTCTTCTCTTTCTTTCTTTTCAATTTATTCTTTGTGTAAAGCACTTGGTATACAGTTGCACCTGACATCATGCTTTGAGATTTACCAAATAGCATGTGTTGGCAATAAATGCCTTTGTCCTCACTTATTGTGGTTTTGGCTTCTTGTTAGTAACTAAAGTTTGGGAATTTGTGGGTTCAGGCAACTAAGTTCTATTGCTTCGTGCATAAGGTTCCTGTTTGTGGAGAATGCATTTGCTTTCCAGAGCATCAGATATGTGTGGTAATTATCTAAGCACTCCACTTGTGATGCTACTTTATATAATGTGTATTTTGGCAATGGATGCGTCTCATTATCAGGAATTCATTATAAATGGTGATAAGCTTTCAATAGGTCTTTTGGTTGATGGGGATCTAATACATGGCATATGAGTTTCTGTGGATACTTTCCCATAAAGCTAGGAGCGACCAAGCTTGTGTCTATCCCTTTGGGTTGGCACAATTCACAACATCAGTCCACATCACCAATTCTACAATTTGCTTTCTTGTTTGCTGGTAGCTTGTATAATAGAGCAACTTGGGAGTATAAAATAATCCCCCTCGTCTTCCCATTTGAATTGCAATTGGCAATATCTTGGTGATATAAAGTATCTTACCAAATGTTGGACACTGTAATAATTGAAGAGTCCTCATGAGTTTATAGTATTTAATTGCATATAGCTGTATTTATTCTCATTCTGTCATTTTCTTCAGGTCCGTACCTACTCGGAATGGGTAATAGATGGAGAGTATGATTGGCCTCCTACATGTTGCTTATGCCAAAATGTGCTAGAAGCTGGAAAGGAATCTCAAACTACCCGATTGGGTTGCATGCGTATGTGATTCTCCACATATAATTGACTGTTTATAGATATGATAATCTCTTTAGGATTGCCTTACTGAATTTTCTCCACATCTCAGATGTTATGCACAGAAGTTGCTTGGTGTCACATGTTCAAAGTTTTCCTCCTCACACTGCACCAGCAGGATACATGTGTCCTAAATGTTCTGCTTCTGTAAGATCCCACAGAAATTATGCATGTTGTTGTCTTATTTATTTATTTGTTCTATTCCATCAGCATTATCTCTATTATTGTCATTGATTTTCCATGAATGAATCACTTGTTTTACCAAGTTCTAAAGTTAAAAGAAAGCATGTATTTCATCACCATTTTCCTCATTTTTTTGGTTCTTCATAAATTTTCTCTTTTAACAATGAGCCTTGATATTTGAAAAACTAACAACAGATAATGATGTTGGGCAACACTGGGGCAAAGAAGTATATATCCATACATTGTCATCCGATTCGTTATTTATTTTTTCGATATTAGAAGAGATGAAAGTCAAAGGGAGGAACTAGTTTGTGCATTAAGAAAATCATTAGGGCATTTTCTTTCATCCTGTGACTTCTATCACCCAAACAAAAAAAAACACAGAGAGTTTGTGACTGTTGCACAAATTGCAGTTGCTCTCTTCATTAAGAGCATCTTATATTGCAATGGCTTCATTTTACTTCCAAATTATCATAAATATGCTCTACAGAATTGGCTGAGGGGGGCTTCCAATTTCAATTTTCAAATCAATGTACAAGGAGAAGTTTTGAGATGTGTGACTTTACTGACGTTATGCATTCATGAAGGAAATTTGATAGGATTATCTATGTGACTTCTGTCATAAACTCATAATCTCAGAAAACACTTTAAAATGTATAAGAATTGACTTCTCTGCCTATGTCTAAAGCTTGCTCCACTTTTTTTTTTTGATATCCCTTACTGAATTTGGGTAAATTCCTTTCTGTTTTTAATCTGGGCGTAATTTACATATAATCAGGAAAGGAATTGACAGTGACTGATATCTAAGACTTTTTTGTACTTTTTACTGTTTGTACTTTGCACTATGACTCCAGTCGTTTCTTTAATACGTTTTATTATGGAAATATTAGTTGCATGAAATGTTCTATTCCATGTTGACATTTTTCATGGTGCAGATATGGCCTCCTAAAAGCATCAAAGATTCTGGATCACGCCTTCATTCAAAACTAAAGGAGGCCATTATTCAGGTGAGTCTGCATGCTTATCTTTTGGACCATTTGCAACTTTGACAAAGTTTTAATTATCCATTTTTTGACGTATGAAACTGTTTGTAGACTTTTTTTCCATAAATTATGTGCTTTTTAGGCCAACTTTTTATATTTTAGCTTACAAATGTCTGTTCTGACCATCATAGCTTCTTATAAATGCTTGTTTAGCACTTCCACCGTCCTTTATCTTCTTTTTTCAATCTTTGAGAAACTTCTAGGCTGCTGTGAATGGAGATAACCGATTCATACTTTGCTTGTATATTTGATGGACTATTTAATATTGTCGATCGTTTATTTTCTTGAGCAACTGAAATTTCCTTATTTGATTTGTCATGAGTGGTTTGCTTGATGGCAGTTTCTTCACAGATGTAAACAATGGATAGTTCCCATTTCGAGGTCGTAGTTTTTGGTTTTATGTGAGGGCTTTCTTTTAGTTTGACCTGGAATGAATACATAATGTGGATAATCAGAAGAAACTAATGAGAACCTAAAAAGACATTACTCATAAAAAGAATTAGAAGCCCACGTATTCTGGAGGTTATATTGGGACAGTCTTGTAACTAATTTTGGATAACTTAAAACTTGGAGGGTTAGAAAGGGTGTTAGGAGCAACATGTTATAGTGAAGTAACTTGTTAAGAGTTCTCTTAAAATGTGGAGAACATTTGTGAAGGTTTTGGTAAGAAATTGTTGTAAGAAAACAAAATTAGGGAAGGTGATGAGGTGGAAGGAAGTGCTAAACATTGATTTTGATGGTGATTCCTTGAGAAATCCAGGTCCATAAACAAGATGTAGATATAAGAAAAAAAATGAAAGAAGAGTTCCTCTTCAGTGCTTGGCAACTGTGTACTTGTTAAGACAGTTCTTCTATGTATACCATTAGGCTTCACTTTTGGTTCAGACAGTTCTGCAGGTCTATTGCTGATAAACTTTCCTATTCCAAAATTTCATGCTTTTAAGAGTTTTATGTTTGATTTTCTTTCAGACTGGTCTGGAGAAGAACATTCTAGGAAATCATCTGGTTTCATTGCCTGCAGCTGAGCCCCATGTTCCTCCTGCTTTTGCTTCAGATCCACTTGTTCGTGTAACTGCTACAGAAGGCATGGAATTAGGTAACACCAACGCCTTTGAGTCCATCAAAGGATCAAGCATTCCATCTCCGTCATTAGCAAAAGAGGAGAACTACTCAAATGCCAAGCTTTCATCATCAGATATCGTGGAGTTGGATAGCCCTGCTTCCTTAGGAAATCAGTTCACATCTGACCAGGAGCGCAACTATATGAAAAGTGTGACCCCTGTTGGTGTAAGTGGATGCTGATGTATATATGCATTTCATATCAGATAAGGATATCTGAATATTTCAGTTGATAAGCTAATTTTATTTGATTTTATCTAATTTCTATGGTTCTACGCAAAGCAGCCTGGTGCTACTACGAGAAAGGGTGCAAATATTGTTGATAGACCGAATTCTGAAATTTCGTATTATGCAGATGATGAAGATGCCTCTCGGAAGAAGTACACTCGAAGGGGTGAGTTTATTGTAATCAGCTTAAATTTTCTGCCTATTTGTGAAGAAGTGGATGAATTGTTTGTCAACTGTGGTGATAAAACAAACAAAAAGTACCTGTACTACCTTTTCCATTTGCTTATTTTTATTTTGGCAAAACTCGTGGACTTAATTTTCCGGTTTCTTTGCTAAGGGGTAGTCACTTGAAAGTCATCATCCTTCTGATGCTTTCGTAAGTTGTTATGCTGTTAGTTCTTTTATCTAACCTGCATCTTTGCATCTATGAATGCATTCTATGTGGAACCAAGTTAACAGTTTATATATGACTTGCTGTATAAGTATGTAAATCAATTGGAAAGGTGTAGATCTGTATTTGCTTGAAAGCATCATTTTAAGAATGGTCAATTAACTTTTTTTGTATGAATTATGAGGGGACCTACATGATCTCTGGCCAAGGATATGAGTACTCCACTTGGTTGTCGTTTTGATGAGGATTTAGTGTGCACATATAGATGGCAGCCCAAGTCAAGTTTGGGGTGCATTGGGTATTGACCATTCCAACACAACCTCTCAATACATGTCATATACAGAATACTGTTGCTTATACACATGATGTTTTGCATTTTCATATGGCCAAATTAGTCTGACGTACATGGACTTCGAACCCAACTCGACCTGACAATAGACGAATCTGACCCTACCTGTCACAGGGCAGAGAGGGTAAGGAGTCGAACTTTTGTATTCAACTAGACCCACCTGAAATCTAACCTGTTACCATCTCTACTTCAGCTGATTGAAATCGTGTAAAATCTGTAAGCAAGTAATATTTTGTAGTTGCATGATTGTGTATGAACATGATAATATTTGAACCCTCTTAGATCCACCAGAATGAATGATGATGAGAAAAAGGACTAAACATATTATATAGAACTAATAGGTTTTCCATTGCAGGTCCTCTCCGTCACAAGTTCCTTAGATTTTTGTTGCCCTTCTGGTCTAGTGCACTACCAACTCTTCCAGTGACTGCACCTCTGCGCAAAGATGGAGTAATAGCTGATGATGTTCCAGAAGGTCGTTCACGCCATCAAAGATCTTCAAGGATGGATCCAAGAAAAATCCTCCTTATCATTGCAATCATGTAATCCCTCTGCCTCGTCTTTGTTCTTTGCCCTCTTTTTTTTTTAATTGCCAAAAAGCAAATTGTGATGCCTTTGGGTCATTTTAGCACACTATTCTTGCAGGTAGAAGTGGGTTGGCCTGATCCCTTAGGAATTATTGGATCATGATACATCATTGAGGTGCCCTTACCTGCCCAGTTTGTGAAAGTGGGGCCCATGGTTCAATTCACTCCATTGATCTGATGGGAATGCCATGGAATGTAGATGTCCCCAATATTTCGATGGGAAGATTGCAGCCATCTAATTGCTGGCCTTTACCCTGTGTTTATTATTATTGTTTCTTAACCGTGTGTTTTTAAGGGTGGCGTTCGATGTTTAGGATCTACCAATCCTGAAACTCTGGCATATTCCACCAAAGTGGTGACCATGTGATCATTGGTTGATCATTTGATGTCGGGCCTCATTTGTATGGACTCGTGGATTAGGAGGTGGGATGTTTTTCTAGTTGCCACATTGAGTTGCTGAGATGTTATGTTTTTTAAGCACAATTGGCTTTTGATTAAGTTGCGTGGGTACAGGTGCAAGGTGCCGGACTCAGCAAACCAGAAAAATAGGACACAAGGACATGTCACTATATTTAAATAAATTTATTTTAAATGAAAATAAGGTGCAAAAATAACACGAATAGATATTTACCGGAGTTACCCAATACGTGAGGCTTGTATGAGGTTTCATATATCCATAGGATTAGTCTCACCTCCAATGTGGTGTAGGGATACTCATGATAATTGAAAAAAAAAACTAATAGAAATTAATGTACTAGTTTTACTCTAAATAATCAAGTGACAAACATATTTATATTTTATTGGGTTTTAAGAAAAGAAAGGTGTCGTAATATTTTGTTCATCTTGGAAAATAATGTTAAAGAGAGTAAGAGTCCGTGAATAATGTATGTGCGTGTCTGATAGGGGTGTGAGTGTTTGCAAGTGTCAGCGTCCCACATATCTTAAGGGTCATAAGAGTAGATTACAAGTTGATCTATTGATCTACCTCAGAGTCTTGTGTCATGTTCTATTTTCTAGCATCATTGATTTATGGCATCAGTTTTATTCTTTATACTTGCGTTTATTATTTTTGAGTTTTTCGTACCATCATAACAAATCTGAACTTTGAAACTGTGTTTGACCTCATTGCATAAAATATTAAAAAGGAGAGAGAGAGAGAGAGAGAGAGAGAGAGAGAGAGAGAGAGAGAGAGAGAGAGAGAGAGAGAGATCTTTTGGGAGAGAGAAAAGCATTATCACATGGTATGCATGATCAAGTGAAAACTGAAAAACGAAAGGAAAACTATTGTATTCAAGCTTAATGAGTTATCCTTGTTTTCATGCAGGGCATGCATGGCCACAATGGGCATTTTGTACTATAGATTGGCCCAAGGTGGGCTTGGTGAAAATCTACCTGAACATGAGCAGCAGTGAGTATTGCTTAATTACTGTCTGATCTGATGCCACTGCCTTCTGGGTTTTGCTTGTGACCTCAACCCTTCATGTGGACTACTTGCGACACAATGATGCATCCAGCTTCTTTCTTTGTTGCTCTACAGATTTTTATCCATTATCTAAACAGAAAAAAAAGTTGTTCATAACATTTATTCAATGTTAAATCATGTTGTTCTTTTAGCTGTCATGCTTGCTACTGTTGAAATTGAGAAGCTACTACAAGGCAAAAGTGTTGCTATTCTGAAAAAAAGAAGAAAGAGTATGTCAAGCATGTAGTAGTTCTGCGTTATTTATTATCCATACTGCTAAGAGAAAGGAATAACAGCAGGCCAACCCTTTTTATTTTAAGGAATTGATGATATTGTGTATGCACCATACAGAATGTACGAATGAACTTGCACAGGACATAGTTCTAGAGACCTGATGAGCTATGTGAACCTCATGAGCTCTACCAAATGGCCTAGAAAAAAATTGTAAATGTGGTGTTGCTAACCATCTTTTCCGTGACTCCGCCAATTGTCCGCAGTTCATGGTTAAATAAACATCAGACAGGTTCATTTAGATCTTAAGCTGAGTGGCTATTTTTGTACTGTCGAACTGTTTAAGATGTTTTTGTGTATAACTAGAAGGCCAAAGTGACTCCCCATTCATTATCTACTGGGACCAGCAACAATAATATCCTTCTTTTCATTGTTTTCGTAGCGACAGGAAAATTTTGAGTTTTTGAGAACATGGGTTATGTTCGCAATGTTGATTGGATGGATTAACAGTTGTGGCAATCGCATTTTCCCAGCCAAACGAAACCTCAGATTCAATTCTGGGAAGATTCTAATCAAAGCATGTCAAGACTATTTTGCAATTGTGATGGTTGAATTATATTTTTATTATGTTTTAGACTGTTAAATGAGCATCTATAGTGACAAAAATGCGGTAGAAATTGGGACTAAATTAGAGAAGAATCTTAATCAAATCATAATTTACAAAATAAAGTAGAAAGTCTCGAATAATAAGTATGTCGATATGATTCAAAATGCCACAAATCTAAAATTTATTGTATTCACTGTACTCTTAATTCTTGACAATCAAATAGATATTAACTTTCTTTATGAAAAATTGTTGAAACTGAGATTATAATTTTAGTATAAATGATGTGAGTAATACAAATGAATCATAAATAAACTTCAACTCATTTCTAAATTGAGTTATCATATAGTCAAGAGGATATTAGCTTTGACCATTTAGTTATAAGCAGAGGAAAATAAGAAGATTTTATAAAAAAATATTCAGCAATATATATTTATATTTGTTTTTATATGATTCATAAAATTTAGTGAATTTTAAGAGATTAGGAGAAAAATATACTTGTATTGAAATTTTGTTGTTTGACCATCACTAAAGAAGAGATTAGTTGTTACTAGACTGAATGCTCATATTCAAGAGAGAGAAATCCACTGACAAATCACAAATGGTCTCCTTCTTCATTAGAATCTCCTATTCTTTAACTCATTTGCTCCTAATTTACTTTTGTCTGCCAATAGTTAAATTAAAATAGCTAATTTTTTAGAGATTAAAAATTTTAATCTTTAAAAATCTATATTAACTGATATAAAATAATGGTTCTCATTCTATCCTAGAAAGATATTGGTTTACCATTTATGTTTTTCTAGAGTTGATGTTGTTATCTTATTGAAGACTCTGTCCATATTTATTCAAGCTTACGCGTTATAACAGCTCAAACATTTCCATAATTGATTAGATAGCTTCTACATTATTGAAGTCAAGGTAGTAATGGAAATGGCAAACTGATTGACCGGTCATCACTGTAGGAACCAGTCTGGATGGGAAGTTGACAATTGAAATACCATAAATGGAAATATTCTAGCCATGGGAGGACCATTTGACCAATCTTTTTTGAACATATATAAATCTCAAATCACACATATCGGATACCTCTACGGAGAGTGATCCTTTAGGATGGTGTGAGAATCGAACTCAGGATTTCTGTTTTCTGAGATGAATTCTAAACCATCTATCTAGTTGTTGGAAAAAAAAATGAAAATATAAAGGTCAAATATTAACATTATTTTATTTTATAAAGTGTTTAAATACTATTTATATATATAAAAAAAAAATATTTAATGGTTGTGACTAAGTTGTGGGTGCTATCCAAATCTTTATCTGGTCCCCCTCTTGAACAACTAACTTATCATTAGTAGTCATTCAATATCCACCTTATCTCTTATATGATGAATTACAAGTGGCAGAAATACACAATATTATAGGACCAAATCTCTTTGGACCTAGAGTCCTAAAGTGAAAGCCTGTATTATGCCTTTTCTTAATTCGAATATATATATATATTGGCTGCATCTAAAATATTGATAGTGATTATATTTAAATATTAGACTGATTTTTTATATTCGATTAATAAATTTCAATAATATCTGCTTGTGGAATCCTACTTTACTATTAAACAAAATATTATCATATGACAGGCCCATATTTAGATCTTGGGCCTTGAGCTGTCTAGGAGCATGAGGAAAAAAGTTTTAATTATATTTTTCTTTTTTCTTTTTAAATATTATTACTATCTCAACGAAGGCAAAGATTTTAAATTCAACCAATAATGCATTCATCAACATGTCTTGGCTTCTTATAAAATGAAGACTCAATTTGAGAGTCAGTTACGTTTTGATTTGATTTTAATTTTATATGAGTAGTTTGGCCCTTTAATATTTTAGATTATAGTTAACTATTATTTAAATTTGTAATATAAGAGGTAAATTTCAATTTTTTTTTATTTATAAAATAGCAATCTATTAAGTCAAATTTGTCTCATTCAAGACTAGTCCAAGTCAACTCAAATCAGCAAATGTGATTCAAATTTAGTAACACCAAGTCACACATTTTTTTAGATAATATGAGTATTCCATCTTACATTGGAGTTTAGACTAATCTCACGGATACAACAAAATCACCTGCAAGTCTCGTGTATCAGATAAATTCAAAGGAATCAAGCTCAAGACCTCTAATCTAATTATACAAATTTAGACAACGGAGCTACTCATGTCTATTTTTTTGAAGAAAACAATTTTATATAAAAAAAGAAGCAGGCCTTTCTCACTAATAAATATGAAAAATGATGATGTGGAACTAATATATATTTTTTTTAAAGGGTCTAAACAAAGTATTTTATTACTTAAATCTGAAGAAGTGGCCCTCATAAATCATGCAATGGGATGCTTGGCCTCAAACTAGAATATTGTGAGAAAATCCTCTGAGTCGAATGCAAAGGAGATGTCCAAAATCGGGCAAATCTTGTTTTTGTATGACAAATCTTAGCTCCGCTGGTAAAGGTCTAAACTCGTACAAGATCCATCTAAACTCTTCATTTCTTTCCTTGGAATCAAATCTAACGTGTTGAAGTTCAGTTTTCCAGAGTTCACGAGGATGATAGTTTCAATTTTCAAAGTTTTTGTTGAGACAGATTTTTCAGTTTTAAAAATTTAAATAAATATTTCTAAAAAATGTATATTTTGAGTTGATAAATTTTATTTTAACGTACATCGGTTAATACAAGAAACCAATGACTTCATATAATAGTAGAGGCATCTTTCTCTCAATAGTTAATTTTTTAGAGTGAGTTCTAGTTTAAGAATGTTATCATCTCCTAGTTTTTTAACATACTATCAGAGCAGGTTTTGCATGTAGCCACAGGATCCAGCTACACATGAGGGCAAGTTTAAAGTTTCTACGTACAGCCATAGAACGAAGTTGCACATATGTCAAGTTTCCACGTGCAGCCGTAAGGTTGAGCTACACATGAGAGTTGGATGTGAAGTGATAAAAGTCCTATATCATCAGTTCATTCGAGAAATCAACGACTCTATATAACACTTGAAATATCTTTCTCTTAATTACTAACTTTTGAAATTGAGTTTTATCTTAAGAATATTATCATTATATGATTTTTTAACACCCATAATGATAAATTTTACTCAAAATTAAATTTTGAATTTCAGCTGAAATCTGTTAATGAGAATCCAACTATTTCCATCCTATACATGCCACGTGTATGCAGGAGATGAACTGTTGATATTTTCTAACACCTAAGCTGAGAACCTTTGTTAGGTTTCTTCCTATGAAGCAGACAAGAATCGCAATCGACGGATTTGGTGTCCAGTTTCCACTTCTTAACAATGCCAGACCCCTCTCCACGTCCTTGTACGCGTTTCTTTTTCTTTTTCTAATTCTATTATTCTATTCTATTTACCAACAAAATGCCCTCTGTTTTTTCATATTCAATGAAGAAGACTTCCCACGTTCTCTAAATTCAACCAATCTAATCCTTCTCACTCTCAATCTTCACTAAATCTCGCTTCTAAAGATCTAATTAATCTTGGATTAGTGCCATTTCAATGGCCATATTTTCAGTATTCTGTCTTACACACTGTTTTTGTGGCTCCTAGAAGTCAGATGTTGCTAAGATTTCTCTTTTTTTAATCCATGATTGCCTGAATCTGGCCCATCTCTGAGTTGTAATGCTAAATGGGCCCCACATCACAATCAAATCCCTCATCGACCAGTGATTGAGAATTAAAAATGCTGATGTGGGTACAGAAATGAACTCCAATATCTTCAACATTCCAAGTGACTGTTGATATAAATAGATCTAAATTTCTGTTTCTTGCCAAGGGTCCATAGTTTGAGCTTTTCTCACATACTCTCCGGCATTTGGCCCTTCAAATTAGCACTGGTGTTCCGTCGAGAAAAATGGAGCCTGTGGGAGCATTGTCTGAAATAAATTGGAGCACTTTCAATGGAACACTGTCAACTGATGAGGCTGAATTCATGTCTCAATTGCTTGGCAGCTGCCCGTTTATGGACGAGCAAGACTGTGATCCGAGCTTTGGAATACCGGGAACTGTTTGGTCCGGTCACACTGCAACGGGTGACGATGATTCGTACTTCTGTTCTTCAGATATGTTTAACTCTGGCTTCTTTACTCCAATTCCTGATTATGAAAATTACAATGCCGGCGATGCGAATGGAGTCCATGTAATGTGTAGTGATTCATCAACAATGGATGTTTATATGGTGGATGGGCTAGATGCAAGCTCATTGCTTCGGGTTATTCCTGATACTCCATTTGAAGAAAGTATTTACTTGAATGAAGAGACGAACGACAACGATTTGGGAGAACCCGGTGCTAAACCATCAGAACACATTCTTCCCAGTCAGAAGGCACAGCCAAAGAGGAAATTCGAATTGCTCGAAATGAAAAAACCCACATCGGGAAAGACTGACAATGACCCATCTGAGAATCAGAAGAAAAAGACTCGGGTTTCAGAACAAGTATGTGATTTGTTAATATGTCAGCTTGTTTCAGAGGAAATTTTTAAATGGTCTGTTATTTTTGAAACTGCTATGAATCAAATGCAGGTCCAAAGGAATGGGAGGAACACAAAATCAAAGAAGAATGCAAAGGTGGTTGTGATTGCCGAAGAGGAGAGCAAAGCTGCTTTAAATGGGCAGAGCTCTAGCGGCGATTTGTCAGAGGACGATTCAAATGCTTCGCAGGAGATAAATGGTGGAACAAGCTCAAGTTCCAGAGGAGCTGCTGCTCTTAACACCAATGGGAAAACAAGAGCTGGTCGGGGGTCGGCAACGGATCCCCAAAGCCTCTATGCAAGGGTAATCACTGTGCAGCTATAATTATAATCGTAACAAAAATGATTTAAGTACCTGCTAATAAACCATTAGTTTCTTTGCTTTGATGAATTTGTATGAACTTGAGCAGAAAAGAAGAGAGAGAATAAACGAGCGGTTGCGGATTTTGCAGAATCTTGTTCCTAATGGAACAAAAGTGAGTACACTTCAAAATAACAGTCTAATCTTTATGCAGTTCTGAATTTTCATACATTCGTAATCTGAACAAGTTACTGGTTTAATGACAGGTAGACATAAGCACAATGCTTGAAGAAGCAGTTGACTACGTGAAGTTTTTGCAGCTTCAAATCAAGGTAAAATAAGTATATTTCTTTGAAAAAAATTCATGGATTTTACAATAAAAATGCAGTTTAAAGACTTGAAACGATCATTAATAGAAGAAAATGTGCTCAACAAACATGCAATGAATGCGTTTTTCTATCTTGTGTGTTCTTTGGAAGAAAAAGTGGTCCGATTTAAAGGTGTGTTTCTGTAATGGCTCGTATCAGTCACAAAAGAGAGTGGAGACCTGATGGAGAGAGAACATCAATGGAGGTGGGTGGAGTAGAGGGAAATTCGTCACAGAGGGGGAGTTTGGAATCCCATACCGCCTAGGCAAGCTATCCAGATCCTGCTTATAAGCTAGCACAAAACCTTTTCGGGTTGTGCAATGGCGCACACTCCAAAGCAAAACGAGCCCCTTTAGACTCAAAGCAGATAATATTGTGCTAGGCGATGCAGGTCATTACAGTTTGGCCACTATAAAAACCAAATTGAGAGTGAATATTATCCAAGTATTCCTTTAAGTGTTCATGTGGGCTAACCACAGTTGTTTATTTCTAAACTAACAGGCTAATTAACTAATCAAATGATGCATGTCCTAGTATTATTTTATATACAATGATTCCCAATTCACCAATTCTATTTTATCTTAACCTGTTTTCACAGTAAATTGCTTGAGCACCTAATCTAAACAAGGTTTGCTCTAAAGATAATCCCAAGTATTATATGCTAATAATTATTTGTATCTATATGCAGCTCTTAAGCTCAGATGATCTATGGATGTATGCTCCAATCGCATATAACGGAATTAATATTGGGCTTGATTTGAAGATCTCCTCTGCATGACAGCATTGGAACTTAGAAGAGGTGGTGCTGAAATGGTTTTGTTAATTACTTTTGCTATTTATTAAAAATTCTTTGAGATCTTGTAATGGATTTATCACAATAAGTGTTTGGAAAATCCGTTTTCAGTTCATGAAAAGATCACTTGTGATTATTTTATCTCCATATGATGTGTTCATTAGCAGATTCAGAACAATGAGGGTGGATGCATGAACATTCAATTTAAATAATACATATTAACTTAATAAAAATGATTAGATCATGTAAACATGAATAAATGAAAGAGATTCATGTCTCTAGAGCACAACAGTAGTATGGTGCCTCAACTTTAGTTTCTGTAAATCTGAACCATCAATCCCATGGATTCAACTATTGAATTTCGATCTATTGCCAATTGAAAAGTTACCGTAAGAAAAAAAAATGGATGAAATTTGAAATTTTAGCATAATAATTCCATTTTTAGCTCACCAACATAAAAATATCGGTATTTTTTACTTTTGAAAATACTAAAATTTCTGCAACAGATGAAATTTCAGTTGAAATGTTGAAATTTTTGTACATGTCAGTCAAATTTACAGTTTTACACAAACTGAAGTATCAAACATGACATAATATGAAAATTGTAGCTATTTTGAAGCAGGGGTGAAAAATAAGGTATCGGCCGATATCTCAGCCAATATTTTTCTCTTATTTTTTTTTTGTAAAAAAAAATGTATCAATATCGCCTATATATATCGGATATCGGCCAATACGTATTATATTGGCCGATGTCTCGACCCCTGTTTTGAAACGTATCAATATCGCCTATAAATATCGGATATCGGCCGATACATATAATTTCGGCCGATATCTTAACCCCTGTTTTGAAGTGTTAGGGTAGAGTCTATATATATATATATATATATATATATATATATATATATATATATATATATATATATATATTATAATATGGGTATCCCCATATCAGCCGATATTTCCACGATATTAGTCTCTTCTTCTTTTTTCCAAATCTAGGCCAATATTTTTTATTTTTTAATTAAAAAAATTCTGGAAATTAAAAAATAAATTAAATGGCCAATATTTCTCCGCTATGGCCAAATATCGGCGATATATTGGTGGGGCAATGGCGATCTTTAATTATTATTTAAAAAAAAATTCTTTATGAGTGTCAATCCTAATTAAATGAAACAACCACCACTACAAAATGAATGATATAAGATGATCATACACTAGTACCTTGTAGTCTTGTACATGATAATAGAAATACGGCCCAAAATTTTAGAGGCCCATAAATACAGGGTCTAACTTACGGTACAGTTGATGAAAAATACGGACTCCACAAGTGCTGCGAACTGGGAAAAACTGGCCTTATACCGATGGAAAGTGTTAGGCACCGACGGTCTTTCCGATAGTTCTATGAATTCCCCTCAATTACATATTTTGTTTGTTTTGTTTTCTTGGATCCAATCAAATCATACACGTTTAATGGTTATACTTTGCACGGATGTATGGTACATAAGTTTCCTTTAGACAAATGATACCTCTAATGTTACATATTAAAGGAAAACCATGTATCAGTGTTTCTAACGTTAATGATGGTGAAGACTTGGTCTGACAAATGGCAAAGATTCACAAAAGAAAAGAACAAGAAATGGACGCCAAGATGAAGGCCAAAATGAAGTTCACATTTGAGAAATGTGGGAGTTCATGAGTAGGAATCCAGTCCATTAGATGAGTCAATTTTATATGAACTATTTAGAGGGTTGGGGCAAGTCATTCATTCAATTTACAGTTGCATTTCTAGGTTTCATGATTTGTTTTCATTTGGACTCGAGTCATAAGCGAAGAACACTGGTTCAGTTGAACACTGGTTCAGTTGCTTAACTTTTATGGGGCTGAGGCACTGTCCGGTTTGGGCGGATGATATTGCGCATGGGCATGCAACTTCAATCAAGGAGATTCCGGGCACGGGTTAACTTGGCTTGGTAATAAGTAATGCATTCGATCATTAGGTGTACATGGATCATGGGTTGGTCCTCCTTCAAGTCCAGATTCCTTTAGTAGGGTTGAATCTGAAGAATTCCGAATTCCAGATTGAGTATGTGGATACGGATTGAGGTTCAGGTGTATAAACTATAAAGCCTCTGCAAGCCCATCACGGTGATGCTGAAGATCTGAAACTCCCTGAATAAGGGTAAGTCAATGATTTGATGTTTAAGGGTGAAAATACTAATAAAATATTAATTGATGCAATGAATGCTGTGCAATGGGAACAAGCATTTTAATACAATAAATGCAGATTTTTACCAAAAAAGTATGTATCCTACTCTAAATAATTAAAGTAATAAATAATTCAATACACAAGTAAAATTTCAAAGAAAGAAAAAAAGAAACAACATTAGTCAATGCAAAACAAGGCTTAAACTGATATTAGAAACTACTGGCATCATAAAAATTCAACGAATCTGTCCGACATGGATGACAATATGCAACCTGCAAATCTGTACAAGCATTATACATTTGTTGAATTAAAAACAAACCTAGAATCCAGCTCCCGCAAGTCTACTTCAAATTCATCGCAATAACTAACTCTTCATGCATCTTCCTATCCATTCTTGACCCATTCTGAAACTGAGCATCTTAATAATATGTCCTTGAATTATGTTCAATAATGGAATGACAAAGGGTGAATAATAAACACGAGTTCTCCATGTGTCACTAGTAATTAAAGGAGACGAACAAATTTTCAGGCACGATCTTCTTGGATGTGATTTGGGACCTCTCCTTGGCTGTCGAGTGGCATGTACTGTGACATTATGGCTCTAATCTCCGAGTCCATGTATGACTGAAAGAACCAAATGAAATATACAAAATTAAGAATCTAGAAGAAAAAACAATAAAATCTAGAAATCCTTAACATGCAAAAGGATGAACTTTTGGACAGCATGACTATTCATGAAATGCACTGCTCATAACTTAACAATGACCAAGATATGATATAGCTAGCTTAGACTTTGCAATCATTATACATTAGTTAGAGAAAAATATACAGACCATAACTAAAATGAAAATCCTATAAAATCATAGTTATTTCAAGGTTTTAGTTGTTTGTTAAGAAAATTTTGTATTGCAACATTTCCATTAAAAATAGTTTTTATTTAAGCTAAAGTGAATATAATCTCACATAAGCAATAAAAAACATTGCACCAGCATGTCACTAGAAGTGCATCTCCTCTAAGAAGATACCATGTTTGTACTGGTTTTCACTTTATTTATTTGGATATGGTACTGCTTTTGGTTTTACCTACATTGATATATAAGCAATCTCCACGCAAACAGTGAGAACAAACATTCGAGGAAAAGAAAAGAAAAAAGAAGATAAGGAGCTCACTCTCAATCTATATTTGTAAATGACATATGCACCAGCACCAGCGACTGCTAAACCAATCAAAATGACCCAAACAGCAGTCCAAGCAGTCCGAACTTCAGTGGCACTTTTACCTGTGGATGGACAATTCAAATGATGTGAGTCTTCAATTTAAGGAAAGTTATACCCAATCAACATGGATTGAGATTATAAAACACCAAAACTTACTTATGCAGGTGTCATGGTCCCTGATGTACAAAAGATCCCCATTGCAAGTACATTCATAGCTGCCCCAGGTATTCTTGCAGCGGCATTCAGGACAATTACAAGCTTTTCTTTCTTTGCATTCATTAATATCTGTCAGCAGCAAAAAAAAGTAATTCAGGAATTAGATATTGTCTTAAAGTTTAGAGCCAACTTGCATATGGAATTTAAGGAATTACATCAATCTCAGCCTTGGAATATGGACATTTAATTGAAACCGACTCCCTACAAATGTGGTTGATATTCAATTGGTCTAATGGGTACCATCATGGAGGAACTATACCCTAAAAACTCTCAGATTGGAATATCTAAGCTAAACAATTTTCTTTCATTTGAAGTCCAATTTAGACTGTAGATTCAAAAGCTTCTTAAACTTTCATCAAGATGCCGCTGAACAGATCGAAGGGATTGTTCCATGAGGACCATCCATCCATGATAGGCACATCAAAGGAATCGTAAGAATTACCAAATGAATGGCCCATTTGTAAGTGCTTGGGGCTGAAGGGAACAAAGCATCCAATAGTCAAGGATCATAAACAAAATGTTAATGCAAATGAAATGGTTAGAAATGGTATCTCTGCTATTATTAGTGATAGGGCCCATCAATCAGAAGGCAAGTCAAGCAGTTTCTCTGGTTTATCTATGTGTTGATTAATGTTAAGTGTGGGCTGAGTGGTTGAGACCATTTTCTCAAATGGTACTTGACATGCACTGCATTGAGCTACTTCAATGACTTAAAAAAGTAAAATATCATAAGCACAAACCTATGGCAGAAGTCAATCATGAAGCTGAAAACATACCTTCACAACTTTTGACTCCATCACCTCTGAAGCCAGGAGGACACTGACATTTACTGCCCTCAGTTTCCTGTAAAATTGAAAAGATGAGAATATGCAGAAACTATGTTCATTAACAAAGAACCATGACAATAAAACCAACCAGACAAGCAGAGAAGGTGTGTCCATCTCGAGTTTGTTGCCAACAGCCCCCATTATTCAACTTGCACCGTCCAGGACCATTTGCTGTAAGAGAAAAGAAACAATCACACATAAAACTAAGCAGGAGCAAAGTATCCAAATAATGGACCATAGAAAGAGTCCAAGAAGTGTCAAATGCAGCTACTGGAAATGCAATGTTAAGGTGCACAGTGGTCTGAAATGATGATTCAATTTTAATTCTTATGGGGTACACATGAAAATGTTTAGGAAATGCATGAGGAGAAAAACACTCTCATAAAATTTGTTTCAGGGAACATATAGAAAACAAAAGGAAACACATGGAAACGTGTGTCAAAGAATTGTACCCATGTGTGAATTCCACAGAGAGATCAATAAAAAAACCCTACTTTGTTTGATAAATAATAGTCCACTTCTCAATTGTTAGCAAATGTTTTTGATGTGCTTCATGTTTTACTTTCCTGCTGATCTTCAAATGTTTTCAATGAATTCAACTTTTGTGAAGAATTCAATGAATTCAACTGTTTATGTCCTAACTCATTATATATGGTTCTTGAACACCCCTTTTATGATTCACTTCACAAAATATGTTTTCCTCCCTTGTTACTAAGGTATTACCAAAGCTCTTTTTTTGGGAGATGTACATTCAATTATACAACAGAAACAAGCTCAGATGCATGTATGTTTGTTAGCCTAAGTCCCCTTTCCCTCATCTCTCTCACACACACACAATTTTGTAATGCTCCTGTCTCCTTGTCTTGATAATGCTCTCCTTATCTTCAAAGTTCATAGTCATGGCTGCCAATGACACCTTGGGGATCTCTAGAGGAAAAGCTTAAGATTCACATCATCAATTTCAGCGTTGGTCATGACAACTGACAATACATACATATATTTGGATTCAAACATTCAAGAAAGAAAAAAGGAAACAAGTGAAAAACCGGAAAGCAGTGATTTTGAATAAATGACTGAAAAGGTAGGAGAAAAGAGGCAGTGCAGTGATGGCCATAGAAGCATAAACCTGTTTGTCAAAATGCTTCATAGACCAACAACTTTCAATAAACCTGTTTTCCCATCTTTATTTTAAACCTCCACACAAACTTGAAAATTTTGATTTTCATGTGAGAAGGATTCTGATGTTTGGTGACGTATGAAACAAATTGTATGAGAACTTATTTTCTTTTTTCATGTGAAAATAAACAATCATGCCCTAATTATTTTGCAAAACCAATCAGCGCACTCAACATTCCATCCTTTTTCTTATCACATGGATCATCTCCATCCAGATGTTGATGCAAAAGTGAAGTGACAACTCCAAGCACATGAAAAGATGAACCATGTATCAATAATGAAGATCAGACGTGATTCAATACCAATGTGAAAACTTTAATCACCATGGTTCTTCTTCTTAAGCCAGTATTACTGTTTAGGCTTTTCCTAATGTGTCAAATTTCCAATAACTTTCATCATCATGCCGAAAGGAGAAGTATAGGCTGCATCAGCAGCAATCCATTTGGTCTACCAATTGCCCCAATCAAGTCTAACTTAGGGCCTCTTGACCACTTCGTTGCAACTTTAGATGGAGCAAGAATGCACGATAGATGAGGTGGTGGTAGAAGGGTAAGAGAGTTGATGATGGGATGTGTAAAAAAGGTGGAAAAGTTTACTCTGGTTCTGCTTAAAGCCTTAAATCAGCAGAGTTGAAAGGATATGATGATGATGATAACATTTACCTTCACAATTAGTGTAACCATCTCCCTTAAACTGCACTCCCCTGAACCATAGGGCACTCACACACTCTTCCACGGAATGTATCCTGAGGGAAAAGATTCATGCATCAGTGTGCAGAGGAATGGAAAAATTTTATTCGAAGATAAATGGTATTATTAATACCTTGCAGGCCGTAATGTTGGAAACGTTATCTTGCCAACAGCCACCATTGTTGTCCAAGCATTCATTTGTCTCTACATCTGATATTTAAATAAACAAAGGAAGAAGGAAAAAACTCAGGCACTGAATGGTAATTGCATAATGCAAAAGAGAACAGCTTATTTCTATAAATAATTGCTACAATGGTAAACACGCTCACCATTGCTCAAACAAACAGCCGGTTCGGTGGTTTCCTCAAACCCAGAACAAATAGCCTTCAAAACTGCACCTTTCTCTAACTTCCCTGCGACTTCACATGTTAGAACTAGGTGCAGCCCAGATATAAGAGTGAGAAATATGACTTCAAATTCTAATACTAACCTCTATATTGTCGATTATTAACAATGAGGGTTGGCAGTATGGTAACATCACCTCTGGATCCTTTTCCAACCTATATTAAGAGTTACGTCATCTAACAGTAAGTACACCTCAAATCAAAGAGTTCCCAAAGGCCATTTAAAACTTCTGCACATGGAACATTGTATATATAGTTAAAACCCAGAGCATATGCTTTTTGATATCACCCAAAATCATTATTTTTTTTTTTTTTTTGAGGACCCAGGACAACCTCAGACCCACCCCAACTTACGCCTTGGCCATAGCACTCCTAAAACTCCTGGGGGAGCAATATAGACCCACACTCCGGGTAACGATCACCGGAGCTCGAACTTGTGACCTCTCCCTTCCGAGGGGAGAGGCCCCCAAAATCATTATTGGTTTCAGTTTTTGGGAAAAAAGGATGATTATCATTCAACCGTGCATTGTGAGCCATGGATATCAGAAATGTCATTGCGGAATGTTTTTCTACGTTATATATGGTAACAACTATAGAATCAAAGGAGGTATGACGTTATTAAGAGCAAGATCTGTGTAGGGTTGGTAAAGGGGAGAAAAAACAATAGTATTGTAGATGCCATATCAATTAAACGGTCATTGTAATAGATGGAAGTCAGATATCCATATTCATCGGGAGCTAAACATTGGCTAACTAAGAAATTGATAAGAACATGTACTTGGACAAGGAAGTTAGATAAGGGAGGGAGAGACCAAAGATTTGGAACGAAGTAGTGACATATTAGATTACAAGGAGACAATCACAAGGAGACATAAAATAAATGAATTGATAATTAAGGTGACCAAATTGATGAGTAAGGTTCAATGACTATCATTTTTCACTTTCCACCCCAAAACAACAATGGCAAGAAGTTCTGAAAATGGTTGGGCACCAGAAAGGAAGAAAACACCACCAGCTGCCACTGTTTCCTGTTTCTCCACGATCTAAACCTTTTAGAACTAGAATTGCATCCAAATGCAGACTAACCATTAATAGCATATCCTTAAAAATAAAAGAAACCATTAATAGCATATCTGTAACAAATGCCACCTACTTGGGCATCTTGCTCTTCTTTCAGCACAGGATTCTCAGAATCAGCATTCTGGTCTCCCATACACTTCTCAATTTTCTTGTGGTCCAATCCTGTCAAAATTCAAGATCTTTTTTAATCAATCAAGAAATAAATGTTCACTTTTTCATTGAGGATAACTAGCATCTGAACATATATATTAATATAATATATATGGGAGCAGGAATTTTTATTTCATACCCTAAAAATTGTCAGACTTTGGAATTTAACCTACCTAAAGATTTGATAACAGCGTCAGCACATTCTTTATTGTATTTTTTCTCCTTCATGGGGCATCTTATTTGAAAATCTGTTACATAATCCCACCACACCCAAGGTCTTCCCGATTCATTTGCAACTCTGAACACACACAACTGTCTCAAGTTCTCAATAACGACATCTTTCCCTTCATACCCTGACTGAAATCCTGTTCAGGATCTGGTGCACAATATCTTCCATGATTGATGCATTGGGACTTGCACTGTCTGCTGATAATGAATGCCCGCGGGCAGTACCAGGTTATATAATGGGGTGTGAACTGACTATAACCACCTCGCTCAAGTATCTGTGCTGCCCCTTTAAAATCTTTCACAAATTCCATCAACATATCACATTTGGTACCACACTCATCATTGCTATTTGTCCATAACTCATACTCCACACGGTCATCAGGATGTGGAACAGATTCTCTCCAATCAAGGTTCACATTAACCATTTCTCCACCATTTATGGCCTTCTTTAATTTGTCCCCAAAATTCTTATCAATAAGTGCAGATGGTATAGTTATGTTCTGAATGTACTTTCCCGCTGCTTCATCTTCTTGAGGTGAATCCATGGTTATCAATGGTTCTTCAGTGTTATCTGCAACAAGAACTGCCGAAGCCCCAGCATTCTGTGCATTCCACACCTTTAAAGCAAAAAGGCAGTCTGTGGAGTAGGAATCAGACATTCAGTTCCATGACTAGGACAAAGGAAAGTACAACAAACAAGGAAATAAGACAATTACAGGTGATGACTTTGGTGTTGAGGAAAAGAAAATGACTATTTAAATTTAGATAATTGCACACTAGATATAAGTAGAAATAAACAAATAATACTCTACCAATACTTGCAGATGTACGCTCCACTTTTTTCTCATAGTGTGTGTAAGCTTTGCACAAAACTAACAAAGCAACCTAAAATGTTGAATTTGTCATGCAAGTTTTAACTTCTTCAAGATCTAAAATAGTCATAAATCAAATGGAAATCTAAATCGTTCTTTAATTTACATTAGAGTATTAACTATAGATATGACCTCAAATTATGATAGAAAAAACATAAGATTTGGTAGAATTTTCAGCTGAAACTGATTCAACCCAAGGAATAGATTTGGTCATAACAGAAGCCATTGCACAACAGCTGTTATCTCAAAGTAATCTCTGGTATTTAAACCATCTGTGGCATAGATAAATTTTACTTGAAGAATGCACCTAGCTTTGCACCACAGGCGCATAAAATTAGTAGGTAAAGGGCTTTGAATGGATTAGTCAGTCTGACAAACTGGTCCATCCAGATCTTGCCCTTGAATTAAAATCGGATCAGATCAAGTTTGGTCTTGATAATGTACCAAGAAACAGAATAAGGTAATGTTGACCCATATGACAAACTGGTGCAGATAAAATATCCTAATGTTAACTTTGGACCCACATTTGGGGTCCATTAAGTCTTATTCAATTCAAACTCCAACTGACTGAGATCTCAAGCCTTAGACATCAATCTCAAGAAAGAATAGAACAACTACACAGGCAAGTGGAGTTACACCTTACTGCAAGACACATTTTTATAGTCCCCGATCAGTCTACTTGAGCACACATGTGGACTTGAACAGAGCAGATCTCAGCATTAGAAAATAATATTTCCTATTGGTCATTTTTCTTCGAGATATCTGTCTGTCCAACTTTCTGTAGCACTTATTGTTGTAGTGTGGTGGGTGGGGTGGGCCAGTCATAACTCCTAAGATGATCCGGACATGCGTCTGTGAAGAAAGAAGAAGAGTTCCCATATTCTCTCTCCACTGACATATATCAAACACAACATCCTCTTATACACACTCACAACTAACTGATGTTTTCCTAGCAGGAGATTGGACAGAATAAGCGTGTGACCGATAACCATCATATAATACTTTTCATGGATAGAGGAAAATGGATTAAATATGGTCTATCTATCTGTCTGTCTGTCTGTCCGAGGGTAATACAAATTCAGATGGTCTTATGGAACACAACATTCAGTCTCATTCAAAAGGAGGTAAATTATTTGCTGATGCTCTAAAACACAGATCAAAAGAAATACAGATGTAGCTAGTGTTGTGTCTAGATCATTTACAATACTCAGCCTGTTCATGTTCTATATGATTTCTTAAATAACAATTCAGCCATTTATCAGTAAAAAAGGAAAACTGAAAATTCAACAACAAATCACTCAAAGTTCACAATCTAGTTATTGATGTCTCAAACACAAGACATTGGAAGATAGATACAAACATACAATATTTAATTTTTTTTTCTAGAGAGAGAGCGAGAGAGAGACTAAAATTACCTCCACGATCAACCAAAACGAACGTTGGGAGGGAGCCAGTTTTTGCCTTGAAGGATATCTTGAACTCATCAAACCCCTTGCAACCCTTCGTGTTATCTTTCGGGTATACAACTGTCCCCGCCATGCTCCCTCCATACTGAGGAATACCAAAATTCCCAATTGCACTATCATGATAACCCCGAATGCTATCTGGCGATGTCACGGTTAAGCTATTCTTCTCAACAACAAATCTTGCCGAAATTGACCCCAACAAAGCCCCAAACACCAACCCCAATATCCCAATAAAACAACCCAATTGATCTCCCCATCTTCAAATTAAAATCAAGCTAAGTGAATGAAATAGAAAGACTTTCCTTGACACAGAGGCTTCTTAAGGTAAAAAGGTTAAAGAGAAAGACTGTTTATGAAATGGGTACTGATTATTACAACTCTATGAAGAAAGGGTGCTATTTGAAGTAGGCTAGAATGATTCACTTCACATGAAAGCTCCCAAAACAGCCGCCCATCAACGAAACTTATGAGATCAAAGAATACAGTGTTGGAATCAAGAAAGTATTTTGGAAAGAGGAATAGAATTCAAAAGGCTATCTTGAAAACTGGTATCGATCTCTACTACGTGGACAAAAGGGTTAGAGAAGTTGGACAGATTTTCTTCTCCAAAATCGTATTTTGGAAGATGGGTTTTGGAAACAAAGAGCAGATATCATCAAAAGGGTAATTTGGAAAATGGGTACCGATCAGTACTCTGTGAAAATAAAAAGGGTTGGTGCAGTTGGACAGATTTTCTTCATAGAGGCTCCTAGAAGGCAGACTCAGAAGCTAAAACTCAAGGGACCGATAGAAAGAGAGTCAAGAGAAAAGTCTCTTTGAAAAATTAGCAATCCATGTAGAGACTCCTCTATAAGTCTGAAACGTCATAGAAGATGATTTTTTTCCTGCAATCTGCTAATTTTCTTTGAAGAAATGAAAACAAACTAATTAGTAAAGAGCGTGGAGATGGAAAAGGAGTGTTCTTGGGGGGAATTTGGTGATTTCGTCTTCGGTCGTTCGAGTGAATGCTTTTGGGTTTTGAGTCCTACGATTCTTTCATCCTTTAGTAGACCATGGACCTTATCAGGTGTGAACCTTCGTGGAAGAGAATCCCTGTGGGGACTAGGATTTGATGATGTTTTTAATAACATGTTGAACTAATTAACCATTAAGGCAAAAGTGCCTTAATTAATTGTAATTTACGGTCAAAGATCAATGTTTATAATATGGAAGCAATCCAATGCACTAAAAAACAGGCCGAAGACTACATTAGTACATTCCATTTGCCCAAATATAAATTCTAAACAGGATAAGAAAAAACTGTTATTAATCTTTATATATCAAAATTCTATAACATTGTCCATGTCATGCCCTTGAGCATCCATCCGTTTGCACGCATTTCTTTAGAAAAAATTATTTTTTTTCATAAAATTAAGATTCTCTTGCATTTATTTATAGAGATTTATAGGAAAATTTAGTTTTTTAAGACCAATTTTTTAGAAAATAGTTCATTCTTTTTTCAAAATCACCACGTAGAGAGAAATGTTTTATTGAAAAACTACTAAAATGTTTTATTAATCGGGTTCACATAGTTGACTTAATCTGGTTAAAATTAAATAAGTTGACTTCTCAACCAATTTATAAAATAGGTCGAATTTCTAAACTTAATAACAAAATGGATTGATCAAACGGACTTTGACCCTTTTATTAAATGAGTGGACTCGATTCAAGTAGAGATGTTCAGTCTCATATGCTCATTTTCATTAGAAGTGTAACCTACCCAACTTTTATAAAACTTTATCTATTTATTAAATTAGTTGGCCAACCCGAATAATCATAAATGGGTTTAGGTTGAGCCAACCTCTCAGGTCACTGATATTTAGATATCAAAAAGTTTCCACTAATATTTTAACTATATCGATTACATTGTCTGAAATTTATAAGTGTGTCCTATGTAGTGAATTTGACTTTAATAGAATTCTTTATAAAATATAAGTATGTGAATTCTAATTTGTTTGGGTCTTATCTTGATCTTTCTCTAGAAATGATTTTGAGGTAGTTTTATATAATTAAAAAGTTCCTTCATCAGATGAACAGCCTAAATCAGGTATTTTCATTCACTCCATCCAAATCTACAGAGTAGAAGCAGATAAAGATGTAAATGAGTTATATTGAAATTTCACACCAATATTTATTAAACAGTTCAGAACAAATATTTCTTTTATTTATTAGGACGGTTGCCTTGAAATATTTTTGAGAAAGTTCTATATAATTAAAAGGTGTGCCTTCATCAGATGAACAGTTAAGATCATGCATTTTCATCCACTCTATCCAATCTCTAGATTACAAGTTGATAGAGATGTAAATGGGTTACATTTGATTGGATTAAAATCTACATATACCTCTACTTCATATTTTGTCAGTTTCTTAAGTGCATGATTGGAATTCACATATGTCACGACCCGATCCTACCTTACCCTATCATGATATTGTTCGCTTTGGACTCTATCTGACCCTTACGGTTTTGCTTTGGACCCTAGCCCAAAAGGCTTCACAATGGGGAGGATTGTCCTCTCTTAAATAAAGCCCCCACCATCCAAGTTCTCAACCGATGTGGGACCTTTGGATGGGAGTGCTACAATCCACCCCCCTTAAGACCAGAGTTGTCCCCGGCTCTGTCTCGTCACATTGACAGGGGTTCACACACAGGCAAGCAAATCACACAAGTAGAGAGCCCTCACAGTCCGAGTGTTGAACCGTGCTCTGATACCACTTATGCCGACTCGACCCTACCCCATCGTAATATTGTCCGCTTTGGGCCCTACCCGACCCGCACGATTTTGCTTTGGACCCTAGCCCATATGACCAGGCCCAAAAGGCCTCACAATAGGGAGGATTGCCCCCTCTCAAAAAAAGCCCCCACCACCTAAGTTCCCAACCGACATGGGACCTTTGTGTGGGGGTGCTACACATATGCTTATCAGATTTTTAAATTTAAAACTATTTTTTTGACATTTTCCTTAATAAAAGAAAGATTAAATTAGTAAAATAGTTAAGTTCTCAGAACCGATTTTCGACACGAACCGCAATCCGCCGTTCCAAACAACCGCTAACTTCGACAGCATTCGGTCCGATTCTGATTACATTGATAATAACGAGTTCCTTAAAAAAATACAAATGTTTCAAATGAAATAACTAAAATAAGACGGAGGATAATAAATACCTTACTTTTTAAACTTATCCATCATTATTGACATTAAATAAAGAAATGCTCAAGCAATTATGCCCAAAGCACGAGTGTTCAATTGGATCTATTTTAATAAAAAAATAAATTTTTAAAATAGATCTGAAATGACCCATCAAATATTAAAATTGGCCATTTGTGATCAAATTTTCAAAAAAAAAAATTAGTCAATTTTTGCCAATTTTGTCTATATGGCTAATATGACCAATTTATAAATTTTGGGTAATAGCCAATATAACTGAAATATTAATTAATTATTTTGACTGATTTGTGAGGTAATACTCTTAAATACAAATTTCAGTGAAAACTATTTAGATATCTAAAAGTTTCCACTAATATTAATTATATTAAATATAATTGTCTGAAATTTGTAAGTGGGCCCTACTGTTGAAATCAACTAAATTTAACAAAAAAAAATTAATTAACTCTAACAATATAGTTTCCTCTCTCCAACAAGAGAATTCTTTCTAAAATCAGAAGAGTGAAAGAGTTACAGTCACCCTCTTGGCTCTATATGCTAAAAGCCTTCCTCATCTCTTCCTAGCTCCCACCGACACCCGATTTCTGAAGTCGGGTCAGGGCCGGCTAGACCCTTAACCAAAAAAAGGCAATCGCTTACGCCTTTCTTATAAAAAGACCTAATTTTTAGCTATTGTTAGTGTATTTCTCCCATTGTATTTCTCCCATTCATCTCTAATAAGAAAATTAATTTTGCAGTCTCTTATATTGTATAAAAATTCAACATTTATAAACAATTCAATTAGAGCTGAACAATTTAATAATAATGATTTTATTATTTAAGTTGTTTGGATTTAAAAAAAATAGTACATCGCTGAAACTACCTCAAACTTTTCATTTATTCAACCATTCATCTTACCTTACATATAGATTTTTATCTCAATATGTTACTATTATCTTTCCTTTTGTTCTTCATGAACCTTAAAATTACGGGTCGTAAAAATTGAAATTTTAAAGGAAAAATAAATTTGATTTTAGCAAAAAACTTACAAAAATTTAATTAGTAATTTTTCAATCTTAAAAAGTAAAAAAAATAATTTTAGATAAATCTTTTTTATTATATATAATTAAATTTTAATTAAATATTACTTAATAATATATTAAATACAAAAATCACGTTCAAATATTTGCATTAGAGTTCAATCGAGCCGCTCTAGTCTGTTACCGACTCCGATTTCTAAATTCGGGTACCGACTAGTATTTCAAATTCGGCTTTTGGTTCTATATAAAAATCATTCACTTACTAATCTTCACCAAGACGGAAAGACTGAGCCCTCTGTCTCTCTTTTCGATCATACACCTCCCTCTGTTTCTCTGCTTACACTTCGATCATACACTCTCTCTGTTTCTCTGCATACACAGCTTTCCTATGGCATTTCTCTGTTTCTCTCCGACCCACTTTCTACCTTCTTCAGAGGGCTTCTTGAAGAGACCCAATCGTCCTATCTTCACAGAAGCCAGTTAAAATCATATCAGTTTGGCAGAAAATTGGTGTCGGAGTTTCAACGCATCCATCAAGCCATTCTCACGCATCCTTTTATCTCTATGGATTCCGAGTTTCAGGACTTTTCCACAAACCCACTGAAAGCTCTGGTTTGAGCCGACCTTACTGGAATGATCCTGAAGAACTAACAAAGTCGTCAAAACCAACGTGGATGGACTCAATCTCATCCAGATGGTCTCACCCTCTCAGATGCTGATGGAAATCTACCCGACTTCTGCTCCGACTTTTGCTACATCTGGGAGTTCAATTTTTGCGACTTCGACCTGTCCCGCGACCTACACGCACCGGAATCAATTGAGCTCTTGAGGCGCAGCGCATTGATCTCGAAAAATCGGGTTGAGGGGCTGCTCTACCATTTTGCTCAGTTACTATACTGTTGCAGACTCGTGTGTAATGATGCTGTAACTTGGGTCACCTTTCACGCACTTACGATCTTGCATTATTAGTAAAGGTGCTGACTCTGCTGGAGCTGCCGGAGCTGCCGGAGAAGTTTGACTGGTTTTCTGGATTTGTTGTGGCATTTCTTTGGACATAATCTTTGATGTCAAGCACAGATTCGGTACTGTGATGGCTTATATGGTGGTTTAGATCATGTGGCTCAGACACTAGAGGTGAAACGGATGGCTGGTAGATGCCACCAGGCGGGCTCAGACAGCTTGCTCACATCACAGGTATTCTTGAAGTTGCATAAGACGTCTTACAGAAGGAGCAGAGCAGTTTGGTGAATTTCATGGATTCTATTAGAAAATGAATATGCTAATTCAGCTATGAATATGAATTTTCAATTCTGGATTGTACCAATTTTTCATAGCAATGCAGCATTCATTTATAAATATTGTTTTGATTTTAATATCCTAGTTGACAACTGTTATTGTAGAATTCTCGGGGAAAAAACCAGTTTATTTTCTTTTGGGGTTCTTTGGAGTCCTCTTTTTGTGCTTAATTGATGTGAACTTATATTCTTGTTGATTCATAGCCAATGATGATTATATATGGCCTTACCAGTTTTACTTGCGATAGACCTGGTTGGTGGTTATTTGGAAAGAGAGGAATGGGAGGATCTTTGAGGAAAGAGAATGTATAAATGACTTTGCGATTTGTGGTGCATTTGTTGTTTGAGTTGGTGATACTTACATAGAAACTGGATGCAGACCCTTGAAATGGAATTATACAGTTAATAATCAAGCAAACACAGCAGAATGGTCATGGCTTCCTCAAATACATGTCAGCTCAAGTTTGTGGGATAACATGTCAAATTGATTATGCCTCCTCTGCCATACTATGATTGAGATGCGTTACAAGTCAACTTAGTGGCTCTTGTAAGAGGATTTTTCACCATTCATCCACCACATTAATGGCCTTTATTGGCCTGGATCACCTGCAATGGTCCTCTGGTTCTGATCTTTAGAAGACTGCCAAATATGTTTTAACTGTTTGAACTATCTAGGTCAAATATTCCAATTCCTCACTATGATAATCCACTAAAAAAATGGCAGATCTTTCATATTATATGAAAAATGAGAAGGGAGCAGTTCCCATCCAAACTCATTGGTAATTAATTTTTGCCTGTAACATTAAGCTGTCCAAACGACTTGAATCATCTTAATTCTTAATATTTTGCAAGTAAACACTGAAATTCATTCAACAGAACAATGGAAATCTGGACATGGATTTTCACCTGCCATCTTTCTAAATTTCTGTTTGAGAAGTTCAATTTTTTTTTTTCCAAAGTTACTTCTATAGCGATGACAGTGAGAGTTGGGACTCGTTCAACCCTTGACATCAGAGTTGGGATTCATTGAAGACTTCTCTACGTGTCTGGTGGAGTTTAATCAGGGGGCCAAAAGTATAGGTGTTGAGTTGTGCCAACCTAGTCATAGAATGGGATAAGGGGACCGATTTTCTACATTCTATCTGCTAGAGCTTTTCACATATTAGTTGGGTCGTTGACAATCAGATCTGCTTACACTGAAAATTGTTACAAAACCAGTCCAAGCTGTTCAATTGATTGAAAGGGGAGATATTCAACAAAATAGAAAGAAACAGTCTCTATAGTTAAGCAATTTATCTCTTCCTACTCTGTCGATCTCATTTGCATAGTTGAGAGCAGAATTGGAAAGTCAAAGCTGGTACTCTACTTCAAATGTGGACTATGGTAATTAAGCCCATCTTTGGATAGCCTGGAAGCCTACCATTGATGTTCAAGTTCCTTTATTCTCCCTGGCCTGCATTTATAGTTCAAACTGTGCAACTGAGAGAATTCGTTTATGGGTTGACCTTTGTGCGCCATTACAGCCACCCTGATTTGTCCCAAGTTCATTTTTGGTGACTTTTAACTGCATCGGATCTCTTGCAGAATAAAAGGGAGGTGAGAAACCTGCTAATGGTCCTATTGATGATTCCAATCAGTGTATTTCTGGACTAGGCCTGCTTGACTTTAGTGGAACAAATTTCTCCTGGACTAATTCCAAGTCTGAAAATATGAAGATTGAATGTAAGCGTGATTAGGTCCTTTGCTCATTGTGATTTTCTAAACTCCTTCCCAGCAGAACTGTTAATTACTTCAATAATTTTGGTGAATGATGATGAATGAATTTCTATTCAAGTGGTAGGAGAAATACATGTTAGCTCAAGTTTCCGGGATATCATGTCAGATTGATTATGCCTCCTCTGCCATACTATGAGCAGGTCAGATGCATTAATCAAGCCATCAATAGAACTGTTATAAATTGACCCATCGTAATCAAGCTCTCTTGGATTAGGATTCCTTGCATTAGAAACTGTTGATGGCAAGAATAGAAAATTTACCCATATCAATAGGCAGATTAGGGTTGATTGGAGCCTAACTCTAGACATTTTAGGAAAACAAGAAGCCTTATCCTAATCAAAAGAAATACTGGCTGCACAAGATGAGTCTTGGGCTACTTCAATTTTAATTCAACCATTGGAGAAGTGGATTTTTCCAGCATTAGGAAATCCATCGATTTCTTAACGTGTCTATTGTATGTATTGGAAGGCATTAAAAGAAGAGTTCTTCATTCCAAAGAGATTATCTGAGAGAGCAACTATCTTCCTTCAAGGGAGAACTAAAGTAAGAGAAGAATGCCTATGTTAAACTTCTAAGTTCTTTTTTGTTAAGTAGAAGAGGTATAAGAGAATTAGTGGTACATTCTCTTTGGATTTGTTTAGTGTTGGAACATGAGCAAGCAACTAATCTGGTAATTAATGAAATTCTGTTGAGCCACAAGAAAGTTAGCAGAAGAGGAAAATGGCAGCAAGGAATTGATCAATGCTACTACTCGAGGTCCTTTTTTTTTTCTGGCTTTTGTAGTTTCGAGGAGCTGTAGAGTTTCTTGAGGAAAAACCAGTTTATTTTCTTTTGGGGGTTCTTGTGGACTACTCTTTTTGTGCTTAATTGATGTGAATTTATATTATTGTTGGCACACGTGGATACGATAATAGCCACTGATGATGATGTTAATGTTGATTGGTAGTGACTTTCTGTTTGCTTGAAATTTAAGTAATTCATTAATCACTTTTGGAAAAAAGGTCCTTCGATCCATTCAGAGAATCCCTTTAGGACCCAATGTATCAGAATTGATTGCATATGGGAATGAAAAGATACATGCAAATCCATTTAGAGACCATTCCTTCAATCCGCTTTTCATGTTAACAATGCTCAAGCTGTGATTCTATATGGTCTTACCAGTTTTACTTGCAATAGACCTGGTTCCATTTCAATGGCTTTGTGATTTGTGGTGCATTTGATGTTTGAGTTGGTGATACTTACATAGAAACTTGTGGATGCAGACCCTTGAAATGGAATTATACACTTATTAATCAAACAAACACAAACAGAATGGCCACGGCTTCTTCTTTGAATTATTGGGTTGGACCCTTCAATTGCCATTTTCTTGTGTCATTGACCACTTCAAACAAACTTAGTAACCAGCTTTTGGGGCAAAGTCATCTACATGGAATAGTTTGTCGTCTTTTAAAATTTCTGCAAACTAGAAGAACTTGACCAAAAGGCCCAAATTTCAATTCAAGTTCAAAAATAGGATTTGATTTAAAATCAGATTAATGGCAGACCCTGTATTCGATCCAATTCCAGATGTAAATTTTATCAAGCTAACCACTTCTTGCTCGTGTCTCTAAATAGAATTTGAAATTACACATGATCACAACTAGAAATAACTCATTAGTAAAAGGTTAACCATCTTTCTTTTTTCTGCTTGGTGACATGAGAAATTCATAAATTTTAACCTTTTGGAGAGTTGAACCAAGGAGCTTGATTTTGTGAAATAGACCTTCAAATGGATGTGGTTCCCACGTGCGAAGGTAGAGAGAACACTGTATGAACACAGATTAAAAACAGGACAAGATATGAAACAAGAAGAAAATTTAATGTTGCCACCACTGAAACAAGAAGAAAACGAGAATAACGTACGTAATGTTCTTGGTCTATGCCTCAGCCACTAGCGTACGCAATCATGTAATCCTCCCCCATTTCTATTTTCTCATGTTTTTCATTTCTATAAATACAAACACCCTACAATGATTCACTCACTCAACACCAAATCACCAAACAAGACAGAGGAAAAGAATTACTTCTTATTACAGATTCATGGCTTCAAAATCTCTGCTTGCATTCTCACTAGTCTTACTAGTATCTGTAGCAAGCCTCAATGTGGTGACTTGCCGGACTTCACTCGGAAAGTGCCAACCAAGTGGCTACCTTCCCGGAAAGTCAGGTAACTGCAATCGAGAACACGACTCCGACTGCTGCGTCGACGGCCAGAAGTATCCACAGTACCGTTGCTCCCCTCCAATCACCGATGACACGAAAGCGCACATGACCATCAACAGCTTTGCCAAAGGTGGTGATGGCGGTGGCCCTTCCGAGTGCGACAACCAATACCACAGTGATCATGAACTGGTTGTGGCCTTGTCGACGGGCTGGTACAATGGCGGCAGCCGCTGCTTGAACAACATAAGGATCAATGCCAATGGTAAGTCTGTGCTGGCTAAGGTGGTGGACGAGTGCGATTCCGTTTACGGATGTGATTCCGATCACGATTTCCAGCCGCCGTGCCCCTACAACATAGTGGATGCATCTCCAGCAGTATGGAAGGCATTGGACATTCCCAATTCACAGATTGGCGATTATGATATCACTTGGTCTGATGCGTGACACTGAATTATATTAGCTAGTGTTTTATATTTAATAGAAGATTGTATCTAATAGCTATTATTCTGCAGTAATGAAACTATTATTAAATAAAATTGTCTTTGTTTGTGATTGAATAAGATGGTTTCCATTTTTCTCAAACGTCCACTATCAAATTCACATAAATCATATTTTATTGTATCCAACTAATAATATAGTATTTGCCATCAATATAAATTACAATATGGGCACTGTGTAGAACAATATACGAGCCGAGCCGATATTTCTTAAATAACCTAAACAAATTATTTGTTCTAACAGACTAGCACAGGAAACATGTATACACCTCAAAAAGGAAAAACAAGCACTATTTTTTTATAATAAAAATAAATTCTGTACTTTTTATCTTATTTATATTTGATAGAAGTGCATGTAAAGATACCTATATTATGCTGCAAATTCTATTGTATATTTGCTTCGTTAGAAGCCAAGTGTGGAGATACTGGTCTGGATTACTGTTCAAGTTGATCTTGATTCTTGAGAGAGACAACCATCGTTTAAAAACTCTAAAAAATCCAGCCGAAAATCAACTCAACTTAACTTGTACTATTAGAATAAATAAAAAAGGGGTAGCGAGCCTCTCAGGGGTATTTTGTATAATCAGACACGGGATTTAGGGTATTGCTCATTTTACCCTTCTACTGCTGTATAAATCGGCTCAGTGACTGACTCACTGGATCAGTGACCCTTCCACCATGGTATAAATCGGCTAATTGTTTGAATCACTAAAATTTATGTATCACTGAATTTTTTTTTAAATATTTTCGTAGGAAAATGAAAGGATAAAATTGATAACATCTTAAAATTTGTGTCTTTTTACTTAAAATACCGTGGAATGATCACCGCCCATAAAAAAGGGATCGCAATAATAAGCATTTACCACTGATCTGGAAAAATCATAGGACAAAGAATCAGTATCTATCGGCCTACTGGCTAGCATGCTTCTCGGTCTACAAGCTGCCCATACATATAGGCCAATATGTATCATTCAATTTCGCGCATATGCGAAACACTAATACAACCTGTATTATTGGCCGATACTGATGCAATTTTTTTGTAAAGCAGTTTCGAAGGATTTTTGAATTATTTTTAAAATGTTTTAATTTTTTTTTTAAAATTAGTGGTTAAATTTAAAAAGGTTTAAAAACAAATTATTCAATTTTATAGTTATTTTCATCATTTTTTACCATTTTGATTTATTTTCATTAATTTCTTTGAGTTCCGAGTCTAAGATAATCTCAAATTTAGAGGTTTTTTTTTTAAATAATTTAATAAAATTTAATAAAAGTCAAGATTTCTAAGACACTTCTCATTTTCAAGTTTTTGTAAAAAATATAATAAAATGATATAGTTTTTAGTATATGATTGGTAGAGTTTTTAGAGTCTTGTAATTTCTTTAATCTTCCAACATTTTCCTGAAACTCATAAATTTATCGCGGATATGCTACACATATCGTCGATCCATACGTATCCGGGATCCAAATTTTGGACCCTGGGAGAAATGCCTTAAATTTTGAAATCAGCCTAACTCTACTTTTTTATCTTCGATTTGTATCCTTTAAATTCTGCTCATAAAAACCGCATTTGATCTATGTACATGCGCAAGTCACTTTCAAACTTTCAACTTTCGATAAAAGTGTCTAATTAATTTTATATTTTAATATTGCTTTACTTATTCACTTTTCTCTTAATAAAAAAAATCCACGTGAACGATTCCCACATTGAAAGGGTAGAGGGATATTTAACAATTTATAAAAGATTTGAGGCACTCCACTTAACATGTTAGTCTTTTGGACCGAAATCCCAGATTCTAACAAGTGGTACGAGAGATAGATCTCAAGGTACCTCATGTGGATCAGGAGATTTCCCAAATTAATGGGATGATCAGTGTCACTCTCTCCTCTGGAGAGCCTTATTCGATAGGAGATTGTTGGAGTTGCTGCGAACGAGTCTTACATTAAAAGTGTATATGGAGATTTAGAGATTTATAAAAGACTTGGGTTACTCCACCTAACAAACTAGTCTTTTGGACTGGAAGTCGAGGTTTTAACAAATATGTCATATCATAAAAATGAATTATTAATATTATTTTTAAAAATAATAATTTGTTGGATAATGAAGATTGATGGTGTTGCCTCTTGAATTGCGGATAGCACCAAACAGAAACATATCCATCAAACAAACACAAATGGAATGGCCACGACTTCCTCTTTAATTTATTGGCGAAGACCCTTATATTACAATTCTATTTCATCATTCACCATTTCAAATAATCTAAATGACTTGATTAATGTCCGCATAATGGAGCCAACGAAGGATTCAAGAGAGGAATAAGGTGCGTGATGTTCTTGGTCTATGCCTCAGCCACTAGCGTACGCAATCATGTAATCCTCCCCCATTTCTATTTTCTCATGTTTTTCATTTCTATAAATACAAACACCCTACAATGATTCACTTACACCAAATCACCAAACAAAACAGAGGAAAAGGATTATTTCTTATTACAGAGTCATGGCTTCTAAATCTCTGCTTGCATTCTCACTAGTCTTACTAGTATCTGTAGCAAGATTCAAAGTGGTGACTTGCCGGACTTCACTCGGAAAGTGCCAACCTAGTGGCTACCTTCCCGGAAAGTCAGGTAACTGTAATCGAGAACACGACTCCGACTGCTGCGTCGACGGCCAGAAGTATCCACAGTACCGTTGCTCCCCTCCAATCACCGATGACACGAAAGCGCACATGACCATCAACAGCTTTGCCAAAGGTGGTGATGGCGGTGGCCCTTCCGAGTGCGACAACCAATACCACAGTGATCATGAACTGGTTGTGGCCTTGTCGACGGGCTGGTACAATGGCGGCAGCCGCTGCTTGAACAACATAAGGATCAATGCCAATGGTAAGTCTGTGCTGGCTAAGGTGGTGGACGAGTGCGACTCCGTTTACGGATGTGATTCCGATCACGATTTCCAGCCGCCGTGCCCCTACAACATAGTGGATGCATCTCCAGCAGTGTGGAAGGCATTGGACATTCCCAATTCACAGATTGGCGATTATGATATCACTTGGTCTGATGCGTGACACTGAATTATTGTAGCTGATGTTTTATATTTAATAGAAGATTGTATCTAATAGCTACTACGTTAATATCTCTTTGTAGTAATATATTCTGCAATAAAATTGTCTTTGTTTGTGATTGAATAAGATGGTTTCCATTTTTCTCATAGTGGAGGTGCTACTTTCAACTTTTGCTGTAATTATATTAGTTCTATAGGAATGATCCATTCGCAAAGATGACAAGAATCTATCACATTTGGAGCATACAAAGTTCATCTATAAATAAAAAATATAAATTGTTCATCAATTTTTAAACACATGTTTATTTATATACTTCTTTTTATATTTTATAAAACTGTTGATCCTACTTGATGAATGGATCACATAAGTAGAGTGTGATAAATTTTCTATATTTTCTAAACTAAGTACTTTTGATTTGATAAATGTAGCGTTTGATTCAATAGTATTACGTAAATAAATAAATAAATTTATATAAATACGTATATAAAAATTAATAAACAACTTTAAAATTTTACTATTTTTACAGATTATAAAAGATAATCTATAAGTTTGAGTTGAATGTGACTTGTGGTTCGAAAACTCTAAATTCAAATAAGATAATCTATAAGTTGACTTGTGGTTCGAAAACTCTAAATTCATACAATTTAGTTATATTGCATGAGGTTTTTAATTTGATATGAAAAATTTAGTAAAATTCTTTAAGTTGAATTGAATTAATTCAAATCAAGGGTGATAATATCGGCCAATATTTGATATATATCGTCGATATTAATGGTTTTTGTAAAAAAAAATAAAAGAAAAAAATTTATCAGCCGATATATAAATATAGTCAATACCGAAATTTCTACCTCTAACTCAAATTAACTGAGTCAAATTTTTAAAAATATTAAACTATAATATGACATGTTTAAATTCTATGGGTTGCATTTAAATTAAGTATTACCAGCCTTTTGGATTTTTCGACCTAAAATTACCATCGTTCATAATATTCATGTGGTGCAGTGGGGTTCTATTTTAAGAAAGTGGGGTCCACGTTTCTACTGCAGACGCCCAGGCCAGGTAATTTCCATCAATTGGGGAGAGTAATTTCCATCAATTGAGAATTCTCTCCCCTCTCCCCTCTCCCCGAGTCCCCTCTCCCCTCTCTGGCTCTTTTAACCGAAAACTCAGAATACAATACGAAAACCCCTCTCCACTCTTCTCTCGTCTCGATGTCAGTGGCTATGGCGTCCGCCGATCAACCTCTGAAGAAGAGGAAGGTATACGAAACCATCACGGCGGAACCTGTACCGGATCCTCCTCCGCCTCCTCTTTCCGAAGAAGAGATCCTCCAAAAGCAACGAAATCGAGACGAGATCCGAAACGTGTACAACTACTACAGCAGAATCCGCTACTGCATCTCTCAGAAGGATTCCCGACTCATGCCGGATTTGGAACAGGCCTACCTTTCTCTAATTACCGCTTCTCGAGGTACTAACTACTAATACTACTTCCACTACTCTTATAATATTTTTCTTTCTTCCCCCTTTTTTTCTTCTTATTCAGAAAAAAACTCTGTTTTTTAAATTTTGACATCTTTACACAACAATTGAAGCTATTAGGGCCTTCCCAATTTGCCTCCCATCACAAATTTTTGTCATGTATCGTGCTAGACAACTGAAAAGAGTTAAAAGAAGTGATTTTTTGTAGTGTGGGCTTCATTATCATTTTATCATTTTTTTATGTTGCTGGCATCACAGGTTGCACAAGTGTACAGCGTCTTGTATCTGATTTCATTCCTCGCTATGCACCCTATTGCCCTACTGCACTTGAAGCTGCAGCCCAAGTTGTTATCAACATGTACAGCTGGAACTTGGCCATAATAGCAAGAGGAGATGACTTTGATGGTGTCTCATTTCAGACTGCTAGAGCCTGTATATTCGGTCTAGTTGATATCTGTTCTACTGCTTCAACTGAGGCACCTACATCATCTGTTATCCAAGGAATATGTTCTGCAGTTTTCAAGAATGTTCTTAGCTTCTTCATTTCCACTTTTGAAGGGAAGGATATTTATCAAATTGATAATGGGGAAATTGAAAGTATTAAACAGTCAAAGGAGATATTTCTTAAGCTGAAGGAAACATTAGATGGTGAAGAATCTGTATTATCAAAATTATTCAAGTTTCGGGCAGTTTGCTTGCTCAGGATCTTCTTTTCTTGCCCTAGGGATTTACTTGCAGCCTGTTTTGAGCTCTTGGAATCAAGTGGAACTGATGTAGGAGTTCACAATGGAGCATTTTATTTTCTAAGGCAGGCCACAAGTCAATTTAATACCGATGTGGTGACTCATCAACTGGACAACACAGAGAACGCCCTTTCCATAAAATACAATGGGGCTGGCGAAGAGAAGCCAGTGTCAAGTGACAACCTTGTTTCAGAGAAAGGATATATAGTTTCAAACAACTGCTGGATGGGAATGGTAATACTTTTGGCTTTGCTTCAGGTTTTTGTTTATATTATTTATGGTATCTTAGCTTGACAACCGTGTTTCAGAGGAAGGATGTGTTGTTTGAAACAACTTGCTGGATGGGAATGGTTATACTTTAGCTTTGCTCAGTTTTTTTTTTTTTTTTTCTAAATTAAATTTATGGTGTCTCAGCAAAAATTCCTTAGAAAAAAGACTTCCTTAGTCAGCATAAAAAAACAGAAAAATAATTTCTTAGTCAAATAGATATATTTTGAGAGCCTTTTTTTTTTTTATTTCCCTAGGATGTTTTTGGTATGTTAACACCGCATAGGGATTTATTTTATTTTATTTTGAGGTGTGTATGGATCCTCCCATGCTAAGAGAGAGAGGTAGGGAAAGAGAAGGTTGGGGGGAAGGGGGTGGATTGGAGTTTGGATTCTCTAAGGGTCTAGAAAGTTGGGGAATGCAAATTTATCAAGGAGCATTAGAATTCAACATGCTTGAAAGTAGGTGATTGATGGTGTGCCAAGATTTCCTTGGTATCCAATGTCATCTTTTCTGGTCCAGATAGTGTTAGGTCATGTTAAAAGAAATAGACGTAGAAGAAAATAATAATGTTGTGAGAATAAAAATTCTTGCATTTCATTCACCATTTGTACAATCAAATGAGTCTTCATATATATGTTTGTGTGTCTATGTTGCAAGGACACTTAAAAATGTGTGATTTACCCGTGTGGAGACTTGGAGACACTTGCATCCATGTTGAACACCTGTAAACACTTGTAGACACTCATATCCATTCTTCAAGGACTATTTTTGTATCTTTTTAGCATTATCTTTTAAGATGACTAAAATATTGTTACAATTTTCTTTTCTTAAAACCTAATTAGAATATCAATATATTTGTCACATGAATGTTCAGAGTAAAACTAGTATATTATTTTCTATTGGTGTTATTTTAAACCTTATTTTCATTTAAAATAAATTTAGATTTAATTTAATTTAAATATAGTATCATGCCTCCTTCCCCCTCCCTCACCGCAAACCACAACCACCCCCCCCCCCCCCCCCCCTGTGTCCTATTCTTTTAGGGTGCTCGTGTCAGATATTGACACTTGTACCCGTTCCTATGAAACTTAGTTGTGATAGGATTATCGTAGGTATTTCCACCCCACATTGGAGGTGAGGTTTTTTTTTTGAAATGGTATTGAGATGATATTAAAGGTACTAGAGGTGCAAGAATTACAAAGCACAAAAACCCCTTACACCCTCAACAAACAAAGCTCCCAGAGAAGAAAAAGAAACAAAAATAAAAGAAAAGAAAAGAAAAGAAACTAGGAAAGCCCAATATACTCTGTCCAGGCTCGCAAAATGTCAAACAACATTGGAGGTGAGATTGATCCTCATAGATACATGAAACTACATGCTAGCCTCATGTATCAGGTTAGCCCGGAAGGAGTCGAACCTGAGACCTCCAGTCTAAGCTCAAGTAGAATGAGTTTGAGGACCCTGCCTATAGTTATCTTTGTAATCATTTCCATTTGGCGATAAATCTAATATCTTTTGTATATGTATCTCATAGCTTATGAATTTAAATAGAAACGCATAACCAGGTTTCTACCATGTCTTGTACCTGTCTTCTATGCAGGTTGTCAGCAAGGTTCCATCTTTGAAAGGTTGGATATTCTCGAGATATAATAAATTATGTAAAACAGTCGGTGCTGAGATTTTATCAGAAGTATCATCTTGCCTTGAGCAAGTTTTTTCATCCTTCTTAGATCTGGTTCGTGAAGAAGCATCTCGAGAAGATGGTGACGAAGATAGCTCAGATTCATCAAAATTTATTAGTCAACAATATTTGATGCCCAATATCTCTAACTCGGCTGAGATTAATGGAAGGGATAACACTTTGAGAGCACATGAAACATCTGCTGGTGATGCATTTAACATGGATAGGGTTGTAGCTGGCAAAGTTTCTGGTCATACTGTGAAGCCTTGCCCCTCACTTGTTAAACCTGAGGCATCAGTGAATGAAAGTTCAAATCATGAATGTGAATTTTCTGTTCCCATGAAGCACGTAGACACGCGAGAGCATGAAGATTCAGGTCCAGACAGGGGTTCCATGCATAATATGCTGCCTTCTCCTGCTGCCAAAAGATCATTAGACCTCAGGAGTGATAGCTTTAAGGGTCGAAACAATATTGCTCAGATTGAGAGGAATCAACTCTCAACTAATATTTTGTCCTCTCCTAGGCAACATTCGTCTTCACAACAAAGTTTGTGTTCTACCAGTCAAATTGTTTGGTACTCTGATGGTGATCCCTTAGCCATGGATGTCTTCTCAGCTTCTAAACTACTTTGGTTGGGTTGTCTTGGCCATGATGCATCTGAAAATCTAGTAAGAACAAAGTTTGAGAGATTTGGTCCGATAGAGCATTTTCTATTTGTTCCTTTCAAAGGTTTTGCCTTGGTTGAGTATAGAAAAATCATGGATGCTGTCAAGGCTCGTGAGTATATGCGGGGATCTGCTGCTTGGGGTTCCTGTCTTCGCATTAAGTTCCTAGATGCAGGACTTGGGAGCAGAGGAGCTATTAATGGTGCTGCTATTGGGTCTAGCTGCCATGTGTATGTTGGTAAGGTGCCTAGCCAGTGGGCCAAGGATGAAATTCTACATGACTTGGTGAAAGCGGGATTGAGGACCCCTCGAATGGTTACTGATCTTCCCAGTGAAAGTGCCTTGCTATTAGAATTTGAGACTGCTGAGGAAGCTGCTTCTGTGATGGCACACATCAGGCAGCACCGCAAAGAGAATGGTTATCATGTGCCATCTAGTAAAAGATTGGCGGATATTCCTGCCAGTCGTCATCTTTTGGTAAGGCAGGTAGATCTTTCCATCTCTGATGAAGAAATGATTAAAACCTTTTCTCAATTTGGTGAAGTTACTGGATGGAAATTTGTCCGTCAAAGTGGTTACTGCTTGATAGATTTTCGTACTTCCGAAGCTGCAAATGTTGCAAGGTCCCATTTAGATGGTGCAAGGTTTGGGCCTTCCCCTATCCGTGTTGAATTTAGAACCAATGACTCTGGAAATATGACCAATACTGCACATGAATTACCCCATGCTCCGATACTCAATAGCCCTGTTGAAAGTAGTAAGAACAGAATGTCTCAGTTATCTGCTTTCTTTATGTCATTATGTAAAAAATACAACCTTAGCCAGAGCTCAGGTTCTCTAGATGGCTGCATATCTAGAAATTATCATGGTGATGTGGTACCAACAAATACTCTCTGGATTGGACTGCCAGATTTTGCATCACCATTCTTCACAGATGATGATATAATGTCCATTTGCAATGTTGCTGTTGGAAATGTTGGGACCATTTCAAGATTGACACGGGCAAATATGCATAGAGGCTTCTGTTGGTTTGTTGAATTCAACAATGTAGATGCTGCAATTACAGTCTTGAAGAATGTTCGTGATTGTCCAGGCATGTTCTTCAAATTGAATTCAGGTTTGATCACTTTCTATGGCACCTTATATTCATTTTTTCTCTGTTTTTTTGGTTTATTGGTTGTCACTTACCAATAGCTTACATTCCTCACTTTAAACTTCACATGATTTTTACAAAGGTTTAGACTGATATATCTTGATAATTTTGTTGGAACTACTTAGCTATGTAGCTAAAACTTTAGCCAACAACTTGTATATGCACCCTACTCGGTTGGTTGGCCTTAATGAGACAACAGCTTGGTTTACCTTTTAGGAACCAAAGTGATGAATGCATTTGCACTTAGGCTGATGAACATAATTTCAATATGTATAGATAAATATCTCTTCTAACACCTTTTGCAATTAGGCGTTATGTAGGAACTCGGTTTTGATTGTAGACCTTCATATTCAAAGTGGTAATATCTATTTTTACAATTCTTAATAATTGTATTTGCTTCCTCGTGCAGAAATTCAGGCGTTCTTCTACATCCAGATGAACGCCAAATTGTGCCAGGAAACGCAAATTCTTCTGCATTTCTTTCTCCACTCAATGATTCCAGTTCCAGTTTAGGAAGTCAACAGGGGAAGCATCATATGACACCTGTTGTAATTAAATCTGAGGCTCCTGTCCATGAACTTGTATCCCCTAGAATAAACCTAGAGAAACGTGGAATTCCAGTTCAAAGTGGCCATGCATTTCCTTCAAACTGGTCTGTTTCTAGTAGCATGGAGAGGATGGAAGTTGAATCCCAGAACGCTGATGAAAAAATCGATAGTATTGAAAATAACTTGCGTAGTCTTTCATTACCAGGTAAAAGATATTTGCTTTCTTTCTGTGCTTTCTCTTTGTGACCAACTGTTGATGCCATGCATGTACATGCTATAGCCATCTGTGACCAACTCATGTTGATTACCTGGCCCAAAATGAAGGAATGAAGGCTCCTTCAGTACACTCATCAGGCAGCTTCTAAAACTATGCTGCTGCTTAAGAAGCACAGATTTTGAGGATGACACATTTATCCCGTTAATGTATTTCATTTTGATACATTTTGTGGGTAAAATCTACATTTGTAGTTATTTAGCTTTAGAAAAGCATGTTTAGCCAAATTGATTGCAGTTACAAAATTAGTTGTCTATTCTTACATACCAGTTTTTTATGGGAGATAAATGTGTCTCACTTAAAACTATTGAATGTTTGAAACAGTTGCACAAAGCAGCTACTTATCACTCCTTTCTAAAACATAATTTCTTTTATAACAAAAGCATATACACCATTCAAAACAACATTCATGCATTTATTAGCAAATCTGCAAGTCATCTCCCTAAAACTACAGACCAATTATTAGAACAGTTTTGTCCTTTTTACCTTGATCCAACCTATCTCTTATCACATGTGTGTAGTATATATCTGCTCTGAATGCCATCTATCACATTTTTTACCAACCATCAATTTGTTTTATACCATGTGGCCCACTTGATTAATCTTCCAGCCTTGTTTTAGGGTCACAACCTACATCTTACGGGCCCCATTGTGCAAAAAATGGAACTTTAAAACAGTGCTGTCTTGCATTTGTAGTGGTGTGGAAACCAAATTGGTACCTGCACTTGGAATATCAAACCAATAGCTTGAAAGCAAGCTAACATTATAATGACAAACTAAGATTTCAACCAATATGATTGCATTCCAATGGATTCTTCTGTTGATTTGTCAGGTCAAGTAATTTCTCATACCAGTGAACAGGTCTGGATGTATAAGAAACCTGAGATTGATCTGCAAATGTCAGCACCAGGGACTGCACAGTGCCTACCTCCATTAACACAGGGGGCACCTCTTGTGCGACCACTTATCCAAGCACCATCCTTCCTGCGGCCGGTCTATCTTACTCCTAACAGTTCCTGGGATATGCGTTGCCCAAATCCTTCTATGCCTTTAAATCAGATCCCACCAAACATAATGCATGGTGGCTTTCATGTCAATGTTTCTGCTGCCCCTCCTCTTCTGCCTTCTCCTGTGACTCCTCTTGCACGGATGCCAGGAAGTACTGTGCAACGTTTTGACCAGATGCTCCCCCTACCAACATTACCACCTTTATCGTCTCCACCTCCCCCACTTCCTGACATGCCCCCGCCATTACCTCCATCCCCGCCTCCTTTGCCGTTGTCTCAACCTCCCTCAGTTCCTCCTCCTCCCATTTCCCCTCCCCCTCAACAGATTGTGGAAGCTTCCAATTCAGAAAACAGTGGACAATGCCTGCATTATAAGTGGCTAGGTGTTCTATGCAAAAGTGGGGTTCATTACTGTACTATTTTTGCCAATCGGGAGGAAACAGATGCATGCAAGTATACTAATGCAATGTCTGAACCTGCAGAGTAAGTACTTTGGGGAATTCCCCCCTTCTTCATTGCAAAACTTAACAAATTAACTCCACTATTTTTTTGTTGATATTCAATGCAGATGGCCTGCAAAATTAGATGTAACAAAGCGAACAGATTTCCGGCATGTGAAATCAACCTTTAGTAGCACTCCACCAAATAAAGTAACGTCCTCGGAATCCTCATGTTCTAAGTACTCTTAGTTGTCAATGTGGCCTGCTTTGAAATAACTTTGTCTAGACTTCCTGGGACACCATCAAAGTATTATTGATGAATATGTGGCAAACAATGATACCATGCAACTTTAATTGTTATAAACTTATAATTATTTTTTTAAAAGGTAATTGTTATAATTATTTTAATTTAGTATTATAATTTTATTAGAGGTTCAATGTTAGACCTATAGATGAATATGATGATTTTTATTAGATCTCTATGGAAAGTTAATCTTACCTTCAAAGTCCTAAACTCTTATTTTTAGCAATTATTTGGAGTTTTATGGAGAGTGTATATATATATATATATATATATATATATAGAAATAATCACATACGGGGACTTAATGGTACTACCATCAAGCTCTACATCTCCACATCTCCACTGTCTACTCTAATGAATATTGGAATTTTAAAACATGGGATTTCAAAGAAGGTATGACAGAGTGCAGCAATGCAGGGCCTTATTGTATTACTGTATGTCTCCTCTGTGTACTTCTATAGACCCACTAATTCTTTTACGAGGCTTTTGTGGTAGGAGCTTGTGAGCAGCCATGTCTGTCATCCAACCATAGATCATGTATTGAATACATAAATTGTTATCGGAGTGGGTTCCATTATTCTCAGGAATAAAAAGGGAAAAATATGTTTCAAGAATTGGCTAGAAGTGATAGATGAATTGGTACAGAAGGGTTTTCATCTTTCCTCTCTTCATAATCATGATATGGAGAAACTCTTGAAGGATTCTTTCAGATTCAAGGACTCAAGAAAAATGTTGATTTTTTTTCAAGGGCTTTCAGTGAGCTGATAAAGAATAGGCTAGATTTGTTAGTGGATGATTATGCAGAGGATGGTATGCTCATAGAAGATCTTGCAAAGAGGATCTTTTGTAGCTTATAGGATTCTTTGAATGATCTTGTGACTGAGATCTAGTTATGGAAATTGCAATATCTTTTGAAGATGATCAAGATCTACCGATTTTTTGACAAATACAATCAAATTTACTAATTTTGTGAGTTTGCCAAGATTCATTTCATCATCAGATGCCAAGATGTTCATCACATGATTCAATGGTTGGATGGAGGTGTGAAATCCCATCGTCAAGTGATGGCTGCATCAAAATCTGAACATTCAAGAACTATTAACTAATCTTACTAATCAAAGATCTTGATTTGAGGTTGCAGTTTATGGAGCAAAAGATCCTAAGAATAGACGTCTACATGATCATGTAATATTGCAACCGACATTCGACTGAGGAATGATAGAACTCAAATCTAACCCATTAAGGACGTGTGAGGGGGCAATTGCTTGATAAATTCTCGTATTCCTTTAATACTTCCCATGCTATAGAACTATTTTCCATGATACTTGCTCCTTTTTTATTGAAGGGGAAGGCCTCCTTCCAAATAGAAAAATAAATAATCCACCTAAGATGATCCATGTGAGATAGGGGGGGTGGAGGGTGAGGGGGAATGGATGATCACTGACTCCTTAAGTGCCAACACCAAGGCATACAATATGGATGATGAAGTTCCTGACTTTCAAACATTCAATGGTTAGGATTTTGTTGGATGTTGCCTTCACTCAGGGAGGAGCTGATGAATTTAAACCAATTTGGAAGGGAAGCTACAATTTGATCTTGGTTTAAATATGAAGAAAAAATATTTGCTAATAAAGGATCCATTTGGATCCTTCTCCAGACTCCTCTAGCTCCTCCTATAGGAGAAGAAACTCTCATTAGTCTCCTGGAGCAATGATCCCCAAAGAGGAATCTCAAAGTCCATTCAACTCCTTTGAAATATCAAGGTTGATCATGCCCTCCCAAGGAGTCAATACAAAGCAACCAAAAAAAGGCCCTTTTTATGACCATTTATTCAACATTGAACACTATGTTTTTGCATTGTTTAACACTGTAACACTATCTTTTCTTTTTTTGAAAATTAACACTATCTTGGATATGATTTTTCCTAAAGAAGTCTTGGTCATCCCTCTTCCATCCCAATATCTTAAAGAAGTACGAAAGTTGTTTTAGACGGTCATTTATGTCGGTCTAACCTACATTTCCAATATTGCTTTCTTATGACTTTACAAGATGATTATAACTATAAAATCTTGGGAAAGGGTATGGGTCATTCAGATAAATTGTTCGTTCATCAATTCCTACAGTTAATTATTTGGGGCCCCACCTAGGATTAATCTTGCATTTAAGAAAAACTTTGATAAGGTGATGGCAACCATTTGATCAATCACTCAATAAAGACGGATGATTCAAATCAATCAACAACGTGTATTTCTCAATTTAAGCCACCTATTACTTGTGTTACACTTCAGAGTGCCCACTAGTCAAGAATAACTTTAATCAAACAATTGTACAGTTAAAATACCTTTTCCAATCATGATAACAGAAGTCCAACTATTAGTTTTAAGGGATCGTGTAGTGCAAACACGATCCCCCATCCCTCCCTCCTCCCAAATAAATAAATAAATAGCAAAAGAAAAATCCCATGCTGCCATGAGCTTAACTGGTGTTTTGGAAATTGCATTTGACTGTAAAATTGTATACCATTAGATTTTGATGACAATGATCTAACCATGTAAAAATGAAGCCTTTATGAACTAACAAATGTACAATGATTAACAATTGCATGATTATTTAAAACATTTCCTTGAACACTGTACTAGTTCAATGGTGTACAATGAATTAACAGTTGTGTGATTATGGTTTGAAGTCACATTACCTTTTAGGGGAAAAGATCAATTGTGAATACTGATTAAAAACCTTTTTTTTTTTTGAAAGTTGACAACAGAGAGAGGGAGGTTGCAGTCACATTACCTTTTAGGGGGAAAGATCAACTGTTAATACTGACAATTGCTTGATTATAAACATTTTCCTTCGACACTGTACTGAGTCACTAACAATTGCATGATTATAAGCATTTCCCTTCAACACTGTACTAAGTCGCTGGTGAATACTGACAAGAGCCTGTTAGTTGTCAATATATATACATTAAGAAGTTTGCAAAGTGCTTATTGTTGTAGCTATGAAGTTATAGGTTTTAGTTGCATAACCAACTTATGGGAAAAGATCAATTGCAAATACTTTTTTTTTTTTAATATTTGAAAGCTGACAACTTTTCATTAACTAAAAAGAAATTATGTGTATAAGAAGTATACCATTCACGTATGCATCTTCCCCCCTGTACATAAATTAACAAGCAATATGAAGATCCCCTATGCATGTTGACCCTATCCATCACCTCTTTCTGTGATCCGATTGGCTGACTGCCGAGTGTGAACAAAAGTAATCTCCATCGGCCCTTGTCAATGACTCTCTCTCTTTAATGGGACCCTCATTTTGTCATGCATAACATCCATGGGACTCTCCTCTTCTCGCTTGTCCACTTCAAGGCATTAGGTAAGTCACCTTCAATAATCAACTTGCCTCTGAATTTTTCTTCGAATACCCTCGAGGCCTCCCTCGCAGTTATATTTTTGTTTCATTAGAATGCTTCTGCCTTACTAGCCTTGAATAAAATGCCTTGATTTCTCCTTGATAATCATGCAACATTCTGCTGACTCCCACTGGTCCTAGTTTTTCTCATGCTGCTCCATATGTATTGGACTTAAAAGAGGCCCTAATTTGGCAGTTTAATTATTAATTAATATTATTTTAATGACAAGAGCTCATAGCACAGCTACTGTGTGTTTATTGTGCAACCTTAAAGTTTATGGGTTGGAGTCATGATATTACCATTTAAAAGAAAGATGATTAAAACTTCCTTTAGTTGAGACAACTACTTGTTGAAGTTATGAAAGGAAATTTCAGTATCTATTTGATGCATCAGGTGTTGGTATCCTACTGTTTTCATTGTGTTAAGTGCACCCATTTGTTTATTGTAGTTCCAATTACTCCCATTGGATGCCCGAAGTGCTCTCTCTCTCTCTCTCTCTCTCTCATCTTTTTTAAGACCATTTGTTACCTTTTTTTTCTCTTTATCAATTACTTGTGTGCCAAAATTAAATGACTAGCATCTACCAGGTGCTATTGATCACAGGTCACTGAACTGTACACCACCCTAAGTATTGGTGCATTGTGACCTTAGTACCTTCTAATGCTTCATGGCCCCCTATAGAATTCTGACCTGCACAAGGATCACTAGTTACACTGCTACTAATAGTTACGAACTATGCAACTAATCCAAGACATGTACACACATGCCACACCATCAGTGTGCTAAATCACTTGGGACAAGTAGCTGTTTGCATTTTAACAACTGAAGTAACTAACTTGTGGATTGGTCCAAATGAGGCCTTTCTGGGCCCTATTTACAAGCTTTTCAGAATTTACCCGCTCCCCCTTGAACGAACAAGCTTATGATCCTCTAAACAAACAGATTGAGTTGTGTGTGGGTGGAGGGAGGCATTTTTGGCGGAGAAGCGTCATGTTCAAGCATAGGCTTTTCCAACTAACCCATCCCTATGGTCCCAAGTGGACCCGCATGGAACTCCACATAATACATCAAAAGCTAATGATCCTTTCACACTGGTTTTGATGGCCACCAAGTTCCGTTCACTTCCTTTTTTGTTCTCTCTCTCAAATCTGATAAAAGTTTATGGCCTTCAAAACCTGGAGTGATCCAATTTTAAGATATACTTTTGATGGGTCTCATATTCATGCACAGATCTTTCCAAATGTCAGTCTGTTTTGGTCTTGGATCCCTTTAGAGAGGTGCTCAGCATAATACACTGCAACCTTGTGTGTAACATTTGATGTAAATTGGTTTCATTTCAACACCAATTGCTATAAATTTGTTTGAGTAAGAATGAATATTAATGTGAGTTATTTCCTTTTTGGCACAATGTTTTTATTTTTTGAACAACCATTTTTCATTTAGCTAAACAACACAGTTTTTCTTTTGGTGCAAGTCAATGGTATAATGCTTTAGGTGTAACTAGATTCTTAGTTCAACCCTGACATCTTGAGCCCATGTGATGTTTGTTCTCATTTCATTCATGAAAGGAAGTTAATTTTATAATATTCCTTCAATTTATTTATGGTTATTGTAATTGTTAACATTATGTTGTGTTGGGATTACTCCCACATTTCTACAGTTCTGCCTAAATCATCTATTTAGTAATTTCTACAGTGAAGATTTCATACCATAGCAACATCAGCATTTCTTTCTCAATTGGGAGAAGGATACTTTTACTATCTCCTGGTAGAAAGTATTTAATACTTTTGTATCATTGTAGGGAACTGATGCCAGTGGTGGATTCACCCACATCTTCTCCTAAAAAATGTCTTCCAATCCCAACACAGCAATATATGTTTTTTTAACATGAAAAGAAAGAGATCCCTCTCATTTTGGTTTTTCATGTGATGCAGAGAGAGGTTTGTCGGCTGCTCCCTTCTACGACCGGTGATCTTAAAGGCGTAAGTCTTTTATATAAGCTCTTCTCTTTCTGTTTGTTGTGGTGCTTTTTAAATTTGCAAATTTACTTACCTATTCATATGAATCGCTTTACCCAATAATTCAGGGGATTGATGGGGACATCCTCAAGTACTTTAAAAATAATAATAAACATCAACAATGCCCTTGATGGAATTTTAATGCAAGAGATAATTATGCATTTTATAGTGGGCAGTTTTGTCAATAAATTAAGAAATACAGTAGGCGGTATCCCCTAATAAGAAATTGGGGATTTCCCCCATCAATCCCCACGAGTAATTAACATTTAGCTACTGCTTTATACAATTAATGGGCTCAGAGGACAGGTTTCCTAAAAATGACCTTGCCTATATTTATTATAATTTGAAAGCTCTTTCTTGAAGCATGGTTATAATTACAGAGCATGTGAATAGTGATACATAGAATCTAGTTGTAATAAATGACCATTGATGACCGGAAGAGTGAAATTGTCTTTATTTGGTGGTGCAGCTTCAAGATTTCTTAACATATTTGAAGCAGAGAGAATGTGCAGGGGTGATCAAGATTCCAGCAGGAAAATCCATCTGGGCAAGATTGCTCTTTATTCTCCCTTGCTCACAAGATATGTGCTCCATGTTGGGCATTGCACCTTATCCTGTTGAATGCTTAATTGGCTTGGTTCTGCCCAAGGAGAAGAACTTTGAATGGTTATGATCTCTTTGTATTTATGGGGTGTGTGTGTGTGAGAGAGAGAGAGAGATCCTCTTGGTGATTTTGGTCCACCTATTGAAATCCATGTAAAAGAAATGAATTTCTGCATGTGGTCTGCATACAAAATCATTCAATGGTTTACTGAGTTGATAACTGGAAATCGGGCCCATGTACAGATTACTCTGCCGGTGATGACTGTTTTGGGAGGTAGGATTTTTTTCCCCATACGGTGGAGAATCCCATGGAGAAAAAGGATGTAGGATTGTGGAAGTAGATTTGTTAAAGATGTCACACTTGCTGGATTTGATTCTACCAGCTTGGAAATACTCAAAGAAGTTCTCTTCATAGGCTTGTCTCTAAGGTGGGAGAAGATTTGGGAAAATACAAGCCTTTTCCTTGTTACTATGAGAAGATTCCAAGCAAATAGTTTCATTTGAGGATGATCTGGAATGGGATAGGCAACATTTTTTAGAGCCTAGTTGGTAGAATTCTTCTTTAGAATTTTAAATTTTAATGATGTATTAGTGAACTTCATTCAATGTATTTTTTAACTCTTCACTTGAAGTTATTTTTTAATTATAAAGTTTTATTCAATATGGTTCAATTATTCCGATTAAGGTTTCTTCAAGTGACTAAACATTCAAGCAAAATCAATTATAATAATACATATACTCAACATTATTGCTGTGTTTTGGATACAAAATGATAGCTTTTGGAATTTCTGAAATAACAACTTCTCGAGAGAATTTAGAATTCTAGAAATTTAACAACTTTTAAAATTTGTAAATTTTCAGTTACAAAATTTTAGATTAATCAAACTGTTGATTTTGAGTGGAATTTATCGAATTCCACCTCCAAATTCTTAATACTAAACATGTCCTCGGCATGGAATGAACTCTTAAAGGGAGCTAGTGTTTCCAGGGATAGAGGAGAGATTTTCCAATGGAAAACTGCCTTTTGCACTTGCTTGGGCAATTTCCCTACTGTATCCACACTTTCCTGTGTTTGCAAATACTACTTACATTTTTTTTTTTTTAGACCCGGAAACTTTGAATCCATGTTGGCGGTCTGTAAGTCATGTTGCCAAAGTGTACATACGCCTAGTCCTCCTAAAACTCCTGGGGGGAACACTTGACACTCACATAAAGTGCCCTCAGGTAAAGCTACCAGGGATTGAACCTGCTACCTCTCACTGAAAACAGTGGGAGGCAACCAGCTCTGATATTTAGTGTTGGGTCAAATACTCCTTACATTATCAGAGATTGTCTCCGAGGTGAAGCTCTAAATTCTATTATCTCACAAATGACTTATTATTTATGACTAATCACAAGCATGATGAGTTCAACTATTGAAACAAATTTCCTTAATAACTGTTTAAATCTGTCACACCAAAGCGATGATCGCCTTAAGATTGGATAGAAATAAAGATATAACGGGCTAGGCTTGGGCTATAGGCTTGAGCTAAGCACATAGTTTGTTAGGCCCAAGCCCTTAACATTATGAAATGAAACCCAAGCTGGCACAACCTTAAAGATATGACTAATTCCTTGAGCTCAATGAGATCAAATAGCCTGATACCAAGTTCAAGCCCAATTGTGCAACAGGAAGTCGTTCTTCACTACCTCAACTTATATTCATGCAGTTTTATATCAAATTCTCTATGAGTTGGGCCCTTTTCTACGAGCATATGGCCACCTTATGGTTATGTTTTCCATCTTTCCTTTAAATAATATTTGACCTTTTGGGCTTGATCATGACTGATCTCAAGCCTCGGATGAGTCTGAGTCCAGCCAAATCTTGGTTATTAGTTAAGCTGAAGACTAATGGTAAAAGCCCAGTTTTCTGTGATCTGGGCTTCACGAGATTTCAGTTACATTGTGTCCAAATATCTAGCCATAGATTTAAAAGCACACAAAAGATGTACCCTCTCTGCCACTGATCATTACTCATGAATGGACATGTCCCCATTCATGGCTAGATCTTTAAATAGAACTATTTCGATGGTGGAGATTACGCAGGAAATTAGAGATTTCTAGATGATACTTGGCATTTCCAAAAAGTTTGAGCTGAATTACGGGAATCATATTTAAATAATAAAAGTTGCGAGCTAATATCAACAAATCAGAGTGGCGCAGCGGAAGCGTGGTGGGCCCATAACCCACAGGTCCCAGGATCGAAACCTGGCTCTGATAGAGTTGCTTCCCATGTCATTATTTCCTCTTTTTTTTTTTTATTTCCTTCGTTAAATTTAAATTATTTGCATATAATTTAAATTATTTTAAATTACTTGCATAAAATTTAAATTATTTGCATAACTATATAGAAAAAAATTGTACAGATACATCATTCGATTTAATCTGACGGTAGAAATTTATGTGAACTGATAAATTCTATATATATATATATATACTACACAACTAGATACAATCCGATGCACCAGAATAAAAAATTGTAAATATTATTCAATATATGAGTTTTCTACTTTTATATCTCTCAAAAAAATAAAAAAATATTAGTTAGCCAATACCTTTTTTACTGTCTTCTCACTGAAAATATTTTACTCGACTTATATGATAAATAAAATAATCCACATTTCCAACTAAAAATTCGACCAACATCAAAAAGTTCTTATCTTTTATCTTATTCATTTTTCATCAGTTAAAACTCAGAAACAACCCCTAAAAACATATTAAATTTGAAAGATAAAAATCCTGAAAAAAATCAATATTTTCCCTTCTTTCAAAATTTTATGTAAATGATTTGATAATTTAAAAAATAACAGTTCTTAGCAAGTTGATTTGAAAAACCTCTTGCATCTGGTTGCAAATAAAATTTCTCTTGTTTTTCTATTCTCCAGTACTACGAAATATGGTCGATAGATAATTTAGGAATAATTAAAGTTACAGTGAAGTCTTCAGTAATGTAAATGAATTTCGCTATTTTTGTAACTCTACAAATTAGAAAAAAAAAAAAAAGCATAGCAAACATTACATATAATATGCTAAGTGCTAACATCTTCAAGAGGGGCATGTGCATACAAAATTTTATAGGGTTGCAAATATCGGCTGATACGTATCATATTGGCCGAGATATCTTGGTTTTTTTAAGGCCTAGTTATCTCGGTCGATACGATAGGCATCGGCTGAATCTGATGAATATCGGTCGATATCTCATCAAATTCGTTTTTTTAAAAAAAAAATAAAAAATATCGGTTGTGGGCCCAGGTCGATATTTGCTCATATCGACCGATATTTACATTCTTATTTTTCTTAAAATCAGCTTTTTTCAAAAAAAAAAAAAAAATCTCAGATTTTTTAAAATAACCCCACCGATATCTTAAAAACTTTTTTTAAGAGAGAAATAAGTTCAGTCGAGATCTCGGTCCGGCCAATATTCGCAGCCCATCAAACGAGCTGAAAAGCCCTAAAGGCTTCCTAGGCTAAGAATAATGGGCTAAAATGGGATCTGCACGACTGAAAAATAGTATGAGTAGTCCATCAATCGTATTTAAATATTTAAGCTTGATAATCTAGTCCCGAGTTTAAACCTATAAACGAAGTTATATGATGTAGCTTTAATAAATTTATGTTAGTGATACTATTTAGCAATGGAAAGAGAATTAGATATAAAAGGGAAATTTTAAAATAATATTATTATATTATTTTAATAAGATGAAAGGAATTTTTTTATTTTTTTTTAAATATATGATATTGTAAAGATGAATGAGTCTTATCATATTACATCTAAAACTCTATGTTATTCTAAAATTAAAATTTTGGTCTAAACAATGCTTTTAGCTATTAGATATAAATAACTTAAGGTTGATGATAAAATAGTGATTAATTTGATATATAAATTTATTGACTAATAATGACTTTAATCTCAATATTTTTTTTTGAACTTCTTCATAAATTTATATTTAGTACAAGGAAAATCAATTATCCACTATATATCACCTATTAAAATTAATTTTTTTTGTTATCAAGTAATATATTCTATTGCTTTACCAAAGTTTGATGTGCATATATAGTTAAAAATATTAAATGATTAAACTCATTTGTTTTAATTTGAACCTTATTTAATCTCAATTGTGGATCAATGTTTAAATTGAATTATAATAAATTGGAGAACAAAATAGATTCAATTCAATTCTCTAAGAAGTCCAGCCCATGACCAAGCCCGAGTCCGAGCCCGGCTCTCATCCCTAATTTGATTTGGCAGTCATTGACAAGCACCGGGTGGCCATTTCACCTCCCACCTCCAATCCGTATGCTGTTTCTGAATTCCTGATACAAAAACCCTGTGAATCACAAGTATTGCTCTCCCTCCCCCCTCCTTTCCCACAACACCGTCCACAGGAAAGAAACCCTACTTTTCTACTAATTTAGGGAACTGCCGCACACTTTTTCTCATCTCCATATACAACAGAAGAAGAATAAGAAGAAATCGAATCGAATCAATGGCGAGTCGATCAAACAAAGGAGTCGTTCGAACCCAGAAGAGATTTGTTCCCAAGACCACCCAAAACCCTTCCGATCTTCCCCTCTCTTCCTCTCTCCGCCAGTCTTCTGCTTCTTCTTCTTCGAAGGTCAGTAGTTCTGCTTCTTCCAGCTCCAGTTTAAGTAGAGTTCGAATGGGAGACGGTGGGAAATGGGTTTCTGGAAAAGAGGGTGGCAGTTTCGTGAATTACTTGCCTCAAGACGAGGCAGTTGCGGCCGGCCTAGGCGTCGAACAAGGAGCATTGGATCCAGTAGAGTCGCAGAGAGTTGTCGATCTTCTCAATAGGGAGCTCTCCAGGCTGCTCAAATCTGACCCCAGGGATTTCTGGAAAGAAGGTCAATTATCGGCCACTCCATCTCAACAGTTCTCTTTCATTTTGTTATTGCTTTTCCTTCTTTCAGCATCATGTTTTTCTGTTGAATTATAATACATATGTTCATTTTTTCGGGTAGAATTGACTTATTACGACAATGATGGTGATGAAGATGAAGGTGATTCAAATTGCATTAAGAGGCAGTGATCATGAATATAAAGAATTCTAGGCATTAGTTCGATTGTCTTTTGCCACTTAAAATAATATGATACTCTTGTTTTTTTACAAAAAAATCTAGCCAAGTTAAATGTTTCATAATGAAGAAATTCCCTGAACTAAATTTTAGATTGTTCACTTCATATTTTTGTGAAGAGTTAAGTGTTGATAGTTGCCATTTGAGTGCATGATCCATTGAACCAAAATTCTCTAGGGAGCAATGAAAAGGGGAGAGAACTAATCAAAATTCTCTATTGATTCCCCCGTTTGCCCTCCTCTCAACTTCCCAGATATGAAGGCGATGAGGAGAAGTCTGCTGTTTGGTTTCCTTTTCGAGGAGAAAGTGGGGTCCATAGGTGACAAAAGTTCTCCTGGTCAAGGAGAACTGATGTTCTGTACAACCTGTCACTTAATTACATTCAATTATGCTTCAATTTTTTTTTTTTCGTGTGGTTTAATAAAAAAATTAACTGATGGGATTGAAAGTTCATTCAAGGCACGACAATTGGACCAAATTTCAGCAAAAAACTCAAATTGTAGCCTAAAATTTTAGTTGTCAAACATCACTAGACATCCTTATTTTTTATGTTTTCAGGACAATTGGTAATTTTAACGGTTAAGATCAAGTAGCTAGGGTTTGCTTTTTCAACTAAAATTTGCTTCACATGTTGAGCTTAATATAAACTTTCAATTAACCCTAAGGGGTTGGCCTAGTGGTTGAGATATAAGACGTCAGGATTGAGGTTTTGGGTTCAATTCTTTATAACTCTAATAAAGGGCCACTCGATATGTACAAAGTAAGGTCGGTCCCACCGCTTGAACCCGGCATGTGTGTGTAGGGAGGCGTGCACATGCCTCGGGTGAGATAGCTGGACACCTTCAGTCATAAAAAAAATATAAACTTTCAATCTCACCATATATTTTTATTTTAAAGATTCATGATTATCCTCAAAAAATAAAAAGACCTAATACGCAAATGTAATGTTACTGAATTCTTCATTTAAACCATTCAAATCAACATTCTCTAGGAGAACCTCAGGGGTTTAGAAGTTCTCCCAACTTCTCTTACCCTAGGAGAACTAAGGAGACTAATCCTATTTTAAGTTCTTCGCATCCCAACACTACCGAAGTGGAAGTTGGACACTACCATTATATGTATTATCAACCTTTGGACCTTTGTCAGAGTAGCTTTACCTATGTTCCAGATCTTCATACTTTTTTAGTTTTTGCATCTCTTAAAATGTATACAACCATATTTCAAGTTTTTTTTTGATGAATAGGTTAGTATAAACATTCAATAATGTATTGAATATTTGAATATAATAGAGGAGTTGATACTGTTACTGGCACTGGTGAAGTAGGTGAGAACTCTGGTTGTATTCATTTCTTGATAGAGACATAGAGTAACAGCAATTGCTTTGAATTTGGAATCAAAATGCATTGGCTTAAGCTGACCCCTGATACATTAGATAAGGCTTCATTGATGATAATTTACTTGTTTGTGTTTGGGAGGTGTGTTGCTATTTGTGTAAGATACAGTTATCACTCGGTAATATATTATTTCTTTGTTTAGTATTATATAGAGGTACTATATGTAGACAAGAATGTTGGTTTATTGTGCCATAATCTCACACACTTCCCATACTTTTCTTCCCAGTGGCCAATGATGGTTCCTTGCATAGTTTTCTGGATAGCTATCTTCAGTTCAGGAATAGATGGTATGACTTTCCTCTTCATGGAGTGAAAGGAATTGTAGCGGGGGTCATTGTTGGAGAGTTTGAGTTAAGCCGTCGAGTCTTCATGGTCTTGTATCGTATGTAAGTTTCTGACCTGGTTGCTTAAAGACCTTATTTGTTGTTTATAGCTTTGGTATTTCCTTGGCATGTAGCTTTTCTTAGGCTTCAATGGAGAGCTACTCTTCACTGCAGGTCTTCCAACAAAGATCCTGATGCTCGTGCTACTGATAGTCTCAGCGCAAAGGAGCATGAAGGTATTTATGTTTTTTCTGTACTGTAACTTGTTTATATAGATTTTATTGGGTGTGGACATCTTTTCATTCTTATTCACTTCCACTGTGTATAGCTCTCTTGCAGGAGAAGAAGCTGCTTGACTTGCCAAAATTGTTAGATATATGTGCTATCTATGGTCACGATAATGAAAAGCTGACTGGGTTAATGGTAAGACCTTATCTGACCGATTGATAGCCTTGCTGCTGCTTTTTTTCAATTCATTAATGAGAGTTACTTCATTTGTGGATGAGCATTTCTAGTCTAGATGCTTAGTTTTATGTTTGTGTATCTTTTGATGGAGATGTTTTCTTAGGGAATTTTTACTTGCATATTGCATAAGGTGTAAAACAATGTTGTGAAAATCGAATCGTATCGTAAAATCGTTATAAATCTTAAAACCGCAAGTCGTCTATCGTAAATCGTAGAATCGTAAGATTCATTAGTGTTTCTCTTTAAAAATATTTAATATATGAAATAACGTAAAATATATCTAAAATGTAGTACTATGAGTAATTTCTTACATCTTGAAGATTCTTTGATTTGTTTTTTTGAACGAAGATTCTTTGATTTTAGAGGAGGATAGATGTTGCATGGTTCTGGATCTGTCCAACTGATACTGTTATTTGGCATTTAAATATGGTCCATTAGTAGTTTTAGTTTTTTTTCTTTTTTCCTTCTTGTATTGAGGTTGAATTGGACTTGCCAGATTTAGTAATTATTTGGGTTCTGGTTCAATTTTTTCTGTGCTGTTACTATTAGCACTGTCTGCATTTGATTTATTATTTTTGGTATTTGTCTGCAATCAGTTTAAAGGTTATTCTTTATTTTTCTTATGATCTTTATTTTCCAGGTTGGTAGTGCAATGAAAACGCAGCCATCACTCCTTGATAAATTACCAGCAGTAGCATCACATTTCCTAAGCATTGTTCATACAATGCATCAACGTTGCAGTTCATCGCTGGAGGTGTGCCACTAAAACTTTTAAAAGCTTTTGGTTAACAATTATTTAATTCCTTGGACATGTTCACCATTTAATGTCTAAAATCTTACAAGGTGTACAAAGCAGAACTTACAGCATATTCTATTTGTTGTGATTTGATTTGGTCCCTAATTTCAGTTCCCATGTTTCTGCATTTCTTCTCAGGAATTTTTACCATTTGTTTTTGTATTTTTTTTAATCCTTTAGCTGACTGAATGAATTTGTTTTATATCATTCAAATTTTTATCTTCTGCTTGCATCATTTCAAGAGCTACTTCTATCAACTGTAATGTTGGTAACAATGTTATTAGTTTGATAGTTTGATTAACATCTAGAAATTGGGGTCAAAGTTTAGTGTATTACTATGCTTGTCCATGAGTTTATTAAGGCTTCAATTACTTTTAGTACCAATATGCTTATTTTATTGGTCTCTGTTTATCCGTTATATGGATCGATGTTGTATTTTCTTCCCATGGTTTATACAATATTTCATGTTCCATTTTACTTCTTTTCTAGCATTTTTTGTTTTGGGTTTCCTTTGTACGATTTGTGGCTCCAAAACTGTAAGGGTACAGTGATTAAAACAACCAATTATTCTGTGATCATGTTAATCATCGATGAGATCTTTGTGAACATGGTAATCATTGGCGAAATGTTTTTGCTAGTAGTGTTTTCATGCTTGCGCACTAAGCTGTTCCAATGACCAAAAAACTTTTTTTTTGAAATGGTAACTTTCATTAAGGGCACTAAAAGTGCACAAAAGGAGAAATAAATAAGAGAGAAGAAATAGAAGCCGTCACACAAAACACCCACCAAAAACTAACTAGGAGGAGGGAACCTCCAAACAACACTCAAAAAACAGAAAAAAAGAAAAAGAAAATAGGAAATAGAGAACATGAGAGAAACGCCACCAAACCAATCAACAGGAACAAACTACATGAAACTAATGCATTCTTCCATGCTTTAGAAATATTTGAGATGGATAGATCTTGAAACTCCTTAAGAGTAGATGCCTAAGCAACACATTTTGCTTTAATCCTCCAACTAACTTCATATGGGCTGTCCGCTGTATTTCTAAAGTGCCTTCTGATAAGAATTAAGAATGATATAGCAAATTACTGAATTAGTTTTAAAAGAGGACTGGGATTCAGGTAGATTGTTAGATAAAGTTGAGAAGAGACAAATCCGCATGGGTACTTCACTTGGCCTGAGCTTCCAGGATTAGAGTAGAGGTCTTGGGTTCAACTGCTCCTGTTCTTACCTGATACACGAGGCTTATAGGTGGTTTCGTGTATCTGTGAGATTAGTCTCACCTCTAATGTGGGGTGGGGATACCCATGTTATCCAAAAAAAAAGACCTCACTTTTTGAGACGAGAAAAAGAAAGGTTAGAAAAACTAAAAAACAAAAGGCTGTTCTATATAGAAAAAGGAAAGGGATGTTTAATGTGAACTAAATGTGGTTTTAAAATTTATTTTATAAGTTTTTATTTCCAACAATTCAGGTTCTATTTTCCTCTGGAGGTCGTGAACAACAAGGATATGATCGGCTTCATGTGGATTTCTTGGAGGCAAGTTCTTCTCTTTCTTTATGTGTGTGTGCGTGTGTATTTTATATATATACGAATGAAAAATGAATTTCCGTAATTTTATAAAAGCAGCACTTAAAACCAGAGCTATAAAAACACAACAATTTCCTTCACACTTTCTCAGCAAAAGAATCTGCTAAGCTAGCAGAACATGAGATGTCTCAGCCACGAGTTAGATCCGTAGTTTCTAGCATCCAATTTAAATCTTCCACAGGAACTTTCTTACACTTTGTGCACACTGAATACCACTAAGAGAGTATAGTACTGCTACTTTATTTATCTCAAAGATTAATTAAGAAAAAAAAAACATCATGTCAATCAACTAGCAACATGCTACCCCTGCCAACCCCTGGAATATACTGGTAAAAGCTAACTTGACAAAACCAATTGGAGTTGGGGCCACTCTTCTTTTATGGACTGATGAGGGCTGGGATGCCCCAGGCAATCCAAGCAACATCTTGGACATGTGATGAAGAGATCTGTTTAAATTACTGAGGTGACTAAAGATATGGCATGAAGCTTCACTTTGGGCAAGCTGGTTCATGCTTTTATATCAAAATTGTGTTTTGATGATGAAATTTGATGTTCCTTCACAGGTGATGGACTTCATGAATGATGCAATTGCATCACTGGATGCCTTCGTTGATGCATATAAGCCTGCAGCTGTCTACTTTTCTTTCCCTGTTGAATCAAGGTATTGCATACAAGGACGTTTCCATTTTCTGAAAATACTTTTTCTAGTGAGAAGTCAACATCTCTGTTGGGGAAAAACTTGTATTTATTATTATCTTTTTTGAATGAGTAACTGGTATTTGCCTGTATGCTTGCGGTTACCAGTACTATATGCTATTTATTAGATATAATGAAGTTTTTATACTTCTCTATGTTCTTATTTGATGTGTACACGTACATTCATCATCATCATTAAAACTAGTCCCATGAGTACATATACACACTTATATTAGTTTTATGTTGTCTTTATAAGGGTGTACTTTTGTTGGGCTTTGGGCCAATCCACCTTGACCTTAAACGTATTCGTCAGAAAGTCATGGGTCAGGTTGGTCTAGGTCACATTGGTTTCAAGTTTTAAAAGCTTGCCTCAAATTCTTGTTGGGGCACATCTTTCAAAAAAATTCTTGTTGGGTCACGTTCAGGGGAAAAGACTGATCCCACCCAAATTAGACCATATTAGAAAGATAAATGCATTTATCTTAAGAAAAGTACATTAATTTGTTATTTTTTGGTTGACATGGACCCACAACATTTTGGTTGTGACAGAAGTACAAAATGACCGTGCCGCATGCTTTTGTCTATATGTATCTAGTTTATGACCTTTTTGTTCAAATGGGTAAAGAATCTTAAGCATCTGGTAGAATATCCACATCTTTGCATCAATGTCTGTTTCCATTAACATGGTACTCATTGGTTGCTACTAAGTACTGGATTTGGGCAAGCTTCATTTATGCTGACCTATGCTGCTGTTGCAATATGTTTGATTCACAGTGATGGGAATGAGGAGATACTATGTACTCTGGCAAGATTGCATGATTCATTGTTACCATCCCTTCAACGGGGTTTCCAACGTACTTTTACTGCTGAAGTAGATGGAAAGAAGAACTTATTTGATGGTACAGTTTCTGATGTTGCACTCTGTTTCAAGATGTTATCATCGAGGATAGTGAAATTTGGTTGGAAATTGTTGGACTACTGCTACCTAAGTGACGATCTGTTTAAAAGTGTTGTTGTCCTTCCTACTGTTACAAAGATGTTTCCAGCCAAAGTTGAGGATCCTGTAATAAGGGGAGATATCTTGATTCAGACATTTAGGGAGATCAATGGAGGGTCTTCGTTTGATCATCCAGAGAACCAGAGTGTGGAACATTTCTTCAGAATATCGAAAAGAATTACAATATTGTGAGCCGAGTCGATAGTCTCAGGAGTAGTGGTAAGTACTTCATACTGACTAGTACTTTATAGGTTGGATTTTGGAGGTAAACTATTTATGAATTTCTTACATGGAGTACTTGGTGAAAATTTTGTATGGTGCTTTAACTGAAAACGACCTGATCTGGTGGTAACTATTTTCAGAACTTGTGGCCTGCTGGCTTCTTCATAGAAAGGGACCACATGGGTCGTATGCCCACCAAAATCAACACATCCAACTGTATATATCCATTTGGATCCAGTGACTTGATTTAAGCTGTTTTCTGTTTTCTGTTTTGACTGCTAAAATGATGGCATTAGGTCAGATGGCTAATGGCATCAGTGGAGATGATTTTGTTGAGCAAATAGTCCATATAATTCCCTTCTGTGAGAAGGCCAGTGGGCTGAAGGACATCCACATGTTCTGTTCTAAAAAGATGGCTATCAGCTTCGCCGAAAGTTGCCCATCATGCTTGGACTCAATCACTTATCATTATAAAATGTGTGGTTAAATTAGGTCATAGACTGAATGAATTATTAGCCGACCCCAAATAGATGAGAAACTACTAATGCTACTGCTGCTTCTGACAATATGATGACGGCGACAATGAAATGAATTATCGCTTCCTAAAACATTGTTAGATTATGTAATTCATTATGCATTTGTTCATGTGTAACAACTAGCATTCATTGCAGTCGCCTGAGATGTAGGTCTTTGTAAATTATCAACTTCCTATCATAAATGAAATGAAGAAATAAATTAGTATTTTCTTTTGACTATCTTGAAATCTGAATGTTGGAAGAAGCTACTAACTCAAAATTCTTTCTAGTACAGGATGGATTTTCATGGATGATGAACAGTTCCAGTACTTGACAAAAATTGCAATTTCTATTTCATCCAAGCCTGTTTCTTCTGTTGGTGGGAAAGCATCCAATGTGCCAATTTCTTCATTGAGAAATGGGGTACGGATGGATGAAGATGCTGCTATTATTGAGTCCAAAATTAGTCAAATAAAGGACCTTTTCCCTGATTATGGCAAAGGGTTTTTATTTGCTTGCCTTGAAGTCTACAACCAGAACCCAGAAGAGGTAATTCAGCGGATATTAGAGGGAACTCTTCATGAAGATTTATTGTCACTAGACACTGCACTAGAACAGGTACCTCCACCTAAGTCGGTGCCTGTGAGCAAGAATGACAAAGGAAAGGGAACGTTGGTAGAACCAGTAACATCATCTTTTAATGCACTTGAATCTTCATCTAGTGCAGTTACAAATAAGGACACAGATGGACGATCCTCGTCTTCTTCATCGTCCTATGGGCGATACATGAGGAAAACAAAATCTGATCTACCCGACCCTAAAGTCCTTGACTCAAGAGGCTCAGATGATTTGGCCAAGTCTTTTGCTCTTTCATCACAGTATGAGTATGACGATGAATATGACGACTCATTTGATGATCTGGGTATGACCCTTGTTGAAGCAGCTTCGGAAGAAACAGAGAGTTTAGGAGATAGGATCCGCTCACTATCTGGAAAATCTTCAGGGGCAGAAAATGAAAGCTCCGCGAGAAACAGCAATTCAAAGTGGCAATCGAATAAGAAGCCACAATTTTATGTCAAGGATGGGAAGAATTACAGCTACAAGGTTTCGGGATCAGTTGCTGCATCAAATGCTCAAGACGCAGCAATTATTAATCAGGCTCAGAAAGAGCTTATCCATGGATTGGGACGTGGTGGAAACATTCCTCTTGGTGCAGTTAAAATGATGGAATCCGGTAACGATGATCAGGAAACTGATGTTACTGAGGAAACTGGAGGAAGTACAAATTCAAACACCAGGGGAAGGGGCCGAGGAAGAGGGGCTAGAAACCACTATAGGAAGGATAGAGCAACTAAAAAGCATTTTGCGGGATTGGGTGGTTTTTAATAGGTAGAAGTTCTATGGTTTTTGTCTAAAAAGTTCATTTTGTCAAAGGAATGAGGCTGATTTTGTTTTTTGTTTTTTGTTTTTTGGTGTATAGATTCTGCATGCTGTATATGAACTCCAATGGCATGGATGAGTATTTTATTTTACACTCACATGCCTATATAGTCCACACTGTTAGATTATGCGATTAAGGTGTGCAAGATTTATGAATATGAGCCCTTGTATTGGTACAAAGGTACTTGTATCCGATGATGTTTCTGCGGACGATTACTTTGTTTCAAATCACTCTACTCAAGTTACATGGAGATAATTAACTATTGATCAACAAAAGGTCCTCTTCTTCATTAGACTGTCATCTTCATATACATATACTCACTCATCTGCACCTATGATTGTTCATTAGATTGTCCTGTGGGACTCATCTTTGGTGTGTAAGAATATCCAAGGCCAATCTATATCAGGTAATGTCTAGTGGATCACATAGTTGGGAGTGGGACATTAGAATATCTGAACTTTCATTTCATAGTTCGGAAGACTTGGACTTGATTCGAAGTTCTATTGAGTTGAGTAATTTGAGTGAGTTTTTCAGCTTCACTAAGAAAAATTCCTTAAAATTCATCAACTTACTTGACTCAAAATTTTATTGAATCGGGCTAATTTTTGAGGGTTTTTTTTTTTGTGTTTAAACTATGGGTCCGATGCAACCTAGTAGTTTGGAAATACTCTTCTTTAGAATCGGAATGAGGGTGAATCACTGTGTTTGGGACGTAATTTCTGGCCTATTGGTAAATATAGTTAGTTTTAGGATTTTTGTTAGATGGCTCTTCTTTGTTAATGAATACAATTCTGAAGGGTTCTACATGGCATTTAACTATTCAAGAATTGGTGTTTGAGCTATGAAGAATCTCCTAAATAAAAGGAACTATTTTCATAACTTGCAACAAAGGAGACAGATTTATACATCTCGAGTTATTTGTTTTGATGAATTATCAACATCAATCATCGTAATTATCCTATTTTAAAAATATAATGGAAAGTTTCTATATTTATCTAATGAACAGATTACAGGACTACGATTATTAAAAAGTTATTCCAAGTGAAACACCTAACTAAAGTCACTCGAAGTGAAAGCCTCTGAATTTTTTATTTAAATTTTTATGTTTTGGATTAGTAGGGCGTTGCTCCTGGCCCGAGGCGACGCCAGAGGGCCCCTAATGGCAAGCTGCAGTTGGTAGGCCCTCCCTCACAAAATATTAATTTAATATTATGTGGCTCATCATATCATATATTAAACTGATAAGAATAGATATTACACTTGATCTTGTTAAAATAGCGAAAAAGGAATGATGATAATTTTAACGAACTCAAGACTACTTTTTATAAAAGTAGCTTCTTGACGGTCAGACTGACCTCTTTTAGTACAACGTAAGTAAATTATCTTCAGAAGTCTAGCGTTCAGATCACTTTCATCTCTCTATTTTCATATGAAAAATATTCTTTACCATAAATAATTGTTAGATTGGAAGAGAACTTTTGTAGTTTTCCCAAATTCAATGCAGCCAAACTTGTTAGACTGAGTAGGTGAAGTTGCCAACTTCGTTATAATGTGACTTCAACATGTAAGGAGTGGTGCCATCATTGATACTGCAATACTTCTACCGTTTGGCAGGCAAGGAAGGTGATAAGTTGTTGGCGAAGGTGCTTTGCACAGCGACTTATGTGACTCTGAAGTTAGAAATCCTTTTTATCTAGATAAAAATTATATGATTTTTTTATATATATTTAGATTTACTTTTGATTAATATCTTTGTGATGTATTTTCATTATTAAATTGAGTATCTTATATAAAATTAGTATTTATTTATTTATTTTATTTTATTTAAATTATGAGTTATTATGATTTAATGGACCATCGTTGACATTTTGATAATCATTTTAATAATAAATAGGTCCCAATCTTTGTAAAAATTATAAAAAAAATAGAGACTTTTTAAATAAATTTACATTTAAAACTATGTTACCAAGGTATGGGAACTTTTAAATTTGTGGTATTACAAAACATTGTTCAGAAACCCTAACCCGATTGAAAATTGGAATGAGTTGATTTTTTTTTAACTAGATTCACTCAAGTCTTACCTAGACTCGGTCAAATCTCTCGTGTCTTGACTCAACAAGGTAAGTTTGGCTTAGACTAGTCTAAGGCTCTTCACTTGCTCCAGCCAAATCCTATTGACTCACCAGAGTCAAATCGGACCGAGTTGTTTTAGAATCTGTTGGGAATCTCCCAAACTTCCTTGCTACCGATAAAGAAGGAAAAATAACGTGGTCACCCCACCATTACGAGAGCACTGCAAATCGAAGTAAATATTCAATAACAGGAGAATTCTTTTTGTGTCCTTGATGGATACAGAAAAATCTTGGTGACTCAATACCCATGGATACAAGATCCTGACCGTCCATTCATCGGGTGTCAATTATGGATGGTCCATAGATGATAATCCCAATGATCAAGCAATCCTAACTGCCCGTTCTGATATTACCGTAATTTTTTTTTTTAAAATTAGTTCATATATTAATAGATACAGATAGCAGATGTGCAAATACATATAAGAAAACAAAAAAATAACAAAAAAGAAGCTGTAAGGAAACATCTCACTACAACAACAATAGAAAATTAAAATAGATCAAGATAAATGAGCACATTTTTTTCATTTATACAAATATCTTTTATGAAGAGTTGATTAGTCATTTCAAATTATTTTTAGAATAGCTTTCATCTATTTCTCCCTTTAAAAATATAAATAAGTATATAAATCCTTTTAATTAAATATAGTATGTTAGATAGTTTATATACATAAATATTTTAAAATACATAATACCATTTAAATTGATAGAGTTTTTTCTTTTCTTTTTAAACTAAGACTTCTTTAATATTTTAAAATTTTAGATATTTAAATGAAGAAAGAAATTGAAAAATGTCTATCATGAAAAATTAGGTAAAAAAATTAACATAAAGTTGATATGAGACCAAAAAGAATGCCAAAATAGTTAACATTGGCTGGAAGAAGAGCCAAAATATTTTAATATGGAACGAAATTAAAAACCAATGAGGGCCTAACAAATGGTCTGATATGGTTAAAGTGTTCAACCATATACATCAGTTGTAAATTAAAAAGTCTGCCTGCCCCACACCAATGACTTTGAAAACAAAATGGCATAAGGGAAAAAAGGAAACCTTACCTTACTGAGGGATCTGCTCAAGGCCTTTAAATGCATGGGCGGTGGCATGAAAATTAAAAAAGGAGTAGACAATACATATCGCACGTGTACCTGAAACTGTGCTCCAAATGGGCTAAATTATTTTATACCAAGTGAAACTTTATCTATGCACGATCTAAGTGCACTTGAGTTGTAGGAATAAATTTGTGAGAGCTTTGATTTTGATTTTTATTATGAAATTTATTTAATAAAGAAGGAAAAAGTAGTGACTTTTTCTTTATTTTATATTTTGAGCTTAAATATTTTTAGTTAAATCACTAAGTCACCAAATTAATACTCTCTCTGTTTCAATTTAATTTTCTTATATAGATTTTGAAATTGTTCAAAAATAGTTGTCTCATTTGTATTAGAATAGCATAAAGTGCGTTGAAAATGAATGAGATCATATAGAGTGCTAGTCTTATATAGAGAGTTCCTTAAAAAATACAAATATTTCAAATGAGACAACTAAAATAGGACGAATGGAGTATAATTTACTAGTTGATTGAGTCTTATAAAAAAGAGAGTATGAGTTGAGTGTTAGGACAAAATATATTAAAAGCAATCCTATTATTTATAAAATGCTTTGTATTAAAATTTATTTCTATACTCAAACTAATGTAGTTTTTTAATTATGATTTTTGATGATGTAGACTGAATTTTATTATTCATTTTTTTTTTCAATGATCGAAACATCGATGATGGTGGTGGTGATATTAATATGATTTTAGTGCATAACGAAAATTATAAATTATAAATTTAAAATGAGTTCAAAAACTAAAACTTAAGAGAATTTAATTAAGAACATAGGCAAAGATATATATTAGGTATTTCACCTGTTTTTATTTCTAATTTTTAATATTTTGATATAAAAATATATATCATGTTTTAAATAAAGATACTTAAATGAAAATAAAAAAGTTTAAAATTTGGAAAAGAATTACGTCTAAATTTAGTAATAAAATTTGGGTCAAATACATGTAAGAGGTATCACACATGGTAGTCCAAAGTCCAAACCTCCGAAAAAAAGTACATTTGCGGCTCTCTGACGTCATCGGTGCATCTTCGATCTTGCATCCCTTGACCAAAACAATTAGAAATAAATATATAAATATTATATAAAATAAAAATATTAAAAATTTAAATAGGAAAAAGGAGAATTTCTCAACAGTCTCAAACAGCCATGAAAGCTCTTCCCAATCTTTTCCTTCTTGCATTGGCCATTCCTTCTATAACCAGCCCATCGGAATGTGTCGGCCACGTTAGAAATTCCGGTGCCAACGCCGGTTTCAGCTGCAGTTCTAAAAGGAGAATTCTCCACCAGCCATTGTATCCAATCAGTTGGACTCCTCCACCCAATAGCCCGGAAATCTATTCGCCGTTCTTTCCTCAAGCACCACCTCCCCAACCAGACTCAGATCAGCCAAATGCACCCACCATTTCAACTGATCATAGCAAGCCAATTCAACCCCCTAATCACCAAGTGGCCCAACCAATCAAGAAGATTGCAATTGGGTTCTCCGTTTCGATTGCCACATTGTCCATTTTGGCAGCATTGGCTTTCTGCTTGCATCGGTATCGGTTGAAATATATTGCAGAATCAATTAAGCTGGTTAGAGACAATTCGCAGCCGATCCCGACTACAACGTCTTCTAATGTTCTCTATCTTGGAACCTTAGAGCCATCAAATAGGATCAGCAGAGATTTGATTAGTTCTCCTTATCATAGACTTAATGCTGTTCGCGGAGAGGAGGAGCATCGCCCGAGTCCTGAACTTCAGCGTTTGCCGCCACTGCCAAGGTTACTGCGACATTTTCTGCCTTCCTCTGCATCGTCTGATGAGGAGACTGTGTTCTACTCTCCTCGGGAGTCGGTTGCCGGAAATAGTGAGAGTTCGTATTCCCCTGTTTCACAACAGAGCTCGCAAAATCTCGGTACAAATGCTACCACAATAGGTGTAGTTGGTGCTTGTAAATCTACTCGGAGAACAAACCTTTCAAATTTCTCAGTTGATACCCAACTAACTGCTAGACTTCCCTCGCCTCCGCCTCCACCTCCACCTCCGCTGCCACGAATGAGAAAGTCCCAACTTCAATCTGCACAGGCTAAAACACTGCCACCTCTGGAAAAGAAGATGAAATTCCAATCACCACCTTCACCATTAGGAAAAACATCCCATTCAGTTTTCGTTAAAAATTCACCTCTATGTGAAGAAAAGAGTATCAATTTACCGCCGCTACTGCCGCCGCCCCCACCTCCTCCGCCGCCGCCACCATCAGTTCTAGGGAAAATCGCACCTTTGACAAAAACATCTGTGTCATCAATTCCTGTTGAGCAATTGCCTAGGTCTAACTGTCAGATTCCTACTTTGACATCTACTCCAGATGACAAACATAGTGGAAGTTTGCTAGAGCCCTTGAAAAGGGTACAAGAAGATGCTGAAAAGCCCAGATTGAAGCCGTTGCATTGGGACAAAGTACGAGCAAGTTCTGATCGAGCAACGGTCTGGGATCAATTGAAGTCTGGCACTTTCCAGTAAGGAAAAAACTGATCATCTCTGATTTTATTTCAATTTTTTTGTCAGTCTAATCATAGTTGCCATGGTGTTAAAATTGAAAACATAGTTCATTTGGTATGGCCTAAAATCATATTTATCTTGAATGTTTTGGCAGAATCGTTGCCATCTGTTCTTGTGTAACATTGAAAATTGGATGGAGAAGTGGGAACCATTTCTACTTCTAAATTTTTCCAAACTTAGCATCAATATTCAGTGCTCATAACAAGTTTAGGTGGAACAGAAGGGAAAAGAATCAGTACCCTGTACCCTACGGAGTTTCTATCATCTCTGCAGCCCAAATTCATACCGAATACAAAACCATTTGTTCTGCTCAGAGTTTTCAAATTGCTTGCAAATTTGGGTGCATCCAAGTACCCATTAAGTTCCAATTACAAATATTTCTAGCATTTGCAGAAGTACTTTGAACAATGTATATTGTGCTCTTCACATGATTGACTTCACAGGATATAAGTATGAGTTACATTTATTGTCATCATGTAAAACCATGTTAGAAATCCATGCTACATCATCTTCTGTCCTGTATTAAGTTCGTTATAAAATCCTCCACAGAATTTTGACTTGCTTCTTACTTGTTCGTAGATTGAATGAGGACATAATTGAATCTTTGTTCATCTCCAATCCTGCAATCCAGAAAAAGACAACTAGAAGACCAGTTCTCCCCCCTTTTGATAAGGAGAAAAGGGTCTTGGATCCAAAGAAGTCACAGAACATAGCTATACTTTTGAGAGCATTGAACGTAACACGAGAAGAGGTGTCTGAAGCACTTTTGGATGGTGAGTATTTCGATTATCTTTCCCTTATGTGAGTTACATGAGTCAATCCCATTGCCATCTACATGAAAAAAGTGAAGAAATAATTACTTTTATCAGTTATTATAGATTCATCATAATCATTATCTAAATCGTTTATCTAATCAATATAGACTTTTCCTTTTTATTGGCAAATCATTTTCATGGGCCGACTGCCCTATTTGATGCCCATGAGACTTGAACCCACAACCTCTAGATTGCAACAATGAACCTTGGACCAGTTGTGCTACAGGTTCTATCAGTTAATATCAGTTAACCATATGATGGAGGCCTAAGAATCTTATTTATCATCCAAAGAGCCAATCAATATGTAGTCTCAACCATGTAAGTAATGAGGGAGCTCAAGTTCTGTAAATTTCTTCATCTCTATATACTCTACACATCGTGTTTTCCGATCTGTGTGTGCATATACTGTTTTTCTGGAGTTGAGCAAACCAGAATCCTTTCAATGTTGAAGATCACATGAAGATTGTCTTCTTTTTTTTTGAAATGGTTCATATATTAATATATAAAGAGGCACCAGAGGTGCAAATACAAAGATAGAAGACAGAAAAAACTACAATCATTAATGACTGGAAAAGAAACTAAACAGTGATCATATGAAGATTGTCAGCATAAAACAACTAACTTTCAACTTCATATCTGTACTTGTCTTCCTTCTTTTTTAGATCTGATCATGTCTGCTAGAATAGGTAAGGGTTTTATGTAGATTCTTGGGTCTTTTTGGTAGCAGAAAAAAAGAAAATAATATAGGAAAATATGCTATTGTTCTATACTTTAACTAAATTGAAAATACTGATGCACAGTAACTTATATTTCAATACCAGAAAATTGCATAGACATTAAAGTTGCTATTCTGGAATGTTTGTGGAATTGTCCAACAGAAGACATGGTTCAATGGTAGATCATATAAATGGCTATGGACTTTGTGAACTACTTTTAGAAAGCAAATTTTAGCATTACTTTACAGAATAATGCTAGAATGATAACTTCAAGTAACACCTAGACATCTTGAGATACGTCTCTAGACTAGATAAATATTAAAGTTCAGATGTAAATGACATTCTTAGAGTTCCAATCTACATGTTCAACTGTTCAATGCCGTTCATTTGGTCTTCGATCAAGTAGTCCTGAATGGGTGATACAGATGGATTTCAGTATTTTCAAAGCCATGAAAATCCCTTGTCAAGTGTGGAAATATCATTGAAATTACCATTCTGGTGTTACCTCATGAAGTTACTTAGGCAGGACTCTTCTAGAAAGGTGTTGTGTTTCTTTTGTCGATAGTCTTCCTCCAGCATACTATAAAACTCAGCAAACAATAAACACAATGATATCTCCCAACAATGATGGGACTACATTATGAATCATCATGATCTCATCATCTTCATCAGAGCCTTTCTTCCATTCATGTGAACACAATTCTTATGTTTATGAATTTTTCCAAAATGCCATGCACATAAATTACTGAACCAGACTAGATTAGTGATTAAAAAATTATTCTTTTGTGTGCATTCAGCATGGTTGTTCTTCAAGGTAGTAGATACAGGGTCTTGACAGAGAAGTCGGTCTACTGTAGGCCTCAAATGTTCAGTTTCAATTGCAATTTTCTCATCAATCTTCTTTTAAGGATATATTAACACATTCAACAGATTCTAAAATGGATAGCAAACTGAAACCGTACTTAATGACTTCATTTTCTAGGATGAATTTAGACGTACCTACACTCTACACAATGAAACATGCTGGAATTTGTAGATGAATCCATTGAAAATTAACAGGCAATTGGAGGCTGGAGAAGTGTGCATATCAAAAAATAAAAAATAAATAAATAATCATAAAGCTATTTTCTGTCTCTCCTACCTTGTATCATCATCACCATCTTTATCAAATGTCAAAACTCTCATCTATTTGAGATAGGCATTTCGAGCTCTACTTCTCCATTTTACCCTATTTACCCTTCCTTCTTGTGCCTACAACTTTTAGCCTCTCAACTCTACATACTACAGTCATCTTTGTTCTTCTACTTACATGATCAAAACACATCAAGATACTTAATTTGTCATCTATTGGAGATATTTTTAATCTTTATCTAATGCGGTCATTTTTAACTCATTGAACATAGCATGCATATCTCTGTTACCCTAATTTTGTCTATTTATCTTCTCTTCACTGCTTAAAGCTCTGCTCCGTAGAGTATTGCCAATTTGATAGCCATTTATAAAATCATTCCTTCAATCGATGTGCTACTCTTTTATCATACAGAACCCTGGTAACTTGTCTAAGTTTTCCTATCATGGTTCTATCTTATTAGCTAATCTAAGTTAGCTCCTCCATGCATTTCCACCATAGATCATGTTTCTGTAACTCCTCTCTTTCCATTTTTAGATAGTGTTCCATGTGTTTTATTTCAGCGCAATTTATGATAATACACTCTGCTGCAACAGGTAATCCGGATGGTTTAGGCACTGAACTTTTGGAAACTATGGTAAAGATGGCTCCCACCAAAGAGGAAGAATTGAAGTTGAAAAACTATGACGGAGACATATTCAAACTTGGCTCTGCAGAACGCTTTCTTAAGGAATTGCTGGATATACCATTTGCCTTCAAAAGAGTCGATGCGATGCTATACAGAGTCAATTTTGATACAGAAGTGAAATACCTCCAGAAGTCTTATGAAACAATAGAGGTATCACCAACTAAAACCTTCTAAATCCTTACTATTTGCATCATTTTTTTCTTTCAAGAGTTCAATAAATATGTCCAAGCCTTTATTATACTTGAATTCTTTTGCCTTGTTCACTTAGGTATGTGCTAGGCACTCCAAATCAAAAAGTTGTTTCAACATGTCAGTGAAGATATAGTTATTTGCTCCATAATTCCCACCACAAGATTTTTAGCATCTAACCAGGGCCACAGGCCTTATTCGGGTTTGAAAATAGACTGCATCCAAACAAGCCATTATTAATGACTTAATCTACCACCTACTGATAAGTTAAAACATCCGGAAATTCCAATGTGAAACTGCAAACCAGAGAGCTAATTGCTCATGCAATTTCTTGCAGGCAGCATGTGCGGAGTTGAAAAACAGCCGATTGTTCCTCAAGCTCCTTGAAGCTGTTCTTCGGACAGGGAACCGAATGAACGTGGGCACCAACCGGGGTGAAGCCAAAGCTTTCAAACTCGACACTCTGCTTAAACTGGTTGATATAAAAGGAGTAGATGGAAAGACCACATTGCTCCATTTTGTAGTCCAAGAAATCATCCGATCCGAAGGCCTGACCTCTGATGCTCCAAACCAATCACAACCCAGAGAAAACAACAACATGGAGTTCAAGAAGCAAGGCCTGCGTGTCATAGCTGCACTCGGCAACGAGCTTGGGAGCGTGAGAAAAGCAGCAGGGATGGACTCAGATGCCTTGAGCAGCTATTTATCCAAACTCCAAATGGGTCTTGAGAAAATCAAGCAGACATTGCACCAGCATGAGAACAATGGAGGATTTTTCGAGTCCATGAATTTGTTTGTTGAGAAATCGGAAGGAGAGCTTGTTCGAATCAAGGATGAGGAGAGAGTAGTCATGTCGCATGTAAAAGAAGTGACAGAGTATTTTCATGGGGAGATGGCAAAGGAAGAAGGCCACCCACTTAGGATTTTTGTGGTGGTGAGGGATTTCTTGGTGGTATTGGATCAGGTGTGCAAGGAAGTGGAGAGAATGGATGATAGAAGGACCGTAGGATCAGTAAGATCGTTTCGGATATCAGCAAATGCTTCTTCTTCTTTGCCGGTTTTCAGTCGATTGAATACAAGGCAAGAGAAGAGTAGTAGCAGTAGTTCGGATGATGACAGTTCTACTTGAAACTTATCACATCTCTGAATTTTTTTTCACAAATTCAACAACACACATTGTTTCAACCATTTGTCAGTGAGAATAAAAGTTGGAAATATGAAAGAAGCAAGTTTTACATAAACTGTCCCAAAATTCGTTGAACAAAAGTAAAACATATCAAGTATGAATAGAAATGAGAGTAGGGTAGATAAATTAATTAAAGTTGAAAATACACAAATCCCTTTTAAGAAAATTTTGATATTTAGGTGCAATCAAAGAACAAAATGAACAATAGTTAAGAGTAGCTCTAGGAGAGTGGAGTATCCATTTTCGACAAGGCTCTACATAGTTGAGTGAGATAGGTAAATGATTTCATGGATGAAAGTCCTCCATATGGTCATTTCAACTTTGTGAAATGGGAGCTAAGAAGCACCGATACGGGTCTGGACCCAATTTGACAACCAGGCTGAGTTTGGGCCGGGCTTTGCATGTGCCAACCCTGATACAGCAGCAGACTGGGTAGTTGGTGGTTTGGGCTTTTGTAAACGGGCTGCTCTGACCTGTCATGGAATGCATCAAGAGGCCCAAGCCCCATTAATTATGGTCTCAGTATGTCAGGCTTTTGGGCTTTCAAGCTTAATTGCCATCCCTACTTCAATATTAGATCAGACTATCAGAGGCTTATATTGGTCCATCCCATTGACATCCATACAATGTCATCAGCTTCATTGTGTTTGGACTTTGGAGATGTACCGCCTAAGAACATAACTTTTTTTTTTTTAAACTAGTACTTTCTCCGTCCCATTTTAGCTGTCTTATTTGAAATATTTATAATTTTTAAGGAACTCTCTATATAAAGGTAGCATTCTATATGATTTTATCAATTTTCAAAACACTTTATACTACTTCAATATAAATGAGACAACTATTTTGGAACAATTCCAGAATCTATATATGACAACTAATTTAGGATAAAGGGAATACAATATAAGTTTTTTTTACATGAAGTCCACTTTAGATATTGATTGACATATTAAATATGTTTACAATACTCATTCAACATCATTTGATGGAAAAGTATAAGTATATGCAAGCATCCATTGTGGGCCTCACAAACTAAAACTTGCATAGTCTCATGATAATTAATTTTAAGAGAAATTTGTTATATATAGAGATTATTCAAGTTCCACATCACTCTTGCAAACTCACTTATTAGTATCCACTTCTTCTAAAAATTCTACTTTTCTTTTCTTTTCCTAATAAAACAACAAATAACTTATATAATTTTCATTTTTCCTAAAAAAATATAAGCCATAAAAAACTATAGATTTGAATCATCAACCCAAAACACTATAATTGATCTAATATTAATCTTTCCACCTAAAATAATTTTTTTAATAATGAAATCTCCAAAGTTGAAATCACTAGGCGCCCATTAAAAAAAAATTAGAGACGTTTGGTGACTTCAACAGTTAAGATCATCTGACTAAAAATTAAGTTTTATCTTGAAATTTAATCCACCTATATCTTAACAAGTCTACTTTCAATTTGTACAGTTGATTTTTCATATGATATTTATAAAAATTAAAAAATAAATCCGATGTGATGGTGACTCTTATATAATAAGTGCATAAATCAGTTCCTTAGTGTAAGGAAGAAAAGAAAATACTCATCCAACTTTTAAGCCAGTAGAGATCATTACGTTTTGTTAAAACGATTACACCACACATCTCAATTTTGGTAAGAGCATTAAAATAAAAATCTTTAAAGTGATAATATTATTTATCGATTGCAATAGTCTTATCAGTAATTAAAAATATGATTTAAAAAAAAAAATGATCAACATGGTGTGAGGACAAAATAAACACATGGCAGTTAAATGCAATTTAAATATTGCAAAATTGAGTCACAACCTGTTCCAAAGTACCAAACACAAACTATTGTACATTTCAATTAAATTCCTCCCAACCAAACAAACCTCATTGCTCAAATTGTGGGAAATGTATATATAGAAGTCCAAATAAGAGAGTACAGGTATTTTCATCCAATTTGGATGGAATCAATGGATCAAGCGATCTCACTCACTAGCATCCTTTCATCGTTTATGGATCAATCATCAGACCATTAACTCTGCCCAACCAGCTGAATTCCATGATATACACTCGCTGCATTTGGATTGGACGAAATTAATAGAGTGGATATCTTCTCTTACTTTCCCCATTTGATAATGAGTTGGGTAGTAGAAAAGTGAGCAATCTTAGAATTTTTTTACTCTTGAGTTGAAATATGTGCTGCCTTCCATGTCAGATTGAAATAAGAGTTTTTTTTAATATTCAAGATGTTCATGTCTTTTAGAGTACTTAGACTAACTTTCGTGACATGTAAAACTCTCTCTACCTATACACACAGGGTGACGCTACCTACAGAGAGTGATCCTTTTAGGTGTAGAGCAAATCAAACTCAGAATTCCCATTTTTTGAAGCGGGTTTCTGATAATCACTCCAATCTCTTTGAATTAGTTTGGAATAAGAGTTTGTCCTATAATATAGTTCTTGCATGTTTTTACTTGTGATTATTGGACAAGGTTGCAGGTGAACCTCTTAGCAAGAGATTAACTTGACCAGGAGAATTCTCCCAAACCTGCAATCTAATAATTACAAAAGAAAGTGTGAGAAGGTAATTTTCTCTATTCATATATCTACACAAGATCTTAACTGAGGAGTTCCTTCAAACTAATGTATTCAAAGCATAAGAGTATTTTCAATATTTTTTACCAGGTGTCATCTATAGGGTGGTCATCCTAACAAAAGAAAATTCTTTTAGCGGATACGGGTTTTAGTGAACTTTCCATTTTACCCCCACCTGTCCGTATGGAATTTTTTTTAAAAAAAAAATCAAACATTCAAAAATCGGTTTACTTTCCAGTGAATCGGTATACCGATCGGATCACTTGAAAACAGAAATTTAAGGAAATTGATCTGGTCGGTGCACCGATTTCTTGAGACGTGAAAGAGTCCAAATCGGTGCACCGATTCACTGGAAAGTGATTTGGTCGGTGCACCGATTTCTGAATGTCTAATTTTTAAATTTTTCGTATGGATGATGGAGGTAAAGTGGGAAATTCGGAAAATCCGTGTCTCCTAAAAGACTATTTTTGTGTTAGGATGGACACTCCATCTATATATTATATCTTTGAGAGAAGAAAAAGATTCATCTGTATCAAGAGAGGTGTGAAAAAGAGTGCATTGTAATTCTATTATCAAAGATGGTGTAGTTGCTTGTATTTTGTCATGACATGCAGTCAAATTATCTAAATTTTACTTTTGTTAACTAACTATCTATTTATTTATTAATCATAATTTCTTTATTTTCATTAGCAATAAACAAGTCAGCTACTCTGGCATGATCAAAATTGAAAACCCTAGCATCATACAGAAATGCCAAGCAAGAGATGCTGTGTTCCTTGCCTAGCCCATGTGCCCTCTGCCATTATGTGTTTGAACAGTCAAGATGGGCAGTCAAAACATTGGGAACTTATCCAAGAGTGTGCTCTTAATCTGAATTTCTGAGATGCTGGCAGGCCCTTTTGTTGTTTAAAAGTATACCATCCAAGTGTGTATGTGCCTGTTTGTATGTGAGGAGGGGCAGAAATTTAGGTCACCAACCATACAATCATATACTCTGCTATGTTCCCTTACCTTCCTTCACTCAAACCCTACCCATCTTGTGATCCTCATTAAAACAAGTTCAATTTTGTGACCCTTTAGCAGGGCCAGTCTCACCCTCTCCATTGAAAGTTGCAAAAATGTCCCTCTTTTCTCTATTCTATTCACCCATTATTTGTTATTTGGCAGATTGTAACAGTAGTCATCCATACAAATGCGGTGCCCTTAATCTATGAATTTGATCCCTCAAATACTTCTTTGCACTGTTTTCAATGGAGATACCAGTGTGCAAAAGAGAATGAGCTTTGTTAAGTCATTCTATCTTATTATTTTAATAATAAAGATGACAGCTTATAATAGTTTTTAGATTATGTAGAACTAATTTTTGAAAAAAAAATTACTTCATTTTCATGTACAAGACCTCTATTAAATGAAAAGTACTTATTAAAAAATTCTTATATTTGATCTAAAAGTAGACTTCTTGTGGTGGGTTTCTGACTATCACTCCAACTCCTTTGAGTTAATCATCTATTTCATTCCATCTAATAAAAGATCGTACCTTCTCATATAGAATCCATCATATACATCTTTGCCATTTCGGTCCATGTTTTTAGAAGTTCCAGCTCTCCTTCTAGTTCCTTTTTTGAAATTGAAATTTTATTTTGATTTAAACTCTTTATGGTTCTTACATTGCTCAAACTGTTGGATGGAGTTGAATTTTTGTTTCTTTGATGAATGAATATAATGAAAACATAGAACTTAAAAAATTCCTCATGAAGATAAAGATATCCCAAAATTTACAGCATGACAAATTCATTTAAAGTAGAGGGCCATCCAAAATGGATAGTTGAGTGAATGACCATTGGCTGCAGCAGATAGAACACAATCAATCTGATTTGGATTCTATGAGCAATGGGGCCACCATTGAGATGGCTTTATTATGTAAAACCATCTCTCTTTCCATCTCTCCAACCACTTCTCTTGAATGAGTGAAGTCAGTAGGGCCCTGAGAAGGAAATTATAGCTTGCATTCAGGAAGGTGATGGGGTTTGGGGAACTAGTATCTATTATCAAGAGCTGCCTCTGACATTGGTCATGTGAGTATGGCAAAAGACACAAATACTCTTATTCCCAAGTTTAAGTGGTTGGGTCTATACTCCAAAGGGTGGGTAGATGATGTGATTTTGATGGGTTTTTTTTTTTTTTTCAAATTTTCATTGGCTTCTTGTCTAACTCGGCTAATACGACTCAAATTCAATCATATTAAGACGATTCAGACTCAATCATATAAGTTAGAACTCGACCATCTTCACCCGATTTCTAGTGATTTTGTTATGATTATTGTTTGACTCGGTTCTTACAAAGTTAGAAGTCAAGTATGAGTCAACTCGACAAGTACGACTCAAACTCGTTCAAAATCGATACAACTTGAAATTGGTCATATTAGTTAGGACTTGACCATTTTCATCTTTTTTTTTCTTTTTTATGATTTTCAATCGCGTCAAGTTCAATCGTTCTAGGAATTTGTTTGACTCGATAGGCATCAACAACATAAACTAAGTTAACACTGAGGTAATTCGAACTCGGTCATATCAATTAAAACTCGACCATCTTCATCAAACTTAGAAAGGAAACTGTATCTGACTAAGAATAGATAAGGTACCAAGGCTAGGGGTAATCGTCCCGGCCTCATTGTGAAACAAAAAGGCCACCCACCATAACTCATCACCAAGGAGCTCTTAGCAAGGAGACCATAGGAGTTGTTTGTAAAACAAACAGGAGGGGAGGATTGACCCTTTTAGTAGTTTTTTGAAGAAAGAGTGTTGGCAGCAGGTGATTTCTTTGGCCCTTTTGAAAAAAAGATGCGGGTAGAGTAGAGCTTGACATAGGGTTTGAGAATAGGGTAGGGTTCTGTGCTTAAGATTTAGATAAGAAAAGGGGCGGGTCCCTTTATACATGCACCTCTGTGCAAGTGTTGCATACAAGTTTGACACTAATAGCTAACACCAGCACACTTTAACCAATGGGTACAACAGCAATAATCTATATTTAATAAATTGGTTATCACGCCACCAACTTTTGCAAACTTTGAATCAAGGTTATCAGTTTAGATGTCCATAGTATATGGATACAATGAACCAATCAAGACAATAGATAATCTACAGCTCAGGGTTGAAATCTCGGTATTATCGGCCAATATTTTGGCTGCTATTTTCATATCGACTCATGCATATCATATCAGTGGATATATATAGGTTTTAAAAATCGATATATGGTATCGACCCTTGCTACAGCCCAAAGAAGGTTCTCCTTCTGAACAAGTTTGATATTGAAAGCTTTAAATGGAGTGGGTACTTTTAGGGTGATCACTTTCCCCTGTGTGGGTTAATGAAACTGAGTCCAAATGGGTATTCATCAAAGTGGTCTTTGGGGCCATAGACAATAGAGCGGTGCCCTTTATATCACGTACTTATTATAATGACATGGGGCCATCAACACATTAAAAATAAGGTTAAATTTTATGTTTCATCATATGTAGGCAAGTAGCCATGTGAATGGGGGTCTGGAATTTGGACTTGGTAAATGAGTGAAAGGTTGCTGAGAAGTCCTACCTAGGACACTGGGTGTGCAAAAGGTCTCTAAAATAAAGGCAATTACAGTGCAAGTGGATTAAAAGGTGAAGTGTATTTTAAATAGGGGTGAAACTTGGGTTCATATCACTTGATTCGAAAAATCAAGTGGGTTGAGTTTTACATTTTTTAAATTAGGTAGAATTGGATTGAAGAAAAAAAAAATCGAATTAAATTTGGGTTGAGTCAGGTCAAGCTTTTTTAAAATTGATCTGATCCGATCCAATCCAATCAATTCAAAATTTTTAAGATAACACTCGGATTGAGTTGTGCTAGCAATTTGGTTAATCACTCAGATTGAGTCAGATAAGCAATTCAGGTCGAGTTAGATTGAGTAATTCGAGTCGGATCGGGTCGAATTCAATAATTTTTTATATGACTTGAGTTGAATTTATTAAAATCTAACTTGACCAATCAAAATTTCAGCCCTAATTTCAAGTTTCAGACCCATATCAACCGATGCACATGATACCAGACTGATGACCCATTATGGTCTGGTACAATATTTTAAAGGAGCGTCTGTCAAGAATTTATACAGTTCTCATCATTTACTGCTTGATCATTAATATCATACCATTCTCTCTCTCTCTCAATATATACAAGTACACAGGCTAAATTGTACTTTACACTTAAAAAACTGCATTCTACACCATTTTCTTCACTATAAGAACATATTTTTCACTATATAGTTAAAAAGACATTGCTGACAATATTTTTCACTCAAAAAAACATGTTCTCGGCTCTATAAATGAATTAACGACAAAAAATTTAACCCAAGAAACCTTTTGTACTTTTATTTAGTTTAGTAGATTTTCAATTGAAGGAAATACAAAAAATTCTAGAAACAAATAAATTCTGAGAAAAACACTCCATATATCAACTTTCATTTCAAGAAAAATATGTATACAATTGCTCACTATAAAATTCGTATGGAGTTTTTTTTCTTTTTTTGAATTTATTTGTGGGAGACCGTGAAAAATCCAGCGTAAAATTTCCATGGATGATACCCATTATCTTTAATGGTACAGGTTAGATTATAGAGGCTCAAATTAGGTACTTCCCGCATCTTGAAATGAGAAATTAATCAGTTAAACTACACCATGTGGACAACCATATGAAGTTTTAATCCTAATAATAAACTCGGTTTAATTTTTGTTTTAACTGATATGTTGAAATGTTAGATGAATCAAGCTGTAAAAATAAATTTAGAAGCTTCCAAAATAGCAAGTGTTCATTAAGAAACAGTCATGAACTGTCTTTTCTTCACTTTAGACTTTTGGGCCTTTGTTAGTTGTCTTGAAAGAAAATTTTCTATGTCAGCTTTGACAAATCGTACTATTTCCCTTTCTCTAATGAGTTTAATAAAATTTAGTAGATTGATAACTAAGAGCTGTCTGTGGTTGAGCCTTTGACAAACATCCTCCTTTCAGTTCTTGTGATGTAACCTGTCACATGTTATTTTGACATGGGATGAGAAACTTCAATCCTTTGGACAAAGGAATTGCATAGTATTAGTTTAGGTTAGATTTTGAATTTGATTTGATTTGATTTGACATTGATTTAGTGAAATCAATTATGTCTAGACAATATTAAAAATATATATGATTCAGAGTTTTTTTATATTCAGATCTTTTAGAATATAATCAAGACATGTATAAGTCTCTTTATTGATACATCGAATAATTTTACGAGAGATAACTTATTTCCCCTAAAATTAGGAAGTCCTTCAAAGTTAAAGAAACCTTATTCTACATAATTCTTTTAACATTTTTAATTTAAATGTATCTCATCAGTCAAATCTTTTGATATTCTTTAAAAAGACTTATATATATTAAATCTTTGAGGGGAGTCTCCTCTAAACATAGGTTTTTGTATATTTTACTTTATGTAATATAATTTGATCATGTACTTAAAAAAGAAAGATACATTTGCTGTTATATTTGGCCTTGTATTTTTATGTAGAAGGCATGTAGGTGAATTGTGTTGGACATTTTTAAATTAAAAAGTACCCAAAAACTTATATTGTCAAAGGCAGGGGTGAAAAAAATGCCCAAATCGATAATTCGGCCGATATGCAAATATCGGCCAATATGATTCTCTCTCATCTTTTTGATTTTTTTAAATATCGGTATTATTTTATTATTTTATTTTTTTTGAAATTAAAAAATATAAAAAAATTGAAAAAGAACTGTTTTTTTTTTAAACAAAATTGAAAATGTAAATATCGGCAGATTTCGGCCAATATTTTGACCCGGACCCATCACCATTTTGATTTTTTTTTTTAAATACCGATATTAATCATATCAGACCTATATGATTCGTTGATATATCGGCCATATCGGTCGTTATGGAGACTGTACGGCCGATATAATATGTATCGGTCGTTTTTATTCGTCTGTTAAAAACCGAATGATATCGGCCGATACGTTTCGTATTGGTCGATATATGTACCCCTGGTCAAAGGATTAACCAATGGATTAATGTTTTATTTGCACATAGGACATAGTTTAAGGAGTAATTTAATATGAAACTACTATTTAGGTTCTGTTTGTTTTAGAGAAAAGTTTGTGCCATGCTTTATTTATTAATTGATTGTATAAAACAGAAGGTCTTATCATTCTAACTAACGGTTCTCTTAATCTTGCTTCAGTCAGAGGATATTGACTTCCCATAATTAATTATATTGAGATATTTTGTCATCTTATAGAGGGTTTGTATTTTCATATACAGCAGTTGACTGAATATTTTAGAATATTAAAATTTAGTCTTGATTTCGATTTCAATTGGGTAGAATGGTTTCTTGATTTTTTTTCCTTTTTAGGTTTTTCATTAATTTTTTTTTAAAATACACTGACTGAGTCAATTAAAATCAGATGAATGGAGTCAAATAATGTGTAATGTACACCCAATGTTTATAATAAAATATACAAATTTAAAACTCTTATTCCATGATTCTTCAAAACTCTTCTTTAAGTTTTGAGAATAGATTTAAGATTTAAATATCAATTAATATTATTAAAATATTTATTAATATAGAAATATCAATATTTTGCGGGAGTCCTGAGTTCGAATATCATCTTATCCTAAAGAGTTACTCTAGTTTTATCCGGTGTGTATTGATAAAAGGTATTGCACATGCATCAAAAACTAGTCTGGACACCTCGATCGTAAAAAGAAGAAGGAAATATCAGTATTTCAATTAATATATAATATACTCTATACTTCATCAAAATATTGAAATATCAATTCAATATATCTATTTTTAAAAGCTCAACAAAATGATCATATGACTGAAGTGGTTTGATCGTATTCATATGTTTCTTGTTCAGTAAATCATTCTGCTTAAAAGTGAGAAGCTATCATTTACTTTCACCAGCCAAATATATTTATTTAATTTTGCCAAACGTCAAGTGTAGAAAAATTGAAGAGAAAATGAATGGTCAATTGAATCAGGCTACACAATTAAGTCCTATATATTTATAATATTAACTTCACTGACAGTATGAAAGTATTATTTGAAGATGGTAGCCATCACCACCACTATCATGATTGAAGTCATGACACCAGTTCATATTTATATTTTGAATTTGACAAATTTTCCTTTTTTATAGGCCAACCATCTATTTATTTCATTTGATGCACACTTGTTGGATTACTACGGGACGTTTTCTGCGTAAAATCTCTACATGTGATATCTACGGTTCTTATAGCACACTATGTGAGACTATGGGGATAACTTGGTATCTCTCGCTTCTTGAGGTAGGAGTTACACCCATATGAGCTCTTAATGTTTATATAATTAATACACTTATTGAATATATTTTTTTCACAAATGATTAAAATATTATGCTCAAAATCTCATCTTGTGATTGTGAATGTCATCAAGTAATCATCAAGGTTATCACTAAGTTCTAAAAAAATACTATGTAAATATTACATTTTCACTCCTCTCTCCTAGAGTTAGGTCACAAAGTGTTAAAAGATCATGAATATAACTTTCAGCTCCATCATGAAAAGGGAAAAAAAAGCCCAATTTCCTTTCATTTGCAGTGGTTAATTAGTTTAGGGTTTCAGTGTTGAATGCTAAGATTAATTAGACCGAGGTCTTCTCTGGGAACTTGAACCTAAAGTCAAGAAACTTAACCAACAACATAGCTAGATTAGAGGTAATCTGATTAGGTTAATAATTTAAAAATGACTAATATATCATTAGGTGGACTTTCCACTTTATTTGGTGTGATCAGTCAGTAAAGATGTAATTAGATGATGATCAAGACTTCAAAAAAAAGGCTAAACTAATGAGTTTTAAAGGAAGATGGGCAAAACCCTAAGTCCACTTTTTTTTATTGAATATCGATTTTGGATCTTGTGTATGTTTACAATTTTTAATTACAAATATTAATTATATAAATTTGTGACTTACCATAATACCACCTTAGAACAGTCGGCAAGATTGGTCAACAACTTAGATCCTATTTATATGTTGCATTACTTGCTCTAGTACATATGCTTGTTATTGCATTTATCACTTAGGGACAAAAAATAATATACTTTTATCCCTATTTAAATAATAGTAATTAAATTACAGAGTCTATTTAATATAATTGTCATATCAAATTTAACACCATTGAGAATAGATGAAATTTATTTTTAAATCGAGTCATTAAAATTTTAACAATTCTATGAAGATTGGAATAAAGAAAAATATTTTCATTTAATTATCATAATTTTGTAAGACGAGTCATAAAAAAATAAATAATCATCCATTCTCTTTAGCATTTTCTATATATCATGTAAAAAAATGTATGGTCCACTTCAAATTTTAATGAGCAATCACCCTAGAGTGTTCGTTAAAATGTTTCCCTCTTCAAGACCACTTAGGGTCACTAAGTCATAGTTTAAGACCTTCATGACTTTATTTAAAAAAATATATATCTACATTAATACTTGTATTCTCACCATCTGAAGCAAAATTCATATGAGATCAATAGTGAGGTGTCCATTGTTAATGTATAGTTTCGGTAAATGGCTCACAGCCTTTCTCATTAATAATCAAATATATAAGAATAGGAGTCTTATGATTTAGAGATTACAATTGGAATACAAACACGGGTCAACTAGGACTCTATAATAGAAACTTAAGTCAAATAGGACTCTAAAATACAAACAGAAGTCAAATAGGACTCTAAAATACAAACACAAGTCAACTAGGACTCTAGAATACAAACACAAGTCAAATAGAATTCTAAAATAAAAACACAAGTCAACTACATACTTTAGTAGTTAATATAAAAGTGATTTAAAATAAGAAAAAAATATTTTTATTGGTTAATAAGTCCTATCGCTTAGATCTAATAACAAATGATGATATTTACACCCTTCCCTTTTTTGGTGAATGGAATGTCAAAAAATCTTAATTTGGTCAGTAATTTAAACAACTTAACTTGGATGACAAATGATAGTTGCAATATTGCATCCACATTTTCTTGAGTGAGTGAAATGTCAAAATATTTCTTAAATTGCAATGTAAATGACAATAATCAAATAACATTTTTTTCTATTTATATTTTATAATGATTACATGTGGGCTTCACCAGTTCAATCGAGTCTACAATCTCATCAATAAAAAACATAAATAAGTCAATCAAAATATATAAAAAATCAATTTCATCAAATGATTTGAGTATTAATAATAGGTTACAATAATAGTCCTTTTATAAATTTTTTTTAAATTTATGTATGAAAAATTATAGAATACTCAATATAAAATCTCTACAGATGAATCGATTATCAGCGCACTGAAATTAAATGACGAGAATTCGATCCACGACCTCAGGAAGGCAACCTCCTTTCTTAAAATTGTTTTGACCAAACTTACAAATTTTGGTCTAAGTTTACTTTACTGTATTTATTACTCGATCCAGCCAAAACTAGGCCCAGCTGTACGAACCCCAGCCCACATTAGAAATTGACATAATGTATAGCCCTAGCCTAGTTGATAGTATAAATTCTTTCCTGAATTGTTTATTGCTGTGGCTCCCTTTGGGAAGACATGGGGCCCATGAAATGATGAGTGCCTTACATTACGTGGGCCCCGATTGAACACCAATGTGTCTCACTTGGAGGGGTGCTGTACTAACCAATCAGAAATCAGTGACTCCAATTCGAAAGCTGTAAGCACTATTTATTCATGTTAAGGATAAAAGAGGACAGAACAAATAAAAATTAAATTAAATTAAATTAAGATTTAAAGTACATATTAAATGAATAGAAGATGCTAAATTTATATTAAATTATATATATATATTGAATTTACGTGTTGCAAACTATGAAATATTCAACGTAAAATTATATTTTTTTCTCACATGATAAATTATAATTAATTGTCCTTTTAATGGACATGGGTGTGTGTGACTTCAATGGACATGGGTGTGTGTGACTTGATGGGCATAAAAAGTAATTTTTTTTTTTTTCATTCTTTTGAATAATTGTTGGTCTCTTTAACATGAAAGAATAAATAAATTGCAAGATAATTAAAGTAGTAAATAATTGTAAAATAATGAAAGTAGGGTGCTCATAAACATAAAAAAAGATACTAAACTGGTGGAAACAATTATATGAACCGGCCAATAAAATGTGCATGAGCCGAGATGAGTACTATAGCAACAAAAACCTATTATTTTAGTTAAATAACAAAAATTACATTATATTATATATTATAAAAGTTAGTGGTCATATTATTAGCCTACTTTAAGACTTAAATTTATGATAAATACTACTGTATTCAAGACAATGCAGTCCACTAATCCACTATATTATATTTTTAAATGATAATTTTTTATTTATTAAACTAATTATACCATAGCACAATTTTTTACAAAACTATAGTGAAAAGGAAGCCCTAAATTTGCCAACATAGAATTGATACACATGGTATAAATTTCATCTACACCTTGCTGTCTTGCCAACTTGATTTGTGGGACCTAATTTAATCCTTGTGGGTCCCATGGAGTTGGTACTTGGAGCAACTCGGAAAGACAATTTTTTTTTTTTTACATTTTAATTTTAACTACACTTGTGGCATTATTCAACGCAGTCAAACTCACCCTTCTTTCTCTCCACGTGATTCTTTAACGTGCCAGCTAATATCTATCCAGGTTTAACTTCAGCTCTCTCAAGTCTTGATTCCATGTTCCTGCCTTTATTCCTATTTACACCAATCTCGCCCCATTTGTAGAGGCTTCTCTATCAACTCTTGTAACTGTTGAAAACACCCCTAAATTCCTTCTTCTTCACTGCACCACATTGTAACGTGTGGCCCACCACTTACCTGGCTGTCAATCTGAGCCATCCAAATCATGTGACCCATGACCCATGACCCATCAATGGTCAAATAACCTGTCGACTCTTCTATTGAAATCGATGAATATAAATGGACATCAATTAATTCCAAGTTCTTCCAATCTAAATTTTGTAAGGTGTCTTTGTGAGCTGAAGTTGTGATCATCAGTGACAGGACACATGATTTCTACGGTCCAGATTGGTTTATGGGGAGGTAGGTCAAACCCATGACTTCTGTTCAACACATGCAATATCCCTAAATTTGGCGCTACTATTAGAGCCTGCTAAGAAGAAAATTTAAAGATCTCTCTCTCTCTCAGCATCTATATATATATCTATTCGCAGATTCTGTCATTGGGTTTCAAATCTAGCAGTGAAAAATAATGGAGGACTTGAACTGTTCTGTCACCCTTTCTAGTCTACTCTGTCAAGAGAATGAAACGTGTTTTGATGGAGGAGAAGAAGAGGAAGAAAATGGATTTCTCTGTGTAAATAACATGGATCCTTCAGATACAGAAGATGAATATATAGAGATGTTGTTATCTAAAGAAAGAAGTTTTAGTGGTGACAGTCATGGATATTCTGATGATTGCTTGACTGAGAACTGGTTGAAATGTGCTTGCCTGGACGCCATTCAGTGGATTCTGAAAGTGGGTCTTCATTAAATGTTGTTAATTTATCAGTTTTTTCTATATATTTACCAATTGGTTTGGATTCTGAGATTAAGAATTCCTTTTTTTTCCTGATCAGATGAGAAAGTTCTTTGGCTTCAGTTTTCAAACAGCTTATCTTTCTGTAACTTATCTCTACCGTTTCCTTTTGCAACGGAAAGTAGATGTAAGTGTCATGGAAATGCTCCTCTTTTCTCTTAAGTAGTTCCTTCTTTCCTACTATAAATTGAATTTTGATCTTTTTTTTTTAAAATAAAATAAATTGTAGCAGAACAGAGAATCTTGGGCGATTCAATTGTTATCAGTGGCATGCTTATCGTTGGCGGCAAAGATGGAAGAATGCAAAATCCCAGCATTATCAGAGTTCCAAGTGGAAAATTATGTATTTGAAAGCAAGGTGATTCAGCGAATGGAGCTTCTGGTTTTGAATACACTGGGATGGAGGTTGAGTTCTGTCACTCCATTTGCTTATCTAAATTATTTCATCACCAAGTTCAGCATTGAATCTAGACAACAAGCATTGTTGCCGAAGACTATCCAAATCATATTAGACACAATTGAAGGTAAGTTACAGGATTGGATGTTCACCTTTTGATGGGTCTATCCACTTTGGTTAAAATTGATATGATTTTGATTTCTTGTAATTGCAGTAATGAACTTGATAAATTATCGTCCATCGGCAATCGCTGCTGCTGCTGTTTTGATTTCATCTGATCAGAGACTAACAGAGAATACAGTCATAGACTTTGAGATGGGCATATTCTCATCTTGTGGATGCTTAGAACATGTAAGTCCTCGATTCAAATCAAAACGTGGGATTTTTATTAGGATTGAGGATACATTGTTTACCATTTATTTATTTATTTCCTTTTAATCAGGAGCATGTATTTGCATGCTATAATCTGATGCGGGAGTTAGAGAAGAGGAAGATGAAAATGCCCAATATTGTGGTTTACCCTGATTCATCATCAACGTGTGCGAGCTCTGCTGATGTTCTTGATGCTGCCTCCTTCACTTATGTAAATAGTAAGCGAAAAAGGTTAGCATTGAATGAATATGATCGAGAAGGCCACACGCCCAATGAGAAATGACATGTTTGATGAATGTCCATTGCAAACCTCCATCTCATTGGGTGAGATGATTTGTTTTTTTTCCAATTGGATTGTTGGTCTAATGAGGGTTTTGTCTATCACTCAGTTGATATGATTTGGTTGTTGATTGAGGATTCCATTTTCCAACATCCAAAAAAAGTGTTTTGGGTTTGGGGCTTGAAGTTTTGATGGTATTCACTGGAGAGTTTAGTATAATCAAGTGACACAAGCAAGAGAAGAAAAAAGGAAAAAAGAAACAAAGAACTTTAGCATACAGTGAAAGCTTCCTGGAGTTCAAAAGCTAGAAAGAAGTGAGCCCAAGAGCCATGGCCATGCCTGTTTGGTAATAGTCATTCAAGAAGACCTTTTGATTCATAGTCCTTTTCATTCATCAAAACATACCCATCCATTCATTTCATTATATTTCTTTCTGATGTTTTTTAAGAAGCTGGTAGAGAAAACTATCCATCAGTGGGGTTAGTCTTCTTTGTTTTATTATTATTATTATTTTTTTGAATTTTTTACATCACCCTTGCAGACCCTCCTTTTGATGGGGTTGCTTGGGATGTTGATTATGTCTTTCAAAAAGGCTGAAAGCAATGTTGGGGGGGTGTGGTGTGGTTTTCTGATTTGATGCACTTTTGCTGCATCCAGACCATCAAAAAAGCATGAAAAAGGGGAATTGGATTGGTTTTGTTTGAATGTTGGGGGTGTCTTTTGGGGCTGCTTACAACTGTTCTGTGTAGGTGCCATAAAGGTCAACATTGTTATCGAATCAAAGGCATTTTTTGTGAATATGATGATCACAACAGGTATAGAAGTTGTATTCTGAACTCTTGTGATATTTGTAGAAACATCATTGAAATGGAGAATTCAGCATGTTGAAGTAAAAATTCCAATTGGGTAATTTTTATCTTTTGATGGAGCTAAATTTGAAGAAGTGATGGGCTTTTCTCTCTGCTCTTTGCTTTATCAATCTTCCATTGTTAAGGAACACATCCACTCAAGTAGTCTCTACTCTCTACATCTTCAATGTATGTATAAACATTCAGCTGTTTGACATAAGAATACTTCAATCTTGGAGAAGTTTATCAGATTCTGAACTCCTAGTTTTGCTTTTGAATGTACATTTCAATCCTTAGCAAAAATCATCAAGGAACCTATACTCCAATTCAGATACTGTATTGCTCCAAGTGCCAATTAGAAGAGCACAATCACATATTCACATCATTGAAGTCTTAAAGTGTACCATTCAGATCTCTTACTGTTCTCGTTACACATTGTTCACGCATCGACTGTCTGAACCTTGGAGATATTGATCAGATTATGAACCTTCTCATTCTGCAGTGTCTTCAATCTTTTTCCATAAAATGCAGTGTCTTCAATCTTTTACCATAAAATCATTTCCCTACATGTTTAGACAATCATTGAAAGGAATCTTAAATCCCAATTCCTTCATCTTCACAGCCACTGCAATACTTCGAATTCCAATCAGTAGAGCACAAAAAACAGCATCTGAAGATCTATTATCCAAATCTCTAACTAAACTGTTCAACTCATTAGATTAATTATTCATCACTATTATTACTCCTACTGTCATTTTGTTGGTAAATCTGTAAGAGTGCTATCACTTTGAAAATTATTCGATTACTGTAACAACCAGAAATTAGCCACAATAACTAGAATTTAAAAACTACAGATGACAAGGGCTAAGAGAAGAGGTAGACTTTTAAAGACTTGGATAAAAAAGGACTAAGAATATGTTTTTCATAGGGCAGAATAGAAAAGTAAAACTAAAAAACCGAACGATATCCAAACTACTAACTCAAAACTAAGCAGCTCATTCTATTTCTTCACAGTGTACTCTGTACTTGAGGCCATGGGAGAACCCCTCTGTTAGTGCTTTTATCTGTTTCCCTGTTTTAAATTGCCACTCCGGTCTCAATCAAAATGGTGATAAGATTCCGGTGAAGTGAAACTTTAATATGGGTATCTTCCCAATCAATGCCTTGGTTGCATTGGAAAAGTCTACGTACAAATGTTAGGTATCTTGGTAGGAAATGTGACCAACACTTTCCCATGACTGTTAAATCTCAATTCAAAGAAGATGAATACTCGTGTTTCACATTGGATGGTCTCTTGTATTTACTCATTTATGAAACCAGTAAATACCCAATTCAGTACCTGCTTCTCTGCATCACCAGCTGAGCTTTGTTGAAGGAGCAGAAAAATGTCGATAGGATTCCATTTAAGTCATCTTTCAATACACTTGCACTTGAAAATATGTGGTGCAGAGTTGATCGACTCAGTCAACCCAAACCCCTTGCTACAAAAGCTGATGGTGTGGCCAGTCCAGTTGTATAAATCCACGTGGCATGTGATCAATATCTTCTCCCTTGGTCAGGTGGGGCACACTAGATGTGTTTTACTCCGAATATCCTTGTGATATGCTTCATTCCGCTCTTTGAATTCTACTTTGTCGTAAAAAAGTCGATGCTTTTCTAAAAAGCAATGCTATTTTCAAACTATTTTTCTTTTGATTTTTTCATATCTACTCAAAGATGATATTTTTAATAAAAATGCCCACGTTTAAAAAAACAATTTTTTTATCTAAAAAATCATTTTTAAAGAAACTACTTTCTTATAAAAGAGATAGAAAAGTTGATTTTTCTCTCTATCTTTTTACGTGTTGAAATAAGCAAACATGTTTCATCTTTCTTTTTTTTTCATTTTGTTATTGCATCCATTTAAATTGTTTGTGTTCTTACCTTCGTCTAGCTTCATTTTCTTTGGTAAGTATTTGTTTTTTTAAAGAAACTGAGCTCCTGCCTAAAATAAATGAGATAGTTTACAATATGTAAAGTAGTTTTTTTAATTATTCTTTATCTTTCCATGTTTATTAAAGGATAGGATTTTCATAGTTTATAATATGTAAAGTGGTTTTCTAATTTATTATTTATTTTTTAAAGGATAGGATTTTCAAAGATACAATGCATTAATAGTATAAAAATAAATAAAAAATTACCTAAAAATCATTTTCAAAGAAAATCTTTTGACTTTTCTAAAAGGGATAAGGAAGTTGATTTTCAAGAAAACATATCCTATCCTTAGTTGGCTTATTAGCCTCTGAGATTAATCACAACCCTTAGTTATTTCAATTTACAACCATGGAGTAAATTAAACTTCCTTTGCTCTTTTGCTACCATTAATTTTGGTGTCTAAAGGTAGAAAATAAAATTATTTATAAATTAATTTTCAATCTATAAACTAAAATGTCTTTATTTTTGCCCTTAGTCGTAAAATAAATTCTTTCGAGTTAAGTAACTACTAACTCAACTTGGAAAAAAAAAAATGGGTATATAATTTACACTATAAATTTGATGCTTGATAGCATTTTTCGGCTTTGAAAATAATGATAATATTTAAGACTTATGGCCTAGATAATCAACTCAGATGGGTCAACACTAAATGAGATAAACTTAAATTCAAAACTAAAATTCAGAATGGGTTAAAACGCCAACCCATGTAAGAAAGTCGATATGGTAACTTTTTTTTTTTGTTAAAGATGTTTTCTTTTTAAAAAAAAAAAATAGCATATAAAATGGGATTAAACTAAAAAGAGTTTAAGCAAGACTGACACCCAAGTCCATGGTACTTTTTTGAATAATAATTTAGAACATTTTTAATATTCTGGTATTGACTATTTTTTATAATTTTTCTTATTTTTAGATATCCATATAAAAAAGATAGATCAAATTCTTTAAACTCATTAAGTTTAAATATTTAATCATAAAATTTCTTTTTTAATCATTTTTACAAATCTCTCTAATTTTTAAATAATAACATGATAAAGGTGGATAAAAGCATCCTAACTCATAATCTAACTCTAAAGTCTTTTTTTCTATTTTTACTAATTATTTGTACAAATTTCTAACAAGAATATTTTTTATGAAAATATAACTTTAGTTAATAATTTAATACTATTATAATATTATATTCATGGCACAAATTTGATCGAGTTTGACTACGGTTCAACCCGGTTGAATCTTATTTAATCCAACCTTCCCCTGAGACAATTAAAATAGAGGCCGATTTTAAAATATTATTATAAAAGTTTAATTATCAATTGATAATTCAAGCTATAGAATCTTAGTCTTTAAATTTTGATAGCTTATTAATATTAAAAAGTATAAAATCAAGAGATAGAATGTTTAGATGAAGGTGAAACTTTACAAATCCTACTAGTATAGTTTTCTTTATATCGTACCTAACTATATGGAATCCGAGACCCATTAAGTACACGTCTCACCGCACAAGTATTTGGAAAAAAAAAAGCTTGAGTAGCTTGCCTCAAACTAGTCCATAAATATTTCTAATCCGACCTCACTTGAATTTTTATTTTTTTTATGACTTGAGTTGAATAATGTTTAATAAAAATATCTTAAAATAAATAATTTCAATTTTAATTTTTTAAATCAGATCGGATCAATGGGTTGAATCAGCAATTTTAACCCACTCACCCATACTGGGCTTAGCTTCTATTGGCGATTCACTTATCGAAGTGGGGAAACACCAAGCGAAAAGGCCAAAAACTTCCGTATTCAAATTTCAAACTCCAGGACTCGCGCTTTTCCTCTCTCTCGCTCTCTCTCTCCATCTTCCCTCAATCCTGTCCAAATCCTCGGAAAACCCCTAAAATGGCCCCCAAGTCCATGGAAAAATCCCTACGTTCTTCTCTCCGCTCTCTCCTCAAGAATTCCTCCTTAAATTGTCCAAGATCGATCTCAGATCCTCAAAATCAACTCTTAAATCTCTAATCCACAGCGTCTCACCTTCGTCACCACTTTCCTCTTCTCTTCCGTCTGTCCTCCATCTCTCCATCTCCCAATCCCTCGATTCTCTCCAATCCAACACCCCCAATTCCCCTCCTTCTCCTCCCTCCAAACGCCGCCGCCGCTCCTCCCGCCACCGACAATCCCCCGCCCCCGACCCCCATCCCATCGTATGCTCCTCAATTCCCTCCACATCTACACCCACATTGCCCGCCTCTGCGTCTCCCATCCCAAGAAGGCCTTCCCCCCATCTGATCTCCTACCTGCAGTCTGTGCGCTCCATGACAACCTCGTCCTACTTGAATCAGACCCGAGCCTCATGGTTGAGATTGCTGGCTTGTGCGAGGAGTGGTGGAAGGAGAACCTGCCAGAGCGGGAGATGCTAATTTCCCAGTCGCTTCCATTTCTTCTCTCGCGATCGCTGGCTGAGGGAAAGAAGGCTGATCTCCGAGAGTGTATGCCCTGCGTGACGCGTTTTCCCTGTTCGAATTCGAAGATGAGAGCATTGAGGATTTGAAACTTCTGCTTCTTCGATGTGTGATTGCTCCTCTGTATTTGAAGACGGAGGAGGGCCGCCGGTTTGTTGCCTCTCTGTTTGCATTGAACCTGCAGTTTGCAAAGGAGGCACTGGCGATGATTCGGGCTCAAATCCCATTTGGACGGAAGTCAATTCTGGAGGCATATGCAGATGTTCTTTTTCGGGCATGGAAGGCTACTGAAGGTGATTCAAGGGGTGAGATTGAGGATGGATTCTTGCAGGGATTGGTTGAGGGCGCAATTCATGCAAATTCGAGGTCACTGGCAGCCTCAGTGAGGCGGGTCTTGGGAGGTTTTATTAATCAGAGGACAATAGTCGGGGTTGAGAAGCTTCTTTTCCGACTTGTTGAACCCGTGCTGTTCCGATCACTTCAGGTATATATCCTATTTTTAATAAGTGATTATAGCCTTTTTACCTTGTTTGTTGTTGAGGAAATACGGTAATCAATCCACTTCTTGCAAAATTGATTCATTTAGGAGTTTGGATCATGATAAATGCAATTTGGTTCTCATTGAAGAATGTTATTCTGATATTCAACAAGAGATAAAGACTTATAGGTCATTACAAGAAAGCTTGGGTTATAGAAGAAATTGATGATCTACGTTAGGAGACGAATTCCAAGTCAAAGGATCTCTCTCTCTCTCTCTCTCTCTCTCTCTCTATATATATATATATATATATATATATATATATATATATATGTCTATTTTGACTCTTTTGATTCTCTATCTTTGCTCTATGACAGGCTTCCTCCCCAATTCTTTATAAAATTTCATAATATATAATTTCCAAATTTTTGATTTTTTTATGAATTTTTTTTTAAAATTTTGGGGTTAAACCTAATCTTGCTGAAATGGATTGAACCAACCTAAATTGATCCGATGTGATTTGAATTTCTCCAAAACTGGGTCGCATCATGCCATCAAATTTTAATTCCATGTTCATCACCTTTGGTAACATATCATCATTGTACATGGCAACTCTTATTTTAACTAACCAGTTGTGGTATCCACATCCCATTGCTTTGTACCTATGCCGAGATCAACATCTCAAAATGAATTGTCAATACTCAAACCAATACCTTTGGAGAACTGGAGTTTTATTGAGATCCATAGATGCCCTTTATCAATGTACGAACCTTACAAATTGGACCCTAGGTGGAAAGAAAATTAATGTAATAAACTTGCTCAATAGCAATGACTCAATGAGATATTAACGACAAGGCCACAAGAGATTGTATATGGAATCCAACTTGGTTATTGAAGGAAGGTCTCATCCATAACTTCGTTACTGTATGGAATTTCACAGCTTAATGGTTTATTTTCCAGATAGACATCATGCATTTCCTTATCACTTTTTTCTTTTTCTTCTTTTCCTGAGAAGTGCATTTCCTTTTAGCTCTTCTCACTAATTTGCGGTTTACTATGCCACTTGGGAGTTTCATGCGAGTTGGTAGGTGAATTTTTTACACAAATTGAATGTAAATTTAACCTACAGTGACTACTTAGGCCAAATTAGTGGTTCAACTTAATTCCTATTGTTTTCACAGGTTGCAAACTCAATTGTTCGTTTGAATGCATTACATTTACTTTTAGACATGTTCCCTCTTGAAGATCCAGATGCCACGAAAGAGGAGAAAGATACTTTACTTGACAAACAGTTCTTTTTATTGGAGAGATTGCTTATGGATGACTGTCCTGATGTCAGATTTGTAGCCGTTGAAGGCTGTTGCCGCATTCTACGTCTGTTTTGGGAACTCATTCCTTCTTCAACAATTACAAAGATATTAACAAAACTTGTGGATGACATGCAACATGATATTTGCAGTGAGGTCAGGCTTTCAACATTGAATGGTGTTATATATTTACTTGACAATCCACAGACTCATGAGATTCTGAAGGTGCTTCTTCCAAGATTGGGGAAGATGTTCCTTGATCCTGTTCTTTCTATTCGAGCAGCAGTTTCTGATCTTCTTCTAGCTATGCCAAATATTCGAACTTTTCAGTTCAATAAGGTAGACAAGGTTCTTTGATTCTATTCTCAAACTTATAGCTTCTACAAATTAGTGCAATCCCTGATGCCTCTTGTATCTTCTAAGAGACTTATTCGTTTCCAGGTGGTCAGTTTAGACACCTTATTATCATCCCTTGCAAATGATCACGCCCTTGTTGCTCAAAAGATCACAAGGTTGCTGATACCATCATATTTTCCTTCAAAGGTAAGTTCAGAAGAGGCGTGCAACCGTTTTGTAGCACTTATAAGAAGTCTCCTGCTGCTGCTGCACGGTTTTGTGAATTTGTCTGTCTGAAGGATCATCTCCAAAGTCTCTCATGCAACTTCTCAAAGTCTGTGTCAGCTTTACCCTCTCTCCTGATGTTCTAAATGCAGATCAAATGGATGGTTTTTATTTCTGCTGTCAATATTTGCTGTAATCTATTGAACGAATCATGCAGCAAGGATGCTCTAAATGAGTTATTCTCAGGGAAAAGGCTTAAATCCTTGCTTACAAAAGCAAAGACAGAACGTTCTCGGATGTCTGTCTTACACATTGCTTCTTTAATTTCTCCCAATAATGCAGATGGGCTTCTCGAACAATGCATGAGCTTAGTCATGAACTGCAATCGTTTATCTGAAAGTGTTGATAGGCAATCGGAAGTTCGTGCTGTCCACAAGTTAATGTTGGCTTCTGGTAGGTTTGATGATTTGTTTAAAACCTTAGCAAATCGTTTGCAAGAAGTTGCTTCTGTGTTTCATGACATATTTGGGTTGGAAATGCCTAAGCAATACTTGGTATGTGTAAAGAGGAAAAAGGCTAAACTGTCCATGAAAACCTCAATGAGATCGAATTATGCAAGTGGGAAAAGGTCATTCAGTTCTGATTTGTCTAATATGGAGGATGAGTTTGCGGTTGGTTCAGCAATTGCATGGCAGATCAAAGACCTGCTTACGTCAGTGGATGCGAGGAAAGCTGTATTGGATTCACCGATGCTTGAACTGGTTTTCTCTGCTTTGAAAGTAATTTCTCAGGTGAACATTGAGCTCTGCTTGCATTGTGAGTCTCTGGATACATCGGCTGTTCTGGCCTATGCAGCCCTTGCTACACATATTTCTCTTCGAAAATTTGAGTCGTCTGATAAGAATAACGCTGGCAGCGACAATGATGATGGATTGCAGACTACAAGACCAGCACCTAGTGTAAGTAAATAATTTTATTTTTCTCTTGGAAAGCTTCTTGTGAAGTTTTGACTTTTTATTTGCATTCGGGAACTATTTTATTCTAGTTTGCTTATCTTGATTTTGTTCTTACAGCAAACAGCCTTGGACCATTCGCTGAACCATCTACTCAATTGTACAGAGAAGCTCTTATGTGCAAATGACACTGGCAAGCGTAGCCATTCACCTTCCAGTATTTGTCAAGGAGGAGAGAAATTAGTCAATTATCGAAGATCCAAGCGAAGAGAAGCTCTAGGTGATGTCTCAAACACAGCTGAAAGTGGTGAGTATGATACAGAAACCCCAGAGAACCTTGGCTCAAACGAAACTTTTTATGTCTGCTCACTAGTTGATAAAACATAGTATGAACAAACTGCTTGGTAATGAGAAGTTCTCTTTTTGCCATTAGGTCCCACAAAAAATTGCATGTCTATTTAGTCTTCCAGATACAAAGGACTATATCTGGATGTATCCCTAATTGCAAGTGATATTTGGCAATTCATGGCAAAAATGTTCTGTATCTCTTAATTGCTTTCGATGTGGATATGAAAGCAGAAGACTATCTATGCAGGCTTGTGTAATTTGTCCCCAGATTGGTTGTTGAATCGATTTGAAAAGAACAGATTAAAGCGCATCTGTGCTCTTCATGTCTTTCATGATATCCAAATTTGAGTTGAGAAGTGACACTGTTACTTTCAATTTGGGCATTGACCTTGTGTACTTGATCAGTAACTTGTTTTTAATTGAGTATGGATTACTTATATTTTGAATACAAACAAATATTGTCCACCCAAACAAGTCAATCAGGTTATAAACTGTAGAATGTGGGGTCTATGGTTCAGTGCTTCATATTAGTTCATAATCTCACATGATCTATGATGTATGATATTTCCAAATTGCTCACTGTGAACACTCGTAATTTATCTGATTCTGCTCTTTTTAAAGTTGACTATACTGTAGGTTTGAATTTTTTGAGACTTCGCGTCTGGTGGTGTCATATTCTACAGGGAAATATTTTGGATGCAATCCATAGAGGAATATTTGGGATATCTAGTGATGCAATCCAAAAGACTTAAAGCTACTGTTTATATGATTATTTAATCTTAAACGATGTCTAGTGTACACTGTATTGACTGTCTAATTTTAATTGTTTATGTAGGTGCTAGTGTGGAACCTGATCTATCTGAAGCAAAGAGGATATCAAATACGGTGAAAATTGTCACTACTGTTCTCAAGGTCATTGTTGATGCTCCTACCGTGCTAGTTGTTTCCGACATTCACCAAAAGGCCATGCAATTTGCATCAGCATATGCACGGTATATCATGTCAACCCTTGAACACCCAAACCATGAAACATCATTCAAGGAAGAAAATTTGAAAGAAATTCTATGGTGCATCAAGAGCTCATTCACTTACGCAGCCAAACTACTTAATATAGTGCTGAAGAACACCTGTGAATCTTCATCATTGTCCAGAGAGGCCTACCGTCTCACCAACAACCTTCTTGATCTAATCACAGTGGTTGAGTTGCATCTGGGTTCTAAGCATGCAGCCCATCTTGTCGCCACTGCAAAGCCTTGGCTTCCTGATCTGATCCTGGCACTGTCCTCCGAGCATGTCCTGAGTAAGGTAAAAAATAAAAGAGGCTTGATGATTTCCATTGATTATAAGATGCTCCATTGTCCATCGTGGCTTGCAGCTTTGTGCAAGGCAGAGCTCTGCGAGATAAGTAAAGCTGGAGAAGATGATCAGATCAGCAATGCTTCTGAGATGAAAGTGTTTTCTGTAGTTGGAAAGGTAATGGAAATGGTAGTTTTGCTGTTGAAGAAAGGAAGCCCAAAGGTGCTAGATGCCACTGGCATCGTCTTTCTTAGCAATGTGATGAGTGGTCTGGAAAGGAAGGACCTTGGGTTGGTTTTAGGACTTCTACATTTTGTTTGCACAAAGATGCTCAAATGCGAACATGGAAGCTGGGAGGAGCTTGAATTGATGCCAGTTTTTTTAGAGGAGATCTCTTCTCGGATGGGAATGCAGATTCAGGATCCAAAGATTGGGCAAGATGAGAGGCAGAAGTTACAGAGTGCGATCTCATTGCTTAAATCTGCTAAGATGGATCACTGCTGAAGGTCAATGGTGATTTAATTCAAATGCATCAGTGTTATTCATTTCTTGGAAATTGAAAGTTGTAAACACTTCTTGGTGGTGGAACTGCTAACTCAGGCTGATGGGAGATCTAATGCACTAATTCTGGATAAGCTTTGTATTTGTGGAAGATAATTCACTTTTATTGTATAGATGATGGTAGGGATCTGCTTCACCACAACTTATCTGTTGAAATTAGTCAATTGTTGGATGTATTGAACACCTGTAACATGCATTGTACTAAGAAAGAGCAAGATCTATTTATTTAAATGCTTCATTATTTCTCCCTTTGCCTTTTGCCTGTTTTCACCATTCTTTTAGCATTTAACTAATCCTCACCAACTCATTTTGGGCCATGGCGGTTTTGGACCAGGTCTATTTACTCGTCATACGTTCAGGCAGGATGATTTGGTGCAGACCAATTTACTAGCCTGCAAGTCATGCTAGACTGAAGTTGAGCTGAAGTGGCCATAAGAGTAGATTACTGGTTCATTATTGATATGTTTTTAGCTGTATACAGCATACATCACACACTGCATATCTACCACTAAGGAATAACAAAGATCCACGTACATGGCTCCCACACAACACGCACTCGACTCACCGTACGGGCCACTCGGTAGGAAATCAACGTGGCCCACGACCGCCTCACCTAGACAACCTCAACCCCTTAACCAAAGAGCAGGCGAGCACATCCTCAGCCTATTCGGTCATCTAGGGATCACAAACTATACCGGCGGGAGCTGTCCCTCACCGCTCCGTCCCTCGACCTAGGCGAGCACCTCCTCAGCCTACTCGGTCCCACAGGGATCACAACCCATGCCAGCGGGAGCTGCCCCTCACCGCTTCGTCCCTCGACCTAGGCGAGCACCTCCTCAGCCTACTCGGTCACACAGGGATCACAACCCATGCCAGCGGGAGCTGCCCCTCACCGCTTCGTCCCTCGACCTAGGCGAGCACCTCCTCAGCCTACTCAGTCACACAGGGATCATCTCATCCGTCTCACCCTCGGGTATCGGAACTGCGAGAGGTTTCTAAGGTTACCTTGGGTGAACCAACATTCAGCCTAATGGCCTATGTAGGATCGACACGACTACTTCCCCAACGGATCCCTATTGGGAACTTCCAGGCACCTTGTTCCCCAAGTCAGGTTACACCTCTCTCAAGGGTGTATTTGGTGACCACGAAACAGACCGACCATTTTATTCAAGCTAGGGGCACGACTACCCATATACGAACACAAGGCAATACACATCCCCCCACGCATCCATCGCGTGGCCCCACATAACTAATGTTACTTAACGCCCAAGCCCCTCCGACCTTCTACACATCCGACAAATGCATGTACGATTAACAATAGGCATGTACAAGTACAAGTAATAATAGACATGTTCTCAATGAAGCAACATCGAATCCTAGACAATCAGGTATACCACAGTCTACCATATACTAGCATGTTGATATTTCATCATGTTATCAATCAATCACATCCAAATTACTTAATCATGCACAACTGGTATAACATCAAGTCCATCTATCATTCTCACATCATTACCGGACGCGGATACACAGAGTGGTCCCCTCACCGCATACTTATCTGAATGGTTCCCTTGCCGAGCGGTAGAACTAGATATAAGGGGTCCCATTCTGCGCATTCCGCATCCACATAATTCGAAGATAAATAAATGCAGAAATGTGTATGCTAAAAGAGTGTTAGTTCCCTCATCGGTGTGCGTTTGAAAATCAATCGTGAGAAGGCGGGTCCGTTGGTTTGAAGGGGGCTCGATCTGAAGAGACAAGAGCACAGAATAAGTAAAGGAGATAAAACAGGCTGAACTAAACTCGAACTGAAAATGGGCCTGAAATGGGCCAGGCCTAAAACTGGGCCGGGCCCAAAGCTGGACTGGGCCTGAAAACTGGGCCGAGCCCAAAACTGGACCGGGCCGAGCTGGGTCAAGGGCGAGCCGAGCTGGGCCGGCTCAGCGGGGCCCACACTCGAACTCAGCTGAGCCAACTCGGCTGCTCAGCTGAGCCGGTATGACATTATATCTAATTCAAAGGGATTGAAGTGATGGCCGGCCAAATCGTTAAATGCAAATATAGTTTTGACGGGGAAGAAAAGAAATTTTAAAAAAAGAATCAGTTGAATTTTCTGGATCTTGATTCTCTTAACAAGAAAACGTTGTGAAATATTAAACATCGAAAGAAACCAAAATCTTCTTTGAAGATTTATTTTGGCAAAAATTTCAAATGTAACATTTCAGCTAAAACCTTTCAATCCTCTTAAAAATCACATTAGCAATCTTAAGATAATTGGATGTAGTTAAAATTTTACTCACCTCTGCAACTTTTTAATATCATTTTCATTAAGGAAAAATAATAAAATACTTTACTTTCGAGTTGTTGGTATTTTTATCTGTTCAATAATTTCCTTTAGTCGAGAAAAGGTAAATACTACATCAATGCGTCCCATATTTCACCGCTCCCATCTGTTTATTACACTTGATCAAATCGATAAAATTAAGAAATAAATAAACAATTGTTAAAAAGGTTCTAAGGAGAAAGAAATAAGGTAATAAAATAGATATAACATACAAAAAATGTTAGGTTTGATTAATCACACGGATAGATTTGATCATTTTCCACAAGAAGTGTGGAGAAAATTTCTTATAGAGAAGGGTTGAAAAGCAATTTCCTCTACTTATAGATTTCAAAGTATATGATCAAATTATAAACTAATCATGGCCTAATCCAATTCATGACTCAAGATCCAACCAAACATTTTAAAAGTATTGATATTTACGTAGGAGAATCTGTATTATTAGAACCGAACCGAGTTGAGTCAAGCCGACACTGTGATGACGTGCGGGTCAATACAGTTTTATAAATTAAGTATTTTCTAACCCGCATGTCACCCGATTTAAAAAATAATATTTTTTTTCTTTAATATAATATTATTTAATTTTATGTGGCCATATGGGCACGTCGAATATGGGTGACTGTCCCATTCTGCCCTTTTATAGCCATCATGCGGGACAAGGAGTGAAAGACTAAAAGGTATACATCCCTTGCAAGGCATGAAGAAGACAGGCATGTGGCTGGAGCAAGCATGCGCTGAGGTTTGGATGGTGGTGGCCCCATTTATTAATTGAGCTCATTCATTTTGGTCTCTCTAGTTTAAAGTTTATTTTGATAATTCAATTTATTAAACTAATTAAACTGTGACTAATTAGTTGATTGATAAACTGGGATACCGTTCAAATTCGTTCTAAACTTGAATTGAGTTAGATTAAATTACTTAATTTCAGGGAAAAGTGACTCAAGAAGAATGGGTGGAGGATTTCAAGAGAATGTACATGATGTTTCTTCTCCGGTCAAAAATGACCGCTAGTTTGTAGTTTTCGTCAACGGCTGACGACCGACCGACCTTGACATGTAAAGAGACCGGCTTTCATTTATTTTATGCGTCTGATACTCTCTAATTAGAGAGGGAAGAGGTGGTGGAAGGTGATCGGCCCTGAGATTTCAGGGGCTTAAGGCCCAGTGTAAACTGGTAGGGCCTTAGGGCTTAGAGTCCTAGACCATCGGTCAAATTTGGAGTGCCAAGAGCAGGCCCCGCAAAGCTACAAATGAGAACATCATTCTCGAAGTCGAGCACTAGCATCTGCCACCCAAAGCAAAGGATGGGGCAAATTGCCTTTGCTTTTAAGTGTACCTTCCTCCACTTTAGGGCTCAAGTGCCCTACGAAAATCAAGAAATTGCCCCCACCAATAATCAATTGGTTGGTATTGAAATATATAAATTTTTATAGAGCTAAATTAATGTGGTAGAACAATCGGATTCATATAGATTAAGTAAAGAAATTCAATACAGAAGCCCTGAGAGCTTCAAATTCCACAGCACAGTAATCAATCCATGGCTAAGGTTGATTCAGTAATGTACAACAGTAACGTTATACTCAACAATGGCATCCCCTGTGGTGGGGTCGAACCAATAGGTCTTAGCCAATGCAAACCCGCGTGCTAACTTGAAAAAACCGGTTCCGCCGATGACCGGCATCTCTCGGACCGGGTTCAGGGCTGCGTTCTTGCCCAATATGCTGATGGAACTTCCATTAAACTCCCCGTGAGTAAAATGGTATGTCATGGCCATGAGAAGACTCAACTCCTGCTGCCCGGCTGAGCTATACATCCCTTGTGCTCGACCGACGGCCTTTGATGTCGCCTCCGGCCCTTCAGTCAGCGCGTCGTCCACCATCATCACCATGCCAAAGAGGGTTAAGGATTCGTTGGTGCTGGCGGCTTGGGCCACCCTCACTGCCGACGGCGTCTTGCCACTCAAGATATCGTGGAAGTAGAAATGTAGCCGGCTCACCTTCTCCTTCCCCAACCCAAGGCTCTCAGGCAAGCCCTCAGCCGGCGGTGTTTGGCTCCGAGCTGCCGAGAAGGCCGCCGTGAAAAAGAGCAACAGCATCGCAGTTTGTTTCTCCATGTCCCTCTTACTCAAGCCCAAGAAAGGGTCCTGAACTAATGTACAATAAATAGAGATTTAATGCTTGTATCCCTGTACCAACAACCTTTGAAAATTCAAGTATATGGAGAACAAAGTCAGTCAGTCACCCAACATTTTGAAAACCCTAGCAATGTGAAATGACCCTACACGTGGCACGATCTAAATTGTCCTAGACCAACCTTTCCTGGACGTCGACCGAACAAACGTCATCTCGTTAATTGAAATCTGTAGAAAATTGACCAGTGCAAATCTCCAATTCTTATTTTACACAAATTATATAAATAATGATGATATTTTTAAATTTACTATATCTTTATCGACAAAATATCATTAATGTATTAATAACATGTACTTATTGATAATTTGGTAAATTCTTGATAAAATTGAGTTAAAAATACGATAAACAGTTATATCGTCAAAATGTCCCAACAAATTACTGATAAATTCCTTATTAACTTTTTTATTTTATTAATATTTTTATTATTTTAAATATTGTATTTTCCGTGAGATTTTCTCTAAAAAAATTCAAGAAAATGAAGCCCCGAGCAAGCAAACTCAGATGCATGGCTACCAGGGGTCGATATCTCGGGATTTCCACAACTGAGATATAGCGGCTGATACACATAATATCGGTCAGAGATAAAAAAATTCGCCCGAATATCGGCATATTATTATATATATATCATATATATTAAATTTTGGCACCATTTACAGACACTCGATTTTTCTGCCTCTACACACCCGTTTTTTTATTTTATGGTGAAATTACCATTTGCCCTTGCATTTTTCATTCATTCGAATGAATGCCGTAGTGTTAATTTGATTCATTCGAATGAACGGATGGTTCATTCGAATGAATAGTAATAGAAATCATTCGAATAAAGATTAAATGAAGAGATCATTCATTCGAATGAAAAGGAATTTGCTAGTACATTTATTTAAATAATAATTTTTTTAAAAAAAATTAAAATTATTTTTTAAGCACTTTGTATTTCTAAAAATTTTCAAATTGAATATCCAAACTAATTACAATAACCTGATAAAAATACTTTAAGACTTTAAGGTCTTTTACCACTCCCAAATGCTTAAAACACAGTATTTTACAAATAAGGATATCCCTCGGCTATGCCAAAAACATATTTGGGAGTATCAAAAGACCTTAAAGTCTTAAAGTATTTTTAACCTAGTCCGGATATTCAATTAATCAATTTGAGAAATTTTGGAAATACACAGTGCATTAGTTAAATAATAAAATCTCTTTTAAAAATTTAAAGTTATTTTTTAAGCACTGTGTATTTCTAAAATTGAATATCCAGACTAATTACAATAACCTGATAAAAATACTTTAAGACTTTAAGGTCTTTTGACACTCTCAAATGTATTTTCGGCACAACTGAGGGATACCCTTATTTGTAAAATATTGTGTTTTAAGTATTTGGGAGTGTCAAAAGACCTTAAAGTATTTTTATCAGGTTATTATAATTACTCTTGATATTTAATTTGAGAAATTTTGGAAATACACAGTGCATTAGTTAAATAATAAAATCTCCTTTAAAATTTTAAAGTTATTTTTTAAGCATTATGTATTTCCAAAATTTCTCAAATTGAATTTCCGGACTAATTACGATAACTTGATAAAAATACTTTAAGACTTTAAGATCTTTTGGCACTCTTAATTGAATTTCCGGACTAATTACGATAACTTGGATATTAAATTTGATTTTTTTTGAAAATACACAGTGCTTAAAAAATAACTTTAATATTTAAAGAAAAAAATTATTATTTAAATAAATGTACCGAGAAATTCCCTTCTATTGGTTCATTCGAATGAATGATCTGTTCGAACAAATCTAATTATTTTTATTACTATTCATTCGAATGAACCATCTGCTCATTCGAATGAATGAAATTTACATTACGACATTCATTCGAATGAATGTCGAAATGAATAGACAATTCATTTGAATGAATAAAAAATGTGGAGTTAAAATGATAAGTTCACTATAAAATTCAAAAACGGATGTCTAGAGATAGAAAAATCAAGTGTCTTTAAGTGACACCTAAATTTTAATGATATAATGAAATTAATTCAATTACTATAACCTTATAAAAATGATTTCAAGAGAATGTACATGAGGTTTCTTCTCCGGTCAAAAATGACCGCTAGTTTGTAGTTTTCGTCAACGGCTGACGACCGACCGACCTTGACATGTAAAGAGGACCGGCTTTCGTTTATTTTATGCGTCTGATACTCTTTTATTAGAGAGGGAAGAAGTGGTGGAAGGCGACCGGACTCAAATGTCAGGGGCCTTAAGCCCAATAAATTGGTAGGGGTCTTAGTGCAATCGGTATGGAGTGGTTATATATGACTGGCTATATCACTAAATATAACAAGTCATATAATTAAATAATATTATTTTTATGACATAGTTAGGTATAATTTTTAACCAGTCTCGTCACACGATATAATGTTAACTAGAATGGCTACTTTTTAATTTTTTTTTTTTTTTTATGTACATTTTTTTAACAAATTTAAAAGAAAATAAATATAAAGATATTACATATTTTTTTCACAAGTAATTAAATAAATTAACAAAATATATATATTTTCTCACAAGTAATTAAATAAATTAACAAAACATATATATTTTCTCACAAGTAATTAAATAAATTAAAAAACATACATATTCTCTCACAAGAAATTAAATAAATTAAAAAGACATATTCCAACAGATGAGCCAATTTGTCTTACACACTACAATCAAAATTGATCATTTTTAACGGCACACATTTCCACTCGGCTTAAAAGATTCGCAATACAGATAACAATCTGGATCTCAGGAGAGATCTCATAGAATATTTGTGGAATAAATTTGGTATTGAAGAAATTTAAAGAGAATATTTTTAGAAATGTAATTTTTCATATTGTTTGCGATAAATAAAATATTATTTTTAATATTTTTGTTTCTCAATATCTATAATTTTAATTTTTTGTACAGAATAATTTTAATGTCTTTAAATAAATTTTTCTCCACTTTAGGGCTCAAGTGCCCTACGAAAATCAAGAAATTGCCCCCACCAATAATCAATTGGTTGGTATTGAAATATATAAATTTTTTATAGAGCTAAATTAATGTGGTAGAACAATCGTATTCAATAGATTAAGTAAAGAAATTCAATACAGAAGCCCTGAGAGCTTCAAATTCCACAGAACAGTAATCAATCCATGGCTAAGGTTGATTCAGTAATGTACAACTGTAACGTTATACTCAACAATGGCATCCCCTGTGAGGGGGTCGTACCAATAGGTCTTAGCCAGTGCAAACCCGCGTGCTAACTTGAAAAAACCGGTTCCGCCGATGACCGGCATCTCTCGGACCGGGTTCAGGGCTGCGTTCTTGCCCAATATGCTGATGGAACTTCCATTAAACTCCCCTTGAGTAAAACAGTATGTCATCGCCATGAGAAGACTCACCTCCTGCTGCCCGGCGGAGCTGTACAACCCTTGTGCTCGACCGACGGCCTTTGACGTCGCCTCCGGCCCTTCAGTCAGCGCGTCGTCCACCATCATCACCATGCCAAAGAGGGTTAAGGATTCGTTGGTGCTGGCGGCTTGGGCCACCCTCACTGCCGACGGCGTCTTGCCACTCAAGATGTCGTGGAAGTAGAAATGTAGCTGGCTCACCTTCTCCTTCCCCAACCCAAGGCTCTCAGGCAAGCCCTCAGGCCGGCGGTGTTTGGCTCCGAGCTGCCGAGAAGGCCGCCGTGAAAAAGAGCAACAGCATCGCAGTTTGTTTCTCCATGTCCCTCTTACTCAAGCCCAAGAAAGGCTCCTGAACTAATGTACAATATATAGAGATTTAATGCTTGTATCCCTGTACCCACCACCTTTGAAAATTCAAGTATATGGAGAACAAAGTTAGTGAGTCACCAACATTTTGAAAACCCTAGCAATGTGAAATGACCCTACACGTGGCACGATCTAAATTGTCCTAGACCACCCTCTCCTGGACGTCTACCGAACAAATGTCATCTCATTATTTGAAATCTGTAGAAAACTGACCAGTTCAAATCTCCAATTCTTATTTTACACAAATTATATAAATAATGATGATATTTTTAAATTTATTATATTTTTATCGATAAAATATCATTCCTGTATTAATAATATGTATTTATTGATAATTCGGTAAATTCTTGATAAAATTGCATTAAAAATATGATAAACAGTAATATTGTGATAATGTCTCAACAAATTACTGATAAATTCTTTATTAAGTTTTTTATTTTATTAATATTTTTATTATTTCAAATATTGTATTTTTTGTGAGATTTTCTCAGTAAAAAAAATTCAAGAATATGAAAACGTAAAAAAATTCAAGAATGTGAAAACCTTCTGATATTAACAATCACCGTTGATATTTCGAGAATGATATTTGTAATAATAATTTGATGTGCGACCGAGTGTGATTTGTTATTTTGTTAAATGAAGATTAGATGGTGGAGAGTGGAGTAATTAAAATAAATTGATAGAAGGCTAGAAGCTTTGGAAAGTTCAAAGGGCAAAAGAGTCTCACGGTTGGCATGAAGATGTTCTCTGACCTTTCTTGTTTGAGTGGGATTAGTGGGGTGGGGAGGATGATACGATGACCTGCTCATACCTACCAAATTAGAAACATAGAATATGTCAACAAAGAGAGAGTGCTCATTGTTGTTTAATGCTGACAGCAAAAATATGATTACTGAGGTTACTAATGATTAATTTACTTGTGTTTTCTTTCCATATATTATGGAGTCTGGTTGGAGGTTAGAGTAAGGTAGAGAGCAGAGGGTGAATAAAATATCTATTTTTTAGATTAGCAATATCTCAAAAGTCTAACAAACTTAAATAATTAGAATTTTTTTAAAAATAAAGACTTTTCCACAAAATGAAGCCCCGAGCAAGCAGACTCAGATGCATGGCTCCCAGGGGTCGATATCTCGGCTGATACTGTGCGTATCGGCTGAGATATCTTGGGATTTCTACGATCTAGATGTATTGGCCTATATGCATAGTATTGGTCAGAAATAAAAAAAATCGGCCGAATATCGGCCGATTATTATTTTTTATTTTTTAAAAAAAAGAAATATCGGTGTGGGCTCGGTCGATTGAGCGAATATCAGTTGATATTTATATTTTTTATTTTTTTTAAAACAACCTTTTTTATTTTTAAGTGATTTTTTTTTTTAAAAAAAAAAGCCCACGAGATTTTTAAAAAAAAATTGAGGAGAGAAAAATATCGGTCGAAAATTGGGCTCAACCGGCCGTTAGCAATTAGTTCATTTGAATAAAGTGATAAATTTAATTGGCCTAAAACCAAAAACCAATATGATATAAGTGGGTTAAAAGTTTTCTTGACTTAACATTGATTTTGATAATAAATCGTATTCTATAAAGTATAAAATTCTAAAAAATAAAGTAGAGATTTTTAATATGCATATTATAAAAGCCAAGTTTTATTTAAATCTATTTTATCCAAGTTGGCTCCAACAGGGATTGAAATACCGGTCATCCCGGTATATCGGCCGATATGCATATCGGTCGATATACCGGCCAGTAACTTTCTCTCTCTTCCTTTTTTTTTTTTGATTTTTTGTCCGGTTTTTTTTTAGTAATGTCGGAAAATTTTGAGCTTCTTGAAAATGTAATTTTTTCATTAAATATCGGTCATATACATATTCAAATTATTTATTTAAGTTTCATCTATTTTTAATATTAAAATTAACAATAGATGATGTTAACTTATAAAAATATGAAAATGTCCCATCAATCCTCTCAAGTCTCATCAAGAAGTAGATCCTATTATATAATTAATCAATCTTAGCATAATTTTTAATGAGATTAGTGTCACTTATTATAATTTTTAATTTATTGAATAGTATTTTAAAATTCAAATCATGTTTTTAAAATTTTCAAGAAGTGGTAAAAAAAGGTAAAATAGTATTTTATAAATGAAGACCTCTGAATAATATCATATTGTTTATTTTTTTTAGACTATTAGTTATCTATCAAAATTTGAATTCATTTTAAGTAGATCTCAATGAAATTGAATTTCATATCTCAAAATTTGAATTACATCAAAGCTTGTCCAAATTTTCTCAAAACAAATGTAATATTACTATGGATCCAGCTCTTCATATGGATAACCCGGGACATGAAAATAAAATCTTGCATACGTCTCTTCCGGAAGTCGCTCATCATTAGACGTGTAGTCGGATGTTGACGATGGATTGTGGTACTGCCAACTATCAGATGAGGGTTGCGACTGACGATCTGAAATCGACATGGACTGCATATTACTGGATAATGAGTTCGTGTCGAAGTGCCCATAGCTCGGTTGACCATAATATCCTGTGGGCATATATCCGAAAGATACATATCCTTCACCGGGCAAGTTTGTTCCCCCATGAGGAGGTGTATGTTGCCTATCATCCTGTTGGTAATGGACTTCACTCATGTTGGGATAATACCCCGGTGGGCCGGCAGGCTCAACATCCACAACAATATTTGGATGAGTAAAATCCAACCCATCATCTGACCCATTACTGTCATCGGTAGATGAATCAGAATCAGATCTAGCCGACCCATAATCACGTCTGCTGGGTTGGCTGTTCGAAATAACAGGTTCTTTTCCTCTTAATGATCTCCTCCTTTGTGAAGAGCTAGATACCCCATCTGTCCCAGTGAGCCGTTCACTAACAGAATGACGACGTGGAGCCATCCTTGTACTTGTCTGACTTTCTAGACCCACATTTGGAGGGCGGGACACACTTATTGAATGGCGGCGACCTTCATTTTCCGCATCTTCCTCGGAAAATTGCAATTCTCCCAACTCTATACTTTGATCTAAAAATGATATATCTAGATCATACAGTATAGGTTGTTCTTCCTCTTCGATCCATTCACTTAATGGATCATTATAGGTAAATAGAGACTCGAGGTCGATCGGGACGAAAAAATCTTCAGTATCTTTCCATGTCAACTCGGTGTACCTCCTCAAATTCCTTGCCCTTAGCCTCTGATTGTAGTGTAGGTACACTAAATCATTAAGTCTTTGAGATGATAATCTGTTTCGAGGCTTGCTATGGACATATTTAAATGTCGACCAGTTACGCTCGCAGTTGGTTGCATTGCACGTCTGGTTCATTAGCTTGATGGCATACTTCCTCAATATAGGTGAGCTGTTGCCAAAATATTCCACCATTGTGTAGCACTCATCGTCGCCGTCTCTCTCAACCTAACATCGGCAGCTTCATCCGCAAATGACTCCAAGCGGTTCTCATAATTGTTTAACTTCAAAACAAAAATGAAATACAATTAGTATTATAGGATAATGAACAACTTTCAAATCATCGAAAATATGGAGATCATAATGAACAAAAGTAGTACATCTCTAAAACATGCCGCCCGTTCACCAAGATGCATGACACCCATAATCTCCAATGTCCGTCTTACGCAGTTACGAATTGAGTCGGTCGATAGTTCTAAACCTAACTCATTAGATTTCTTTGAGATGGGATTCAAATAATATGCTGCCAAGTGAAATACAATGTGATTAGCCTAAATATAAGATATGCATAATAACAAGAGATAAACACACTAGCGAATAAAAAACTAACCTGCAACGAACTGTGGGTTGGAGATGAAAAATTGATTAATCCTGTCGTTGATGATTTCCATGAAGTGAACCGGAGGATTAACTTTCGCAACTTCAGTTTTAGCCTTTATGATGCATTCAAATACATAGGGGAGTGTCGGCTTCTTATCTCCGTCTACAAATCGGAGTGCTGTGACTATGGGAGCGGAGATGTTGATTGCCGATACGATACTGTCCCAGAACACTTTAGATACAAATAAGTGTGTAATGTTCTGGTAATATCTTTGATGTTTAGCGTTCCTCATGTCGAACGCATTCGCAAAGGCCCTACTTCTAGCCATCTTCATCAATTCTGTCTTGCTTCTTAAGAAGCTCTGCATCGTAAGGAATACTGTGGCGAAACGTGTTAGTGTAGGTCACAGTAGTTCACGACGTTTCGTGTACTTCCTCATTACCTCTAAGATTCTAACATGATTGTATATAAATGTGGTGACATCCTTACACCAGTCAATTAGGTTCCCAAATTCCCTCACATTAGCAAAATCTTTGAGGATCAAATCTATGCAGTGGGCCGCACAGGGGGTCTATAAGATCCACAGGTATGTGTTCCCGACCTTCCTCCCTCCCAACTTATAGCTCGCTCCATTGTCCGTTACAATTTAGATAACATTCTCAGGTCCAATTTCTTCACAGACAGACACCATCAAGCTACAAAGAAAGTCACCATCATTTACTCGGCCTGATGTGTCGTATGATTTATGATACTGTAATACCCTTCCCCAGATTAGGAGTGTTTTAACTCGTTAAGTTTGTTTAACCTGTTAATCTCGAAGATTTCGGTCAGGGCTTTGAGGAAAGCCCAAGTTTGGCCCGATCTGAGCCCGAAAACTCAGTGATTCAGCTCGTCGAGCTGGAGGGGCATTTTGGTAATTTACCACTTGTTGTGTATATTTTTATAAATATTGTTGATATGTGTATAATATCGGTGGATAATATTCTCCTAAATAAAGGATTTGCATTTCTGATTTTAAAATGAATTTATTTTCAAAAAATGGTATTTAAATCCCGCCCGTCAAAACCCCGAAAGGGAGTATTAATTATTTTTAAGGGTTTTGAAAATGAAATAAAATTTGAAATTAGTATTTTATGGTAGACCATTTTAAGAATGGTCTAGTTATTTCATTTCACCTCAAAATGATGTCTCTAAATTTTTTATTTTAACAATTCTTTATTTAAGTAAATAGTGTAAATTTATGAGTTTTATTTAAATAAATGATTTTTAATAAGAGATAAAATCTGAAATTTTTATGGTAGCTAGGATTTTCAAAACCCAACCTATCTGTAAGGTTGGATCGGGTTTTTGAGTATTTAAATTATCACTTTTAGTTTTAAAATCAATTTTTTTTAAAATCGGGACTTTTCTGCAATTTGGAAAATAGTGGAGGGCTGATTTGCAAACTGCAGAAAAATCTGCAGTAAACTGTAGCAGGGTCAGCGGCGTGTGGGTGTGCGCTGCTGCTCAGCCGGATTTCCGGCGATCCGTCGTCCTGTCCCATCTCATCCCAGATTTTCCTGCCGAAAATGTATAAAAACCGGCCTTCGCCATCGGTTTTAACTCCCACAAACCTTCTTCTCTTCTCCCTTCTCTCTCTTGCAAAAACCCAGCCAACCGTTTTTTTTTTTTCTGCAAACAGTAACTTAGAGGGAGATTTTCAAAAAAAATCCGGATTTCGGCCCAGAAACTCAATCCAAGGTAACCACTGCATTCCCCTTTCAATTTCGATCGGTTTTGAATAAAAAAATTTTGAATTTGGCTCTGATTTCAGTGAGAAAAATGATTTCAAAATTTAGAAAAATTTTGGATTTCTCGTATCAGTGAGCTTCCGGTGTTAAGATCAGATGGCTTACTGAGTTTCAAAGCTTCAAACCTCTCCCTATAGAAAGAGGACTCCTGGAGGAATCCATTGGACCGGTCAGATGTAAAAACCGAGTCCAGAAAATCGCCCTTTTCCCATTTTCAGTTTTACTGTTCACCAGTCGTTCACTGTCTGTTGCAGACAGTGAACGGGGAAGAAGAAGAAGAAAAAAAAAAGAAAAAAACAAATTTGATATTATTGTTGCTGTGCTTTTAAAGGTTGGTCCCCATTGAAAAAAATAAAAATAAATAAAATAAATGAATAAATAATTAAATATTATTATTTTATTCAAAAAAAAAAAAAAAAAATATATATATATATATATATATATTTGATATTATTGTTGCTTGTGCTTTTATATGTTGGTTCCCATTGAAAAAAAAAAAAATAAAAAAATAAAAAAATGAATAAATAATTAAATATTATTATTTTATTCAAAAAAAAATATTTTTATTTGATATTATTGTTGCTTGTGCTTTTAAATGTTGGTTCCCATTGGAAAAAAAGTGAATAAATAATTAAATAAATAAATATTATTATTTTATTCAAAAAAAAATATTATTTTGTTAGATTATGTGATGTGATGATTAGTATCCCTTTTCGTTAATTAAAATTGTACTAACCCTCTTCTCTTATTACTTATAGTGTAAATACTATTGTAACAGCTTCCAATCCGACCCTATTGGTCGGGAACTGAGTGATTCACTTTCAGGCCGGCACTATAGTCGGGCACTGGGTGACCTCGAGGCCTACTCAAAATGTCAGCTCTGGTCCTATCCAGAAGACAACCGAGAAGTGACCCGAGGATATAGACTTAACTCAATAAGTCAATCTGGTCCATGCCTAGAAGACAATATGAGTTTGGACTGAGCCCTTTTTTACTATATTATTATCTTGTGGATGATTTAAAAAGGATAGAAACCAAGTAGGAGACTCAATTCCATATACCTCGGATATTTTGTGGGAAAACATGAGATTTCAAAATACTATTCGTGCGTATGTATTTGATCTGTATATTGATTGTGCACTTGTGTGTTGTTTGAACAGAGACCGCGTAAACCACACATAACGGTGAGGGAACTTAACTCTACAGATTTTGTAAACAAGTTTTTATTGAGCAATGAGTGGTTTCAGTTTTGATGAACCCACTCATGTGCCTATACACGATGCACTATGGTAAGAGTGCTGATTGTGATATTACGATGTTGATCGTATGAGTATGTAAGACTGCTTCCACGAACCTGGGCTATTGAACCAATATCGGTCATATGAGAGATGGTTTATGTCTACTGGACCATGGGCGGACCATGCTGTCGTCAGTTGCTGACTTGAGGGTGTCAGTTTCGGCTAAGTTAGAGCCGGAGATGTACTTATAAGGATGTATTTTGACCGTGTCGAGACTTAATACTGGTATCAGTGTAGTCGGCAGGCGTTACGGTAGATAATGGCAGTGATTTAAATGATGTTGTTATATTATTTGAGATTATGCTTATTGTTATCAAGCATGTGATATTAAACTGTTGCTAACCTGTTTTATTATTTACTTAATGTGCATTGTTATATTTCCTTCACTGTGCTAGTTAGCTCGCACCACTCACCTTTCAGGCGATGAACCCGAGCAGGAGAACCCTCTCTTTCAGGCTTAGGGCAATTAAGCTGTTATGGTGGTTTGGGATTCCCCTGAAGGGGGAATACCCTTATTTGTGCTTTCGGGTTCTTGGAACCTTGGCTTTTGTAAAGTACCGAATGTGGTGCTTAGTTCCTTGAAAACCTTTATGTATGGAGACTACGATGTTGCTGTAGTCTGTTTGTTGTGACTTTGAATGATGAATCAATGGATGGTTTTGTTTGATAATATTATGATGTTGTAAATGTCTATTTTATGGGGTAGGCATATGGTACATGTTTGAGTCCACATGATGGGATCATGTGTGACCCTTGGGCCCAACTATTGATCCAGCCCAATTAGATTGCGTATGCTTATGGTTTAGTTTACTTATAAAAAAAAAAAAAAAAATCAGTCGCGTTCCGGGCCCACTCTTCGGGTCGGGGCGTGACAGATACACTGTACTACATTGATTATAAATGAAGTAGTTAACGATACTACGGTTATCGTCACTCTTCCAGCCATCCGACATAAGGGTTACTCCCGTATCCTCCCAGGAAGACTTAAAATTATTTACCCATTCTCGGATCCGCTGTATTTCATGGGGGATGAACGTGATAGAAATCTCATACAGCGATGGAAAGTTGATATTAAATCCAGCAGTTGCGGATGCAAAGCACACAGACTTAAAATATGGATTTAAGATTTCAGTCGGTGGCCGATGGCTGTCGGCGAAAAACTTAGTGATTGCCGTCCCAACTAATTGTTTTGCCGTCTCTTTATCTACTTGATTTATTTTTCCTTGTTTCAAGGAAGTTGGTCTGTCCCACATTGGATCACCAGCACCAACTGTATTCGGATTTACACCGTAGTGTTGAGGCCTTGCTTGTTCTCCTCCTCTGAATGCATTTTTAATGGAATTCCATCGGCCCATAAGTCCAGATTTTTGTCTGGATGATCCACGCGCAGTCCCTGATCCACTCGCACCGCCTGTGTAGAGTATTAAAATTCAGTATTTGACATTTTAATGTAATTGAGAAATAAATTGTTTTTGTTACATTAAACAATTAATTTAAAGAAATTAACCTGCACAACTCTGCCTTCTCATCTCATGTTCGCGGCGACTAATTCGCATTGCACGCCGCAGGTCTCTGTCCTCCTCAATCTCGTCTGGATCCTCTTCTGAAGACGACGGGACATTTTCCACATATTGGCCCTCCCTTTCACTTTCTAAACAGTAGGCCATTATGTGACCGATAGCATGCTCTTCTGCTTCAGTCCTTATTTTCTTTTTTTGTACATTCACTTCCAGTAGTTGCTTGCAAATAATTTGCGCTTGTGCTGGTGCGCGTTTGCAAGCGACTACATCTCCCGTCTTTCCGGCTATATGTGCCTTCAAACGGGTTATTCCTCCAGATACCATCTTTTCACAGAAGTTGCATTTGACTTTGTTGTTACTATGTCGTTCACCGAATGACCATGCTTGATCTTCATTGTTCTTAGCCATTGCTGTTTAAGAATCTAGTTTTTTTTTTGATACATTTACACATTTTTGGGCAATTTATCACATGAAAATAGGGGATTAAATGATAAAATTAAAAAAAAAATTCATCTGCTGTGAACCTGAAACTTTTTACAGTAATAACACACTACAAACTCAGAGGCTTCATTTAAAAAAAGAATCTGATTTTTTTGATACATTTACACATTTTTGGGCAATTTATCATATGAAAATGGGGGATTAAATGATAAAATTAAAAAAAAAAAATCATCTGCTGTGAACCTGAAACTTTTTACAGTAATAACACACTACAAACTCAGAGGCTTCATTTAAAAAAAGAATCTGATTTTTTTGATACATTTACACATTTTTGGGCAATTTATCACATGAAAATGGGGGATTAAATGATAAAATTAAAAAAAAAAATCATCTGCTGTGAACCAGAAACTTTTTACAGTAATAACATACTACAAAGTCAGAGGCTTCATTTAAAAAAAGAATCTGATTTTTTTGATACATTTACACATTTTTTCACAATTTATCACATGAAAATGGGGGATTAAATGATAAAATTAAAAAAAAACCTCATCTACTGTCAAATACTACTTTTTTTATAGTGTACAAACACTACTCACTGATAGGGTTGGGTTAAAAAATATTCATACGTTTTGGGTACATTTACATATTTTTTAAGAATTTATCACATGAAAATGGGGGATTAAATGATAAAATTAAAAAAAAAACCTCATATACTGTCAAATACTACTTTTTTTACAGTTCACAAACACTACTCACTGAGAGGGTTGGGTTAAAAAATATTCATACGTTTTGCGTACATTTACATATTTTTTAAGAATTTATCACATGAAAATGGGGGATTAAATGATAAAATAAAATAAAAACCTCATCTACTGTCAAATACTACTTTTTTTTACAGTTCACAAACACTACTCACTGAGAGGGTTGAGTTACGTTTTGGGTAAATTTACATATTTTTTCGTAATTTATCACATGAAAATGGGGGATTAAATGATAAAATTAAAAAAAAAAAGCCTAATCTACTTTGAAACTGAATTTTTTTACAGTATACACATACTACTCAATGAGAGGGTTGGTTTAAAAAATATTTATACGTTTTTGGTACATTTACATATTTTTTCATAATTTATCACATGAAATCGAGGTTTTTGTTTAAACATTTTAAATTAATAATTACGTTGCATGAAATTTATATTTTTTCACAGAACCTTCTTTCTAAAATAAGAGAGGTGTTTTATAAAAAAAATCAGCAACTTTTCCCAATAATTACTATTTATTAATTCTTATAATGTTTTGTAGTACATTTTCACTTTAGAAAATAAAAGAAAATGAAAAAAAAAAAAAACTAATCTGCATGAAAAAAAATATCATACATTCATAATAACTTCTATGCTAAATGTTTAAGGCTTTAAGCATAAAAAAATCACTATCAATAATTAATAATCCATATTTCTAAAACAACAACATATTACAAAAAATACATTAAATATTAAACTATATATTAAAACCATAAAATATTTAGATCAGAAGGCTAAAAAATAAAAATGGAATAAAAACTTACATGAAAATGAAGATCAATATATTTCCAGTACTTTGAACGGAATGATCTTCTAAGATAAGTCAATAATACACAAGAATTCCCAATCTAGCCGGATGACCGTTTGTAAGATGGGGATAGGAGTTAGAAAATATCACTGCTGGATGAGTGAGTTTCGGAATGAATTTGTGGCTGAATGAAGAGATGTATGGGGTACTCATATAGTGGAAGAGTTCGGTCGGTTCAGATCACGGGTTGCAGAAAAAATATTAAGAAATTCAGGCGTGGGAAACAGAAAGAATCCCACAGCCTGTTGGATGGGAAATGACCCAGGATTCTTGGGCGATATTTTAGATGATATATCGCGCGATATATCGTCTGTGATATATCGCCCGATAATCGTTTAAAATATCACCAATATTATTTTTTTATTAATATTATATGAACCGTTACGAATCGATATTGGGGGATTATCGGCCGATATTTTGGACCGATAAATGGTCCAAATATCGCCCGATATTTGTACCAAATATCGCCGATATCCAGTGGGTCCCACTACCGATAATTTTTTTTTTAAAAAAAAAAATCGGGCTTTCCAGACTGATAAATAGTAAATCGGGCGATATTGCGTCTGATATACGGACCGATATAGCGCCCGTATCGGCCGAAATTATTATTTTTTAAAAAAAAAATAACAAAAAAAAATGTAATAAAACGATATTTACCAATATCGGCCGATATTGGGGCCGATATTAGGGACCGTTTATCGTCCATATCAGCCGATATTCCAATTGTACAGCCAATACGATATGTATCGGCCGATATTTGCACCTTAGGGCTCCAAGAAGAGTTCACACTTTGCTACTTGATCCTTTATAAAGTAGATAAACAAAGACTATTATTAACTTTCTAACAAGCTATTTTCATGCAACAAAGTGAGTAGTGCAGTGTCATACATCCGACCATGAGATATCATAATCTCCAATCTGTGACTTTGGGATTCCTAATGCCTTCCAAACTGCCGGAGATGCATCCACTATGTTGTTGGGGCAAGGAGGCTGGAAATCGTGATCGGAATCGCACCCGTGAACGGAATCGCACTCGTCGACCACCTTGGCCAGCACAGACCTACCATTGGCATTGATTCTAACGTTCTTCAGGCAGCGGCTTCCGCCACTGTACCAACCCGTCGACAAGGCCACAACCCGTTCATCGTCACTGTGATATTGGTCGTCGCACTCCGAAGGGCCACCGCCATCACCACCTTCAGCAAAGCTGTTGATGGTCATTTGTGCTTTGGTATTGCCTATGATTGGAGGGGAGCAACTGTATTGTGGGTACATCTTTCCATCGACGCAGCAGTCGGAGTCGTTCTCTCTGTTGCAGTTCCCGGACTTGCCTCGGAGGTAGCCACTTGGCCGGCACTTTCCGAGTGATTTGTAGCAGTTCCCCAAATTGAGGCTTGCTACAAACACTAGCAACACTAGTGGCAGTGCATGGAGAGACTTGATTGCCATTGATATTTTTTCACCCTACTTTGGATGGGTTTGAGGTTTGTGGTGAATTTGTTGTTAAATTGGTGATTCTTATATAGAAAATGTGGATTTAGAGACTTAAAAATGGAGTCATAAATTTAAACACAAACAGAACGGCAACGGCTTCTTCTTTAATTTATTGGGTTGGAACCTTTGATTGCCATTTTCTTTGATCAATGACCATTTCATACAATCTTAGTAACCTGCTTTTGGGGCAAAGTCACTTCTTTAATTTATTGGGTTGGGTTCTCTTTAGAATTTGCGACTCTCTCTTTAGAAGGTTTTATGTCTAGGCAATATAACTAGCATTTTGCTTTGGGCTGCAACTCGAGTAGGCAGGTTATAGGCCTGCTCAACCCGGCCCAAATTGCAAATTAAGGACCCAAGCCCCAGCTGGAACCCGGGCCCTAGTTAATCCAAACTGGTCAGATCCCAGCACACCCAACCTGAATTTGAATATGTAGTGCCCGCGCCCAATTTAAACCCCAACTGTATATGCGGACTTATTTGAGCTCGGGTTTCTTTATGTTATATATTTTATACTTTCTCTCTTCTATTTTAATTGTCTCATTTGAAACATTTATATTTTTTAAAGAACTTTTTAAGGCTAGCCTTCCATATGATCTCATCCATTGTCAAGACACTTTATGCTACTCCAATATGAATGAGATAAGGGGTGCAAAATTCGGCTTGGCCGAGATATCGGCCGATAAGTTTCTCTCTCCTCTTTTGCTTTCTTTTTAAATATTGAGATTTTATTATTATTTTATTTTATCTGAAATAAAAAAAAAAAAAAATCTAAAAGAAAGATGGAGTTTTTTTTAAAAGAAAATTGAAAACGTAAATATCAGCTGATATCGGCCGATATTGGTCCAATATCAACCGAGATATCGACCGATATTGGTCCAAAATCAACCGAGATATCGACCTGGGCCCACCACCGTTTTGAATTTTTTTTTTTTAAAAGACCGATATTAATCATATTGGCCGATATCAGACCGATATAGATCGCCGATATATCGGTCGAGAAATAGTGTGTACGACCGATACAATGTGTATCGGCTGATATAATGCGATGCTTAAAAACCGATATATATATATATACGTTTCGTATCGGCCCATATCTTTACCCCTAAATGAGACAACTATTTTGGGACAATTCCAAAATCTATATAAGACAACTAAATTGGGACAAAGGGAGTATAAGATTAGTACAAATTTAAGCTTTTGGACATAACTCAGGCTTTTATGTACTAAGAAGGGCCTGACCCAAATTCTAATTTAAGCCTAACATCTGGGCCTGAAAATGAGGCTGACCCAAGCTTGGGTCAATTCAAGCCCATTTTTTTTAGTTTTTTTCCATGAAAGCTCAGGTTAAGTCTAGCCGAAGTTGCACCCCTAATTTTGCTCGTTGTTTAGCATAATTCTTAACCTTTTGGAAAGTTTAGTATGACCACCTTCAGTACACAACTCGATTCCATTAATGGATTATCATTGTTGTCATCATTATCAGAGACACTTTCTTTTACGTGTGATCGATTTTTTGAATTCTACTTCATCGTTTAGTGCTATTAATATTCTAAAAACTACTAATCGATTGGCCGATTAAAATTAAGCTTTATCTGACCCGACAGACACCTTTAATAAATAAGTAATGGAATGAACGTTTTGATAATTAAACGTGAACCCTAACCTGAGCTGATCTACCCATTGCCGGCTCTAGCCTTGTCCTCTTACTTAGAAATAACGCAGCAGTCAATGCTAACAAAATACTAGCAAAAAAGAACAGAACTGAAGCAGACAGTAACGTACGCAGTAATGCAATCTTCTTATTCTCTCTTTCTCTCTCTCTCTGTTTGGTTTTGTTTTGTTTTGTAAGTATCGTGTCTTGTTCTTATTATTTTCCACTATAAATACAAACACCTACAATGGGTTTACTCCACACCAAATCAACAAACAAACCAAGAAAAAGATTGAGAGAGAGAGAGAGGATCTCAAATTCTTGAGACACAGACATGGCTTCTAAATCTCTGCTTGCATTCTCACTAGTCTTACTAGTATCTGTAACAAGCCTCAATGTGGTGACTTGCCGGACTTCACTCGGAAAGTGCCAACCTAGTGGCTACCTACCCGGAAAGTCAGGCAACTGTAACCGAGAACACGACTCCGACTGCTGCGTCGACGGCAAGAAGTATCCACAGTACCGTTGCTCCCCTCCAATCACTAGTGACACGAAAGCCCACATGACCATCAACAGCTTTGCCGAAGGTGGTGATGGTGGTGGCCCTTCCGAGTGCGACAACCAATACCACAGTGATCATGAACTGGTTGTGGCCTTGTCGACGGGCTGGTACAATGGCGGCAGCCGCTGCTTGAACAACATAAGGATCAATGCCAATGGTAAGTCTGTGCTGGCTAAGGTGGTGGACGAGTGCGATTCCGTTTATGGGTGTGATTCCGATCACGATTTCCAGCCGCCGTGCCCCTACAACATAGTGGATGCATCTCCAGCAGTATGGAAGGCATTGGACATTCCCAATTCACAGATTGGCGATTATGATATCACTTGGTCCGATGCGTGACACTGAATTATATTAGCTAATGTTTTATATTTAATAGAAGATTGTATCTAGTAGCTACTACGTTAATATCTCTTTGTAGTAATATATTCTGCAGTAATGAAACTATTATTAAATAAAATTGTCTTTGTTTGTGATTGAATAATATGGTTTCCATTTTTCTCATACAATTTGTAAGTATTTATTGTTATAATTAAAATAATTAATTTAAAGAAAATTTGTCAAATTTAACTACAAATGTCAATTTGACATTAGACGACATAAATGGAGTCAAATATTAGTTAGAACTTTTCTCAAATAATAATCAATTTACGTACGTCAATATAAATGCAGATAATAAGACGTCCACTATCAAATTCACATAAATCATATTTTATTGTGTCAAACTAATAATATAGTATTTGCCATCAATAATATTATACACGTCCAATATAAATTACAATATGGGCATTGTGTAGAACAACAGTACTGTTCACCGAATTTACAAAAATGCCATTGGTGCTATTCACTGAATTTACAAAAATGCCACTGACATGCAATATATTGTTCACTGAATTTACAAAAAGTGCCACTGGGCACTGTTCATGGGTGTCCTACTGCATCCAAATTACCAAATTACTAAAATGCCCTTTAGGGCATGCACAGTGCACCTCAAATCACTGTTCATGGGCAGACTTTTTCCATTTGTATTTTCTTCTCCAATTTTTATAGAGCAAACCGTAAATCATTTTTTGATGAAATTAAATATCTAACTTCCTCTTAATGATGTCTACAAACTAAAAATATTAACTCAAAATAAACACTTACAGAAATCTTCTGAAAAAATTAAGACAACCGCTTGAGGCAACAGTAAACGTCTGGCAGCAGAGAAAAAGTGAAAAAACTGAGAAAAACCTTTGTAAATTTGTGATTTTAACTTAAACTCACTGCACCTATTTATAAGGGTTTAAAAACACTATTTGGATAGCTGTTGGATCAACCCTGTGCGTTAAAAGTCTCGGCAAAATCTCAGCCCTTAAGACTGTCGGCAAAAAAAATCTTATCTTAGTTAACAGTAAAAATTCCTATTACCTTACCCTTTTTCTGTTCGTCTATATTAGATTTTAACTTGTGAAAATCTGACACGCAGGTATGTTGAGAACATGGGGTTTACCTACGGTGAAACGTTCACTTTTTGTTTTGACACCAAAAATAGGGTATTTTTCACAAAGTCAACATTTTAATAAAATAGTCGGCTTATAATCACCGTAATTTTCACACTTCGAAACAAGTGTTTATAATACTCATTTCGACATTCTAGATATGTTAAAGAGTTTGATAAAATACAAATCGAATGTGATCTGAGCTTGCTAATTTTCGGAATACGGGATATCTTAAAAATCGGGGCTTTTAGATAAAAGCATATGTAAAATACACGTTTCGAGGAATACTCATGAAATTCCGAAAATACCACTAAGTAGCGTACTCAAAAGCTTAATATGTGTGTGAATTTCAAGGTCTGAATATATCAGAAGAGTAATCTTTCACACTCAAGAGGTGTATAAGATACTATTCATGATTTTATATGTAAAATAAAAGACATTTAAGTAATGTCTAAAATGCCCTCCAAATTTCGTCGGGTTGAATCATTAAGCAAACGAGCTCTGATCGGGTCACATAATCCCTTTTCAGGAAGCTCTTTCCGTACCCTATCATATTAACCGGTCATAAAGCCGAGTTAATAACTCTAAAAATTTATTATTTTTCTAATTTAAAGGGTTGGGTTATTACAACATACGAGCCGATATTTCTTAAATTACCTAAACGAAATATTTGTTTTAACATACTAGCACATGAAACATGTATACACTTCAAAAAGGAAAATAAGCGGGTTTGAATCCCATGGCCTAACCTTGAGTTATTTTCATAAATTTCTTTGAGTTCCGAGTCTAAGATAATCTCAAATTTAGAGTTTTTGTGAAAATAATTTAATAAAATTTGATAAAAGTCAAGATTTCTAAGATACTTCTCATTTTCAAGTTTTTGTAAAAAAATTAATAAAATGATATAGTTTTTAGTATATGATTGTTAGAGTTTTTAGATTCTTTGTGTAATTTTTTTAATATTCCAATATTTTCATGAAACTCAGAAATTTTTATAATAAGAAAATTTATGAATTGTAATAAAAGATAATATCACTAGGGAATAATTGAGAACATAAAGTTCTTATTAGGTATTTTCTCATATTGGTTTCCATTTTTATAAAATTATTAGACATTTTCTAAAATTTTAAGACATTTTTCAAAATTTTAGGACATATTAGAATTTCAACTTTTAAGGGTCTAAAACTCCATAAAAATGTTTGTCACTTAAAAAAAATTATGCTCACCCTAACCTTTCCATTTTTTTCCTATTTTTTCTTATTTTTCTGTGTTTTCTCCAAAATAAAAAATATAAAAAAAGAGAGGAGAGATAATACATATTGGAAATTTATCGTGGATATGCTACATATCGTCGATACGTACTATCCGGGATCCAAATTTTGGACCCTGGGAGATATGCTTTAAATTTTGAAATCAGCCTAACTCTACTTCTTCTTTTTTTTTTTCTTCGATTTGTATCCTTTAAATTCTGCTCATAAAACTAACTCTACTTTCAATGTTCTCTTCTTCTTTTTTTTCATCAATCAAGAATTCAAGACTGCTATAAAAGTATCTACTTAATTTTATATTTCAATATTGTTTTACCCATTAACGTTTCTCTTAATAAAAAAAAGTCATGTGAACATGCTAACCTTTTGGGCTGAAAACTTAGGTTCTAATAAGTGGTATGAGTGTCAGGTCTCAGACTAGCTTATCTGGGTTAAGGAGATTTTTCAGACGAGCGGGATGGCCGGCGTCACTCTCTCCTTTGGAGGGCATCGTTCGAGGGGGATTGTTGGGGTTGCGAGTCCTATGTTAAAAGTGTAGAGGGAGATCTAGGAGTTTAGAGCATCTCCAATGGAGAGTCTCCAAATTTGACTCCAAATTGGCATCTTATCTATATTTGGAGGTTCATGGTCCCACTTTCTCAGGTTCCTATGCCAACCATAGCAATCTCCAAATTCACTATTCATTCTCCAAATCTTTATTCTTTTATTTAAAAAAAATGAAAAATCACATATTGTGCTCCCATTTTTTTTCTTAATGTAATTATGACATCGTATATTTATCCAAAATTAAATTGTTTAACACTTTTTTAAAACTAAATAATATACCCATGAAATTACAGATTAAAATTCATTAAGAAAATAAATAAAAACCCATTACAAATTAATGAAATACATTAAAAAAATAAAAATACATAAAGAAACTAATAAAAATACATAATGTGACCCGGGTCTTAGCGAATAATCTACAAATGTCATTTCTCATGTAATCTTTTTGTAAATGTCATTTCTCATGTAATCTTTTTGTTATTGCTTAAGTTGAAATTTTATTTTTCATTTTTTATGGGATTTTATAACTTTAATTGTTATTGGAGACAATTGATTTTTAGTTGATCATTTTTTTATTTGTAAAAAATTATCTCAAAATAAATAAATAATAAAAGTAAACTAAAAAGAATTTATTAATGAATTAATTTAAAAATTAAATATTTATTAAAACATGATTAAATTATTTAATCATACATTATTAGTGAATTGTTTTGGCTTAAAATAACAAATAGTAGATGATTAGTACATGGGTCCCACATGAATAGTGTTTTGGAGACCCTCTCCAAATTTTTTTGAGAACTCCAAATTTAGAGATATACTATTCACAAAATCTCTAAATCTCTAAATTTTTAGAGATAAAACATGTGGTTGGATTTGTGTTTGGTGGGCTACTCTCCAAATTTGTAGATTTAGATCACCCATTGGAGATGCTCTTATAAAGGATTTGAGTTACTCCATCTCACAGGCTAGTCTTTTGGGCTGAAAGCTCAGGTTCTAACAAATATGTCATATCATAAAAATGAATTATTAATACTATTGTTTTGGAAATGGTTGATATATTTATATAAAAAAGTGCAAATGCAAAATAGAGAGCATATAAAGAAAGCTACATTAACAAGGAAAAGACATCAAACAGTGATTCCTTAAGTGAGATCGACGCAATCTTTCCACGTACGCAGAATGTCTGACATAGAAATATTCCGAAACACCTGCAAAGAACCGCCCAAGAAGCGTACTTGACTAGAACACGATGACCAACGGATGACGGAGACTCACTCTTATCTCGGAAGAGACGATTATTCATTTCCCACCACAGGCTCCAAAGAATGGCAAAGAAGGATAACTGCCACAATGATAAGCATTTCGAAGACACGGAAGCGATGTCCCAAGAAAAGGACAACTGAACTATCGAAAGATGGCATAACCCAAGAAACTCCAAACTGATTAAGCACCAAACACCAAACCTTTGAAGAGAAAGGGCAATGTAGGAGAAGATGATTCGACTCTTCGGAAGCTTGTAGACACAATGGGCAGGCACTTACCATAATTTGACCCCATCTTCGAAGATTGTCCTGCGTAAGGATTTTCCCCAACCCGGTTTTCCAAACAAAGCTGATTGCCCGTTGGGGAGCTTTAGAAGACCAAATTTTTGGATTTACCGTAGCTGTGCCGGAGGATGTCGACGTCCAAGAATAGAAGGACTTAACTGAGAATAGACCACTCTTGTCGAGCCACCAAATCATGCAATCATCCGAGTTGGGGTTGATTCTGGTGGATGTAAAGATTGGAGAAGATCGGTAGTGTCAGCTAGGTTACGATGAAGAGGGATATCTCAAATAATTTGGTTACCTGTCACCGAGTAGAAATGAGAGATTTCCCCTAATGGATCAAGGGAGAGGTGGTATAGGGATGGAAATCAAGAAGCCAAAGAAGAGTCATCACACCACAAGTCAGTCCAAAACTTTATTCTGTCGCCACGGCCCGCCTTGAACTTTGTTCCCTCTTTGAATTATTAATACTATTGTTAAAAATAATAATTTGTTGGATAATGAAGATTGATGGTGTTACCTCTTGAATTGCAGATAGCACCAAAGAGACATATCCATCACACAAACACAAATGGAATGGCCACGACTGCCTCTTTAATTTATTGGGTTAGACCCTTATATTACCATCTATTTCATCATTCACCATTTCAAATAATCTAAATGACCTGATTAATGTCCGCATAATGGAGCCAACGAAGGATTCGAAAGAAGAATTACGTACGTGATGTTCTTGGTCTATGCCTCAGCCACTGGCGTACGCAATCATGTAATCCTCCCCTATTTCTATTTTCTCATGTTTTTCATTTCTATAAATACAAACACCCAACAATGTTTCACTTACTCAACACCAAATCACCAAACAAAACAGAGGAAAAGGATTATTTCTTATTAGAGTCATGGCTTCTAAATCTCTGCTTGCATTCTCACTAGTCTTACTAGTATCTGTAGCAAGCTTCAACGTGGTGACTTGCCGGACTTCACTCGGAAAGTGCCAACCAAGTGGCTACCTTCCCGGAAAGTCAGGTAACTGTAATCGAGAACACGACTCCGACTGCTGCGTCGATGGCAAGAAGTATCCACAGTACCGTTGCTCCCCCCAATCACCGATGACACGAAAGCGCACATGACCATCAACAGCTTTGCCAAAGGTGGTGATGGTGGTGGCCCTTCCGAGTGCGACAACCAATACCACAGTGATCATGAACTGGTTGTGGCCTTGTCGACGGGCTGGTACAACGGTGGCAGCCGCTGCTTGAACAACATAAGGATCAATGCCAATGGTAAGTCTGTGCTGGCTAAGGTGGTGGACGAGTGCGACTCCGTTTACGGATGTGATTCGGATCACGATTTCCAGCCGCCATGCCCCTACAACATAGTGGATGCATCTCCAGCAGTATGGAAGGCATTGGACATTCCCAATTCACAGATTGGCGATTATGATATCACTTGGTCTGATGCGTGACACTAAATTATATTAGCTGATGTTTTATATTTAATAGAAGATTGTATCTAATAGCTACTACGTTAATCTCTCTTTGTAGTAATATATTCTGCAGTAATGAAACTATTATTAAATAAAATTGTCTTTGTTTGTGATTGAATAAGATGGTTTCCATTTTTCTCATAGTGGAGGTGCTACTTTCAACTTTAGCTGTAATGAGCTCTCTGGAGAATTTGATAAGGGGATTTGCAGTGTCTTCCTCAATCGATGGAAGAGCTGTGATAATTTGTATTTAAAAGAGAAAAGACAATCTAAAAACAATCAATGAATAAAGAATTAGGCTACAAAAAGGGAAAACTGCACAATTAGCATCCGATGATTGGCAACCAATCTGGAGTAACTCAGGGTCAATCTGTCATGGATGTTAACAGATCCTTGACATAAAATTCTTTTTAACAAGAGCTCATGGATAATACAATTTATAAGTATTTATTGTTGCAATTAAAAATATCATCCTAGCACTTTAAATCCATTCAAAACTGACCTCATTTTAACGTTTTATAGATTTTAAATTCATAGCACTTCAAATCAAATGAACCCTTCTTTCACAAAGAATGTCATCCTAAAAATATCCTTCAAATCCACATATTCCCATGGTTGGAGCCCATTGATGTGAGCTCCCACAAGGCCCAGATGGAGATGCCGCTCATGGATGCAAGCAATGATATCTTAACTCATGACATCATATTTTATGCTTTTCTCTCTCTCTCTCTCCATCGAGCTGGCTAAACATCTTTCAGTTCAGTTGAGAATTGAAATTCATATGATGGTGATCTCTCTCACCATGATGGCCTGATTTTTAGCCCAACAGCTAGATTGAGTGCCTCACTCACTTTTTTTTCTTTTTCGTTTTTTGTAAATGTAGAAATCCGCCGACCCCACTTTGTGGTGATCATTGGGAAAATCCAGATTCATGACACCACCTACAAGCATCATGGATCGGATAAAGCACCCCAAGGGATCGAGGATGAGACCTCCCACAGAAAGTGGGGATACCCAACCACTCGAACATATAAAGCGGTGGGTAACATATGAAGGGGTGGGTAGTTCTACTTTAGTATTAGTAGTTGCATTGGTGTTCTCTTTTGTCACATATACAGTGGAATTTATCACAATGTTTTACTGCATCAAAATCAATAAAAACCAGAATAAGTGCTGCTAGTGGATTGAATTTGGGTCAAATGTTTGTAGAGCACGGAAGGAACGCTGCAATCTCATGTATGTAGCTGCTTGTGACCCTTTCACCTTGTTTCCCTTTTAGGTGGTACATTTTGTAAGTAGGTGTGTGGGCCTGCAGTGGTTTTTTTCAGTCTGCTACTGCTGGGTATATTCTTTTCTCCATCAATAAAAGTAGAGTACACAAAAGAAGAGAAAAAAAAAAGGTGCTGCTAATGGAAGATGACACAAATCTGGCCCCCTATGTTGTGGTATTTCCATAAAAAATTCCACACTTATTGGTGCATAATAAGTATCATGAAAGCAAATGAAGCGAATGAAGAATCGTCATTCTCCTAATCTAATCCTTACAACCAACCATTACACAGAGGTTGCAGGAAGCTTCTCTTTACTGAAGACGCTAATAAAGTGGAGAGAATCTTGCAGGTTGCAGCCACCCAGAAAGCTATTTAGCCTGAAGTTTGTTCAATGATGATCATTTTAGTTCTGAAGACTTGGAAGTAGAAAATCTGTTCCAGCAACCCATGCTTGAATATCCATGAAATGAGATGTGATCTAAGGCTTCCAAAGAGTCCCAACCATCTCCTTACGATCTGGTATCTATTGGAGTTCCACTTTGATCAAACTGGAATCAACTTGACGAAGGCGGCAATTGGCATGCCTAGGAATCCAATGAGGATGCAGAGATACCACTGCCTCAAAGTAAGAGGAGTCGTGTTTGCAAAATCGCCGAGGAATTCAACTATTATGACTTGAAAGGCAACAGTGCAGATCAGGACGCCCACGAATACATAGTTCTTCAGTATGCCTTTGAAGACATTTATCTTTTCCATCTCTCTAGAGCTTATCTCATTAAAAACCTGAAGACAAGAATTGCAAGGTGAGTTTCATTAGTTCTATAATTTATTTAATTGAACACGTCATGAAAAAATCCAATTGAAAGAATTATTGATAGCATAGACAAAAAAAAATCTCTCTTACACAAACCCTAGAACCATTAGAAATAAAGATTTCCATCACATTTATGTTTTTTTTAAATGTAAAAAGCAAGGTGCACAAAAATAGATTCAAGAATTTGAACTGTTATATTGACCATTATGTAACAGTTGGCCACCATTAAAGGTCCAAAACCATGCTTTGGAGGTTCTTCCACCATCTTAAAGAAATTACCTGACAAAAGACGAATGCATTAAAAATCACAGTGTTCAGTATATGATCATCATCATTAAGGCCAGTAAGTTCAAATCTTTCTTTTCCTCGTGTCTGGAGATAACATATTACAGCAAACTGGTAAAAGGACTGCCCCAGTATATTTCTCCACATAGAATTGCTTATAAAATTCCCTCTCCTTCCAACTGGTGCCATTTTCATCAAGTCATCGTCAGGAGGTTCGGTAGCCAGTGCAAGTGCTCCTAGTGTATCCATAATCATGTTGACCCAAAGGAGTTGAACAGCCGTAAGCGGAGCATTTCCTGAAGTATGTGTTAGGGGGGAGAGGAAGATTAATACGAAATGCAACAACAGACATACTTCTATCATTGAAACCAAAATATGTTTGGGCATCTACCTGCCACGCATGCTGAAAAAAATTAACAATTAGGGCAACCACATTGACAGTCAGTTGAAACTGAACAAATTTTTGAATGTTGACGTAAACAGAACGTCCCCATTTGGCCACTGTCACAATTGTTGAGAAATTGTCGTCGAGAATAATAACATCAGCACTCTCTTTTGCTACCTAATACACAGAAACCAACACATGAATCTCTCGATGGAGCAATATGAGGTATGTTAACAGTCATGCCATATTTTAAAATGTACCTAATAACAAACAAATTTATCCATCAACTGCAAATGCGGGCCAGGGAAGCATATAAATAGTTTTCCAAATCTAGAAGAAAGAAATTAGATCAATTTGATATGTTGGATTTAAAGTTTGATCACCTCTCCACTTTAGCTACAGTATTATGGTCAACATCTTTCATCATGAAAAGAAATATTTAGGTTATATTTTCATTTGACTACCATGCTCTCTGTCTCTTGAGAAATGACTACTAGAATCCATTTTCAGAAACCAGTAACAAAATAAACAGTTTAACAAAAAAGTTGCTGCTATTTGCTGTATTCCTTGATGACCACCTCACAGAAAATGCCAAATGATTTAAAAACTAATACCAAAGCTAACTAGATAAAACCTCTGTCTCAAGTAACTGTAATAACAGAACCAGTACCAGCCTACCATCCGAAACTTTGGTCCCAATTATAAATTTTCACATCCTAAGAGCCCTACTCAGTTCTCATTCTAATCTACCTACATTAGAAAACCCGATCAAGATCTTTTCCCAATTTTGATATTTGGATGTTGAATTCTATTCCTTTTTTAAGATCTAAATTTTTTAGAGTATATCCAGGCTCTGGGGCAGGTGGCTTGTTGGAGGTGTCAGGGCTTGTTCAAGATTTTCTGGGAGTCACCATGATGTCCCTAAATATTCAACTTGCTTTCCAAAAAGCCAATGATCATGAACATGAAATCAGGACAAAGATCAGTTGGGTCTTGGACAACTTGTGTTACACCATAATCACAAAAGCTCTTCTGAATGAGATTCTCTGGACGCAAATTAATTCATGTCAGAATAAAAAAAGTTATAATATTTTTTACAGATGATACCTCTGTTCCTGCAATGCCCATCGCAAGCCCAATGTCTGCCTCATGAAGTGCTGGGGCATCATTAGTGCCATCACCAGTAACTGCAACAACTTCATCGAACATGGTTCGCAGATGTTTTACCAAAGTGTGTTATCCATTGGTGAAGATCTGGCCAACCTGTGTGAAAATAAATAAATAAGGTAAGAAATCAAGACTGATAAAAGAGTCACAATACCAAGGACAAGTCAGACAGTTGATGAGAAAAATTACCTGAATTTTTGGAATTAGTTCTTTCATTTCTTCTGGACTCTTCTCCCTGAATACATGACCCTCAATAGCCATCCCCTCATCAGTCAAGATACCACATTCTCTAGCAATAGCTTTTGCAGTGTATATTGTCTCCAGTGACCATCCGCACAGTAATCCAGCCGACCTACATATTGCAACTGACTCCCTAACACCAGGACGAACGGGATCTTTGATACCTACAATTCCTATACAAGTATAACTCCAAGCGGAATTGGATTCTTAGTTGAAAAATCAGTTCCCATCTCCATATAAGCAAGGCAGAGTGTCCTAAGAGCTTCACTAGCAAAGCATTCAATGGTATCTTTAAGATGGTTGACAGATGCTTCATCAAGTGGAATAACCTGACCTGTTGAATCTATGACCTTGTCGCAAGCAGCCAAAACTATTTCTGATGCACCTTTACAGTGAGCACGAAATTCCCATCTGGCAGCTGTAGCACCACCCCATCCTTTTCTTTTCTGAATTGAAAGGCTCGACTTTTACAATTTTGCACTCTTGGCGTTCAACCTGAAAATCCCCACAAAGTGACAATCCAAACTCCAACAATGCAGTTTCTGTTGGTGTTCCTAAAATCTCACGTTTCCCATCTTGGTTAATAACGATTTCTCCACCTGTGTTAAATATTGATTGCAAAAGAGTTTTCACTGCAACATCTGGAATTCCAGAACATGGAGAATCCTTTGAGTTACTCATTTCCTTGACATTTCCACTAATGCAAGCTTTCACAACAGTCATATGATTGGTAGTAAGTGTTCCAGTCTTGTCACTACAAATGCTTGTAGACGAGCCCATGGTTTCACAAGCTGCAAGATTGCGCACAAGTGCTTTCTCATTCATCATTCTTCATAGCAAAAGCAAGGCTCAAGGTAACAGCTAAAGGCAGTCCTTCAGGAACTGCAACGACGACAATAGTAACTGCTACTGCAAAATATTCCAACACCTCTAAAGCATCATCTCCAGACCAGTTCCAGTGTGTACCCTCTTGCAGCTTACGGCTAACCAGGCCTTGTATCAACACTGCAAATGTTACAAGTGCAAAGAACAGTCCAATTTTCCCGATAATCGTTGCTACTCCATTGAGCTTAACCTGCAATGGAGTTTCATCATCGCCACCTTCACTAAGGGTAGCCATCAACTTACCCCATTGGGTTCTCATACCGACAGTTGTCACCAACATTTTGCAAGAACCATCTTGGACTTTAGTACCAGATAAAAGAAAAGGGTTCTCGTCATCTACAACGACAGGATCACTTTCACCTGTCAAACTTGATTCATTTATCAACACAGAGAATCCTGCGATGAACAGCCCATCTGTTGGGACTTGGTCTCCAATGGCAAGATGAACAATATCACCAGGAAGTAGATCGTATATTGAAATCTTCTGTCTGTAGCCATTTCGCGTAACTTGAATTGAGATCTTCTTTTTCTCCTTATCTAAATCCTTGAACTGTAATGATTGCCGGTAATCACTAGTTGCTGTGACAAATACAACCAACAAGATGCTCGCAACAATTCCAAGGCCATCATGGGCACCTTTTGGCCAACCTTCCACAGTGAGGCCAACAATCAAAGATATGAATGCACATACTCCAAGGATGATGAGGGTCATGTCCTGGAATGCTTCCCATACAAACACCCAGAAACTCCGCACAGGGTTTTCAGTAAATTTGTTAATTCCATATATCTCTTGCCTGCGCTTCAATTCATCCTCAGTTATTTTAAGCCCAATGGTTGTAGATGTGCTAAGCTTGTTTGCAATACCCTCTATGCCCTCATGCATTTTCAACTTCTTAATGTCATGACATTCAACAATGGAACCCAGCTCATCAGCACAGATCTCAAACCCCGCTGCTTTGACTTCATCAGGTACAGTATATTCACTCGGCAGTGTAAGCCCTGGATATTTTTCAGGAAGCCAGAATCAAGAACTAGCACCCAAAAGGATGTACTACTCGAAAAAGTTACATAATTACGGATTTACAGAACTTCATCAGTGACATACACCTAATAGGCTGAATAAGAATATGCTTACCTTGGAGAAACTGAAGTGCAGCTTTTGAAACCAAAACAGCAACCCTCAACTTCTCCTGCAAAACACAAGAAGCATGACATGATTTTTTTTTGAAAATTTTGAAGCACGATATGAAATAACCAGAAATCTACAAAGCAGTTGCAATTAGTAGTTTTCATATCAATGGTAATTTGTAAGCCAAGCATTATCAATAAGTGACAATGGAGGAAGACCATTACAATTTTTTTCCCTTTTTTACCCTCTTAAGAACTGAGGGGGAACACTTGCAATAAACCTCACGAGTAGCTCTACTTGATTGCTTCAAAGAAAAGAAACTTCAAATTTATTTTACCTCGTTGCTCTTTCATACTATGTAACAGTGAAAACCCAAGGAAAACAGAGAACCCAACCATAGCACGAAGACACATTAGAAAGATTTAACATTAAAGAATGGGATAATATAAACTTCGGTTTACAGAAGTTTCTCGAGCATAACATCAAGTTATTATGCAGGCACATAATAGAGAATAGTGAAATTATTGTGCTCCTCAAAATGAAGATCTCATTCAACATAAATACGGATATATGCTCTAACCAGTCTTGAGTATCTCAAACTGGTTTCACCTCTCAAATGCCTATATTTCACATTTCCTCCTTTTCTCAAATTCATTTTACACATTAATATAAGATTCAAACTTCTGCAAGATAGAGGCTTTCCCACATTCAATTCTTGCACCATTTCTTATATCTAATTCCAATCCAAGAAACTATACACCAAACATTTAAAATGATAATCCACTAAAATGCTCAAGGTGTGTTTGGATGTTGCACTTTCAAAACGAGTTCCTAATACTTTAAGTGAAGTTACTAAAAATATTTTAGGAAGGTGCGAATAACTAATTTGCAAGTTTTTTTCTTGAAACATTTTTGCACACACATGAAGCACATGAGAAACGTATAAGAGAACACAAGAAAACAGGGGAAACAGAAAATAAATAAAAGTGAAAAATAAAGGCATGGGAAATGGAAATGAAGAACAGGATATTCAAGGGAAATGCATTTTAAGAAATAATTTTCTTCCCTTTAATTATTTATCATTGTCTTCTTCATATAGCCATATCAACAATGAAAACCATTATTTATGGTCCCTTCTCAATTGCTTTCATTTCAAATGTTCTCAATGTGTTTCACAGTTAGCATATCAAATGATTTCATTTCATTGTTCATCCTGCAAAATTGCATTCACACTTACCATGATTTTTCAACATCCCATTTCAGCTTTGCTTCATGAATTCATTTCCTACCTCTGTAACTATGGTTTGAAGTACCACACAAGTGTGACACCTCATCATGTACGGCCCTGTATCCACCAAACCACTCTAAGGTGACATAACTGAGTCATGAGTTCTCATGACTCGATTATAAAGTTCATAACGTGATAATAGGGTAGAGTCCAATGATTGCACAAAATTTTAAAAAAAAATTGAAAAGAAAAAGGAGTGCTGATGTGCGAATTCAAAAGAAACTAATTCCATTAGACATGCATAGCCACCTGATCTAAATTAAATGAAAATGGAAGGCTGAAATGGACCTCCCTGTCAAGTGTCAACTGTGGATTTAATTTCTCAGATCCTTGATAGACTAAAGATGAATAAACGATGCTTGTTATTGGTAGATCTAGAGTGGATCCCATCAAATGTCGTGTGTTATTGGATTCAAATTTGAGTCTAAAGAACTCGCTCATGACTAGTAATGTCAAGTGAAAGTTTTCTTTTTCCACCTTTTCAGGCATCCCAAGTCAATGCCTTTTAACATTAAGAGTAGCTTAGAAATGTAGTCAGCATTAGTTTAATGATTCAATAATGCTAAAACAGAATAAAAAATAAATCGGGATTTTTCATAAAATAAGACATTGATCTTGAGAGATTGGCTTGATGGTCAAAATCCATCCTTGTCTACTGTGTAGTCTCGGGATCAGATTCCCCTCAATACAAAAATGACCTATGTTGTTCTATATACGGATTAGAGATACTCCAAAGATTAGTCACTTAAAACATCTAGATACTTTTTTTTTTAATTAACGTGTGAAAAACCATCGGATACCCAGCGTAAAACCCCCACGGGTGAGCCCCTTTAAAACACACCAAGGTTAGGCAATGGGGGTTCAAACTCGCAACCTCTAGCTTCTTAAGACAGGAGTCAACCAGTTAAACATCTACACACTTTGGTCCTAAAATATATATATATATATACACACACCAACTTTATATGATAGACACCAACTTTATTTTTTTTACCTTTCTATAAGTGATAGTTTTTATTGTACATTTGCTTAGAAGTTAGAACACAACAAATTTTATGCTAGTTTTTCAAATTTCTCCCAAAGCAAATATCTAAAAAAAATAGAAAGAAAATCAATCCACGACAACAGACCTGATTGGTACGTCGCATTGCCTCTGCTTCTGACCGCTTTGACAAATTGGCGGTGAACCGAAACCGCCTTTTCGGATTCTTGACAACGCCACAGAGCTTCCGCCATCGCTGCAAGGTGTCATCAGATGAATTCTTCGGTTTCACGTCCCCAAAGTTCTTATTAAGATAACTCTCCATGACTTGTTTTTACCAGAATTGTAACATTAACCTACTCGTTGCGACAATGTCCCCCCTTCAAAGCTCCACCCCCTTTAAAACACCCAAAAGTGCTAAAAAAATCAAAGTGAAGAACACGCGTTCCTTCATGTAAAATGCATTCTCATTGCTTTAAGCACTGTCCTGGAAATTTTCATGTCATTTCAGTTTTTGGGTGTCTTTCGGAAAGCATTTTGAAGTTGGGTTTTCAAAAACTAGTGAAAAGAGTACAAGGACAGGAGATCCGATGCTTGGTTTTTGTTTTTTAGTCTATTTTTTTCTTAGAAAGATGGAAATGGGAGGAAATGAGACTGGGATTTCAGAGAAGAAGTAGTTCAGTTGATGAAATGGATCCGAAATTTCTTGAGGGAAGAAAGGAAAGAGCAGTCGGTCTTCCTGCAGTTTTGGAAACGGACCGGAAATGGAGGGTCAAATAAGCCCAGTGTACTCGTTACGCAGCTGCCGCATCCTAGACGTCCATCTGTGATTGGTGGATTTGGGGACCATCTTGACGGTTGATCGCCCATTTTGGAAATTTCAAATTAGTGGGTATGACCATTTTAGATAGCAATATCAACACCGTTCATTTTGATACAAGGATCTTGACAAAAATATTATTCACTGAAATTCCTTTTCAAAAATTTCAATGTAAAATGGTGAATTTCAATTGAAGTAATTTCACTGATAGAAAATGGAAATGATTCGTGCACCCTCCAGTTTTATTCAAGGTGCACTCTCTATGAATGAAATGACAGTTTTACCCTCAAATGGAGGTGCTTTATTGGATAAATGAAAGAAAAGTTGAGGGCAAAATTGACATTTCACTTATGGAGAGTGCACCTTGAGTAAAAATGAGGGGTGCACAAATCATTTTTCGATAGAAAAAACATCATGTATCTTTTAAGAGAATTAGATCAATTATTTAAAGGTAGCCATTTAGACCTGACTTCTCTTTTAAGAGAGATGTCATTTCAAAATTTTATGTAAAATTTGTATTTTGTCCCTTAATTTTGTGTAGAGAATTTGTCTTTTTTTAAAAATTGAGGGGCGAAATGTTAATTTTCATACAAAATTTTGAAATGGAATGTCTCTTAAAAGAAAAATAGAGTGTCTAAATGGCCACCTTTCTTTAATACTAATATAAAATACAAGATTTACATGTGATTTTATATATATATTAAAAGAAAGATTATTTCAATGGATTCATCACTTGGACATCACATGTAACTATACACAGTAACACCATTCGACGTTGTGACACATGAATATCTTATTATAAACAATATCAAATAAGAGTATCAGAATTCTTCTGACTTTATTTTTATTCTCCTAAAATAAATACAACATAAGTCAACTCAAGGTATTAGATATAATAAAGTTTGATTTGATTCATTTAATTTTCAAAATGTTGATGAGAATCATGAGATCAGTATAAAATATGTAGTTTGATTTCTTGAGAAATGATTTATATGGAAAAAATTGTCAAAGAAATTGACATGATATGACTGTTTTTATTTAAGTTTTTCACTTTTTTACCACTGCAAGTGCAACCTACATTAGGAATAGCCAATTAAAAGATATATTGGGTTGAGTTAAGCTCATCTAATAAATGGATTATGATTGGTGAGAATCGGATTTAGTTAATCTTTAATAATTTTTCTAAGGTGAGTCAACCTATTTAAACTTTTTCAGATATCTAAGTCAAGTTAACCCATTTAATAATCTAATTGTAGTTCTGATTAACTTCTCAAGATTTATTGGGTTGATATAACCCATTTAATAAATTGGTCGGTCAAGTCCAGTCAACCATTTATGCCTAGTTTAATTGGTCAAGACAAGTTGAGCCAACCATTTATATTTGATTGGGTATTAGGATACTAAATAAAATAGAAATTGGACTATCGCATTCATGATTTCTTGCACAGGATCACCCCTTTAAGAATTGGATCACATGAGTTAGATTGAGTGATTTGAATTGGATCGACCCATTTAAATTTGATCAAATACTTTGAGTCAATCAACTTTTTTGAATAAATGAATTAGATCAAATATGAGTTAAATTGACTCATTTAATCACTAATTGAGGACATGCATTGGGTTTAGTACAAGCTGAGTTTGTTCAATTGTTTAATCATAGATTGAGTTGGTTTAGCCCATATAAACATGCTTGTATACTTAACAATGAATGAGTATGTTTAATATGATTCTAATCAAATCATTTAAAATTGATTGAATTTTGACACATTTAATCAATAACTGGGATTAAGTCTAGGGGTGAAACTCGGGTCAGGTTTTGACTTGACCCACATGACTCGATCCGAAAAATCATGTGGGTTGAGTCGGGTTGAGAAGACAAAAACCCATATGGAATTCGGATCGGGTCTGGTTGAGGAATTTTCAAGTTAATCCAACCTGATCTGACCCAACCAGACTAAAATGGATTCATAATGCGGGTCGGGTTAAAATCGGGTTGACTCGAGTTAGAATTTGAGTCGGTCGAGTTGGATTGAGAATCTCAAGTCAATAACTCGGCTCAAATTCCATAAATAATGACTCGGTTTGGTTGAATTTTAAGAAATTTGACCCGACCCGACTTCAACCCTAATCAAGTCAATTAAATTTAGTTGAGCTGAATCAATCTATTTATTTAAATAAATAAGTCGGGCTGCCAGTAAGCCACAAAACTTAGTTTACACTCTACAGTAGCACAATATTTCAATCGCAGACATGCAATATGTGATTGATTATGTACACACAGAGAGCAAAATATATAATATAAGATTGAGATCCTATTCACATTCTTATCACCAAATCAAATACTTCTAGAGAGAAATATGACTTCTGCTCAAAGTCAAATCTTCTAAATTTTATACTTTTGAGACTTTTGATCCAAGTAACCATAATTTTCATGTGTCAATTGAAGTTTGAACAGACTAAACTTTATCCACAATTAGAGGGGTTGAATGTTTACTGGATGACACTCAGATATTATTCATTTCATCCAGCCTGTGACAGCCATCCATCCATGATGAACAAGGGACAACAGTGGTCAAACAACCTAACCCACTAGTGCAATCTTGTGGGTGTCTCCAATCCTTAGTCGAGATAAGCCCAAGGCTTTCGAATTGTCAACCTTAATGACTTCACATTTGGCAAGAGAAATATTACATGCCACAAGTGCCCCTAACATTCCCTCATATGTCCCATGCAGTGGAGATTTTCATTTTATTTTAAAATAAACATGAAAATAACTGCTTATCTTATATTTTAAATGAAGGGCCAAAATCCCATGAAAGGAAACGATAGATCTTGACTGAATGAATTGAGTGACATGTTTTAAGGTCTTTAAAATTTAACCAGTTCAAATTATTTTTTAAATTTTATTTGATCCGATTAAAGTGATCTTTTATGAACCTCATGCTTAAAAGAACATACAACATAAATCATTGGGTCACAATACTAGTCCAAGTCTAACCACTGATTTTTTTTTATATGCATCAGCTCAATTTTTTATGAGATCTTTCTTTATTTTTTAAATAACTAATGATCAAAATAGGCTTAAGCATAGATAATTATTATTTAATAATAAAAGAGGTATAATAAACCCAAGTCAATATACTAGAACCATTATTGTAACGACATGTCCCGCTAGCACAATATTATCCGTTTTGGGCCTACACGCGGACCCGCACGGCTTTACTGTTCTGAGTCAACTCACTATTGCTCTCAAAAGCCTTTTGGTAGAAGGAGGAAGGCTAATACTTATATACCAGGGAATTTCTAATGCCAGTAGAAATGTGGGACTTTTTTGGATAAGGTATTACAATTATTTAGTATCCAAATTATCTCCCTGCATGCAATGTAACATGGTTATGGAAATTATCATTAATACATAAACTAATTTCTAAAATATTTTTTTATACTAAACATTTCGTGAGCATGTTTATATACAGTTGATAATAAACCTATTGTTGGAATTTAATCTAAAAAAATATTTTAATCCAATTGTGATTTTAAAATTCGTGTAATTTAAAAATAAAAAATAAAAAGGAAAAATATATAGGCGGAGGGTATTAAAATCCTCCAAATAAGCAACTTCACATTCAACGGCGCATGGCGGAGACCCGATTACCAAATCCCACGTTCAGATCATCTCCGCGTTTGAGTCTCCAGCCGTCTTTCTTCTTTCACCTTCTTTCCTCTCATGCCTATATAAGTATTATAAATGACAACTACCAAACTCACATTTTCTTTGAAAAAACAGAGAAAGCGATTTGAAAGATAGTAACAAGAGTAACAGATAAAGAGAGATACAGACTACAGAGAGTTGCTTCTGCAATGGAGGGTCTGATTCCTTTAGTTTTTGATGTGTTCAAGAAGAACAGAGACCGGAGCAAGTATCATTGCCTATCGGATGGATCGAGCCGCAACCGCCCGTTTCTGCTAATGGAGAACGTAGGCTCGTTTGAAGGGTCGTCTCACAGGAGAACAAGGTCCGATTTTCAGCCGCCGGCGTCTAATTTTATGGAGTGGAGATCACCGGCTACTGATCTCCATTCCCCACATATGACGAAGACGAAGAAGGGTTCGAACAAGAAGCCGGATAAGCCGAGGTTTTGAGTTTGATTTCTCAGAGCTAATGAAAGAAAAGGAAATGATCAAACGAAGACTTCGAATGTGAAATAATCACAATTTACAAGTGTGCAACTGTGCTATTCTTTCTCTTCTTCTTCTTCTTCTGGTTTCTTAAAAATGTTATCAATTGTATTCTTGCTGCAGCCCTGTTATTTTTTTAAGAAATTATTTGTTGGAAATGTACTTGCTTGTTGTTTATTTGTATAGTTTTTGACTTTTTTCCCCTAAATTTGAGTGTTTTTTTAGAAGATTTTATTACCAATAAGCTGATGATAGATTGATGGGTGATTGTCAATTCGATAAAGATGTGATGATTGACTTAAATGATAATTAATAAAAAAAAATATGATAAATATCATAGAGATTGATTCTATACTTTAAATAAAATTAAATAGAGAGAGACAATTTATAGATAGATAAAATTTTGATTTTTTAAAAAGAATGAGAATTGTGATTGATTTTTTCACCCACGTAGACATAGCTCAAATAGTTAGAGTTGAAGACACCATGAAATAAAGAATATATTTCCATATTCAACATTTTTAGACCAAAGTCCAAAAGATATTTGAAGTGTGAAACATGATACTCTTCTAGAATGTTTGAAGTCGCTGCAAAACTTGGATAGTCATTCATTATTGTTATTTTATAAACAATTGTATTGACTCATTGATTAAAAAACTAAGTTGTGTGAACAAGATATTAGATCGACTCAACCTGAGTTGGCCAACTTAGCCGATAACCTACCGATTCAATTTTGCAATACCTAATTTACAAGTTGATAAGATCAATTTTAACATGGCATTTGGTGGCTAAGTAAGAAGGCAACATGTCAATCTAAGAAGATTTTTTAGATTGTTTGGTTAAAAAAAAACTAAGAACTAAAGTGAAAATTGAAAGGTAATATATGAAACACAAATCGGCAAAGTTACTTAGTGAGTTAAGTTTAACACTCTAACATGGTTTTTATCAAGTCGGGATATTATTGTTTTACATTTTAAATTATGTAAAAAATATAAGAATATGTAGTTCGATTATTAAGCTAATTGCTACAGTTTAGAGATTATGAGTTTAACTGTATGGATGTCAGGTAGAGTAGTTGGCCAGTGAAGATAATTTGTTAAATTTAAATATAAAAGTCAATTCTAGATTGACGACATAAATGATGAAATTGATGAATTTAAGTATAAAAATGTCATATTTAGATTATATGAATTTTATTTTAATAATTAAATAAGAAATTGTATATCTTAAGTTAGTGAGAAAGGAACAGGAAGCCCCCTTTTCAAACCCTAATCACAATATACAGAGTGAAAAATCATCACTTAATCGGCTGAAAAATAAATGCAAATAAAAAACAAAATTAAGAAGAAGAGGAAGAAATAAATAAATGTTGATTTGTGGTTTTTTTTTTTTTGAATTTACATGTAGATAATTGCGGAAAACCCCCACAGGTAATAGCTACTGCCTTTAGGGTACACCAGATTAGGCCATATGAGTTCGAACCTAACACCTCCCGCTTCCTAAAGTGGGAGGTTAACCAGTTGATCTATACTCATGTAGCCAGTTTGTGTATTTATTTACATCGTAAAAATAAAAAATAAAACATACTTTTGTTAAAAAAAACAATGGATACTTATGGTGAACCAGCTATTGGAATGGTTGGAGATTGGGCTGCAATTCGGGGCGGATTTTGACTCGACTCGAGAAATCATGCGGGTCGGGTTGAGAATTTTGGATCAGTCGGTCAAATCAGGTTGAGAAGATAAAAATTCGTATGAAATTTGGGTCGAGTCGGGTTGAGAATTTTACAAATTGACCTGATCTGAGCCAACCTGACTAAAATTAGGCTAAAATGGATTCAGAATGTGGGTCGGATCAAAATTCGAGTCGATTCGGATTAAAATTTGGGTCAGGTAGTGTTGTGAAATTCGAGTCGAAAATTCGAGGTGGGTCAAATCAAGCTCCATAAATATCAATTCGGATCGAATTGAATTTTAAGGAACCTGAACCTGATCCGAGTTGCGGGCCTAGTTGGAGATTCATCTGCATGAATATATGGATTTCACGGGGCAAACACAAAGTGGTCCAAATAAATAAGCATTAGAAATCATGATTTTTAATAAAAAAATACCTATTCGCCGAATCTAAATCACTGGCCTTGTCAACTGTCAACTCCTTCAGAATAGAAAATTCTAGATTGGTGCAATAAACGGGCCGACGTAGGTATCTCTTTTTGGTCCTACTGAGTTCTTTGCATGGACCCTATTTAGGTTACAATAACCCAAATCATATTTGCTAATTTATGATATGTAATGAATTAGTGAACTTTACTATATTAAATATTTAATTATTAAGTATTTGAGATTTAAAAATTAAGACTATAAATTATTATTAATCATTTGATTGAAGTACATTAAAATTAATAGTCCTTTTACCATTGAATTTAACAAATATAAAATTGTTGAATAAAATAATCTTCTACGTTAAATTTTGATTTTATAATATTTTGTAATTTTAAATCTAATATAATAAGATTCATCGACCAATATATAAATAATTTATATATTTTTTCTCTAGTTAAATTAACGAGTCTCTTAGTTGTGCATTTCCGCCCTTTCATTTGCGACCCTCGAATTCCCCAGGTGAAAACAAATATAAATAATTTATATATTTTTTCTCTAGTTAAATTAACGAGTCTCTTAGTTGTGCATTTCCGCCCTTTCATTTGCGACCCTGGAATTCCCCAGGTGAAAACAAATAAACAGGCGATTCTCCAGTTGGACTGTGCGTTTCGGTTCCACTCGTCCGTTCTCTTTCCATCTCTTAATTTGTCTCTCGTTCTCGCTCTCTCCTTCCTGGGGTTTCAAATAGGACCCTTTTCCTTGGTTCTCCTTCTTCTCCTTCTTATTCATCTGCAAGCATGAGCAAGGGTCCGGGACTTTTCTCCGACATCGGCAAGAAAGCCAAAGGTACTCTGTTTTCGTTACTCGTCATCCATCTCCGCCTTTTTATTATTTTCCTCATTTCTTGGAACGGTGTTTTAATCTATATTTGTTTTCAATTTCAGATATTCTGACGAAGGACTATAGCTACGATCAGAAATTCACCGTTTCCACCTACAGCAATGTTGGAGTGGTGAGGGCTCTTATCTCATTTTCAGATCCCATTTCCTTATTTATTATTTTTTTTTGAGTTCATCTGATGATTTCTCTGTGTTGTGTTAGGGATTTACTTGATGATTTCTTGTTGTGAGGTTTTGGATTTGTGACGTTTTGGATTAGAATTTAGTCTAAGTTTTTTTTTTTTTCTAAATGTTTGTTGTGTTCGATTTGATTGCTGTTGATGATTTGAGATTGGTCCACAAATACAAACAGCCAGGGAAAAGAACTTGCACTGACAAGCCAAAAAACAGCACCAGGATTTGTTAAAAACAAATAACATATTTCTCAAGACTCTACCCTTATGTAGGAAAATGCCCTCTTTTTAAATAATCTGCTCCGTGATTAGCAGACCGGGAATCTTGGATATCTGAAACTCCTTACTCAGTTACTCTCCATTACATATCTAATTTGCTCTATTTTATCGAGGTAAGCCCAAGGTCAATCTTTGCCTTTAATCTACTGGATGACCAAATAGGGGACAAGTGTTTGACCCTTAACGTTCTAAAATCCAAATTCATTAGCATTTTCAGATGGATTTTGTGAAGTGTTTGAAACCTTAGTATATAATTTTAATTGTCTCTGTTTCAGAGAAAAAAAAGAAGAAACCTTAGGTACTGTCTTCTAGCTCTAGACACAAAAGAGACTTCTTTACGCTAAATTCTAAATTGAGACCCATATCTACTAGTGTATCACAAGTGAGAAAGTAAAACAAAGGTGGGTGAGTAGGGGTTGGGGACAGGGGCGTCTGTTCTGCCTCTTAGTTTGCATCTTTGAGACATGGTTAGACATGGCTACTTGGCTAGACATGTCATACTTATATAATTTTTTCTCACAATGCCATGGCTTTCAGTTTGCTCTTGACAAACATGTACATAGAATTTCAAGGATATATAACCAAAAACCCATTAGAAATTGTCTTTTCGGTAATGAAGTAGAATCTGGTTGGATAGAGGAGATAGATTTATGTTTAGCATATCGGTGACATGTCGTGGCTTACCTTCTTCATTTTGATTTAAAAATCTTCTTAGATTCTTTAATATTGATGTCCAGAACTCTTTATTTGGAAGTCCTTTCTTTTGGTAATCAAGTAGAATCCACTTTGACAGAAGTGTTCTATAAGAGGCATAGGTGCCCAATATGTTGAAGTGGAACTCTACCACACACCCTAATATTTTTTTCTTCTTACTCTTTCAAACAATATCATCATCATAAGCTTTTTACCCTCTCTATCTGGGGTTTTCTTTGTAACTTCTATTTTTCCTCACAACTCTATCAAAAGCCATGCTTTATAATTCCATGATGTATCATGTCCTTACCGTATCAATCCAAAGTCTTTAATGGCCTTACCTATTGTCCCAACATTTCTAAATAAAATGAAGGAGTTGCATTCTTGTATGTGTGGGACTTGCAAATGTGTAACAATAGTCAACTTCTCAACCCTTTGTTAGAGCTGCGATGTATAAATCTTATCTGTTACTCCACATTGTTTTTTGGTGTTGGTTTTAAGTTCTATTTCTCCACTCGACCCTATAAAAATCATTTCTCCTCTACACTACAATCTATCATTACCCATTTTACCATATGAATCCAAGTTTTTAATGTCCTCCTTCACCTTCCTTCACCTTGTAACTTCTACCTATAACTTTTAGGTTCTTCATGCACATTTATGTACAACAAAATGTATGCATTTTATTTCCTTTTTTTCAAAATTGTGAAAAATACTTTTAAGTTGGTATCACTATGATCCATGGAACATTAATAATTTGGTAATGGAATTCCTTGACTTTGTGAGGTTCTTTTAGACATAGGAACATGCAAGATCTCCAAATCTTCAAGTCTGAGTGTCAACAGTGAAGTCCAAAAAGTGCCAAAAATGTCACCAATTTGCATTTTTTCAAGGAACCTTTCTTGGTTTATAACCCAATGCTAGCAACAGTAAAATATCAAAATAGCACATACCCCTTGGCAGGTGGTCCTTTTGTTGTCAATCACCCAATCAATGGAAGGGAGAAAAAAAAAAAAATCTATGGAACCTTTGTTGACCTGAACTGAACACCTATTCCTATCGACAGATTCTGGTCTTGTATCTCTAAGATTTGCAACGAGACCTCATAGTGCTATTTGTTTTGGATGAAAAGGGTGTCATTGAAAGGAAACCTCGTTCCCTTCTTGTACTTGGTTTCTCATGATCAAAGCTCAAAACTTTTTCTTGTGGATACTTGGTTGACTTGCATGATTAAGAGAGATAGCATTATTATAAATTGGATGGATACTTTTTTTTTTTTATATCTATATCTAAGAGTAAGTAGGATCATTAAGCAATGTTTGCGGAACAACCAAATTCCATGTATAATGCTCCTTGGATCCATCTTAATCAGACAAGTGGCTACAATGTGGGCCGCATCACCCACTAAATGAAAACATGATTTGTTTAGATTAGCCATGTAACAAAAATCAGCTCAACTAAGCTTCTAGGCATGAAATTGATGGTTGTTGTGAAAGTCTTGAGACCAATTCCATGGCCTTAATTCAAATTGGCTAGAAACTACAAATGCTTCGACTTTTGGTATGTTGCTGATCTAGAGAAGGTTTTATATTATTTGGTAAAGTCAATGTATCTAACATATGCCACGTCCTATATTTTTTTTATGGGTCCTGGCAAAAGCTTCTAGATTCATCTATGAGGATCTTGGTTCCATTCTGTCTGTTGAGGAAAAATCAAGATTATAGTTAGACAATTATATGGTAGCCGTAGGAAAAAATAGCATGTAGCCATGTGATGGGGCTTAATGGCCCCCCTTTACAAAGATGGTCATTGATATCCCAAAAGCCAAGAATCAACACCATTAGTCATGGCGACTCGGTCAAGATTCATTTTGTTTTGTTTTTTTGAAAGGTGATTTAACCATCTGTTGTCATCACTACCTTAGATCAAAATGCTAGAAATAACAAATGAGACTGATTTTAATTTTTTTAGCTTTTCAGATATCCATAAGCAATTTATCTAATGGGGGTTCATTAAGCCCCAACATATGCCATGTGCTAAATTTTGAAACTGTTATGTGCTACCAATATAACAACTTGATTTGTAAATGGTGGGAGCTCTTAGCACTTTTTTAAATTTCTAAATTGAAGAATTTTAGCTACAGTGAATGTGAAATATAGTTTAATAAAATGATATTTTACTTTTTTTGAATGATGTTAAAAATGAATTTTTGGTAGAAAAATGGCATTTTCCTCAATGTGTTGCACCAAGCCTTGGGTTGTTTGGCAACTTGAACCAATGGAATGGAGCTCTCACTCCTCTCCTCCCCTACCCCTCCCCCACCCCTCCCCCACCGACCCCACCCCCACAAGATGCATCAAAAGGGCTTAACCTGATGTATATACAACCAATTGTTCAAGCACCAAAAGCAAGACTGGTTAAATGTTTGTCTGATATATATTATCATTGATTAAAATGTGACCAGAACCTTGCCAGCATTCGTTGTTGCAACCTTAAGGGCGGGTTCAATTCTATGTGTCAGATAGGTAGTCAACCTATAGAAAAAAGAAACATGCCAAATCCAAATGCAAATGCCAATACCAGATTGATGGGTAAGTGACTTTGATGATGATAATTGATGAATAATGATTAAAAAAAGTTAAAGAAAGATATATTAAGATGAATAATAAATGTTATAGATATTTTATGTTTATTACCATCGTTTGCTTCTGTTGTAAAATATGCTACAGCTTGCCTTCGTTCAGTTGATGTGTCCATGCATTTGGGACCGTTAATGAAAACTTTCATACTGGACGATACACCTGCATCACTTGGTATTTATTTTTAACTGTTGCAGATCCAAATAGTATCAATTATCAAATTCCTACGATTGTTCAGTTAATGCAATCTTCCTGCAACCAATCCCAATGGTGGCTCTTTGGATGGTTACGCCTTTTTATATCATGTGGAAAAAAGCTGTTGTGATCTTATCAGATCTAACTAAGTTTCAAGTGGTATTAGGGAAATGTATCTCATATTGTGATCTGAGAGTACCATAACTACCCATTGGTTCATCGTGAGCATGTCTGAGTGTGTAATTTTTGTGAATTTGCAGAGTCCATTCATAGCCTAGTGATTGTAATTTTTAGTATTCAACTACTTTTATTTGAAAATTCTTGTGTAAAGAACTTGGCGTGCTTTTCTAGTGGATCTTGAGGTAGAATTTGAAGGAGAGGTGAATTGATTTTGGCAACATAAAAGCCCTCTTGGTGAAAAATTTTAGCAGCCAAAGTTTGGAAGTAGAATTTGGAATTTGCTGAACGTCGCCAAATTCCACAAGAATGTAATCTAAAAATCCAGTGTTTGCATGATACAAAATCTGGAAATGAAATTGTGAAGTTCACCAAATTAGCAGTTCTGTCTTGGAGGCATTATTTCTCAAATTCTGTGAGGCTCCCTTTCCTACAATGAGCATTAAATAGTTCATTCCATTTTTTTTTTTTTCAATATAGTTTTCAAATACCCATTGGTTTGATGAATTGGGAAGCCACACTAGCGACAAGGTTTTTGTAACTCATTCAGATACGGTCAGGTTGAGGCTCTACATATTGCCAACCTGAAATAAAATTGGGTTAGGGAAGTGGGGCCAGACCTTGGGTCTGCTTGGCTCCAAACTTTACCATGACGTGTCTTGATATGAAGAATTGTACATGTCATATTGTAGTCGAAGATTTTAAGCTCTTGGTTTATTAAGTATTTCTCTATTTTGTCATTTAAAAAAGTATTTTCATATTTTTCTCTTAAAGTTCAATGTGTAAATTTCAAACTTGGTATGTTGCAAATTTCTTTACTTCTCCTTTTTTTTAGGAGAAAAGATATTCATGTTTTTGTCTAGTGAGCGGCTTTGTTTTGGGCCCTGGTACTGTTTTTGCTATCATTTGGCTTTGTATGTTTCTGGCTTTCTGCTTTTCTTTTTCTTTAATAAATATTATCATCTTTTAAGAAAAGATATTCCTTCCATCTCCTTTGTTCTTATGAAAAGAAACTAAACTGCTTCTATTTATTTATTCCATTCTACTTTTGTTCTTATGTTCAAAATTTTAAATTCTTATTTCAAGTGTTCTTCTCCCTTTTCCCCCTTCCAAATTTCAATGTATGAGTTCTAAGTTTGATATAATTCCCTTCCAAATTTAATTTAGTTTTTGGCACAATTCCATATTATCTTCTTTGTTCTTACAAAAAGGAAGCCAACATTCTCTTTCTCCATTGTTTGTGCATTTTTGTATGCATAATTTTGTTGGATGATCTGCTAAGGTGGATGAGCGGCGTAACATTAAAATTAGAATTAGAAATAACTACATTAGAAAAACCTTTAGGATAGCTCCATTAGATGAGAAGATGAGGGAAGTTTGATCAAGATAGTTTTGGGCATGTTGATAGATATCCAGAAACTATCCTAGTGCGAAGACGTAAAATGCTACATGTAGCAGAGACTAGGAGAAGGGGAAGACCTTTAGAATTCCTAGTTTTATGGGATAAGTGACATAATAAAATGCAAGGTTGTCAAAAACGAATCGTATCGTGAATTGGTGTAGGGGTCTGAACCATGAATCGTAGAATGGTAAGATTCATAATATTTTTTTATAATTATTATTTATATAATAATTACATGTAACATAACATAGAACAATAAAATGATTTTCAATTCCTCATAAATTAATATTTATCATCCATCATAAATAACCATCTACAAAAAAGATACAAAAATATATTAAAATGAGATTTAAATAAATATTAATTATTAAGAAATCAACAAATAAATTAATGGCATTTAAATAAACTTTAATAAGCAATAACATTCATCAAATAAATTTAAAAAAAAAATTAGAACTAATTTATTTTTTAAATAAATACAAAAAAATGAAAATAAAAAAATAGAAAGATTTTTTATTTTTTTTAAATGGATACAAAAGATTAAAATGAAAAAAATAAAAGAGACGTTTTTTAATTAAAATAGAAAAATAATGATAAAAAATAAAAATATAAGAACAATATCTCAAAAAGGGAAAGAAGAAAAAAAACCCTCACTAAAACATGTCATGGATCTCACGGAAACTCCACCTCACGGAAACTCAACTTCAAAATAAAAAGCTCTTCTGTGTTTCGTACACACTTCACAGAACGAAAACGAAGAAGAAGAGTTCCAGGTATATCTTTTTTTTTTCTCTTTTTCCTACAGCTTATTTCCCTTTTTTTTTTTTATCTTTCTCTTCTTTCACCTGAATCGCACAGTTAACACACCCCCATTCTTCCCCCTTCCCCTTTTTCCTTCCCCCTTCCCTTCTTCTTTCTCTTTTTCCTCTTCCACCTGAATCGAATAGCTTTTTCCCTTCTTTTTTTCCCTCTCATTTTCCTTTTCCACCTGAATCGAACAAGACAACGATTCTACCGATTCAAATCATGCGATTCGCGAGTCAATGAAAAAATGCACTGTTTTAGAAGGATTTCGATATTGATGCGACTTGAGTCGTAAGACCCCTCGATTCAATTCGAATCGCATGATTCGACTCGCGAATCGTGCGATTTCGACAACCTTGATAAAATGTTGAGTGATGGAAAGTATGGTTTTTTATGGGGTAAAATGGAAATTCATTAGAAGTCAAACAAGATCCAGATAGATGGGAAATGACTGTTCAATGATGAGAATCGGGTTAACTAATGAAGCGCCGCCCCTCCCCCCCCTCCCCTCCCCTCCCCCCCCCCCCCCGCGCGGCCTACCTACTATAGTCACAAACTGTGGTCTTAATGCTCCTCTTATGACCTTCATTTTATTCTGTTGATACTTTAGTATTCATCTCTTTTCTCCTAAAAAAGAATTACTTTTCCCTCTTATGACCTTACACACTGAGTGGATCTTTAAAATGCATGTGGTGCCCTTTTTTTCATAGTCTTTCACCATGAACCTTTGATTTCCATATTTGATGCGCCTTTTATGATTAGGATCTCTAGTCTCTAGTCACTTTCTATCAACTTGGCACTTGTCTTCTTCTTTTTAATACCAAGGTGTCCAGACCTCTTAGAGCACCTGACTAATCCTTGGAGTTGACACCTCTGTCTTTGACAAGAAAAGAAGCGCTATAGCTGGTATTAATATTTGTAACTTTATGGTAATTAGCGAGATTAACCTCTCTAAGTCACAGCCTGTCAAAATGTAAGCATAGCAGTGGATCTCTCTCTCTCTCTCTCTCTCTCTCTCTCTCTCACTAATCCCATCTATCTTCGGTGGTTACCTTATAATCCATCATATCCTTGTTTACCCTTCCAACCAAGTCTGTAGTGGTCTTCCTCTCTTTTTTGTTTCTCCTCCTTGTGTCCTTCAAATTTTTCTTGCAGGGACTGTTTCTAGTCTTCTACATGCAACCCAGACCTTCTTAATTTTCTCATCCATTGGACCTACTCTGAAGGCTTCACTAATATGTTTGTTTAGTGATTCTATCTTTTAACATTACTTTCTCCATCATCTTTTCCAGACAAAAAAAATGGCTTTATCCATTTTAGAATGCACATTGTCGTCACTATAACCTTGTCTACTTATTTTTTTCTTAATTTTCCAACACTCAGCTCCACATAGCATTGCTTGCCTTACAGTAGTTTTATAGAATCCCCCATTTAATCTACATGGTACTTTTTTATCACATGGCACTCCACTAACTCGTCTACACTTAATCCATCATGTTCTCATCTATTGACTATAATTCCTCTGCTTGGTTAGTGTGCACCTAAAGTATCCAATTTATTAAATTTGATATGAAGTCCTTTTCAATTTTAATCAGTTCCTCTTCTATACTCTCTAAACCACATTGATCCCCTATATATCAATGGAAAGCGATTTATATGACATGTTTTTTTCAGGGTATCACTTCTACTGCAGTGAAGAAGGGAGGTCTGTCTAGTGGTGACATTGCTGCCCAATACAAGCATAAGAACACCATAATTAATGTCAAAATTGACACACAATCAAATGTGTGTACTCTAGCCATTCCTTTTTTCTTAATTTTTGAATAATTGCATTTTTTTTCTCGCATATAACATTTCATTTCATTCTTCTAGCAGATTTCTACTACTCTTACCTTTCTAGAGATTGCACCATCTACAAAGGTCATTGCTACACTTAAGATACCTGATTACAACTCTGGCAAGGTATTAAAGTTTTACCACCCACCCTTGAAACCATGCAGGGCTCTATGCTGTTAGTGATTGTTCAAGAAATCTGAATCTTTATTTTTTTTCTTATCCAGTTGGAGGGGCAATATTTCCATGAGCATGCAACCCTCACTACAGCTGTGGCTCTCAATCAGTTACCTACAGTAGACTTTACAGCCACTCTTGGAACACAGACTTTTGCCATTGGTGCGGAAGCTGGTTATGAGACAGCCTCAGGAAGTTTTACAAAGTACAACGCTGGCATTAGTGTGACAAAGCCAGATTCCAGTGCTTCCATAATTCTGTAAGTGCTTATTTCAATAAAAATAGTGATAGCAGCAGTGCTCAACAAATCTCATTGATGAATGGGGGAGGAAAATAATCCACTATCATTTAAACGTCATTGTGTTCCAGGGCTGACAAGGGAGATACACTGAAGGCATCATATGTGCACCATTCAGATCAGCTAAATCGTGCTGGAGTAGCAGAGATTACCAGGAACTTTTCCACTAATGAGAACACATTCACTGTTGGAGCATCATATGCTGTTGATCCCTTGACTGTGGTCAAAGCTAGGCTCAACAATCATGGGAGACTCGGGGCTCTTCTGCAACATGAGCTGAAGCCAAAGTCAATCCTGACTATCTCAGGTGAATTTGACACAAAGGCACTGGATAAGAATCCTAGGTTTGGGCTGGCACTTGCACTCAAGCCTTGAGTATATTAATGGACAAGAATCTCAGGTTTGGATTGGTTTTATAATTGAAAGCAATAATGCTTCTGCAAATATTCTTTTCACGAAGTTTCACTTTTGATGCTTGATAATATTTTGGTCATGTTGGTCCTTTCTGGAGGTATTTTTGTGCAGATACCTTTGTGATCTGTCATCTGAAGCAATGCTTATTTTGCTTGATTGAGAAATTGTTGCCTTCAAATCAGTAAACATCTAACTGCCTGAGTTTGTCTAGTTACAGGATCAGGTTCTTTCGGTTCAGATTCATATTTAGAATGAAATGGATATTTTATCCAAATTTCAAAGCAAAAACTTTCAAGGTGAACTCTGACAGTCTGTGGGGCATAGCTGGGGTCTCATCGTCTCCTCTCACTATCCCCATGAAACAATATTCCCCAACTTTGTATCACAATCAGAGTTACACCTGCCATTCCTTTGAAACCCTACTCTTTTATCTTGTTCTACTGTTGATCTTTGGAGCCATCATGGGTAGCCCCTGTTGGGTCACACTGCAGTTTGCAAAACAAGTTCTAGATCTGGCTTTCTCATATTAATTGAATCTGAAATCATGATCAAAATGCAACCAGAACTTGGTTAGTCGACAGGTTTCCTTCTGTTCTATATTAATCACAATCTGCCTACCATGGATGGAGACATTCCTAGAAGATCTTTGAGCACAAGTTAAACCTTCAGAATTCTACTCAATCAAATAACCAATTGATCTTTGTAGATTATATGTTTTCCAGGGCAACCATATGAACTATATAAATCATTGAAAAATGGTTCCAGATGGATTTGCAGCTATTTTTTATCTTTGCATTGTGGACACAATTAGCCTCAAGTTGTAGGCAGGCCATGATTTTTCCTCGGCAGCGCCCAACATATCTAAGACTTCAAATTCTGGGTACAAAATTTGGAAATAGGCTGGTCGAATGTTGTGGTAACTGGTAACAAGGAGATGTTTATACAAATTTGCATATGCATTCAACTATAAAATTACAAAAGGTACAAAACATGAAGGGATCTAAAATTTTGCAGCTCATATTTTGGATCTACTGAATTGCTGAAGTTAATTTGCATCCCTAATTTGGAGGATGCAATGGTAGTGAGGCTTCACGTTTTTGGTATTGAGCCTTAGAAAGTTTGTGGCATTATATGATATGTACTACATACTGTGTTGTTATTATCATTTGTATTTGCACTGCAATTAATGGTGTGGATCTAACACTATCGATATCCACTTCAAATAACATTTATATTCAA